>CM045068.1:9064851-10264851 GCA_024542945.1 allo-octoploid hybrid of Carassius auratus x Cyprinus carpio | reverse complement strand
CATCTAGGCAACCTTAATATTCAAGGTCTCTTAGCATGCCATGTTTGGTTGAGAAGAAAATATGACTTAATATTGTACATTTTACAATGACTTATGCTACTAAAAATATACCTACTGCATATGGGCCTGACTATATCCACATAGATTAACTGCTTAATATGTTCTAGGACACATTATCAACAGATGTGTTGATGCAAGGCATCCATTATTTGCCAAGTAAGGGTGTAGGTCATGGATTTGCATATCTAATGGCAAAGTGAGAAGTTTTCTCCTTCAAATGCTTAAATCATTACCACACTAGGATGATTTGACTGCTGTAATATGTTTCTAAGTCAGCTGGTGAACCAAAACTTTTTTTTTTTCATACAAATCAATAAATCAATTTTGTCAGGGCTTCCTGTGAGGTTTTCTTTTTTTTTTTTTTTTTCCTGTTTTGCCCAAACCATTTTTTAAATTTGCAGACAGAACAAGGTCCATCTTATCAGAGCAAACATACAGTGGTCTAAAATGAAACTGAACAGCTGTCCTAGCAAGGGCAACAACCCCATTGCACTGTCCGCATTGGCTGTTTTCCTCCATCTGCTTCACGGCACATAATCATAAGACTCTTAACAGGCATTTTAGTGCTATTTTGACTGACAGCGTCCTGATTAAAACAAGCTTGCACATGTTGAGACAACTCCCCAGACCAATTACAAATGACCAGCTTATTATTATAGCTCCCGTTTCTTTTTATCCCACTAACTTCATCTCCTCAAACAAATTTGGGCTGTATCCCCCTGAGATGTCCGCATATATGCTGGTTGCTTCACTCTCGTTTAAAAACTTCTTTTGAAACTGTATTCCCAAAACATTTGTGTCAGCGTCTGTTTTTGTTATCCACTGCGTTCTAAATGATTCTCTATGTTTGATCCATGTGTCCTAATAAAAGTGGCTGCTGCCAGACAAATGCTCCTTTAGGGTACTATAAACAGAGAAGTCGATACATCAGGAGAGGTTAAAATTTGCACAAGACGACAGAGATTAAGGAGGGCTTGAGGGAAATAAATGAAGACAGGAGAAACCAGGTCAGACCTGACAGGTCAGAAATAGCCACTGTCCTCCCCAAAGCTCCCAACATTTATCACAGAAGACTGGTCAAGACTTCCGAGGGGTGAGTCAAGTAGATTAGCCTAAGAAAAATGCTGAAGCATATTCATGCCAGTGAGCACATCTGAGAAGGTAGATCTTGGCAAAGACAGACGCAAAAGAGGCGCCTGCTGATTCTTTTGTCGGCAGATGTCTACGACATGAAGACGAGAGATAGAGCTGTCTAGAGCTCCACTGCGCTGCTTGTGCTGCCAAAAGACATGAAACAATGGAGGATATGTTTAATGAATGTTCTCTTTTTATATGCCGCTGCTTTGACATCAATAAAGGTTTCGACGTACTGTAGGTCATCTTGTCATCGTCAGAGAAACTGAGAACTGCTGTGTCCAGTGCTATGCTCATTCCACAGTCTGCTAAATCTTTTAAAGAGCACCTCAATCTGGGAAAATCCCAAATTGATAATGACGTAGCATTTTACATCCTGTCAATATAGAGAACAGCCATTCTCCCTGTTAAGTCACTAGCCTCACTTCCGAAACGTATTACTCTTTTGAAAGTTTAAAGCCTGCCTGGGAAATAAACAAAAGCATCTGCACATGTTGGGGTCTGTCTGAGTGGCGCAGGAGCATTCGTTTGCACTTTCAAGCAGCAGGGACCTGATGCTGATTTTAAAATGTTGGCCCTCCAGAAACTTCAAGGAGCCATCGTGTTCAATCTTTGATGTCATCGGAGCATTTTAATTAATGCATGCTAGTCCGGGGATTTGGTAATGCTGTATTTTTACATCGAATTGGCTACGTTTGTGATTATATAACTGCTGCTTGTGACTCAGTGAGAGAGGAACACCATTGAACACCTTGATGAAGCAGACATGGCTGAATATCACAGGTGGCTGGAACCACAGGGGCTGCCCAAATCTCTATTACTGACCCTGCAGTGCAAGGCAGCAGAAGGAAGGATGCAGAGAGGAGCGCAATATGGCTGCTTTATTTTCACCTGGCCACACAGTTTGACCCCAGCCAATGTGTCAGGCCTCAGGAAGAGCTTAAAAATAATTAAGAAGCTCATACGTGAGACGGATGGTGTCCAACAGTTTGGCCATGGAGGACGTGGTTTTCCCTGTTTCCACATTTAAAGTAGCCTAATACTTCGGCAAAAAAAAAAAAAAAGAAAACCCTGCAATCATTTGCTCACCCTCATGTAATTCAAGTGTTTACGACATTCTTTCTTCTGTGAAGCACAAAAGATATTTTGAAGAATTTCAACACTTTTTGTCAGTACAATGAAAGTCAGTGGCATCCGGAAGCAGTGGTTCTCTTTTAGCCCGCAGGCCATCCACTGAATTAAATTTTAAATTATGTTAACATATTAACAAAAAATATTAATTTGGTTAAAGAACCACTCTCCTGAACAACATTGGACCCCACTGGTTTTCATTGCATGGACAAAATAACAACAACATTGAGAACTCAAAATATCTCCTTTTGTGTCCAACAGAAAGTCGTACTGTTTGGGACGACATGAGGGAGAGTAAATTACTTTTTATTTTTTAAGAGAACTGTCCCTTTAAGCAATTTCACACAAGTTGGACTACATATCAGCATTCATGTTTAATCAGATTAGAATGAACTAACTGTAATGTACAGATCTTGGAACACGTTTTGCTTTTATTAATGCTATGCTCAAGAATGTTGTATCTGATTTATCCATAAGGGTTTGTTTACAGGTCCTGGTCAGAGAATATGTCAAGCCTGGAGCTGCATGCCCATGCAAGCACTGAAACCATGTGTACAGCTGAAGAGCATGAAGCTTTTCTCAGATGTTCATCTGGCTGATCTATGGTTAATGCAGCTGCCAGGAGCAAAGCTCTTGACTGGCGACCTCCACTCGCCACGCAGAGAAGAGAAGGGTGAGGAATCAGGGTCTCTTATTTCGTGCTGCTGACCACCATCCTACACACACACACCTCACCTTCACCCACTGTGCACAGGTGGCCAGTTCATTTCAGTTTTGTAAACTTATCTCTCTAAACAGGGCAAAAACTGTGTTCTGAAAACACACACATACATTGTGCACAAACAGCACAAAAATGTAATAATGATGATTCAAATCAAAACAACTCATGTTGTTTCACACTGATTTTCTTTTTTCGGTCCCACTTTATATTAAGTGGCCTTAACTACTATGTACTTACATAAAAAAAATGACTTATTGTATTCATATTGTATTGCAAAACACTTTTGCTGCTATTGAGGCATTCCAAACCTGTACAACTGACTTTCTTCTACAGAACAATAAAGATAATATTTTAAAGAATGTTGGTAACCACATAGTTTTAGTTACTACTGACTTCCAATGTATGGGGAAAAAATAAATAAAAATAATAATAATAATAATAAAAGCAGTTTCTCAAACTATGATCTTTTATGTTCCACAGAAGAATATCATTCAAATTTGGAACTACATGAAGGTGAATAAATGATGACAGAATTTTTGACATAATTTTGTGGTGAAATATCCCTTTTAATCTAATGTCTGTAACTTTGAATATGCAAAGTACATCTTAATATATTTGAGTATACAAGAATGAGATCTGAAAGCTGTGGCAGAGGTGAAGATTATCAGTAACAATCATTACCGTTGTCTTTCACACAAAGCTACTTTTATGGTGCTCTGCTCTCTTCTATACAATGAAACTGAAGTTCCAGAATGACAAAAAGACTGAACATGGTGCCTAATATCTGTGGATTGAGTTTATAAAATGAAATTCATTCTGGTTCATAAAGGCACAAACATTGTTTTTCAGTGAACTATTCCTTTAACATGAATTTAACTGAATCAATTTGCAATCAAAACATCTCAGCTCTTATGAAACAGGCACTCTTTTGCATTCAAACCCAGTAATAGTAATAGTTAGAGATGCCTAAATTTGCTCCTCATATCCTCAAACTGGTCGTTTTTGCAACACAACATAAGATAATTTCATTACTTTGGCAGCACAAAAATAATTAAATTAGTAGAGCTTCAGAATTTCCTTGTGTCAAAAGGCTCCTCTAATTAAAAGAACGCTATTATTATCTCATCATTAAATTGACAAAATAAACAGCACTCTTAACACTTTCAAAACCGGATGGCACATGTCATTGCGAAAAACCAAATTATAATGATTAACTTTTTTTTAAAGTCTCAAACAACTTCCAACTTTTGAGGAATAAAAGCTGATTTCACACTGTCAAAGTGAAAATCTAAATCTGAGAGGCAGCAACATGTCACCGCCACCTGCTTTATGAGTCAAAACATGCACTCAACGGTTGGAAAGCACCCTCATTGCTCCCTACTGACACTCAAAGGGTTGATTAAAGAAAAAATACACTGAATGACTGTCAAAAGTCTGTTCAATCATGGTTTAATAAGCCATTACATCACATGTATAATGACCGTAAAAGAATTCCCTGTGAGCCGATCGACGCGTTTTCATTAGAGCTCAGCAAGAGCACATTACTTCTAGTAAATCTTTGAGGTTTCTTCACAAGAATGCACATAACGTCCCATTGAGGCGCTGTTCAATGGTCTGTAAGACCCAAGGGTCGTCTGCCCACACAAAAGCACATTCACTAGCCTCCTCCAGCACTCCATATTTAAGATACTGAATTCAACTACAATTCGATAACAAGTACAACATGTTGCAAGTGACCACTAGGGACTCATAATCGGGACAACAATGGCTTTCAGAAAGAAACTCGAGGAGATTAGGACCCAAAGGAACTTCAATGTCACAGCCCTTGCTAATTCATCTGAACTTGCTTGATGCAACACTTAATCTCTTTATTCTCACCTGGACGGAGAGAACAGCTGACAACAGATGCAAGACGAGCATTCAGGCGTGTCGCAGATATTGGAAACAAAAGTTTAAAAGAAAACAACTGTGTTACATCCTGTTGCATCAGATGGCAGCGAGGCTCAGTCGGAGTTGCTTTAGAATTCATCATCCCTAAACTACCACCACTTCAAACATCAGAAAAAACAATGTTCCTGCATGATTGATCTTTCTGGCATAAACATTTCTGCGCTTTGAAAAAGTAACTGTGCGGCAGGCAGAGAAAAACGGGTGGGAGCAGGCGGGGGTAGTACTAAGCCACACGACTCGACCGGATTAAAGTCTGTGTTCTGAAGGCGTGTCGAAAAAAAAGATCTGCACAACCGCATGTGAAACCAGGTCAAATTGGAGGACTTGTGTGCGATGACAACAGTTTGTGTGAGAGCATGAGACGAGCCCTTCCACCCTGAATACTGATTAATGATTTCATGCTTGAAAAAACAACAGTAAAAAGTCAATATCTGTGTTAAATATCGATTTTTCGCCAGAATTGTTTGACCATAATTTAAATTAGTCTATAATTGATCAGTGGTTTGAACACTGCCAGGTTGAATGTCACAGCTCGATATCCTCTTTTATTAAAAACATACCATTTTTCTGACAAAACACACATCCATATACTTTACCATATATACCACATTACCATATATATTTTAATTAACTGCGTTGAGAAAATGCATTTAGAGAACAATTTATATTCCATTTTTTATAATATAATATAATATTTTTATTTACATATATAAGAAGGTGTGATTACAGTACAGCAATGCTTTAAGCACAGATCAGTTTTTGTTTGTTTGTTTATGATTAAGCAGTGAGTATTAAGGTACAATGTGTTAAGCTAGTTTATGTATCACTGTCATCTAATGCAACACATTTACCCACACCATTAAACCTTTTTTTCCTCTCTGAAAGAAAATGGAATATAAATTGTTTCCTATTTAACAAAAAATTACGGTATTTTAAATGCATCTTCTCAAAGCAGTCAATGAAAGTGACGTGTTTCAAACCTCAAGGCATAAAAGTACTATGCAAGTAAAAGACTCAATCACCTGCACTTATGTGCTCAATCTCAAAATGTTCCCAGTGAGTTCCTTAATTCTAGCCTTTCAATAACCTGACTGTTAAAATGATCCATATGAGCTCAAACTCCCATTTATATATAAAAAAAAAAAAACCAAGAAGAGGAGCAGGAGAGACAGAGATAGACCATGCTGTCACACCAGTGCTGTTTCCTGTCATGTGGCGATGGTTCAGTGTATTTTTAAAACTCTCCCGCCAATGAATCACCTCAGTGGTCATTTGTCAGGGGCATGCACAGGGTCTACATCCACTGCTTGGACAAGGAACAGAGCCAAATATCGCCATCACTTACCTATAGAGAGAGAAGGAAAGAGAGAGAGAGACATAAATAAATCAGCCTGTTCTTTAATGATTGACATTCTACATACTGCATGTACATCAAGAGCTACCAAATTACCCTTTCGAGTAGAAGAAAACACTGGAACTGAAGTTTGCTTAGCAGACAGCTGCATATGGCTGCCATATGCTTCTCAGTATATCAAGACAGCTTGAGATACTTTGGTCGCACATTTCAGGTAATTCCAGCCATTCACACATTTTGAAGAAAACCAAACACATTTTGAGGGTCTATGTTAACATAAACAAATATCTGCCTTGTGACAATGTGCTTAGGGCAGTTAGCAACCTGTGGTAACATCTGGAGTCCGCTCCAGGAAAGGGACAGATTGCAGTTTACGATTCTCAGAGAGCAAGCCAGTGCTCCAAACTGGGAAAACAGAGGCTGTGTATACTGCCAGACTGTTTACTGTTAGCATCCTGATGCTCATATACATGTTAAAACTGTAGCAGATGTTTGAAGCACTCTGGGAAAATGATCACAATGCACATGAAGGGATGTTATATAACCTATGACCAAAATGCATTTATGCTACAATCAAACATATGGAAGTGACTGTACTTTTTGTTCTCGGTGGACAGAAATTCAGAGTTCCCAATAACTATTTTTAAACTGGAATTGAACCCTCAAGTCGGTTTTCAGACTTGAAAAGTCTGAGGAACTGCAACAACCCTGCCTTCAGAATCCAAAATGGCTGCTCAGCACATGAAAACTAAGTGAAACAGTAGAAATATATTGTTTACTAGCATTTCTGTTTGACTTTGTCTGAGTAAACTCAGTGGTGTACACTTTTTTTATAAGTGCTTTTATCGACAGGTTTTGCTAACAATGCATGCGTCCATTTTGGTTTTCCAGCTTACTGAAAATGCTTAACTCAGGCATAACGTTATTCCCAGCTTAGGCTTTTGAGGCAAATGTAATGCAGCAAGACATCCCCTATAGCCACTCAATTATAAATGGCATTAACTGTTAAGTTAGACATGGTGGCCACACAAGTCATGTGATGCAGGCAAAACCACTAAAACAAGATACAAGAAACTGTTTCAAAATGGCAATAAAGAGTCAAGCTAATTTTATTCCCAAAGTCTAAAACAATTCCACCGTATTCACTGTATGATAAATGACATGCTTGACTTTATGCAGATGAACTTCAATAATCGGTTTCATGAGCCACTCACTGACTATAAAATGGACATCCTTTACAGTTTTATTATAATCAAAAGGTCAGTGAAACCAGAAGATTCAAAACGCCAACATAGAATTTTTGTGTGTATATATATATATATATATATATATATATATATATATATATATATATATATATATATATTTATTTGATGTCTTTTTTAAGTTAAATTACCAGAACTTACAGTCTCTCTTGAGTTCGATCAAATTAATACGGCCATTTATTTTTGAGTTCCTCTCTGCTTGCTTACAGCAATGTGGAATTAACTGCTGTAGGAGACTTAAGAATGATAATGACTCAATTATACGATGTAGAGCTTGCTCAAAAGCAAGAGAAAAGAGGTAAGCTGACTGTATACAAAGCTGCTTATCACCTCAGCAAGATTCACAAAACAATGACATATATCAGCAGCTGTGGTTTGGAATAATATAAAAATACATAGGCCTATACAAAAAAAGGAAGCCAAAATAAAAACATGACACTGCTTTACTACACTTTATTCATGCCAGTTGAGTCTTGGAAGACTCATTAGTTTCACCGTGTGGCAGCATCATTAATATTTCAGAGAATAAACATTTTCTTACACTACAGATTGTAAGTGTGCTACTGACAGATCTGAGCTTGCCGTCAGATGACGAGGCCTTGAGCTGATTTTTAAGCTGTTTCAATGACTTTCACCTCTGCTGATCTACACTGATAAAGAATCACAGCAAACATGTTCATCAAGCTTGTGCTGATGTCACTGCGGTCTTCAATGGCATGTCTTCACGCTAGTGCATGCCTCTCAAAAATGCTAAACCTATTGTTCACTTCATCATTTTAAGTGGGGCTGTCAGCTGTGGCGTCTGCTGGTGTGAAGCTTCTAACATTGGGCCCTCTGAATTTTAAATTTGTTGTCTAGTTGGTTTTAGATCTTATTCTAAATTAAAAACATAATTATTTGCAAATAGTAACATTTAAATGAGAAATGGTGATGGACTTGTGCCATAGCACAAAATATATAATATTACAGTGTATAGTATTATTTATCTTATGGTGATGGGATCGGTTAAATTATAAGAATTCAACTAACTTGAGTGTTGTAATATGTGCTTAGCTTAAAAACAATACAATAATAATAATAATAATAATAATTTAAAATATTCTAAATTATATATAATTTATTTTAATATTATTACATTTTATAGTATTGTTATACTATAAATTATATTATTCCTAATTAAAATGTTTTATTTGTAAAAAAAAAAAAAAAAAAGAAACAAAAAAACAACCAGGAAAATAGAAAAGGAAATAAAGCACCTTATTGTTGAGTACTGTAATGGGGTCTCCATTTGATTTGTTGGCTAGAGTGTCTCTCATCTCCCCAGATGCACAGAGCTGGTGTGATATTCAAGTCCCACACAATCTGTGAGCCTCGCCTGCCATTACGCAGAGAAGTGTTTCATTTTGAGCTCATGTGACATCTCCCACTTATTGCGTTCAATCTGTACACATTAGACTATACGCCGAGAGCTACTTGAGGACCTGTCACTGCGCTGTCTAGCATATGCAAATACGCCATACATAAATAATAGCGGGTAGGACAGAGCATAAATAATCCAGCACTTCAGGGCAGAATCAGAGAACAGCTGTCCCATAGGAGTGGCAGACACTTGGGCAGTCACTCCCGCCCACGTCCCCTCCCTCCTGCCGGAAAAAGAAATAAATAAATGAAAAAAAAAAAAAAAAGACAGTCACTTCCTCCCTCACTCTGCACAGCGTTTATGAACAGATGGAACATGGCTCTTGTTAAGGTTTCTAACTCAGCCCCTTGGCCCCCTATGGTTCCCCGAGGTACAAGCCGTCTGGTGAGTGCTCATCCTATCGTCTGGAGGAGCGGGAGGGTCAATCGGCTTCGGAAGTGTACAAATCACCACATCAGATGAGAACTGCTGACGGACCGTTGCGGTGTCTTTTTAGCTGCAGCCTGCTGAGGTAATTAGGGTTATAGGAAAGAAACCTCTGGGCTGCTATGCTTTAATTTTAATTCCCTTAAGATGCTGCTGTCACAGGCCCATCCAGAATTGTACAAAAAAAAATAAAAAAATAGCAAGCATGTTGGCACAAACAGGCTGACAAGTTCCAAAAGGACAGCAGGCTGGATAGTCAGTGGTGTAAATGTCACATTAAAACCTCTTTTATTCTCACAGGAGGAACCAAAAGAACTCTTTTGGAGGAAAAAGGGAGGAGGAAAGTGAGGGTGGGGCTCTAGTATGGTTCCTAAAGCTCACTGAATTAAATAAAGGTTATTCCTCAATAAAACTTAAGCTCTGGGAAAAAGTGCTGATTGATTAAAGGAGCACATTTAATGAGAGTGGACTGAACTGCAGCAGCTGTGCCGACTGTATATTCTGAACTCTAAAAGAAGAATGGGAAGGAAGCACTACTTTACCGAGTCGATACAATAAATACAATAAACTAAAGTATTCAATACCTAAAATGAATTAAACAACTCAACTCGGCAACAGAGTGCTGTACAGATGCGTTCGAACACTTAAAATGTAATGGTGAGTGGTCAAATGCATTTCCTGGTCGAAATGCACATCTCGGTAATGTGTTAATGTATTGTAAACAGTCTCTTTGTCTTAAATGTAAACAGAGACAGCAAAAAAAAAAAAAAGTGTCAAAACAGCAGATCTATGCTTCAAGCCTTGAAGTGCAAATGCAGTCAACAGATATAATATAAATTCATACAATATTGACAAGAAAAAAAAATTACTCACTATTCTATAAATAAATTAAAGCAAGTAAGTTTGGGGTTCAACAACTTGTCTTTGGAGCAGCACCCCTAAAGGGAAACTTTGTAATACTCCATCTGCCATCAGACGTGCAATATGGGTTATATGAAGCGACGGGAACACTTTTTGTAAGCGAAAACAAAAACAAAAATAACGACTTTATTCAACAATTCCTTTGTCAACAGTTTCTTTTCTTCGTTTACAAAAAGTGTTCCTGTCACTTCATATAACCCAGATTGCACGTCTGATGCCAGATGGAGTATTCTGACGACGACTTATACCTTTTATGGACCTTGACACTGTTATTTACTTGGCAGTCTATGGGACAGTCACAGGCCTCCCGGTTTTCATCCAAAATATCTTAAATTGTGTTTCGAAGACGAATGGAGCTTTTATGGGTTTGGAACGACATGGGGGTAAGTGATTAATGACAAAATTTTCATTTTGGGGTGTAGTATCCCTTTAAGTTACTACTATGAACCTTTCAAAAACCCTTTTGAGGGAACTGTCCCAGTGGAAAGCTTTTTTTATTATTATTATTTTAATTTTTTTATTCTGCTGTACAAAATACCTGAAAAACAGATGATTTAATTTCATTTTACTTGAATAACTGCTTGGAAGGAATGCTTATTTAAATAAGAACTACTTGAAAGTTACATGCCATTTCATTATACTGCCAGATGTACTTAGTGAAGTTGGCAGTCTCTAAAAGATGTGGAACATAATTAGAAATAGTGAGTACAAATCAATTATATCATGATTGTGATGCATGAGTGACGTCTTAACTGATGCATTCACATATGACTATATAAAGCATACAAACCCCTGAGAGCCATCAATCTTCTAGTTCACAGCATAAAAGGAAAAGAAATAAATTCAATGTTATGATTTCTCATTTTGTCTCAGAACTCAAAACATCCTTTCTTCATCATTCCTGATTATAATAGTCTGCCTGCTGGGCACCCTGATGTCATCTGAAGGGCTGGATGAATTAAGTGTATCCGAGCACATTCCCAATAAGAACATGAGGAGATTTCTACAGACATATTTATTTTTTGCCAATTCTCTTTCAGATAATTTGCAGCTGAAATTGGCAGGTGACGTACATCACAGCTTTAGAGCTGTAAGTGACATGGCATGCAGCAGAAAGTGCCAGGACAAAAACAAGACCAAAGTTCCTGCTGCTCATTCCGAAAGCACCACAACACTGAGTCCAGGAGGAGTGCAAAAAGTGAGGGAAATATAGTGAAAAAAAAAGGGAAACTTTCTGTGACAGTAGCTAGTATGGTGTCTGTCTATGGGAAGTAAATGAAAACAAGGTTAATGCTTTCACTTCTCATTATCCCTGCTGGAAGGAGCCACACATATAGAGTAAAGAGTAGAAAATCAAAACAGTGTGAGGCACAGGCAATATGCCATCAGCTCCACAGACAAGACACACTCTGTTCCTCTCCATTCCAGAGAGCTTGGAGAAAAGAAGGGAAAGAAAGGGAGCCATCCGGCACGCTCCTAAGCCCCACTCAATGTCACGCCCTCAGAACCGGCTCCCGGGCGGCAAGAAAAAGCATTTCAGGTGAATTATGACATACTGATGGTGTGGTAAACTGGTGAGCTGCAAAATGACTATCCAAGGCTTTGGGGAAATGCTGTAAGTTCTGTGCATATGACAAAGCAGAGAAAAAATAAACGCTACCTTTTTTTATATACAATCAGATCAACTCCACACAATTTTGTTTGTCTAAAAAGTGGCATATAAACCCAAACTTTTACCATATGAAGAAATCTGATATGTTAAAAAATAAAAAAAATAAAAATAAATTCTGTCTAATTTCTTTGCCTCTACTTGTACTAAAAGGAACTGAAACAAACATGACTGTTTCAACCAGGTTTCCCAACTGGCCTGCCACAGGTAAGACAAATAGATTTAGGGGAAAATCAACTTGAGATTCACCAATATTAAAATCAAACAGCAAATAAGCTGATAATTATTTAAAAAACAATAACACACACAAATTACATAATTACACAATAATTACAAAATAATTACATAATGATTTATGTTAAATAAATAAACAAATAAATATTAAATAAACAAAACAAACAAGTAAATAAATAAATCTGAAAAATAAATGTAAATAAATAAATTAAATAATAAAAATGAATAATATCTGCTAATAAGCATTTTGAATAGTGTTATTAGTATTATTAGTATTAGTATCACTATTGGAATAACTAAGCAAGCATTGAATAATGAATATAACACAAAAATATAGGGAAATTAGCATGTATAATTAAATTGAATGTTACATTATTAAATATATTTAAAAACATTATTAAATACTGTATATCAACCAATATACAAGCTATGTAATATTGACAGAATTTTTTTTTTTTTTTTTTTATAAATCGCCCATTATCCAATGTCATACTAACATATTAGGAATCCTTACAAATACATAAAAAGGGTTTACTTGTAGTTGTCTTTGGAAAGTATGCTAAATTATTTAAACATTGCACACACCATCTTTAAGAATGTAAAAATGTGCGATCCTATTAGGATCAAGGGGCGCCAGGATGCCTTGAGTCGCACCACACAAAGCTGTCCCACCCACTTGGTGGTTTACAATGAAAGGCAGAAACAGGCATTAAATCTGCCTGGGCCACATCCCTGCAGCCCAGCTCTGCTGCGGCGTGACACCTAATCACTGAACAAGGGCTGTCTGCTGGCCAGTGCTCTCCATCAATCTCTCTAAATGTAGCCAAGCAACTTCCACCCATACGTAGAACCTCTGCAAACATAATACGGGCCAGTTTGCATTACAAACCACATGGGAAGAGCAAAGGGCACTTTGCGCAGAGGGTAGGTGGGCTTTTACAGCTTCAGTATAAACAAAAAGAAAACAAAAAGAAAGGCTATAGAGAGGGGGTGATGTATTTACTTTTCCACAGAATTACCACAGGTCCATTTAACACAACCTGCGGCAATCAGCTAAAGTGCAGCTTAGCCCCATGCAGTCGCATCTCTCTGCTCAGAAATAATGCCTATTATTGTGTTTCGGTAAAGAATGCTCTTGACAGGTAAATGCGTCTCCAAAGAAATGTTCCATGATAAAAACAGTCAGGCCCAGATGCACATTATTCCTCATTCATCATTCTTACAAGTTGTGGAAGGACTCTCATTTCTCCCCTTGGTTTATCGGCAGGCACACTACATACTGCCATTGCTCAGCAAATCCACACCGTAGCATGCTAATGGAAAACAGTCTAAAAGAAGCGATTTGACTGGAGATTAATAGACTGACAGAGGTAAAAGCCACACTGTTTAGTCTAAAGCAAGAACAATTTTGCAACAGAGCACTGCTTCCATCTTTTATAGTCTTTAGGACTAGTATTTAAGATTGTCAAATCGACATTATACTGTAACAAATTTCCCTATAAGAATATATACTATCCTTGTTCTTTTTTTTTCATTATTCACATAAATCCATTCATTTAATAAAAATCCATTTAATAAATGGATTAAAAAAAGATTAAATAAAAAGACCATTTCAACAACATAAAATAAAATGATTATTTTATGATCAATGATTAATCATACCGTCCACCCCTAGCCAAACATATCCAATTTCAGCTCATCTTTGAGGAGCCCATGTTATGCTTCATGCAACGTGTGATCACAGTCAGAAGAGAGATATCATGCTGCAGCTGAATGATGTAAAGATATACGACAGATACACTCGAGCCAAGCAGCTAGTTTAGATGAGAGCTGCAAATCCATACCCACAGCAGAGAGCCAGCTTTCATCTAACTCCATCACAGCCTTTGCTGCTATACAAACAAACACCTCCATATATGCTTCCTCGTGAAGCTTAACTTGTTACTCCTCTCCCTCTGTATAAATATTGCATTTGGTCTCCTTTCAGATCCAGGGCAGAGTGGTCGAGGGGATGCTCTATAAATACTGCCTGACAGGCTACATACTTTCTGAGTGCTCTGTGCATTGGTCTTGCACGTCTGGAAGTGATGTGTGCTGTGGTTCTGATCATGTTATCTCAAGTGTTTCGACTATTGTAGCAGTGAACACCGCAAATTAAAGATTCAGTGATATTGCTTTCTTGAAATAGAGTTTATTCCTGTTGAAACAGGAAGTATGAAATAAATAGCATTATTAACATAAGTTTAGAATGTTGAAAAACAATAGGGTATCATTATAAAATTATTGTTATTGAAGTTCAACATTACAATTTAATTGATGACGATGATGATGATGATGATGACAACGACGATGATGATGTTGATGAGGATAACAACAACACTAATTTGATAATGATACTCTTTTGTTGTTGTACAACATATTCCAAACATATAAATAATATAATTGATAATAATTATAAATAAATAGTCTATATGTGTTTATTTTGTTGTTAAATAAATAAATAAATAAATAAGGTTATTATTATAAATTACATAAGGTTGGAATTTCTTCAACATCTACAATAATAAATATAATAATAATTATTATTATTTTTATTATTATTATTATTTAAAATGAATGTAAATTTCCATTTTAATTTTAAAATGCACATTGCATTATCAACTAATAGTAGGTACATTAGCATAATCGCTTCAAAGTAAACTGACATTCCATTTTTCCCCCATGAGATCTTTAAGGCTATATTAATACCATATAAGGGGTTCATACAGGACATCTATCTGCTGCATGTTTACGTAGACCAACAATCAGAAAATTACACAACCAAAACACAAGAAAACATCCCGTGAGAATGACCCCTTTAAATGGATAAGACCATTAGGTGGATCCATTATTCAAATTAGTACACCTCCCCAGCAAACCCTTTACAACTTCAAACTCAAAACTCCAAACGATCCCAGACCCACCAGCAAGACAATACAAAGACCAGACCTAAAGCTTTTTAACCAGAATATCAATAGAACCTAAAAGGAGATGACTGTAAATGATGAACCATCTTAACAACGTTACACAGACCCACTGGGCTCATAAACGGGAATAGGCTGGGACCCAGTCTCCACATAAACAACCCCCAAATCCATAATAAAATCTATAAAGCAATTAAATGTTTTACTTCCACCACACATTTAGAACATACTCACTTTTTTCTCCTGCTGGTTGCACTGAATTCTTCATTGTGTGTCCATGTGCTAGCGGAAAAAGTGAAAATTCCAGCATTTGCCATGCACCCAATATTAGCATCATATGAAAGAAAACAGCATCTGGCGCACCATCACAGCTCACTGCTCACCCTCTCAAATGATTTAATTACAAGCCTGCAGATGAGTATGTATTTTAAGCCATCATTATCTACAGGAGAACACGTGGTTGGAAAAGTGTAAATGTGACGGGTTTATACCACATAAAAAGCTTAATGAAACCATGCATCAGACCACTGCCAGCCAGAGGGCATCTATCAACTTTCTGTATCCGATAGGAAGTATTGTGCAAAAATCAGGTTCTCTCACACTCTTATCTGACTGCATTCACGGATTACATGTTTTATTCAGGTCTGGATAGCTAAAGGAATAAAACTAATAAGAATCCTCCAAGGATTGAATTAGGCCAGTTGTTTCATTTGCGCCCGGCCTCCCAAAGCACTTTCAACCTCAACAAAATGAAACCTTCGGTCCCACATTACATTTCTACACATGGAAGGGACTCTGAGGCAATCAAGACAGAAATAAGTCCCCTGAAGCAAACTCATTAACGGGGAAAAACTGACAATACATCCTTTCATGTTCAGATCGGGAATCTGGCAACCTAGGGGTTGGAAAAAAACAAACAACAAAACAAAAACAGGTTCTTTCTCCAGCTGCACCGCAAATCACTGCCCATCCTGCATTTCTACATAGCCAAAGTGCATAAAATGATCACAGCCGAGCAGTCCATGAATTTATGACAGCTGACAAAATCTAATAATCCAATTTGAAAGTCACTTTCTGTATCATACAACTTTTATGCCTTGCTTCACACAGTCCAATATGTGAGGTATGTTTCTGCTGTATGCAATGCAAGGACATGCCAATCATCTGTTACTTGCTGCTGGCGTCCCCTAATGTATTCTCCACTCATTCTTTGTGAAATACAGAAAAATATGATATACCTGCTGATCAGCAGGTGACACTTCATAATTAAAAACCGCTACAGTTGGGAATCTCTTCAGAGAAACCCTGTGGCTTACTAGCTTATTTGCTCTGCGATGACAAAATGTCAGCATGATGCTGTCTTCCTACAACCTCAGTATCATGTCTGGCCTGGAGACAGCAGAAGCAGCATAAAGGGGCATAGTCAAGCTCACTTTTAAATAAGTATATTTCTGTACCAACAGCACTTTTTTCCTCAAAACAAACAGATTTAAAAAAATTCCCCTTGGAAAACGTAAGAAACTCAAAAGAATATAATTTCTCTATGAAGATCGAAATAAAACACACAGATTTCCATTTTTTTTTTTACACAAATTATGATTGGTGTGTAGTTTAAAAACCATTTACACAACCACAAATTTTGCCAAAAACAAAAATATCAAAAGTTAGTGTATTTGGTTATCAAGGAGATATATATATTATCAAGGGCATGTGTGACATGAAATATGAGACAAGTGATACATATATATATATATATATATATATATATATATATATATATATATATATATATATATATATATATATATATAATTTAAAAGGACAGAACATTTGAATGTGTGTTCAATCAAGCTACAAATCTCAAATGATATAAAAACTGACAATATTATTTCATATTATTTATAGGTTTAATTAAATAATAAATTAAAATATGTAAATGAAAAATTTAATTGCCCCCACTGGCATTTCCACAACAGAGCAGATAGAAATTTGAGATTTGATGGAAAGTTCAAAAACTATGTACATAATTAAAAAACAAATACAGAAATAAATAAAAATGCATCATTATCTTGTCATAAAGGTATGTCCACTGTTAAATAAAAAAAAAAAAAAGTTATAAATAAATGAACTGAAGTGTGAAAAGCGTGTTTTTATTCTGTAAAAGTCTACAAGGCCAAAAGTGTGCGTAGCTGAAGAAACACTGATTAACACCAGCACAAAAGGATTGGAACATAACATCAGTGTGATGAACCACTGGATAAAGCACAGAGGCCATAAAACAAAGGCCCTAGGCTAAACAAAAGCAAAACTGGATGGTGCCACAAATTATCACATTGTTTTTAAGAGCATCTGGGGTATTAACAAAAAGTGTAGCCATTATATGAACAGGAACACATTTTTCAGTGTCATGAACACACACATACTAGAAACTGGTATACACAAATCTGTCTATTCAACTTCTGGACCAGTGCTTTTAAATAAGCAATGTGCACCATCCAAAGCTTTTTAATTAAAGCTTTTGGTTTTCAGCAAAACTTTCCATGGCATGATGATACTAGCAAGCTGAGTCATTTATTTCCATGTGCCTTGGGACCCAATTAGAAAATAATATTAATAATCCATATTCCAGTTGCACTCTTTGCATTGCTAAAGAATGATATGCTTTTCATCACTGTGCACATAACCTTCTCATGGGCCGTCAAGTTTTATGGATTAATCCAAGAATGCGGAAAATAAAACTGTCATAATCAGCTTTTCTAATTCCTACATGAATGTTCTCCATGGCAGCCCATGAACCAGTCCGGAGGGATCGTATGGACTATTGAGCGTGTTAATATAAAACAGGATTTGTACGCTTTTGCCTGGCTGCTTTGGTGAGGATCACAGATTAAAGGAAAAATCCTGATGTTTTCAGAAAGACGTTTAATATGAAGGCTGACAATAGTTTTACTCTGATGTTAAAAAAAGAACCTGAAATAAGATTTCTTATTTAGTAAGAAAAAATTTATCTAATCTATTAGCAGCTGCAATTTAATTTAAAAAATGAACGAATGGGATAAATCAAGTGGAATGTCTTAAAAGCTGCAAGGGTTATGTAGTCAGAATGACGGATTGGGGTCCCATTATTCAAGATTTGTTATTCAATAAATCATTGATGTGGTCTATGAATAACCGGAGTGATGGCTCAGGAGTGAGGGACTGCTCGGCCGGGCTGCTGACACAGCACATTGGGCCATACTTGAGCACACAATCACATACACATAGTCAGATCCCACTGCCATGATTTATGACCGTGTGCTGGGGTTGTAGTAATACAGTGCACAACCTTCACAACTGTCTAAATAAGAGATGACTGGCTCTGGATCCATATTCCACAGCGTACACAATGACCATCCAGTGTGGTTTAGAGAGAAACTGAAAAAAGAGCAGAAGATTCTATTGGCCGTAACAAAGACTGCCTAGAGTCTGCGCAAACACAACTCTGCCGTTCCTCCACACACATTCTCTTAAAAAATATTTCAGTAACTGATAAGGTGTTTACCTGTCAATAAAAGTAAAGTATTCACAGCTCTATTTAACACATTTAAACACAGATTTTCTTTACCACAATCAGCTAATGAAATGTGAAAAGTGTGTAATTTCTATGTGAGTCAAGTCATAATAAAAGGTTGTTTGAGCCAGGGTTATTATAGCAGTTTTAACATTCAAATGCAACATATGTGCAACTCAAACTGGCATACAAAAGTGCACATTGTTTTTAGCTGCATATGAATTAATTTATTTTCTCTAACATTTCCCTTATACAGCAAACTATGTAACTTTCACTATGTACTGAATAGTGAATGAGTCAGCGGTTTTGGACACAGTATATGTTTGAATGCTGCAAATGCCTCTGTCGCTTATGTTCTCTCATGCGCCTCGCGAGTTCAGAACCCGGGCGAGATGTCATGCTAGATATGAGCTGAGGTAAAATTTGATGTTTTCTGTACTCACTTTCCAAACTGTCAGCTACTCTGAAGAAAGCACTGTGCTGATCATTAGTATAGCAACCCCTGTAGTTTTACTGGATATTGAATACACTGTGTGAACAAATGGACCCAATTTTATTCACTTGCAAAATGCAGTCCTAAAGAATGAATTGGAAAAGCAAATCAGATTTGTTTGCAGAGAAAGCAAAGCCTGAGAGAAAAGTTCCGGTAAGGCAAGTATATGACTAAGCCTTGTATTAAAAAATATTAAAAACCTTGTAGAGATATACATAATGAATGCATGGAAATCTCAGTACCGAAGATCAAATCAGATGGGTTCACATCAGTCAGGTCATTCAAGGGAGTTGGTGTACAGCTGCAGAGATACGTCGGTGTTGACTAGTGTTTGACGGAGGCATCTCTCATTCTGCTCTCAATTGTTCTGCCTTAAGGCCGACTGATGCATCACCGTGAAAGTCAAGGCGTCTCCCTAGCAACAGAGAAGTTACAACAGCTCTTGTCAGGAAGCATTTCGATCACTTCTGGCTCCCCAGTGGCTCACCTAGCATGAGGCCTCAGCCCTGTGCTGGGGCTAAACCTGGGCACTGAGACACAAAGTCTTCAGAGATTTACACCACCCCCGCGTCGCCCTAGAGCATCAGACGTTGTCTGAGATAAACAGAGAAATTGCAAATCAAAGAGAGAGAAAAATGTGGGAGAGAGAGGTATAAGCAAGAAAACTGACACCACTGTTCAACTGCTTTCTAGTTGAGTATTAAGTGCGCTACTCAGAGAACATGTGTCATTATGGCATTGTACTTTTTAGGAAAAGTAAAAAGTACCCCAATATTTAGTTTAAGAACTAGCTAGTGTAGAGATTCATATAGTGATTCCCATCATAGGGAACTAGGGAGTGAAATGAGACACAGCCAGAGAAACAGTGAGGTGAATGAACATGGCTGATTACCTGAAAAAGCAATTCGTCACGATGGGCTGGAGAGTAGATCACTCAATCTACTCGGTGAGAGCTCAACGGGGGATCAAGAACCAGCCCTGCAGTGCTGAACTGCCCATCTCTCCCCCATCAATCAACCCAACTCCTACAGGAGTAACAACCAGCCAACAAAACCAGCCGTGGCGACACACAGAGCA
This sequence comes from allo-octoploid hybrid of Carassius auratus x Cyprinus carpio, assembly GCA_024542945.1. Taxonomy (NCBI): domain Eukaryota; kingdom Metazoa; phylum Chordata; class Actinopteri; order Cypriniformes; species allo-octoploid hybrid of Carassius auratus x Cyprinus carpio. Next base: position 10,244,483 of record CM045068.1, on the reverse strand, counting down.
ATTACAGTTTACACAGTGCTGCTACCCATATGAAACTCACCAACAGTGGTGGGCCATCACAAAGTGTAGGGTTTCTGAAAACTGAGCCTTTATTTCTTGGCCGTTTGGACTTTCAATAGATAGTACAGTCAAGAAGGGACAGGAAAATGGGATCAAAACATGTTGGGTGTAAATCTGATCCATTAGAATTCATAAGGATTGTACTAGTTAGCAATTTTGTATGAATTTGTGAGTTTATTACATCAAAATAAATTAATCATTTGACCAATTAAAAAATTTATTTCACCATCAGCCATTCAAAATTGGCATTGTTACATAATCTATATGATGTAAACTCATAAACAGACTTTCCCTCTTTAGCTGGTGGCTGCAGTTCACTTGACCTTGATCCCTGATACTGTACCGAGCGAAAATGCAGTGTGACAATAAAATGAAGTAATCAAATGTCATGTGTTCAGCAAGAAAAAATACTGCAAAGTATTCATAAAATTCTCTCGAGAGCCCCATACAGATGCCCGAGTCATTGGCTAATAACATGCTCCTACTTTGCTTTTTTAGACTAAATCAACTTGGTTAAGAATTTTCAAAACTAGAAATAAGCATCTGTTGCACTTGACTCATGAAAACCAATGGCTTGACCTCATCATCCAACCAAAGACTGTTTGAGGCTAAATACAATGGCTACAAACACACTGTTGTTCATGGATAAATAAGCTGTTTTACTTCAAATTAGTTCAGAAAGAGAAATGGCTCAGTATAAGTGCTATTAGTGCAATGAATATCAGAGAGCAAATACGGCAGGAATCAGTTTAATGAGTGTGTTAATGCTGCCTACATATTTATATCATATTATAGTTGTATCACCTTAACCCTTCAAGGCCTTAGGTGTTTTGGATCTCTGGATATGTTTTGAAATGCTCTGTCATGTGTTTATTTCAGCTAGCTATATTAATGTCTAAAAGCGGATTACAGTGTATTCCGCACAACCTGTGATACAATAATATGTGAGTAAGATGTGTGTACATGTGCATATTTCAGAATATCAAGAAGGTAAAAGTTTGTAATTTAGCACCACTAGTATAATCAATCAAAACTGCAAAAAAATATTCCCAAACCTAATTTCCTGAATACTCCCCTCACCTGTTGTATCTGTATTGTAGCAGGGTTATTCTAGTATCACTGATATACTATTATAGTATTTTAAATTAGATTTTATTTTTTATACTTTCTGTGTTCACATACATTTTAAAGTTTTAGTAATAATTTTATTGTCAAACTCAAACTAAATGAAAATGCATTGTAAAAAATGATTTGTTGGTGTAATGTAAAAAAAAGTAAGTAACCTGATTGCCTTAAAAAACTGAATTCATTGAAAATAAGAATTTCATTTCATACAAAGATAGTGATTTTGTTGTTTCAAATAATATTTTGTTCTAAGAATTAAAGATTATTTTTAACTTGTTTTGTTGTCATAAATTAGGATTATATATTGTAAGAATAATTGACGACGGGCCGTTGAATTATTAGAAAAATAATGCAAACCCGAGGTGGTGATGCAGCCACGACGCGAAGCAGAGTGAACCTCGTGTGTGCATTATTTTTCTAATAATTTAATGGCCCGGAATCAATTATTCCACTTATACTACGGTTACCACACCTCAAGACATCAATCAGATGATATATTTAAAAGGATTGTGTGACTAAACACCACCTCAGCAGAGGAAGATCAACGCCTGCTCCTACATCACTTCCTGTTTAGCCCCACCCACCAATTCACACATGTACAGGCAAATACAGGACTTGGCTTGACTTGATCAGAGTAACTGTTTTTATTATGTTGTCACTATTGCTTTGTCTATTATAACAGGTCGTCTGATATGTAATTATTTATGCATTTTCAACCTATATGACATCAGCATCCATCTGTGTAGGATGTAGGCTGACAAACATACACAACTGTTAACCAGTCATAGCAGTGGGCATTTACTTCCGAGTCTACAGTCCGCCATGCCTATTCAAACAGAGCGTTCTGATGAGGTCAAAACAGGACAGGAAATAGCCTATTACTTCTAAATTCTGATGTTGTTTGATGTAAAAATCTGGATAACATTATAAGTGGGCCAGTACAAAATAATAAAAAAGGCAGATCATGACCCCCTTATATGCCTTACAATCTTAAAGCTTACAAACTCCAATAAATATGTGCACTTATAAAGCAAATAAATTTACTTACAGCTTTGTCCAAGCTTTACAATGTTATGTCTACTAGTAATGCACTTTGATGGATACAACTGCAAAAGGACTTGTTGTGGTCGTCCACAAGATTGCTGAATTCATGCGCTGATCTTCAGTCATTCCAAATATCACAAACATGAAAAATACAGAAACACGTTAAAACAACACTGTAAAATACTAAAAATAAATATAGAAATACATCTTTACAGAGAGTCAAACGTCATGACAAGTTTACGTTTCAATAACCAAAGCCCTACTTTACAATCCAGACTAGACTTTAAAATTACATAACACATGAAATAAAAAAAAAAGAAGAAAAAACACATTTGTGTCTATCCTTATTGCTGTTTATGCAAGAAATAAGCTATTACTCCTGTTATTCAAAAACCTATAGATTTGAATGTTCATCTAATGCAAAATACTTAATCACACAGCATTACAATGGGTTCCGGTGGGGCACTTCAATGTCTACTTCAGAAAACTGAAACAAGAATTTGTACCTTCAGAACTTCATCTGAACCAAGGCTATGTCAGCACAATCAAACAAACTCTGAGAGTGAGGTCCTCATTCATTTCTGTTATAACACGCATAAAAGGAACAGTTCGAGTAGTGATCTTGTTTTTTCCCCCCTAATTTTTCATCTATGTATAATGTATCTGAAGGACATCTTTTAAAGATTATAAGACGCTGTCAACATTAAAGAATTTTTTTTTTTTTTTTTATTCCTGCCATTCTAAATCCATCCAGTTGTCTGTTGCGCTCCATCTCGCGCTTAGTTTGAACTATCTCCAGTGCAGCACTGGGCTCAAATAATACATACCAAACTGTATTTGTATCGTTCTCCAGATAAGTTTAGCTCTGTACCACATGGGAGAATAATTATTATAATATTTGTAAAATTTGTACATTTAAATTTTTTTTTTATGATATAGGTTTAATTAGGCAATTATTTTATTGCTATGCAGCTGTCACTGCTGCCATACCACAATATAAGCAAACTAAACATCATGTTAACTTTCTATAATTGTGAACATTTTAGCCTGTGGTAAAGATACTAAATATTAAATGAGGATCAGGGTTACTTTTTTTTTTTCTTTTTTTTTTTTATGAAATTACTTCATCAGTCTACTTAATCCATCTCGTAATGCATGGGGGAAATTTCACATAATGTGCTGTAAATATGTATAAGAGCATTAAAGGAACACCTTTTTCCCTTTGAGCGGAGTCCAAGCGACGAACAGGAAGAGCAGAGCTAACCATTTCCTGCTCTCATTAATATAAACTGAAAATGAAAAATTCCTCCTTAAGCCAACCCTCCCCCTCCGGTCCCATTCTGAGAGCGACGGGGTCACTTAACAGGAGAGATAGCTTTGTGAAAGGATGCTCAGGGGTTAAAACGGAAACCCATTCGGTATAACGTTACGGATCCTTCATTTCGCCTCTATCTGATGGAGGCCTCCGACTCAGCCGCCTTCCTCCTCAACCTCTCTGTGGAAATACGCCGCTGCCTCTCCCCACAGCCCCCTGCGACCTCAACAGATAAATTCAAGGGAGAAAAACTGAATGAGCCTCTAGAAATTATCCTTCATCCACGCCAGCAAACCAATTACCATGACTACGATAACCCCATTTTCCAGGAGTGGAATGTGGCACGGTGGATGCTATGCCTTTAAGAGGACGAAACGGGCCTATTAAAAGTCAGTCATAGTTACTTTTTCCACTTATGATATGCCATCTACCCCGCCGCATCGTGCTTCCACTGCACCCCTACTCTAACATCGCCTACCTTTCCACCCCCATAAAAACACATTAACAGCAGTCACACGCGCTGCGCCTGGTGTGAAAGTGACATTTTTCTAACAGCACTTCATTTACATTTTCCAACAGTATCTTTAACTGATAAATGTCATTTCTGTTCCTCCTTGCTATAACTCATGCTGTTCAGCGATGAGTAGCTCTTGTTGTGGTGCCAAACTTCTGCTGTAAGCTCACAGCTTTGATTTATTCCTCCTGACTTGCTCTGACAAACTTCCTGATTTATGCTTTGTTTGGGAAGCTTTTCGATTTCTACCAGCGTAGGGAATTCAGCCAGTGCTGCGGAAAGGTAAGAATTAACACTAAGGTAGTCGGGGAGAGACATACTAAATCAAGTGCTGCTGTTGGTCTTTGAGGACGTGCCATAATCTAAGAAATTTACTTGATTAAAGTCTCATTTTGGAAGCCGTTCACACAACACGGTGATCTGTAAATTACAGTGATTTCCATCAGTTGGATATTATAAATCTGACTGTGTAAAATAAATCAATGCATTTTGTCTTGTCGTAAACTATATCCTCCTACACCAGCAGTTCTCAGTTGGTTTCGCTTGAAGATTCTACTTTGTCCTTTGGATATCAACTGCAGATCCAACACATTACTAATTGTACAAATGTATTTTACAAAAAGAAAAAAAGATTCCTTGTTTACTATATAAAAAATGATACCTAAGTATAAATGGATAATATTTATAAAATATTTGCATAAATTGCATAGAAGCAATATGACAGCTGAAAACTGACGATTCTGTAAATGCATAAACATCAACAGAAGTGTGATTTACATATCATACTAACACATGGAAGTAATGTATTTTGCTGTCGAATTTGAGAAATTTGAATTTGTTGCCATATGATTAGTTTCTATGAAATCACTGAAAGAATTTAAATAATAATAATAATATAATATAACAATAATAATTTAATATTATAATAAAAGAAAATAATTCATGCATACATCTTAAAGCCAACAAATTATGCAGATATACAATTTTTTTTTTTTTTTTCCCCTCTCTCTCTGTGGTCCATGACCTTTATCATAACAGGTCTGTGACCCGTTTATGGGTTGAGACCTATCAGTTGAGAAACACCAGTCTACACCTTTTCATAGCAAGCCCTATGACAAATATATATCACAACAATGAAAGCCTGAATATATGCTAGAATAAAAACCCACTCATTTGTATGCCGCTTTATGTAAGCTCTTAAACATTAATGCTTTATGTTTTTTCATCATGTAACAAAAACGCCTTCAGCCATTTGTGCAAAGCATCACATCGAGCTCTCTTGGAGACCATCCCAACCATTCTTATCACTGCAGCAGCAATCCAGCTCAATCTCAAGGTTAAAAGGCCCTAAGACGAACGGAAGGCTATGGGACCTTTGTCAGCCCCGGAGATAAATAACTCCAGTAGATATGTAACTCATTCATCTTCACCATGTTTCACCGTAGTCTGTTTGTGTAGCTCTGTGGGGCTGATCTGCTTTGACTGGCATGACTCCAAAACTTCCCTGGTAAAAAAAGAATCAGTGCTGCAAAAAAAAAAAAAAGAAAAAGAAAAAAAATGCTCATTGCTGTTTCTACCCCCGTCTCTATAAACAGTTACAGCACTTGGCTCTTCACTCCAGATCTTTGTTTGCCTTGATTGTATAACACTTCACTCAACATGCACTCTACAAACCTAGCAGGAGTTTCCTCTAGCTCGGGGAAAAGGACAGGGGTCTCCTAAAATCCTCCGCAGTGAAAAATGGAGATACACATCCCCAAGGTCACTGAGAGAGTATGCAAGCATGCAGTTTTTCTGTAAAGTTCCTATAAAGCTTTTCTGTCATTTTTTGTTTGATGTTGGTGAATTTAGAAAATGCAGAAAGCCAGGTGCTGTGACCAACCAACCCTTAAAAAACATACAATACAAACTGCTGCTGCTGACATGAGGTTTATCTGTATATTTAGCAGTTTTGAGTCAGGAAAAACATGTCCTTGTGTTTCTGTCTGACACTAACAAAAATGTTTCAGAGGGCAAAAAAAACTGAATATTAGGATACTCAAAGCAAATAACCTTGCAGAATGTCTACACTGCAAAAACTTAAGCATTAAGATAGATTTAAAGATTAAGAAAGAAAGAAAGAAAGAAAGAAAGAAAGAAAGAAAGAAAGAAAGAAAGAAAGAAAGAAAGAAAGAAGAAACTCATTTTCACTATTGATTATTGCTGTCACTTCCTCATACAAGGTCAACCCTAAAAATATAAGTAGTGTTTAACCAAAGATCTATGAAAAGGGATGAAATGAAAAGAGGAAAGAGAGTTCGGCAGAGTGTGCCGTGATTCATGCCTTCCATTTGCACCATTCTGATCTAAATTCCCTCTGCGCAAAGCAAGAACAATGTCCAAGAGTGCAGCAGTGATGGGCATCTGCTGGATCCAACACAGTGACAAGGCAGGAAAACGGAAAGGCGGCGCCATTAAGAGTCTGCACACAAGTGGCAAGTGTTGTGTTACGCTTTAATTGAGAGTGCTGCATTCACATAATGGATGGAATAATACCAAGTATTGTCATTTAGCGACACAGAGAAAGTGACAATAGGAGAACAAGATATGAATTCAGACATCAGCAGGGAAGCAAACAAAAGGCTGTTGAGAAATAGTAAAGGAACCAAGCAAATTACATCAATACAAGAGATAAGTGGAAAAGCGGTTTAAATGCAAGAAGATTGAGGCTCAGAGAGGAAAACAAAATTCATCTGTCACGGTTTTAACACTGACAGAATAAGAAGAGAAGTAATAATATCTCTTGAACAAGAAAACAGCAAGTGGGAAAAAAAACTTTTGTTAACTCAATCTCAAATTCATAAATAATCTATTGGCATGTATAGAACAAGGTATATCAATGTCTTATGATGTTTTTGTTGATATTTGTCTATTCTCCCATGTGATACTGATTAATTTTTCCATGTTACAAAAATAAAACACTGACAGATAACATGAAAAACTGTGTAGGCCCTAAGAATGGGAATCGCAAGAAGTGTAAAATCCATTGAACGGCTCCAAATCTGTAACAACTTTTGAAGAAGCATCAAATAACAGATAATAATAACATTATACCTTATGTGTTATTATTATTAACATTATACCTTATGTATAAGGGTGCTCCGAGCAGGATTTTTTGGGCCGATCACCGATTGTCGATCACAGGAAGCAATATCTGCCGATACAATCATCGATACCGATCTTTTTGAAGCCTTCTTTTTATCATTTAGAATTATTTATAGTGATGCTCCAGTCAGGATTTTTACAGACATTTACATTGCTTTCACACAGAGGTCCACTACTGCTGTTGCTGTTTGCCACAAACACAACATTTATTCATTTTGATTTCAAATCCAAACATTGTTACTGCTACTGCTTTTTGAGTATTGTGTTTCTGTTTTTACGCAGTACAGTAATACATAGGGATGAACGCTGCTTTAATAAGCATTATAAAGAGACGAGATTAAAAGAAAATATCGTCTAAACTTTTCTAAAGACAGTCAGTTCCCCTCAGAGATACAGTCATATGTATCATAATTAAATTCAAATGTATCGTAATTTAATTAAAATCTTAAAATATTTGAATCGTATCGATTTTCAACCAGCTCCTGGTAAATCGTTACATCCCTAGTAATCATTCAAATCTTTCAAAGATGTGTTTAAACGTGCATGAGCGCACCGTCTCTAGGAGAGCATGCAAGTGCTGAATGATTTAAACACTGGCAAGAATTAAAAAGAAATGAAAATTATAAACTTAGGGATGATGCAACACTGCCTCGATTGTGCAAGTGATAATTCCTGTGTGAACTGTGCAGCTCGCTTATTGTGAAGACACGATATGCTGATTTAAAGCCATTTGTGCATTTAGTAGGGATGTAACGATTAACCGCGAGCCAGTTGAAAAACAGTTAGAAATCATTCATATATGCCAATTTGCTGATTATCAATATTTAAAACAGTTGAGTAATGTTTTTTTTTTTTAGGATTCTTGATAAATAGAAAGATCCAAAGATCAGCATTTATCTGAAATAAAAAAAAACTTTTGTAACATTATACACTATTCCATTCAAAAGCTTGGAGTCACTATGATTTCTTTCTTTCTTTTCTTTTTTTTTTTTGGAAAGAAATTATAGAAATTAATACTTTTATTTAGCAAGGATGCTTTAAATTGACCAAAGTGATGATAAGTCGTTTATAATGTTACAAAAGATTTCTATTTCAGATAAATACTATTTTTCTGAACTCTCTATTCATCAAAGAAACCTGGAAAAAATCTGCTCAGCTGTTTTCAGCATATTAATAAATGATTTTTGAGCAGGAAAACAGAATATTAGAATGATTTCTGAAGGATCATGTGACTGAAGGCTTTTTTAATAGTGTTCATAATGATATCGGAATTTTATCGTATCGACCGAAATTAAGAAATACATTGTGATATAAATTTTGACCATATCGTCCAGCCCTAGAAAAGTCTATGTGGTTTTTGCTTTTCATCTTGCCTCTGAGCAGTGTTCATAAGCTTGATTTACAATGGTAACCCAGGAAACACACATCATTGTTGTTCATAAGTGCCTACTGCTGTCAAAGAGTGAATCTGTGTCTCATTCAGCTCGTCTGCTGTTTCGTTCAGATATGTTTTATGTAGTATAGTTTCACAAAGCTAAAGTCAGAGCATTCTGTTTTTGCTTCAAATTTCAAATTATACAGTCTAATTTAGATTAAAAACTACTCATGCTGCATGAATGCCGCATCTTTGTTTGGATCATGATTAAAATCCAGTGGTTGTCTTTAATTTTAAATGGAAAGAGCACACACAAAGCATTAGTTTGTTCATATTAAGAGGTTTCTTTTATTTGTGTTGCTTACTTGTTTGATTTGGGGTTTGTTTTAAAATTTCAAATTAGTTCTGTTATATTTCAGTTTCACAAAGAAACGTGCAGCAATAGCCTAATAAAACGACTGTCTTCAATCTCATTTTGTAAAAAAAAATTGTGAGAAAATCGAATTGTGAAATCAAAATCATGAATCGAATCGTGAGTTGAGTGAATCGTTAAATCCCAAGCATTTAGAGGGAAAGAGAGCATGCGGTGATTCACTAACTCTTTGCAAAATTACTTTTGCAAGTTATTTTCTGAAGAAATATGAATTCTACCTCACCATCAGCATTATAAATATTTTACCCATGCCGGACAGAGATTGAGATGGTGCCGCTGCTTGTCATGTCAAACCTCTCACAGCAGGCGCGTCATCAGCTTGAGATCAGTTTATGAGATTGGCCTTTATAGAGACCGCTGATCAAACTTCCCCAAGCCATTATAGGCCGATTCGGAGCACCCCTACTTTTGTATTATTATTTTTATTATTATTATTGACAAATTTGGTACTATTTTTGATAATACAAGTATACAACAAAAAATAAGTTTCTTTTTTTTATGAAAATAAAATGTAAATAAGAACTGGTTCTTGATTCCCATTCCAGTAGCATCACAGAAAAAAAAAATACTACTTTGGCACGCAGAGCCACTAGGTGTTAAAGATGAGCTCATAAAAATGGTTAGAAGCATTAGATACAGATGATGCGCTGCCCCTTCAACCGTTTCTTCTGATTGCAGTCTTCAAATAAAAGTGAAGTGAAATAAACATTAATTTACACTGTGGAAATAAACAGATTTGCTTTCCTTCAAAAAACATTTGACAAAACCATTAATGTTTTATGAGAATAACCTCCAGGAAACAAAAGACCAGATGGTATCAGTACCCAGAATTTCACATCTTTATAAATTTTTCAGCTTGCGGTAGAAAGCTTTTTATAGAATTAAGATATGTGTGAAGCTCCAGGCACACAATGACGAAATGAAGACAAAGGTTCAAATTAAGCAAGGCTCTCTTCTCCATGGCACACACATCAAATCAAGACGGTTCACATAGTGTCAGTGCTGTCAAGTACTCCTGGGTTTGAACTGACACTTCATGGGAGTTTTCATGATACTTGGCCGCACACGCCATCAACTGCGATCCTTCCCTGACAATTAAGTGATTTAAACACCCCAGGGCTTGGGTTACTCTTGTTATAGACAGCTTAAAATCCTATAGTCAGACAGACAATCAAAATAAACGCTGCTGCTCTTGTTCCCGGTGGGCTGATGCTGGAACAATCTTTAGCCATAGCACTGACATGACGAGACAGGGTTCCTCCTTGATCATCTGTTGGAGAGTTAACGCAGCTTCTTTTTATGATATCATTTGTATTTGCCGCATCTCAACAGCATCAATTACATTCTCAAATGCTGCAGTGTAGGTTTAGCCCGAGCTTTTACGCTCCCAACTTAACTCATTATGGCTGTCAAATGTGGGAGATGCTTATTAAATTAACAAGCCTTTCCACCCAGCAAAGTGATTTAGCTTGATTTACAGTTTGTCAGTGCTGTAAACAAAAACACAGGGTAAATAGATGGGAGGAAAAAGTTAGGCACTGCTTTGAAAGTAATTGATTGAGATTTCTATCCACCATAGACTTGCAATACCAAGTAACTTCCTCAACATATTAAAGGCCATTTACTCTGACAGGGATCCAAAGCCAGGTGCAAATTGCTACCAACAAAGAGATACTGTCGTTTTCACTCACAAAGATGGTAGGCATATATGCATCTGTGTGACGACAGTGAAGTTTCTATTCTTTTGTAGAATAAATTTAAGCAAATGACAGCAAAGGCAACCTATAAAGGTAACATATAAAGTAACTTATATGATCTACGATAACCGATATGTTTGGAGCATCCCTAAGCGATTTAATAAAAAAAGGAAATCAGTAACAGGAAGGCCTATTAGCAACAGGATATTACCTTTCATGTAGCCTGTAATATAGCCATTTGTGAAAGTAAAAGGTCTGCAAAGTTTCAAAGATTCTGAACTTTTCAAAACACCATAATAGGGACACTTTAAAGAGTACATAGTTGTAACTAACACATCCTCCATATTTCCATATGCATTCAACAGGTTGAATGAACAGGTCATCTAGACTGCAACTTCCTTTTATGAAGGTAGCCCTTATGGACAGGATGGAGAAGGGTGTGATGGCTAACAGGAGACTGAGGCAAGGGCAGAATGGACACCCACGGTGCTGTCGGGAGGGTAGCTGATGCTATCTTTCAAAACTGGTCAGCAGCTCCAGCTCTGAACAGAGGCGTTCAGGGAGCGGTAAAGAAAGATGGCCTCCCACATGATCAATTATCCCATCTTTTCACACTCTCACCAGCATCCTCCTGTCTCCAATGACCTTTCTCATCTCTCAGATCCAACTCGTCATATTTAGTCTATTATATGACTTTAGGCTTGTCTCAATCTCAGGCCTCACAGCAGGAAAGAAAACTTCTGTTATAGTCTGCTGAGACACAGGTAGGACCCTTAGAGACAAATTTACAGCTCTGACGCTATGGTTTCTACTAAAGAAGTTAGGTGTCAGATTGCGACGTTGTGCCAGCATAAATGCACAATGATTCCCACACATTCGATTTTCCAGATAAAAAGAAATAAATGTCAATTTAGAAGTCTTCATCTAATGCATAGTAAAAAGGTGTTGGATGGGAAAACTGATGTCAATTTTTAACAGTGCTTTAGAAAAGGCTCTCAATAAAAAAATTAAAAAAAATGATTCTGACTGCATGACTTCAAGAATGTAATTGTATTTACAGCATTTATATCTATGACAAGGTAAATCTTTAAATCAGATTTCTGGAACTGTTTTCAAACACTAAAAAATTAATTCATTGTGTTTACTGTTCATGCTTTAACCACATAATAGAGCTGTGTGAGTATTAATATACTATACTAAATGACATCATACACATACAAACACCACACATATTCATATGTAAATCCCAGGGTTTTCACTAAATAAACACAATAAGATACATTGATACATTGATACAAGATTATAAAATACTAATCTGAGGGCAAATAAAATGTGCATTAAAAAAATAAATGCAATATTTGTGATTAATTTGATATTCTCAAAAAAACTGTGAATTGGTTATTTAGTGAAGTCTTCTGTGTATTAAATCAATAGCTTGTCCTTCTTAGAATAATGTGATGTATCTACTGCTCAAACATTCTGTTTACAAAGTGACTTTCTAAAGAGAATGATAGCATTGAACACATCTAACAACTTGTTCACCAGTAGATGACTTAATGGCTTGCTGTAGAACCATGAAACTTCAATTACAGTTGGGCACTTTGGCTTGAAACCTGAAGAAGCCTTGTGTAGTCATAAGAACCTCCATGAGATTCTGAGAGACAGATTTTCCAATTTTATGTTTGGGGAATAAGAGGTGTTACACTTTGGGATGTACATCACTGTCACTGAGAATGTGACCCACAACAAAATTGCTATTGATCTGGTGCTGCAATCATGTTAACAAGAGAACAGTCCTCGTAGGCCCACATGAAAGCAATCCAGGTGTATGTGTGCATGTTTGTGTCCATGAGGCTATCAGTCAATGTGCACTTGCTTGGCATTTACCATTACTGTCAAAATAACTGACTGAATTGTTTTGAAAATGCATAGGCACACTTTCAAGAGGAAGTTTTAAATGTGCACTTTTTCCCTCTCTGGCCACCATCACTGTGCATTAGGCTGTCAAGAAACACTGGACTTTCTCCCATCTAAATAGTAATTACTTGCTCGCTCCCATCAACGCAGCCCAATCTGCAGCACTTTACTGAAATAATAATCGAGACGTGTTTTCAAAAAGCTGTGAGCTAACTATGACACTGTAAGCAGGTGGGTCTCAGCTGCTCCCCATTCCTTGACCATTTTTTTCCTCACATGGCGATTTGTTCAATAAATTGCTGCTTCAAGCCATTTCACATCCTAACAATAGGACAATTAGACATGTGTGCACGAAACCTTCCAGTCGCATTAACATTAGCTAAGAACTGTAAAATGGAGGCTAATGGGAGAGGAATGAGCTGGATTCACGATAGAGTTTTAGCGTTGGAAGACATTACGGGTTCAAGGATAGCCTTAGCATGGGATGCGATCGATCGAGCGCTTGAGCTGAAGTGACAGTATTGCTTAGGTTGCACGTCTCTGGACTGGTCTGAAAATGATATATTTAAAGGCCTACTTGGCAGGGTAATTTAAACGTTTAGACTAAACTGAGCTGTTGTTTTTCCTGGTTACCGTTCGAGACAAAGTACCTCAGATAACCTTTGTTTTAAACACTTGCTTGAGGGTTTGCTGGCAGTAAAATGGAAGAGTCCTGTGAGCGTCTTTCTTCAACATAGTACGAGTCGCAACCCTCTACAGTCTTCACTCTGGGAGACTAAATAAAGTCAATTGTTAGCCACTGGCTAATATATATATATATATATAAATCCATGCTATTCATTTAGAAATATCCATGATTTACTTTATTCATACATTTGGTGATTTTATTATTCATCTGTGTGTGTATTTTCCCAAGAATGCTTACCTCATTTAGAGGGGTCATATGATGCGATTTCAATTTTTCCTTTCTCTTTGGAGTGTTACAAGCTCTTGGTGCATGAAGAAGATCTGTAACGTTGCAAAGACTAAAGTCTCAAATCCAAAGAGGTATTCTTTATCAAAGTTAAGACTCTGCCACGCCCCCCTAAAACAGCTCATTCAAACACGCCCCCACATATGTACGTCACTATGTGGAAATATTTGTGTACTGCCGCCCAAATGTTCACGCAAAGAAAGAAGGCGTGGTTTCAGTAACTGCAAATAGTGTTGAAGCAGCCATGTCAGAGAGATGCTGTGTGTTTCTAGGCGAAAGCAAAAGCATTTTATTTGGCCTTCCAAAAGTAGATCCATTTTGGAAGCTTTAAGATTACTTACAACAGAACAGCAACACATTTTATGGACGACCATTTCATGAACCTAGGAGACGAGGTAATTCAGACTTTGCTACGACAATCTGGCACTTCTGAATCAGCTACTTTAAGTATGTTTTGTTATTAAAGTATTTGCTATTGACTGTACAAATGCGGAGTTTTGCGCATTGTGTGTGTGTGTGTGTGTGTGTGTGTGTGTGTGTGTGTGTGTGTGTGTGTGTGTGTGTGTGTGTGCGCGCGAGAGAGATAGAGAGAGAGGCTCATACAGTGGAGTCAGCTATCTTAACCATCCGTGGCTTGTGTACTGCAGACACATACGAGCATCATCACTGTGTCTGTCACACGACTCTGTTCCCCTTTCAGGCTTGAACTGATGGAAAACTAAGGACATTAATAACTGTCTTTACATTTATTTTGAAAGATGAAGCTCGCGATTATAGAAAGGGGCGTTACATTTCTGACGAGTGCTTGCGGTGTTCGGTCAATCACAATGCACTGGGTCAGTTGGCCAATCAGAGCACACTGCGCTTGTCAGAAGGAGGGACTTTGTAGAAACCGATGCGTTTGAGAGAGGCGGGGCATAGAGGACCTACAATAATGTGCAGGGGAAGTCATGGCCTAATGGTTAGAGACTTTGACTCCTAACCCTAAGGTTGTGGGTTCGAGTCTCGGGCTGGCAATACCACGACTGAGGTGCCCTTGAGCAAGGCACCGAACCCCCAACTGCTCCCTGGGCGCCGCAGCATAAATGGCTGCCCACGGCTCCGGGTGTGTGTTCACGGTGTGTGTGTGTGTGTGTGTTCACTGCTGTGGTTGTGCACTTTGGATGGGTTAAATGCAGAGCACTAATTCTGAGTATGGGTCACCATACTTGGCTGTAAGTCACGTCACTTTCACTATTTGAAAAAATAATGTGTTTTTTGAACATTAAAGTATGTCAACATATTCTGTTACTCCAAATACACGAAATAATGATCTTGAAAAAAGCATTATATGACCCCTTTAACGTTTGAGTTTGAGGATCTTCTTTGTGTCAACAATTTTAGTGTTAAGCTGTGTTTCCTATGTTCTTGTCAGTTCAACAAATCTATATTGTGTCTTATCTTTGGGTAAGATCATAGGAAATATGGGTGAAATTTTTCTATGAAACCAACGTACAAGCTATTTTTGCAACGTGTCAAGAACATTGCATGTATAGCTCGTTTTAGAAGTCCAAAGGTGTCAAGAACCACAATTTCTGTTTAAGTTTGCAAACTAAAGTGCAACCCTGATGCTACAGAGTTCACTCTGACCCCTATTGAACCAAATGCAGAGACATAGGGGCTTAGCCTTTCCTTATCAGATCTAGCTCAGGTATAATAATGTATGGCTTCCCCTTGCTCCAGCAGGTCTGTTTTGCTGTTTATTTGATTTCTTTTATTAAGGTAGAATTGTTTTACTCAGAAATACTTATAAATATTTTAAGAGGATTTATTAATTTTGGATATATATATATATATATATATATATATATATATATATATATATATATATATTCATCTTCAGTAATTATTATTTATTATCATTTATCCTTCATTTGATTAATTTAAATTCAGACTCATCTTTAAGACTCATCTGACTAAATCTCCTTTTTGCATCATAAGTGAAATGACTAAGTGATATAAAATAAGTTAAAGTATTAAAACTAATTAAAACTAATTTGGTCCACTTTAGCTGTAATAGAGTCTCCACACAATGTTCACTCACATGTATTTTCTGAAACCACAGTCATACTGAATACTCCTGTAATAGGACACTGAATTAATATTATTATTGGACCTGGAACATTTCACATTCACAATCACAACACTATATTAGTGAATCGCACCTTGAATTTAAAGCAAACCAAAACAGAGACAGACCACCTCCTGATAAGTGGATGTGGTCCACAAGCATTCATCAGCATCACGTCTGCTTGGAACATGTGTAGTAAGTTACAAACTAGCAAAGATGGCACTGACCTTTCACATTAAAGCATGCAGTGCATGCAGACTATGCATTTATTTTAAAACAAAATGCAGCCATTAAATTATTTAACAATTCGCAGGGCTAAATTATGCAGCCCTGAAAGGAAGCTGTTATTGTCTTAAAAGGCAAGTGAAGAAAAGCCAGGTATACACTAATTTATGGTATAATTATGCCATTACTAAGGTAAGTTAATTACTCTCCAATCAACCATGAATGACAAAGCAACATTATATAAAGATACCCCCATGTACATTCAGAAACATGTGCTATTCTACCTGGATTTGCTTTCTACTTTAATTACAGCTCTGCTTATAAGAGGTCACGCTGTTGTGGTGCCAGAACACATAAAGCTCAAGGGTTAAATAAACAACAAGCACAACTCAATGAAAGCTCCTCTGGCCCACAAGTCTCATTCTCAAAGCCAGTCTCAAGTTTGACAGGGGTCAGATTAACCAAGCTTTAAATACCATCATCAGGCCTCAGGAGAGCCCTTCTCCCTTGCATTTATTCCCTGAGCACCAAGAGATGGATGCACATGAAATATTAATGGAGTGAAGTAAGAATGCAAAGTGCATTGTCCTGAGACTTTAATTTTACATATCCTTACAGGACTGTTCTTTCCTGCTGTGCTTGTTAAATGAAAGAATTATGAAGTCCAGCCTGGTACACAGAGCTTCGGCACGGGAATTAGTGGCTCACCGTCATGTGACATACAAAAGCAGCTGGAAGCAGGGATCTCATCCCAAAGAGACATGTGGCAAATGAAAGCCTTACTATGTAATCACACAAAACAATGCACCTAAGTGCTGGTTCAGGGTTTTCTCAATTGTAGGCCTAAAGCTGTTCCACAACAGTAAAATAGGCCTGGAGGAAGGGTTGTATATGATGCTGTGTAAAATGTGTAAAATACTGTGTGTCATTAGCAATACTAAAGATTCTGCTTTATCATTTATAACACAGTGTGATTAATAATAATAATAATTAATATATAATAATAATAATAATGGCATGTCTGTTGGTTTATACACATCAAGTCACTAAACAAACAAAAAAAAGGCCAAAAACAGAAAACTACAACCATAACAAATACAAAAGAATTTAATTCATTATTTCTTTACATGATACCTACAAGTAAACATATTTGCTTTTGAAAAAATTGTCCCTAAATGCTCATAAACATAAGAATAACAATACTACCACTTCAGTCGTTCGAACTGAGGTTTATCAGTCTTCGTTTGTATTATATCACTGGTTTCAAATCATAGGATTTTCTGCTTAAATAAAATTATATCCTCTAAACAAATTCAGTGGCTGACAAGCTTCCAGGAAATCAGTAAAATTACTAACCTCTAACAAAAAGTTGCAGTGCTTCTGTTTCGACAGAACATAATTGTGTCTCTTCTAGAAAAGATCAAAACTTAAATATATCACTGGGCACAGTGGGCAGTGAAACTGTGCCAAAATGGCTGCAGTTCATAGACGCTCACAGCAGGTCACCTCCGAATGCTGAAGTGTTTAATTTACACACTCTACTTTTCCAATTTGCCCTTTGCCCTAACTATGAATGCCTTTGTGACAGCAACTAGCCAGACTGCAGTGTGAGAGCTCCGGAACTGAAAGCTGTATCCATCCCTTGGAGGATGTCAAGACACCAGTGATTTAGCTCTATTCTGTCTGGGGGGATGGAGGGAAGCTAATGATGGATGTGTAAAAGTAACATTAGTGATGAAACATGCAATCACAAACACTCTATATTAGAAGGACATACAGATGGTGGCTCAAAAGGGGAGGCCCTGCATCACGGATAAGCTGAACGCTGCACATCTGTCAGTCTACAGCAGTCACAGTGGGACCCACATTACCGCATCTCCTCTATTAGCCTTCCTAGCTAAAAAGGAGCAGGTCTGGGCTGACTGTGGAGCTGAGATCAGGCCGACTGGGTGTGGAGTACAGATGATTCATCAACTCCTGCTTCATATAGAGGAATTCAATCAAGTGACAAGCACGGTTAGAGCACACGCTTGGACTTTTAATAGTAACAAATATTTCAAAATGCATTTGCAAGCCTGGGCGCAGCACAATACAAATTGTTTGCCTGAGATAACTGCACCAAGTTGACTCATCACAGTGCCAGCAGACCGAAACAAACTGAAAATTGCTGGGGCAGGTTTTTTGAACTTTTACTTTAAAAAATTATTTGTAGAATTAGCTCAGCGCTGGTATTCAAGAACGATCTCTCCTCCAAAGTTATTCCAAGCCTATAGGTTTCATCATTAGAGCTTTTCCAGTCTTCTGTCCCAAAATATTTTAACAATACAGTACACACTGTACAAGGGAGAGTAGAGTATACTAAATATATATTCTGGGGGGCACACATATAAAGAAACAAAAGATAAAATAATGATAACAAAAATAATGACTTTATTCAATAATTCCTTTGTCAGCGGTCTCCTCTGTGTCTCTCCATATCACCATATGCTGCATATGCTCTTCTGTATCATCCGCGCCACAAGGATGCGCTGTTTCATCCATGTGGAGCGGATGATATAGAAGAGCATACACAGCATACGGTGATATGGAGAGACACCAAGAAGACTGTTGACAAAGGAATTGTTGAATAAAGTCGTTATCTTAGTTTTCTTCGCTTACAAAAAGTGTTCCCGTCGCTCCATATAACCCAGTGACTAAGTGATTAATGACAAAATTTTCATTTTGGGGTGGAGTATCCCTTTAAAATTTCCTATTGAAATAAAAGAAAATTGAAAAAATTTGAAAATAAATAAACAGGCAAGGCCACATACTCAACTCAGCAGCAAGGACAGTGCAAGGTTTCCAAACAATTCTGCATTTGCAAATTATCAGCTTCTTGCAATCCACTTCTCAGCCATCTTGGCAGGTTAATTCATAATCTCTAAAAGAAGGGGGAAATAAAAACAGCAAGGGAAGAAAGAGCTACACTGCAACAAAATCTCTCTGACAGCAACAAATCAGAATGCCAACACGACAAAGTCTGCACCACAAGTATGCATCCCTGTTTCTAACATTAGACATAAAACGCATGCAAAGCTGTTAGATCATCGCCACTGAGCACCAAGCACACTGAAACAAAACCTCAGTCTACCCTTAAATATATGTGATGCTCCTAACTCTCAGGAAAAATTAACACTTAATCACATTTTAGAACATTCCATTGCATTGTTATGGTTTGTTTAAAGTTCCATAAATACTTGAATTAATTTAATAAAGCTTTTTGAGAGCTTCTGTTGCTTTAGGTTTTTCCATTGCTGAATTTTTATTAAATCTCAAATCCCATACTGTAAGAAGCAGTTTGAGGCAAGTGTCAGTCAAACAGCACAATCTCCATCAGGCTGTCAGAGTATAGGGCTGGATGATGGCCGATATGGTTTCTTTAAGCTGTCTCTTAGGTATAGGGATTCATTCGTTTTCTTGATAAATTGATTACAAATCCAGCTGAAGTAACTACATCGATCTTCAAAATGACTTTTAAATAATG
This sequence comes from allo-octoploid hybrid of Carassius auratus x Cyprinus carpio, assembly GCA_024542945.1. Lineage (NCBI taxonomy): Eukaryota > Metazoa > Chordata > Actinopteri > Cypriniformes > allo-octoploid hybrid of Carassius auratus x Cyprinus carpio. The sequence goes on along the minus strand of CM045068.1, from coordinate 10,225,028 downwards.
AATCATTTGTTGACCGATAATTAATGGATGATATGCCCATTTAAACATTTAAATAAACTGATATAAAATTCATTATTTTCAATCTCAAAATGAAGCAGGCACTTTTGTAATAATTAAACATTTTAAATCAGTTAGTCAGTTAATCAGTTATTTAAATAGAAAACATGAAATTGTTATAAAATTTCACAATTTATAAAAAAAAATTATATATAATTTTTTTTTTTTTTAAATTCTGAGCAACAGAATTCTGTATAATAAATTGTTCTAGATATAATCCTCCATACAGTATATCTACGTATATACTTAACACACCCAGTGTGATGATGTGTGAACTATGATGTCACCCCATGTTGTTATGATGCGTCACTGTTAATATGGGGCACAGTGGAGAGACAATGTCATATTCATGGTCTTCCTTCCTCTTCTGACCCCCGTACTCATTAGCACAGACCTGGCATGAATGGTGCATTATCTTGCATTTGGCGAGAGCAACCGTCCCTTTGGCCACCTCGTAATTAATCCACCATTCTATAGTGTACACACATTCTGTGGCAACTCCCCGCATGTTTCGCTCTCACATGGTTCCATAAAATTCAATGTCTGCTCACGCCCCTCTTCTACTCTCAAAGGAGCAGGGTCACTGAAGCAGGTAGTGTTGCCATGGAGACAGCTTTCTAGTTTATTTCAAGCACCCAGGTGAAGTTGTAACCTTGACCCGTGTTATTATCAATAAGAATTACTGTAAACCGTCACACTCTTAAATCGTGCAGCCGCGGTTCGGTTCCAGAAAATGAAAACAGCGACAGAGAGAGAGAGAGAGTGGGGGCAACAGTGGGGAACAGTGGACCTTTCATTAAATGGTGAATGAGTCAGGGCTCTTCTGACGGAGCTGCAGGGGTCTCGATTGCCACAGCTAAAGCAGTGCCTTAGTCCTGTTTGCTTTGCAAGGCCACTCGCCATAGTGAATAAAAATTTGCTTTGTGCCATGACCCCCAGCATGCCACTGCCACTCTCTCCCACACTGTCACAGCCCATCCTCTGGATCTCAATTCACGTAGGCAAACAAAGCCGGGATAACAAGCTCGTAAATGCTAACTGTATCTCAAGGTCTAGAATGCGGATTCTGCCGTGAGGTATTTGAGGGAAGTGTGCGCCCACACAGAGCCATGCTGAGGGTCACGGAAGATGCGTTTCAATTCAACTTCTGAAAGCTTTCGACGACTTTCTAAAGGACAAAACTCTGCGGATTCCACATTTAAGAATTGATCTGTATGAAGTTCTGTTTTTAAGTATCATTCTTACTCTAAAAGGACACTTTGAATTCTTTTTTAGGTGACATTTTAATATGAATATACAGTATGCAGACCAATTTTAAGTCTTTGTTTTAATGTGGGCAAAAAAGTGTTTCAAAATATGTTAAAAACAAAGTCAACCACACATTTGACACCTGCACACTGGAAAATTACTTTGAAACAATTTTCACAAAAGAATACAAAGAAAAGGTAATCATATGGCCATTTTTTAAAGTTTTTAAAAGCAGAAAAGTGACATTTATAAAAGCACTTACATTCATTCTGTTAGATTTCTGTTGAAGCTGATTAAATCATTTTACAGTCATTTTGTTGAGTTGTCATGGCGGAGAATTTGGAAAATTGGATATAACTCAAAAGGTTGGTAACCAATTTTTTTCCTCCACATTAAAATATGCTATGTTATGTTAAAGCGGACCTATTATGCAAAATTCACTTTTATAAGGTGTTTAAACAAATGTGTATCCACAGTGTGTGTAAACAACCAGCCTATAACGGTACAAATCCACCCACTCCTTTCTTTATAATCCCCATTAACCAAAACATAAAAAAAACAGTCTCCAAACGAGCAGTTCCATTTCTCCCTACTCTGACATATGAGTAAGGAAGCCCCGCCCTAGACCTGTGACAATCTGTTCTATTAGCATAGATCCCACCCTGAGTGAGTCGCACATAGTCCCCGTGTTTATATCATCGCTAGAGCAGCTAGTGAAATGTCTCGGCTACATAAAAATTATAACTGTTCTGTTGTTGGCTGTAATAATGAACATAAGAGTCTCCATAATCTCCCGGCCTCTGAGGACGCAGTGGATTCATTTTACTCATGAAGGGAATGGGTCCAAGAAAATAACTAAATTCGTATATGTTGTTTGTGCAAATCATCACGAGACTGCTTTGCAAATGAGGGTCATTAAAACTTTCACAAAAGCTGATTCTCAAAGATGGATCAATACCAAGAGTTCGTGATCCAACTTCATATTCAGGACACACAAGTACTTCACTTTATATTTTGTAAATTTTTGTAAATCACCTCTTTGAATGTGCTTGTTAGCACATTGAATCTTACTGTAATTACAGAGGGCAGAGATATGTTATTTTTATTTTTAACCCGAAAATGCTCACCATCTGTATAATTCATAAACGCACCTTTATTGCTTCTTAAAAATAACGACATAGCTCTGCTCTCTGTGAATACAGTCATTGACAATGGTAGCTTTAGCCAAATTAGCCGTATTTCATGCTAACAAGCACATTCAGAAAGGCGATTTGGAAACATTCACAAATATAACATGCGGTACCTACGTGTTGGTAACAGTTGGTACTGATCCATCATTGAGAATTCTATTTGCTGAGTTACATTGTCCAGTTTTGTTAGAGGAGTATCCGAAGCACAAGCTGTAAAGGCTCCACCCTCTTTCTGGAAGGGGAGCATTAGCCACAGCTCATTTGCATTTAAAGAGACACACACACAAAAAAACTGTGTGTTTTGCTTCCACCCAAAAAGAGTTATTTCGGGCATGGTATTATAAAAGATATGTTGGGTATTTTGAGCTGAAACTTCACAGACACATTCTGGAGACGCCTGAGACTTAAATTATATCTTGTAAAAAGGGCATAGTAGCCCTATGTCCCCTTTAGAACATTGTTTGTCTTGATGTAGCCTACTATTGAAACAATATTTACGGACTGGCCCATTTACTACAAGTGCCTTTTTTATTATGCCAATATCATTCATTCTTCATTCATTTGTAAATTACCAACTGAGAGCAAAAGGTCTCTTGTGGTATTTTGTCCAGATTGTGCTAAACACACTGTTGATAGATGTGCGCATGCAGTCATGTGATGGTTTACAGGGCCAGAAGGATTAAACACAGAATTGTGGCTCCCCAGTTGCAGCAGTTACTGAAGGGAGACAGCAGCTAGTGTTGCATAATACCACTGATTTGCGTTCAGTATAAGCTCACAAGAAAGTAAATCAAGTGCTGCTGTTCTGTGAGCCTATATGGCTATGCTTCTCGGCCCATAATTGTGGGAGCTCGAGGATTGGCTTGAATATCTTTGGCTGTAATCCTATCTTTGCACATCCGTGACTTCAGAGCTCTCTGGGGCAAATGTGGAGTATCAACTTCACGCAGAATCTGCCTTCCCTCCTCCCTATTCTCTTTGAGTGTTGATGCCAATGGCAGCCTACCATGGTCAGGCTTGAAAAACTGAGTACTGCTGCTTGAGGAGGATGAGGTGACAAATTTTCTCGGTTTGCTTTCAGACCATCTTGCTAGAAAAGGTACAGCAAGCCTACAGACATCTGAAGGGCTTGGGTTTGACGACGGTTTTGATGAAATTGTAGTGCTGACAGGAATGGTGCGCTTTAAAATGATTCTTCGAAGTTGTAAATAAAACCACTATTATTGGTGTTCATTTTACAAGAATTTATCTGCTATTAATTTCTGGGTGAAAATTGTTTCAAATTAAATCCTACACCAAAGGTCCTTTTACTATTCAAACTTTGGGAAGTGCAAATTAATTCTTTTAAATTAGCCCAATAATTTGGATTATTAAGGTAATATAATTTTGATTTCTGCTACACTGTAAACCCGAACAGTACTACTAACTTATAAAGAATAAGAACACTGCAATTAAAGTCTGTTAAATCATTGATGCAACTTATAACAAGTACATTTTCTGAACAAGGAATTTAGTTTTATTTTTGTGTAGAGCAACAGTTTTGAGTAAACTCTTCTACTTAAATTATTATTTTTAAGTTTACTAAGTGACGTAAAGTGACATCACTTCGTTGCTCTAACCGACGTTCAGAGAAGAATCCATTCAACATGGCAGAGACTCGCAAGCGACTGGAGCAATCTTAATGGAACAGCTTGTAAGTAAATCAAAACAACTGTGAAAAATTCTTATTTGCTTTTTGAGTGTTGTAAGAGTATTATGACAAAGGAATGTTTTGGGAAATGCTGTTTTTACACAGCGCTGTAAAGCGCGGCATTTCCCTATTGCCTTTGAATGCACATTTTGAATGCTATTTTAGCGTCACTGCTTATAGTATAGTGTTAATGTTAGCCGGTAATTTTCAGTAAACGCAGTCCTAACGTACGTTTTGAATGTCACTGCTGTTAACTGCAATGTTTAGGGCTGTGTTTGTCAAAAGCACCATGAGCTAACGTTAAGTCGATTGTTGAGACCATTTGGTGGCAAATGTTTCTATGATCATCTTAGCCATACAATGCTTTTTTGAGGGGAAATGCCTGGTAAATGGGTTTTTTTTTTTTTTTTGTCAGTTTTTAAACAACTAGCAGCTAAGAGTATTAATCCTAAACTGGGTTAAAGCTAATACACAGACATGAATTTTTGAATCTATTAAATTTACAAAAGCAGTCTACAAACTTGTAGTAAACCTATACATACTTTCTTTGATTGCAGGCTGAGCTGGATGCTGAACACAAAAGAATGAGCCTCAACACAGCCATGTCACCCTGTAGCCCAAGACTAGTTACCCACTGAAGCTAAGCAGGGTTGAGCCTGGTCAGTACCTGGATGGGAGACCTCCCGGGAAAACTAGGTTGCTGCTGGAAGAGGTGCTAGTGAGGCCAGCAGAGGGTGCTCACCCTGTGGTCTGTGTGGGTCCTAGCGCCCCAGTGTAGTTATGGGGACACTACACTGTCAACAAGAACCGTCTTTCGGATGAGACGTTAAACCGAGGTCGATAAGAGTAGGGGTGTAACCTCGGCATCCTGGCCAAATTCACCCATTGGCCTCTGACCATCATGGTCTCCTAACAATCCCCATATGCACTGATTGGCTTCATCACTCTGTCTCCTCTCCACCAATAAGCTGGTATGTGGTGGGCGTTCTAGCGCACTATGCCTGCCGTCGCATCAGCCAGGTGGATTCTGCACACTGGTGGTGGATGAGGAGATATCCCCTGACAATGTAAAGTGCTTTGAGTGCTTAGAAAAGCGCTATATAAATGTAAGGAATTATTATTATTATTAACACTTAAGGTAACTTTTATTGAGTTAAAGAGCAAGTTGTGTGATGTGTCCTCACTAATAGGACACAGACTCGGCTTTCTCTTTTCTGCATCCATTTTTGGTTATACACTTATTGTGCATGTTTGTGGTTTTCTAGGTTTCTGCTGAGTTTCACCATATCAGAGAAAGTGGCACACACCAGCAAGATTTCACAGATGTTGCATGACATTCTAAATGTCTGATCTTCAGGTGAGTGCAAATTCACAAACACTAACTACCTCCATCACTGTCTTCATTGTATATAAAATAAAGTTGGTCTGATTGTTTTACATGTTTATTTTTTTATTTACATGATGTCACCATGAAAGGAGCCCTTCATGCTCTCCAGTGTACATGTGTGAGGAGAACTGTTCTTCAGGACATGAAATGTAAGTATTAAGTGCATTAATAGATCTGAAATAGAGTAGGGGAACTATGTCGTCAGAACCAGGAAGTGTAATTCGCTGCGGGTTCCTTTGAGATTTCCAATTTATGAATAAAATAAAGCCTGTGGTAAACATAACTTGACGATACTTCTACGGGGGTGTTTTTTCTACAGTGTAAACTGCACACACTCACAGCCTAAACCTTCTTATCTAACTACTTATTAAAAACATACATTTTTAAAAATGAACATAACCGCTTCAAAATTTGTATTTTGGGTATGGATGTGTGTAATTTACGTTGTACAACAAAACGTAAAAGTATCGTCAAGTTCTGTTTACCACAGGCTTTATTTTAATTGAAAAACCCCATTATAAAACCCCATAGGAAAATCTAGGAACAACCCAAGGACGAATTATTCTTCCGGGTACTGATGTTATAGTTCCCCCACACTATTGGCAGTACACATAAATGTCCACTTTTAGTCTCTGAAGTTAAAATTCTACCCTCTGTCCTTATTCCAGGAGGAATTGGGCAAACCAGACATCACTGACACAAACACCTCTCCTGCTGATTTTGTTATCATGGACAAGGAAACCACTACAAGTCCTGCAAGCACTGTAGTTGTGATGAGATGATCTTCCAGTATTTGACATTCAGAAATACACAGTTCACACAGTTTTAAAAAAGCTCATTAAAAAATCCTCAATTGTATATCCACAGTTGTGCGTGTGTTTTTTATGCATAAGTGTGTTTTTTGTGTTAGTATTTTTTATTTAATTTAGCACCACTGCATCAAAATAACTGGTAAATAAAAAAAGCATTCCATATGATAAACAATAATTTTAAGTACACTGCACTTAAACATTAAGCAAAAAAAGAATTAAAACTTTTTAGTTTGACTTAATTGTTATTTATAATTATTGTTAAATTTTATCAGGTAATCAGTGTCAACAACATTTTTGAGTTTTCTGAACTTATCGGGTTTTACAGTGTAAGGAAGCCCAAAAAATATATTAAGAGCTTTTAGTTTGTGTTACCACAATGCAAAACATTTAAGTGGTAACCGACATCATGCCACAAATGAACATAACTTGTACTGAACCCAGAATATTCCTTGTTTCAACTACAGCAGCTGAGTGACAGTATTTCAATGGCCATTTCCTTGGTTGTAGTCTGGAAAATAGGAAAGGAATGGGGGAAAATGGCAAAAAAAAAAAAATATAGCTACACTGTAAGAAAGCTAATTTAGACTTGTTAATGCACCCCTTCATCGTCCGAGCATAGGCTTTTTTGTGTCAGCAATACATGTCTGAATTATAGATTTCTTGCAAATTTAAACTGCAGGCAGATTGTGTGCTACAAACTGAAACCCTGGAAGTTGATGCTTAGTGCTTTGCAAATTTGAAGATCAGTCATTCCATTATACCCGCCTGGACCAGTGGGAAGCATGCAGAAGGGAGGATTTTTTTTTTTCTTCAAGCAATTTTAGTCCCATTTCCATCCCAAATCAGCAGATTTCTGTGTGCCTAAAGGAACTGCTTCCAAAAAAACAACTGCGCTGTAGTAACGAAGACTAAAGCTCTAATTACATTTTTGGGCTTGCTTAGCAGAAGTCATAATTATACTACCTTTATTATGCAAATTAATGGTCTGATTTCAAAGAATTAATTACCCTTGTCCAAAGTTTGATTAGTAAATGGCTGTTTTCTGGTTCCAGCATTTTTTGTTGCTTAGTTTGTACAGTTGGAACATTTCAAACTGAAGACTCTGAGAGGAAATCCCTGCAAAATGACTCTGAACTGATTGCTTTCATTTTGATTATCAATACATGGCACTTTTTAAGTGGCAAGATCATTTCTACAACCCCATCCTTGTGCAGTTAGAAATTAATAAGTAAACAAAATTAAATTAAATGCCGCAACCCTTTCTTTAGCACATGAGTGCCTTTAATTGGAGACATTTGCATCACTCATCTGATAGGACTAACTTAATTTGAAGGTCTCTGTTGCTTTTAACCTCCATAGAGCTGAAGGAAATCAGTGGAGTGAAGTGATGCAGCTTTAAGACAAAGACTCAACTCAATGCTTCCTTCTTATTCAGAAGGAGTCCACACAAAAGACCAGCAAATGAAATGCAAGAGCAGAGCAGGCCACAATGGGCTGTCTGAATGGGCTGAAATGAGTTAGCCGAACATAAAGTCAACGCTGAATAAGGACAGACCGCAAGACCCAGTGGATTATTGGCCAGTGGAGGTGGAGGACGATTCTGGAACCTGAATGAGAACTCTCAGGCCAAACAAACTCAATCAAACCAAACTCTTAACCTCTGCTGGTGAATGACCTCAAATGTTGAAGCACCTCTTCTACTTGTGCTCATAATCATGACTTTAAGACTCGAGAGATAATCACAGGTGCAGCTTCTGTGGAAGGAACATATTCAGACTCTGGGAGAAGTCAATATTCATTCTTTTAGATAGGGCAAACTCTAACAAGTCACTGGGTTGTTGGCATAAAACCAAGCCAGAGAGCACACATACAGTACGTAGCTGAGACATCAGCTAGAATATCATCTACTCATTTACCACTTTATCTGGCTTTTGTCATCTAGATTTTGCTCTTTCACAGGTGTTGTCACACCATTTGTGTGCTATCTGGGAATTGCACATGTAAATGCCTGTAGCAACTATCTTTTTTAAAGGCATCAGTAGGCCATACTTTTACCGGCTGAGGATGTAATGCATTATGAAGTTGTGCCAAACACTTAAGCACATGATAAGCACATCAAGAATGACATTCTGAAGTTGTGACAAACACTTAAGGAAATGTCAAGCACTTCAGGAGCAGAGCGATGAGATACAACGACAATCCTCTGACCATGCTGAGAGCCAGCTTGAAAATATAAGCAGCCTTCTTTTCCACACATTCAAATTTAACCGTTAGGTATACGAGGTGACAGATTATTCATTTTTCACTTTCACTGACACACCATAGCTTTTATCTGATAGTGACAAAAAGGGAGCGAAGAGAAAAATACTAGGACAGCATAAGCAAATTACCATGAGGCTTATATCTTCACTAAGCTCATTTTCCAATGAAACGCTCTTCCAATATCACAGATAAGGCTAGGAAAACATTCCAAGCTCGACATCTTGTTCTCCGACAGGGTGGATCAGAGCAGAGCTCCCCGTGTGCAGATAAGAGGGGGTTAAAGCAGAAATAAAGCCCACGCCAATCCCTCAGCCTCCCAGCGCGGATGTTGTGTGCGCCAGACGGGAGAGCCGGGCCCCCAGAAGGCTTCGTTGGCCGTGTTCAGCCGCAGAATCACTGTAAATGCCTCATTAAATGCCAAAACCTGGAAAACATAATCACAGTAATGAGTGAGAACACCAGACGTCACAATGCACTCAATCCAGCAGGTCTCCAAACCTGGCCCCTGGCTGCTCGGCCACAGCGCCTGGCTTTCATCTCCACCAACACAATATTACAATTAGCATGCTGATTAGCACCTGCCCAGAGTCACTCGGAATGACGGGGCTAATGACAAAGTGGGCCAGTGTTGTATGTCATGTTCATTGGTAAATATCAACCACTTGGTATTCAGCGTGCCTGAATATGTGCCCTCTTCAGCAAAAAGGAATTGTTTAGTTGAAAGCAAGACTGAGGGAGATAGCGGTCACTGGTGCGTCTCATTATTTCCATCCATGTCTGAAAATCAGAGCTGCAAACAACAGAGTAACAAAGCCTTTAATTGTCCACAACCTTTATTTAATGAGCAGATTTTCATGACAAAATGGCCTGCTTTATCACTGATGACGCAACTTGCTTTTCATGCGAGAGGAGACTCAAATGATACTCCGAAAATATCTACAGTAACAACAACAGGAATATCTGATGCAAAAAGCGAACTGTCGGCGGGTGGGTCAGGTGCCGACTTTATATATGGTAAAAGGGGATTCCAACCTTGTGCGGTTACTTAATTTCCTATGTTGAGTCTATTTTTTATTTTTATTTTTTCACAGCATTGTTTTCATCACCTCACTTCCTGTTCCCAGTGAATCAATATGCGGTCAATCTCTAGGCAAGGAGAACGCATCGATTTAGTTCTTAAGGCTGTACAACCTTTAATCTCCTGAAACGTTGTTGAGCCCCTGAATGCTTTGAGGGCACTTTATGCTGGACTGTGCAAAAGCTAAACTGGGCAGGAAATCTATCCACAATCAACAGCCCAGCCTCTTATGGCTAACCTAAGGGCTAAAGGTGGAGCGTGTTTTGGCTCTGTTGAGGCAACCTATAAGCTGAGATTTAACTCTTTATTGATCCCCAGCAGGAAATTCAGGTAATTTCCCTGCATTTGTATGGACCTGTGTCCTTCTTATTAAACATCTCATGTGAGTTTCAGTAGCTTAATATAAAATAGTGTCAATAAAACAAAATCTAGTGTGAAGAGTAGTGTGTATCGCTTAAATTATGTTTGCTGCAACTCTGATTTGCTGTGAATACATTCGGAATGTATTCTTCCATGCCCTCTGATTTGGAGGAGGAAGGTAATTATTTTTGTGAAAGAAAAGGATGATGATATTTGGTATTAGGTTCTTCATGAGGGTTTTTGTGGCAGGCATTGTGAGGTGCCAAGGCCATGTTAATGAATATGTACACTGTCCACTGTTTGATAAAGTTTGAAATTAATTAGTGGCTGCTAAACAACTGAACTCATCAGCCCCTGTTTTTATGAGACAATACCCCTGAGTGTTTGGAGAATAATCCAGAAGTTTAAGCTGCTCCCCATTATTGATGATACAAGCAGAAATTAGTTATTATGTTCTAGGCATACCACTAAATTTGACAGCACAATGAGTCACATTATATTCTGTTTTATAACTAACTTTGATCAGGCTTTTGTGTAGGGCTGGGTATCGAGTTCAGCACTTTTAAGGTTCTCAGTGTGCCTCAGTAAAAAAATAAATAAACAATCATATAGGTTTTTGAAATGTAAATAACTGATTTTTTATTTATGAAAGAACAAGCATTATATACAAAAAGTTGTAATGTTTGTCAGTTCATTTTGAGGTGGACATGATGAAAGTAATACTGGTTTCATCACTTTTCATTCAGACTACAAGCTGAAAAAGTAAAGCATGTATTTCTTGTGCTGCCATTTAAGAGTGGTACAAGAGATACTGAATATTTTAGAGCATTTTCTTTCTAAATAATGCATATGTTCAAGAACTGTTAATGAACCTGAATAGTGGTCGACCATTATATCGCCATGGCTGTACATCGGCTGATATGTGCCATTTTTCAAATACCGGCATCGGCCGATACATTTTCCTCTTTAGCCGATGTGTTTGACTTTTATTTTGACGGCACTGAGAATGGTAGCACCTGAGTACACATCACTCACATTCTCCGTCCTCATTGTTCGCTGTCACCATTTTACAGTTCTGTCCAATATGGATAGAAGTCTGTCTAATAATCAGATAGAACTGTTAAACAAAGGAGGTATACAAAAAAGTATTATAACCATTGCTTTTAAATTATAAGTACTACAAAGGCAAACATTACAATACTTTCTCATTTACTGTCAGCATTCAGCAAATACACATTTATATCATTTAAACAAATCTTTGAATGTCTAATAAACATTTAATTTCACAAACCTTGCAGACTTAGTCAAATCCAGCTGTGAGATCTTGTGAAGTGTGCATTTGTATCCTGCATGATCGTGTGTATTCTGCTTGACAGTGGGTCTGTGTGAATTAAATCGATCAACAACATTTAAACTCGTGATTTCAAACTATGCTGCTCTTTAACCATTTGCCCACTGTCATAATCAAGTCATTTTCACTTGTGTGCTGTATGTAAAATGAGTGTTACCTGGGCTTTATTTGAAAAAAAAAAAAGTAAAAAAAAAACAAACACATACATATGGTTCCTAGCACACACAACCTTGAAAGATTACTAAGTGCCCTGTTGGTTTCAGTGTTTGCTTTCTTTTTATTTATATTTTTTATATTTATTTATTTATAAGTATTTTTATTTTACCATTTATTTTTCAGGGTTTCTGCAGGTCTTTAAAAAGTCTTTAATTTAGTTGTATCAGATTTAAGGCCATGAAAAGCCTTAAATGGTACAAGAAAGGCATAATTATTATTTCAAGAGGTCTTAAATTTGGAAATGTAAAGACAAGAATTGCGATATGGCTTAATGTGATGATTAAACTTCAAAAGTTGATTATTTCATTGGATAAATATGAGTGCTGCATGTTACAAAGTCAGGTTCTGCACTGCTTTGAGTACTGCGATAACCGGGGAAACCGCTGTATTTTGCTGTTCCAAAAGTGCCACCTGTCGGCAGAGAATGAATATGCACTTTCAATCAGCCAGTCTGCTGTTTATGTTCAGACCAATGTCAAAATCAACCCATATTTTTACACAGCAAACATGCAGTTGTAAATGTCAACTGGTGGATCTAAGATATATATTTATATAAATTATTTAATTAATATAATAATTGATTGATAACAATTGTTTAAATACAACAATTCATACTTTTGACTTTTCTTAAAATTTGTTTAAAGGTTGAAATGTTAAGTTTATAATTTTATAAAACTATTTTGTGAAAACCTGTATCCGATCTGTAAATCATGCTTTTTATGGTCATTTTACAGTTTAAATTGTTATCATAGATGTTTCCCTACCCCGCTCACATGGTATTATTTTGAAAGTAATTAATTAATTTCAAATATGAATTAAAAATTAAAATAATTATTCATATTCATATATCTATATATAAATTTTTTCAACTTTCTAGACACTTGTTCTCCTTGCCATCTGCTAAGAACTCATGAATAAGTAGGTGCATTATTTAGCAATTAACAAAAAGTACACTAAGTGGGTGAATGTAATGATCTATAAACTCCCTTTTTTTGCTGGAAATGATATTATCGCAGGACCTAAATAAGCACTCTAGGGTTTATTGGCTGGCACAAGACAAAAGCACATTTATTTGGACTGCCAGAACAAGAGATAATGCAGAACATACATTATAAAGAGTCAGGATAGTGCAAAGTATCCACCTACCCCACACTTAGCACTTTATCATGGTGCTTAAATAGGGCTGTGGAATTATAAAGGAAGTCATTAGATTTAATTAGACCAATTAGATCCAAATTGAAACAGAATGATGTGGGTGCATGCCACCAAACAACAAGGCTCTGATACAGTGAATCCTAATTGAAGCACAGACTAGGCAGAGGAAGGGATAAAAGAAAAACAGCAACAGACACATTTGTGGATATAATTTAGCCTTAAATACAAGGGAGACCCCACTCCCTACGTGTAAATGCATGCACTGAGCTCACAGAGAATTGGGGACCACACTGCCTTTTTTGTGATTGGCAGTGTTTAGAAGAAAATTACAGGCCTCCCTCCCAACAGGTTCAACTGATTATTCTCAAAAGACAAGCCAAGCTGCACCATAATCTCCGTGTTTCCATGGGGTCCTGATTGTAGCACAGCCCTGGAAGTTTGATAGAGCAAACTTCAAAGGAACGAGCGAGGTAAGGTGCCTGCTCTCTCGGGATTGCGGTTGTGCAGGCGTGGGTATCGAAGCATGAATTATCTATTAGTGTGACTGATATTATAGCAGGGGCCCTATTTTGAGACTGAAATAGACATATATATCACGAACTTGTGGCTGCATGGTGTTCGCGCTGCCACTAAAGGCTGATAATCTAACGGCATCATTAGACCACCATTACTAGGCCAAATTTGATGAGCCTTGAATGCACATAAATGGTGCATGTGTCAAAAAACACAGTACAATTGAAATTACATTTATATCCACACTAAAATATGAAATAGGAGTCTCTTCATGGTGAAGTGCTAGTAAATCCTTTAGATGATAAAAAATTTACATTTAACTGCATAAGTCTTTACCCTTCCGTGAAAATCAGCATGAAGACAAAACTGCCAATTGAACAAGCTTTTTTTAGACAAATTTCAAAGAAATGTGGGAGGAATCTCAAGGATCTGCAATAATATTCAATGTGCAAAGGCTCAGCATTTGGCAGACAGTTGCATTTGAAGAGAAGCTACTAGATGATCCAAGAAAAACATTGTTGTGAAAGGGGCTGGGGGACTCGACAACTTACACAAGGCCAAACACTGAACAGCCACAATGTACCGAACACAACAACGAGTGCAACACATCACTTATACTCTATCATTTTCGGGCTGTAAAACGAGACCCCGGAGAATTAAGATATGGTGTTTGTATGGAGATTGTATTTTTGTCATCATTTAACACTTGCTTCTTGGACAACAATCCCAACTGCTATGGAATACCACAGGGAAATGAAGCCAAATATTCTGACACCTCTTCAAACTTTCATTTCATCGTATCTGCTTTATATTCATCTGATACAAATTTCACATGCTTCTATATGCCTTGAACCATAATTCTCCTATGCTATAACAACATCCTCTTTTCTCGCTCCAGAAAGGGCTGGCCATTCTATCTGTGCCTTCTGTTTTGTTACTGTTCAGGGGTGACTCTCTGAACTGAAGGGAAAAAATAAGAAGAAGAAGAAGAAGAAGAAAAAAGCCAGATGGCTTATTTAACTGAGCTTTTGTCTGGAACCCAAATACGCCTGTTGTCAGCACAGTAGGGGAACAAAAGAAGAACCCTCAGATAACAGGATTAGCAAATCCAGATTGGGAAGATTTTGTCTACATGGCATAAACACACAAGAAAAGGGTTGCTAGTCCATTGCATGAGCCTTTAAGACCCTAAGGCAAGCTAATATCCTTTATTTCATCACACTTATCACTAAATCGCATCGAGTAAAGATTCACAAATTAGTGGATTAGACATCCTAACAAAAAAAAAGATGATTACACACATCTTTATTAATGTAAAGCAATGTTGGTGATTGGTGATTTGAAAGTCTATTTAAACTTAAAATTATATACACATAAAGAATCTTCATAATAAGAAGATCACCAATAACTATAATACAGCACAGGACAGGACCTTCAGGACACCCTGTGAATGATAAGCTGAAATAAACAAAATATCTCTAGGCCTGGAATCTCTTCTTTATATGTAAAGAGCACAATAACATGCCTTTGCTGATGGACAAATCTGACAGGCACATCAGTGGATGACAAAAATGACTGAAAGCAGCTTATTCCAAAACATTATTGCAAGTCCATCAATGTCCCCTTAGTGACCGGATTACTGAGTATCTGTTCAGGGAGTGCATAAAACACATGATTACAGGCATTTGGGGCTCAGCAACTGCTTTTCTATATTAGAGACAAATAGATTCTTTTACGTTGCTGTTTTGATGCATAAAAGTAACCATGCATTTTACGATAAAGCCCATATATTTTTATGCATCTATAAAAACACACACACAAACATACATTTAATTATTTATTTTTTATTTTAATTATTTATTTTTTATTTTAATTATATATACAAATGTTTCCCCTGCCATTTGCAGTACAGGGAAAATCTTCAACATAAACTGGTTTAAACAGCATTTGCACAAAAGAGTTTATATTTGCACATGTAAATCTTCACTTCACTGCAGTATCTACTTAAGACTAATGCTGCATCCCACACTAGGCCTGTCACGATAACAACTTGTTGTTGTGTGATATATTGCCCCAGAAATAAATACGATAAACAATATTATTGTCATTTCAAGACCATTTGATGCCACTGAATATATAACCACAATATAACAGTATAATAATGCAAACTTTTAATTCTTAAGAATATTTCGATAATGGAAATTAAGTCAAAATATTAGATACCTTAAAAAACTTGAATAAATAGTAAATAAACATTTTCTAACAAAAAGTGCAAAGTAAAAAGTAGAAAAAAAGAAAAATACAACAAACATATTTTTCCCGGACCTTCTTTTCTCTTAAATTTAGGGTGCAATGTATTGAAAAACAAAATTCCTACTTATCAGTCAGATGTATGTATGCACAAAGGCACAGATCCCTAAACAAGGCCATATCTGCAGATGAAACTTTGTTTGTAGAAGCATTTTTAAAATTTTAACTAGCACCGACTACACCACATCAGTACGAGAAGCTGCAAAAGACACAGGCGCAAGTGGAATGCAAAAAAAGCATGGTGACATAAATTTTTATGTAAATATAATGGGCAATATATTGCGTCACCAAAAATTATTGCGGTCACGTACATATAAATCGATATATTGATTATTGCGACAGGCCTATCCCACACCCATCTGTCTAGCTCATTTGTGCAAAGCTCCTGACTAGTCTGTCTTTACTGACTGTGTTTTAGGGATGGGTCACAATGGTCCAACCACCAACTATTTGACACTGTATTTTGTTTCTTCTCCTGCCACAGATGTAAGATAAACCACTTGACTTAAGATTTAAGCGAAGGCTTCTACCATGTTTTTTGGCACAAACAAACAATCAATCCTCCTAAAACATTGCAAGGGAATACACAGATCTATAATAACAGTTAAATGTAATTCTAACCTGCCTTTGATATTGACATGAAAACCACGAATCCTGTGGCAAGTTAGAAAATACAAATACTATTTTTAATCTGATGTTGACCTAAGACATGACACTTGCAGAGCACTGAGAAATTCTTGCCGTGTTGTTAGATGAACATCGCAGATCACCCCAGCGGGCCCATCCTACTGCATTTCACCAGACACTGAGAGATTACAGCCTGACCTATTTTGTTTTATTAGGAAAAATGAATCCTTTGACATAGTAGGTCAGAGGAGCCAGTACAAATGGCTTCATCTTTTTCATCATAAAACAAACATGTAAAACCCTTTCACATTTGGCCTTCAAATGTGACCTGATAAAATAATTTTAATAAAGCCTAAGGTAGTGTGAAGGGGATGGAATGATGAGTGTCAACCATGCGCATTGCTGATATAAAGCCCCGGCGATCTTAAATGACGAGAAGAAACAGGAGGGAGTGAGATACAAATTGTAATGTACCCAATGATTCAATGTCAGAACACAATAAAATGACAAGCGCAAAAAACAGGCTCGCCGAGCGTTTGTGCATTGGCTGTAATGAATGGACTGAAACTCCAAAAGATTGCGTGCACATTTATCTTTTTGTCTGCATGCTGCGGCTCTAAGCCACAAAAAGCTCTGAACAATACAAGCTGTGAACAAAGAGAACTATCAAAGAACAAATTGTTATCCAAAAAGAAGAGCCGACAACTTCCAAGCCATTTAACATCTTCAATGGATTCAACAAGTTCAATTCCTGCTGTATGGACCAAATATGTAATCCAGCATCTTGGGATTTCCGAAATATGAACAGACCAACCACTAAGCATTTGACTTTGTAGTGATTTCTGAACCAAAGAGTCCTCTTT
Organism: allo-octoploid hybrid of Carassius auratus x Cyprinus carpio; assembly: GCA_024542945.1. NCBI lineage: Eukaryota > Metazoa > Chordata > Actinopteri > Cypriniformes > allo-octoploid hybrid of Carassius auratus x Cyprinus carpio. The sequence goes on along the minus strand of CM045068.1, from coordinate 10,207,909 downwards.
TATCTTTCTGTGTAGTGCAAAAGGAAAAACTCATTGTTGATTATCAGAGAGCACTAAATCCGTATTTGTACAGCCAGAAGATAAACGGTTGTGCTTCCCAAAAGCCCTCACTTTATGATTACAAACATATCGCCTCTCTCTTGATGGGGACGAGATATTTTTTGAGAAAAGAGCAGCGATTAACCTTATACGTAAGACTTCTGAGTGGGTGAATTGTTCTTAATGGTAATGCTAATGGGTTCTGGTAATCTCTATTTAATGAGAACTTGCTCAGCGTGAACTGCAATATGATGGTATATAGTAAACTGCTCCATCATCATCAGCTCTCCGGCACAGGATGAGAAGTAGGAGGTTGTGGTGGTTCTGCATTTCACAATTTGATCCTTCGGTTCATCAGCTGTCTGCAAAACAAGCTCACAGTTACACTTAACGTGAAAAATCGTCTCAATTACCACGAAACACTAAGGTGCACCTGCGTAATGCCATTATTCACAAATGTTCAATAAAGTTCTTTGTGCTATTTACCTCAAAAATGTAAATTAAAATATAAAACATTATTAAATGTTAAAATATATAAAATATTTTACATATTTATTTATTAATATAATATTTATCTATCTGATATAGTAGATTAGCATACAAGTTAATAAAACCTTTACCTAGAAGTCTGCGAACTACTAAAATGCAACTCTTTTTAAAGCACATTTTGTTTGATAATCATCTCTTGGGTGGTACATGGAATGGCTGATTGCATGACAATGATTCTTGGGGATTCTCTTACTCAGCAAACAAGCATCCCAGCTTGCCTCCTCTAGAATAAAGCATCCTTGTTGGACGTTTCACCCAAACAAAGAGCAATTTAGAAGAAATTAGGATCAAACAACTCTCATGCTGGTCGGCATGTATTTTGCCTTTGGGGCCTCTATTGTGTTGAAAAAGGGGAACGTCATTACAGAATTTTAATCGAGACACAACTGCCTTTATTTACTGAAATAAATACATAATTTAGTCCATGTTCACAATGGGTATGAATAGGAGCTTTTGTCTTTGTCAAAATCAGTGAGCTCATTGATCATCTAGTGGTTGAGTTTTGTAATGGCTCTCAGCATCTTGACTCATCAATCATTATCTTCATGTCTGTGTCATAGTGGCGTTTAGGCCAAGGCAAATAACTTGACCTTTGCTAAAGGAATTTTTTCCAATCCAAAACATCTAATACCAACCCCAAAGTCAATTGCTCACCGTTTTTCTAATGATTACACGTACAGTATTTCATTTGCAGGCGCTAAATAAGTGAGCCATGCCAAAAAGCAATTGAGCCAAACAATTTCTAATAGAAATGCAATGATACCATAAGAATGTCTATCATCCCCTTACACACGTATATAACGAAAAACATTACCAATAACACTAGTAATCTCTCTAGATAAAGCCCAAACTGAAAGAATTAAGAGAGCTCTTGTCTCTCCTTGCACTGTCATTTTTACAGAGCAAAGCAGCCAATCAATAGCGAGGCGGGCATGGCAGACTCAAGCCGTAATCCTCAAAATATTCTTATGTGGATTAGCTTCTCCCCCAGCCATTTTCATTTTCACTCTGTAAGGTATTAGTCTGACAGCCAAGTGGAGCAAAACAAATAATACACACTTCAAAGGGGAAGAAATGTCTAATGACAACAACCTGGTTAAGCTACTGCTTGCCTTTTCTCTATTTTCATATAAACTTATTTGCACTAGGTCCTAAACAAATTATACATCCTATATGCTGTGTACTAAACGTTCATCTGATTTGAAAGCATTATCGCTGGCTAATGGAAACTGAGGGATTCCCTGAAATATGAGGCTTTTGTCAAAGAAGGGCTATTAAGCATAAGCTTCTATGCTTTGCATTTAAAGACATTGTGTGGAAACACCAGAGCACAATTAAACAATGCTTAAACCCTCAAAACAACAGGCACGGAAGAGACTTTAAGCATTTAAAGATTCAGAAGGGTTAATAAGAGCAAATGGAGATTTCGCACAAGCTTGGAAGCAAAGTAGCTGGTATATAGGAATCACTGGGGCAAGTTGTCACGTGCTATAGGCATTAGAGTAATTATAAGTAAAAAGTACAATTAGACAAATGCATATTTTCTCTTGCAGTGGTTTAGAAATTCTAGTTTAAAACATCTATTTCAATCCCTTTTTACTGAAGAAAATTTTTATTAAATTAATTTAAACTAATATATTCCAAGATCACCATTCTGCTATTCATAAACACAATAAACATACATTCAGACAAAAGTTAACCATTCAATGAAAATATAGATGATGACATGCCCTCTCTCACTGTTAAAATAAATGACACCTACACATTTGTTCAAGTAATAACAAACTAACCACAATATGTTTGCAGAAATAACTATTACTCATCACATTATACCAGCTCTGAAAAGTCTCGACATTTTAAGACAAATGTTTACACACCAAATAATAGCTATTATTGTGACATGACGACATCAGAATGATGACAAGGTCACTATAATGATTTAATGTCAGTCGCGCATCATCTTAAGGGGAAATCTCGGAACTTAGATAAGAAAACCGGTTTGACATGCTCTCTGAAGCCTATCGTTAGCACTAATCAGCTTAACGAACGAACGTATTTCCAAGTAGAGTCCCTTGTGTTTCCAATCACTGACTCTGCCTCCTCCAAAAGTAAAAGAATCTTTGTTCTCCACACCTTCTTTTCATAGCCATCGATATCCGGAGAGATAAAGCCAAACAAACCATCTAACGTTACACTGCGAACGAGCGACGCGACGCGGCAAACGTAGAACCTCCACATTACAATCGCAACGCGACAAAAACCACGCTCCCATTATAAACAACAAAGCGATGCTCGCATTATAGATGCAGCTTCCGAGCAGACGCAGCACGAGCGTCGACCAAGACATTTTATTATGTTTCCAAGTGAAAAGACATGCACTTGTTGACTCGGTTTGAACGCTTCGACTGCTGTTGGCCTGAAAGATTATTCTGTAAGTTGAAAGACAATGGAGTTACAACATAAGAGCGGGTAAATAAACAAAAGGTTACTTAAGAGAACTGCGTTAAATAACAAGGGAAATCTTGGCAGTGCCACGAGCATCAAAACATTCCCTAAGCAGCCGAAGACTCTGTGTTATTCTAATGTTTTCAAAAGGGGAAGTGTTTGTGTGTGTTTTTAAAACAAATCTGCTACCGCAGCCCCTGTAATTTACTATTTGAGCAGTGCCTGTTTTTAAATATCCAGAAGTAAGAACAAGTACAGAGAAACAGTGCGCGGATGCTGCCAGTTTAGAGAGAGCGAGACACAGACAGTATGCGCTACTCTGACTTAAAGGGACAGGTCACCCAAAAATTACATTTCTGTCATTTATTCACCCTCGTGTTGTTCCATATGGAAACCCAAAAGACCTACGGCTTTATTTTTTCGTCGGGCACAAAAGGAGATGCAAACATGTTAGGGACTGACAGCCTCGGGTCACCATTCATTTCAATGCATATTTTTCAATACAAAGTGACTTTGTGACTGAGTCATTCTGCCTCACATCTCCTTTTCTTGTTCCTCAGACGCCAGATATGAAACAACATGAGGAACAATAAATGACCATTATTCTAAATTTAAGTGAACTGTCCCTTTAAAGCAAAAATGATAAGCGTTAATGCGTATTCCTAAACTTTAAAGATCTCGTTCGCCGGCGTATGCGAGCTGCATGAAGCCAATGTAGATGATGTTTGCTGTCCGTGATGCATGTAACTGCTGTATCTTGTATCCACAATCCATTTCAATTACTTGCAAACTAGTAAAGGCTCAAAAAGACTGCGGTTAATAGCCTAAAATCTGATTCGATATCTACACACAGGAGTAATTTAACTGAAAGAAACATCAGCTGAGGATCAAATCCATTAGATTAATCAATCAGAAGCTGTTATTTCAGAACGATGATGCAGAGCTTTGCGTTCAATAAAGGTCAGTGTATGTTCCGCTCTCCAAAAGCCTGCTAATATCTTGATAAAAGCTCTACAGTAGACTATATCTGGGTCACATCATTAGTGTTACTAATGTGCTGGTAAAACAATGTTAACGTTAGTTTTGTGTAAAGAGAGAAACATCAGCTTCTCCCTCACCAGAGACCCGCAGCTAAATCAACTGGAAAACATCTGCAGACTTTATCGCGTCAAAGTTAACAGAAAGGATGAGAAAAACCCGCATATTGCTCGAACGTTGCAGTTTGAACAACATATATCTTAACTTTGTAACACATCGGTACTTTGAACTATTACTTTCAATCAAGACGCCACACTGTGTAACGTTACATATCCCCGGCTCGCTGGCTGGCTCGACCATTTCTGCCTTAAAATACGAGCAGATTAATCCAAAAGCACAGTTCCTACCTGTATTGATAGCTGCCGAAATGGTGAATAAAATGAGGAGAGTAGCGAGAGATCCGTTGCTCGTGTTCGCCATGTTGGACACCTGCTTCATTCTGAAGCTCGTGAGTGAGTTGAGCTTCACCTAGAGCAACGGGGGCTGCGCGTCAGGAGATGCTGGGAAAGGGCGGGAACAAATACCCATTCAAAAAGAACGTCAACACATTTAATACAGCTCTTATACTGAACCGTGTCTCTTGATGTTATCGAATAAATAATTTTTGTGTCGTAATTTAAAGACAGAAGAAAAAGGCCCCCTGCCCCTCCACAAAAAGTACCATATAGTTTAGAATAGAATAGAATGCCATAATGCAGTTACTACAGATTCTGTGTGCAGTTACTATTGGTAATAAAGCCATAGGCTACATTAAATACCATACATAAAACATAATTACATTAATATATATTTTTTGGATATTCATACTTTATATTTTTAATAATAATAATAATAATTATTATTATTATTATTATTATTATTATTATTATTATTATTATTATTATTATTGTTATTATTATTATTATTATTATAAAATATGCAGTTGTGATAATACCACTCTCGCTGTACTAACTAGCCTATAAAATTATTTAAGCAGGACCTATGTTTACCATTAACACTGTTCCCACTGTAACAATATAATGTCTTTAGAGGAAAAGAGTGCCTCTAGTGGCGTCCACCTAGCGTCTCTCTCTCTCTCTCTCTCTCTCTCTCTCTCTCTCTCTCTCTGATGTTTTTGAGTCAAACTAAAGCTACATTTATTTGATCAAACATAAAATAAAACCAGTAATACTGTGAAATATTATTACAATTGAAAAATATTTATAATAATATTGTAATTTAAATGTATTAAATTCAAATTAAATTGATATGTGATGGCAAAGCTAAATTTTCAGCAGCTATTACTCCAGTATTCAGTGTCATATAGAAATCATTTTATTATTTCCCTTTTGAACTTTCTGTTCTTTAAAGAATCCTAATATGAAATATGAAGCCAGTTTCAACTGCTGATCTGATCTGTTTTCAAAACTGATAATAATAAGAAATGCTTCTTGAGCAAATCAGCATTAGATTTCTGAAGGATCATGTGACACTGAAGACTGGAGTAATGACTGCTGAAAATTCAGCTTTGCCATCACAGGAATAAAATAAATTACATTAATGATCTTACCGACTTGAGAATCTTAAAATCCTTACATTTACATATCCTTAGCTAAGTAATTAAGTACTTTTAAAAATAATTACGAATTGAAAAAAAATGAATTTTAAAGTAATATAACTTAAAAATAGAACTAACTAACATTAATTATAATATATTAATTTATCTGTCTAGTCATGTCTAAAAAAAATATAATTATGTCTACCAAGCTCTGATAATGTATGGAATATAATATTAACAGACTATCCAAATGTTAATAAAACAATAGGCCTATACCTTTAGAAACACAGATGTGTCTGTCACTTTAATGGTATGGTTCAAACAAAAATGAAATTAGTCATAATTTAGTTTACTGCATAAATTTCTTTCTTCTGTTGATCACAAAAGAAGATACTTTGAAGAATGTCTCTCGACTAAACAGCTGATGGTTGTAACTTCCACAGTAAGGTAAAAAAAAAAAAACATTGAGTCATTGGGGACCATGGTTACCCACATTATTTAAAGTATCTTCTTTTATGTTCAGCAGAAGAAATAAATTATTACAGGTTTAGAACAACTTGTGTGTGTGAAAATAATTTTTTATCATTTTGGGGTGAACTGTCCATTTAAGTCAGAGAGTCCACCGTGAACAACTATGCCTCTCTGCAAACTGCGCGTGAATCATTAGTTACTGGAGTGACACATTGATAACTTTCCCTTTCAGCGCTACATCTGGAGAGTCTTGTGTTCAGAGGGCAGATGACAGCGCAGGTTTGTTTACCGCATGCTGCTCTCGTGTGAAAGGGCTTTAACGGCGCGCGTTCTGGAGACTCCGTCGCTATGGAAACAAAGACGCCAAAATCACGCGCAAATGAGCTTCTCCAATAGCCTACTTCTTATTAAATTTATTTAATTATAATTGCTATTAGTATTATAAACCGTGCAAAATACATTTGTATTATATAAGTACAAAATACTTATTAAAATATGTGTTGGTCTTTGTAAAATACGGGACAAATAATTTTACCTTGAATACGGGACGATTCCGTATTTTAAGGGACGAGTGGCAACCCTACTGGCTGTGTTTACATTAATTTTGCGTCATAAAAAAAAAAAAAAAACTTACACTGAGTCGCGCACAGCCGCATGCGTGAACAGTCTTCACAAACAAAGCGCGCGTCAGCGTTTGAAATTGAAAGCAGCCTTCTGATAATGAGGTTCATATTTTAAATATATAAGTCCACTGCATTCCAAACCACATAAATTATGACTTCGTAGAGCATTTGTAAGGAAAATACAGACGGGCGAGACCGCACACTTCAAGTGTAAAGCGCGCGTCTCTCATAGCGCATCCTGTGCAATGAAGCCCAAATGTCCTTGTAATTCGCTTCAACCTTTCTGAACTTTATAAAATATTATTTTACCGCAGGTTCGAGTGGTGTAAGTGTGTGAGTAATTGGAATCAAGCAGATTGAAGAGAATCGCGATGCATCGATTTTTTTCTCACACCCCTACTGTGTATATATATATATATATATATATATATATATATATATATATATATATATATATATATATATATATATATATATATATATATATTAATAACATTCCACATGATAAATAAATACACTCAACGTTTTTGATGACATGAGAGTGAGGCAGGAGGGATATTAAAATTTCTAAAAACCCCCAAAATTAGATTTTCCGTTGAATGTGGACATAAAGAGGTAATAAAATGAAATAAAATAAATGGATGATATATGGTAAGGAAAATACAAAAGAGAAAGACTTGAACATGCCAGTAGGCCTATATCAGAAGCACATTGCTAAGAGGTTTAAACATTTCATAAGTATTCAGAGAAAAAACTTCCTGTCTGGTTCAGATATCTCCTCCCTCAATATGAAAGGGACTTCTCATCAACATAATTATGTTGACTTTTTAATATAAGTTAATTGGGCGCTTTCTCAAATTGACTCACTGTTGGAGCCAGGTTTGCAAATTGATAAGGTAATCCAGGTAGCTCTACCCTTGGTGGCTCATTATGCTAATTCACTTGGAAGGCTCACAGGGCAAGTGCTTTGATTTTCTGGAGATGAACAGGAATTAAAGAAATGTTTATACAAGATTCAGATTTTGATGATACAGTCTACTGCTTATGGCTGAACATGTCTTTCCATGCCTTCCAAGGTATATTTTTACAGTAATTGTGGCAGGAATTATTTTTAGGGTGTAGTGACTGATGGGTCCTGGAAAATCAGATAAATTTAGAAAGACCAAAAGTAGAAGTAAGCAATGAAGTGCTTCCTCTTGACTTGGAGTTTTCCTCTCTTAAGGATTACTTTATAATAAGCATAAAGTTCACTCTGCTTTAATTAGACAAAATCAGGGAGAGGTTTCTTGTGTTAAGATTTCAAAAGTTTTGTTTTATGCTGCCTTCAGAAGTCATAATTATGAGTTAGTCATGTTCAAGTGCTTTATTGTCAGAAAGAATAGGAATTATGGAGGACACCAGGTTCATTCATGCGTATTTCTTGGGGAAATCTTATTAAAGCCTAAATATTGAAGATATTTAAAGGGATACTCCACCCCAAAATGAAAATTTTGTCATTAATCACTTACCCCCACCTCGTTCCAAACCCATAAAAGCTTCCTTCATCTTCGGAACACAATTTAAGATATTTTGGATGAAAACCGTGACTGTCCCATAGACTGCCAAGTAAATAACAGTGTCAAGGTCCATAAAAGTTATGAAAGTCGTCGTCAGAATACTCCATCTGCCATCAGACGTGCAATCTGGGTTATATGAAGAAACGGGAACACTTTTTGTAAGCGAAGAAAACAAAAATAACAACTTTATTCAACAATTCCTTTGTCATATCCATATCACCGTATGCTGCGTATGCTCTTCTGTATCATCCACGCCACAAGGATGCGCTGTTTCTACGTGTATTTAGCTTTGATTTGAAAGAAAACAGTGACATGGGGGTAAGTGATTAATGACAAAATTTTCATTTTGGGGTGGAGTATCCCTTTAACCAATATCCATTTACAATTTTGAATAAAATGTAGCATTCTTACTGACAACCATATTACTCACACTATTGTATACATTTACTGTGCTACTGATATAATCTTAGACAATTCTGAAGTTTCAAATAAATGCTGTTTTCACTGAGTAAAATACATAGAATATGCATCAAACGATTGTTTATATACATACATACATACTGTAATAGCAAGAGAAAGCAACATAGATAGGAAAAACTAATAAAATTTAACAGTCACATCAATGGTTCCCTCCCCACTCAACACAGAAACTCAACACGGGTATTAAAATTATCCCCAAGTTTCCCATTTAAAAAGTCTTACATGTCCAATATCTGACTTGGAAACTCGTATTTACAATTAGTTTAATAGCACACGAAGGCATCTTTATTCTGTATTCAAGATTCAAGGTGGCATGATCAAGGCAACAACTTTTTATGTAGCCATGAGATACATAAGCACTCTTTCATACAGCCATCAGATGCACTGTTGTAAGTGATGTAAAATACATTTTAGGGTACACCTTTCCTTTAAATAATATCAAAGCCTGAGTTAGATGAAAGAATCACCCCAGAGGGGCAACAGACTGCACAAACCTATCACGGTTTGACCTTCCTGTCCTAAAGGTTCATTTTGTGTTCCTCAGAAAAATCACTATATGAGGACTCTTTAGTTAAGGAAATCTTTCTGTTATTTATTGATTTGCCTCAAAGGTTCTGTTCTTCCTTGCAAATAAGTGATATTCCTTTGGTATCAACACTAGAGCGCACACATTGTCCCATGATACTAACTCAGCAGGGCTCCTCTATAATTATTCATTTAATGACTTTCCCAAAGCACATGATTGTGACAGAAAAAAAATGATATTAACTCTAAATGAAGGATTTGTACAGTAGAAACATTTGGCTTAGGGGTTGCCTAATTTAAAAAAATTGACTATATTGCAAAGCAATACTGCTCCAATAATTCTCTATGCATGCATGATAAAATATATATTATGCTCATTTAAAAAAAAAACAATAAAACAAAAACAATAAAGCTAAATCCTATGCTTTACTATGTACTGTTGTGAAGATGTACTTGTCAGACTGATCAGTAAGAAACAGTCATTTTAACAGTCTTCTAAACCATTTAAACTGTCCACTTTAAAAATGTTCCCCTATATGTTCTTCAGAAATATAGCATAATATTGATCATAACTGAAAATAATTAATATTAAAGTAAATTTTTTTGTTAAAATATCTACATCATTTGTAAAACTTGCACAATTTGATGCAAAGTTGTTTTATGGGGATGGGCTTTAAAGTTCATCATTAAAGGCAAATAAGGACGTAATGTCACCTCCCCTGTTGTGTGTACCTCGTGCTAACATTACCCTGCACAGCTTTCAGTGGCGTTACTTTATTAAAGCAAAGTTAAAATATTGTATATAACACAAACAAAGTAAGCTATTTTATCATTTCATGTTAACACATTATGGTATTCAAGTAAATTGGCTATGGTATAGTTGTAACATTAATTTTAACATGCATAGTTTCACTTCCATTGTGAAACTATATGTTAAAATTAATGTTATAACTATAATGTTATAACTATACTAAATTTATCTCACAAATACTGTTAGTTTAAGCTTTACTGTATTCAATGAATGACTCGGTTTTGGCTCTAGTGATTCCCTTATGCTGAAATGATCCTTTGTTGACCATTAAAGTATTTACAGATGCACTTTTTATTTATGGAACCAATAGAAGGTTACTACAAACATAATCTGGTGCCAGTTGCTATGCATAAACTGCTTAGTCATCAATTTTTTTTCTTCAAGACTGGTCAGAACATTTGTGAAGTCAGTTACATATTGGTCTTATTTAAATCTGAAAACTAAAACTGATTTCCAAACTGCTAGCAGGTCAAACTAGTTCTTAAACACAGTCTTAACATAGTGGCTATGTTTATGCAACTGGCTCCTGGTGTTTTTATGAGCATTTCTCTTATCTTTTAACCAAGTTCTTCTGCTTTACTCATACTTTAGCATCTACATGGAAAGCAGTATTTAAATCTTTTGTTTAGGTATTATGATCGTATTATTGATCACTGCAGTATGACTAGCATTACAGTTTCATTTCAGAATGTCTTAATGTCAAGTTTGGTTTTGGGTGTTGGTTTATTTTCATGTCTTTTATTTTGTAGTCATGTCCTCTGTTAGTCATGTGATTCCCTGTTCCTTCATGTGTCATGCTGTTATTGGTTGTATTGTGTCATATGACCCCATTTGTTTGATTGATATATATATAATATAATATATATATATAATTTTATTTTAATATAAAAATTAAAATGTAATAAAAAAATTGTGAGAATTGTATTTTAATGTTTAATTCAATGTATTTTTTCTAATGTTATAGGCTACACTGTGTTTATAGCAACCTTTTGCAACATTCGGTAAAGAAGTAGTTCAGCCAGAAATAATTAATTATTTACTGAACCTCATGTTATTCCAAATACCCTTGCTACGTGTACTGCGTTAGGCTAACAGAGACTTGTCATTGCACTTATCATTGCTCTTTTATTTTAATTGCTTCCATTGTCCTCATTTTTAAGTTGCTTTGGATAAAAGTGTCTGCTAAATGACTAAATGTAAATGTAAATATATATATATATATATATATATATATATATATATATATATATATATATATATATATATATATATAGTCCTCATGTTTCATTGTACATTGTCTAACTTTGTTTGTGTAATCCATTGTTTGGTGAGTTTGTTGATGTTTTTGCCAGGCCAAGTCGTGTTCATTGTGATTCTGCTCACTTTTGAATTTTATTAAACTGCACATGGGTCCTCATTCAACTTGCCTCCAGTGGAGGTTTGTTATAGTTTAATGGTGTAAGTTCAACTTTAAGTTATACGTAGGACTACCAAAATCAGAAAGATCTAGGCCTCAAAATAGGCTATCCATAAAACATAAGAATGTTTTTGTGAATAATAACACTTTTCTACTTCTGTTGTTCAAGTATTTATGCACAAGTGGTAGTTTCAGTCTGAGCCACAGACAGGAAATGCAAGCTTGGCAAATCTGATCTGAACATGTCTATCCTCATAAATCTTGTGGGAACTTGACTGGATAAGAACGTGTCTGAAAGTAATGCCAGATGCCACTATGCACAGCATCCTTTTTCCTATACAGCTCTTGCTTTTAAAGTGTTCGGATAAATGTGACGATGAGACATACAGGCCCAGCTTTCATTTAACATGGATACAACTTGAAACGTCTTGGTTTCAAAAAGCTTTTCTGTTCAGGACTCGTGTCACCAAAGGAATCTGAAAAGGAAGGCGAAAGTAATTGAGGTGATATTGGAAAGAAGGAGGGGATCATAGAGGGAGAAAATGACAGTTTCCTCCTGATATCTGCTTTCTCAAATATGTGGACATGATTTAGGAAAGCATTGCGTCATTCATTGATTTCTGCTCCAGTCAAAGTGTGTGACGAGGAGAACAAATTACCAAGGTGTAACAGAGAGTGTCTGGACACCTGCACATGCCACAACATTCATCACTGTCAAAGAGGACCAGTTTATTATGAAATGCACAAATCATTAATCTGTGGTGGACACAAAGGTTTTCTGTACTGAGAGATAATGAGGATGACAGTCGCTGCCATTGCGGAGTGTTTTATGGAAATCACAGCGGCCTGCTGTTCATTCACTGTTCATTCGATGGCACGTCAGCATGGATCATTCTGTTAGGAGTTTGACAGTGCACTGCAGGGTGAAGGTGCCTGTACTTAACTGCATCCCCTGAGAAGTCAAATGTTGTTATTTTTGTTTTGCTTTTTTGCTTGCTTTCCTTTTGTGTCCTTTTTCTGCATCTTTTTTGCCCTATCTCTGAGGGTATATGTCAGAGTGTGTGAATATTTGTCTTTATGGACCTTGTTAGGTTGCTATTTGTCATACCTGTATAGTACACAACCACCCTCTCATAGGCATATAGGCTGTTGGCGCCTGTGTAACTAGGCTGAGGGCTCAGGCTCCCTGTGGCATATTCACAGTGTGTCTGGAGGCTAGTTATCTAGGCAGCTTGTGGCTTTCTCATGATTGGCCCTGGTAAGCCTGACACTACTGTAATTTCCCATTCTTTGCCTTATTAGTGGGCGCAGAAGTTTTCTTGTTAACTTGTTTTATTTGCATCATGAACGCGGTCGTTAATTAACTTCATTCACGCGTTTATGCATGCAATTTTTTAAGTTCCTCTGTTTGGGTCTTTGAAGAAACAGGCCTCATTAAAATAAGTTGTTTGTCCAAGCTTAATTTCTGCTTAAAAGTCTTTATGTTGTGATTTAGATCATTCTTGTTAGCATTTCATTATGGCTCTCTACATTTGTCCAAAAATATGCTATTGTAACAACCTTGCAGAATCCCACAAATTTCTTAATTAATTTTTTTAATATATCTTAATGGACTTTTTGCATTTATATCAAATCTTTAAACTCAGAACATGTCAGAGCTCATGCACTACCTGGCAGGCTATGGCTACATTTTTGGTAATCTTGAGCCACAGGAAAAAATTAAAAAAAAGTTACACCCATTGTGCTTCCTCATTTCTTAGCTAGTATTTTCAATGTAACATTTTTTTTTTTTTTTAATGAAGAGAATTATGTTTTTAATTCAAATCTATTTAGTAGGTCTACAAATCACAGGATTTTACAAAATAATGGAAAAAGAATATATGAATTACCAAGATATGCATACACCTCTTAATAAGGACAGAATACATAAAAGGGTGACCTCACAAGAGAGCACAGCTGAAGTGTTTGCATCGCTTTTGCAGAATGTTCTGTCCTTGGACATTGAGAAATTGTTTTTACCATTGTTCCTTGAGGAACACTGCTAAGATTACAACTTGACAGCAAGAATTCAACAATCTTTTGAGCATATCTCAATTCTCAGAGCTCGATAACCTTCAGATTCAGTACAGGTTTGTTGGCCCTTGAGTCACATAATCTAGCAGTGTGACAGAGGTGTAAGAAAGTGAACACTTTTTCCTCAGAGGTATCACTGCAGAATTTAGATGTCCTTTTTGTCCTTTCCTCCAATCGGGTTAATTATTTTATAATAGTGCTGCAAAATGTAGAGGCGATAGAAATGTGAAATCTATTGATTCCTTGTCACTATCAGCTGTGTCCTGAGTTAAATGCATGCCTCATCAAAACACATCCCTGGTTGGTTAATTTTCTGCTCTTTTCTTGCTCTCTGTATCTTACATTTTCAGAGTTGCACCAAACTAAAATGAAATCATAATGCATGCTGCAAAAATTCCACCCTCCCTGACTGCGCTAATGCACCTGCATTATTGACAGATGGGTGAAGACATGTAAGTTGACCCACTGTCTCTGGAGAGCAGTAGTTCATAGTGTCCTCTTGTAATGTGCCATTGTGAGGTCAGCCAAAAACAGGCCACTGTAACTCTGATGGGGAGGTCAAACCACACACGTGACCAGCCCTGAGAGAGTATGTGCTTTATGGCCAAGTTTGTTTCACATTATGAACTCTGTGAGAACAGGATGAAAAGCACTGCACAGAAAGCAGAGTTCAAGACTTACTGTATGTTGTGTTGTCCATTATGGAAACACTTTTCTGCAAAAGGAAAAAATTTAAAAGTAATTAAAAAGACCTTTTATCTCACAATTCTGAGTTTATTTCTTGCGATTCTAAAGATATATCTTGCAATCCTTTTTTCACCATAGAATTTTAAATAAAAGTGATTTTTATCTCAACATTCTGACTTTATATCTCAATTCAATATCAAACTACATAAACTTAGAATTGTGAGAAAAAAGTCTGAATTGTGAGATAAAAAGTCACCATTACCTTCATTATTTATTTATTTTTAATCCCAAGGCGAAAACAGGCTTAGTCAATAGTATAATAGTCTAGAACAGATGTGCTAAAAGAAATGTATGTCAGATGTATGCGTTTCTTTTAGGAGAGCTAAAAAGATCACATTTCAGAATTGTAAGCATTTATTTCTCACTTCTTGACCTGGTCTTTTAAATCAAGTTGCTGCACTCCATTTCCCCCTCATCTCGAGTGTCAGGGTGAGAAGAGGTTTCGCTCTGATAGAGGGTCCACATAAGAGACAGTTCCTAACCCCCATTTGCCTCTAAAAACCCACCAGACAGTCTTTTAAGTCAGACGAGGTGCTGAGCTCCTATATGTCTTGACTTAAAGAGAAAGCTTTACTGCTAATGCACCTGCTCGATCCCAAGGATGTTTTCTAGTGAGTGAATGGCTGCTCAAGCACATGCGATGATATATTCACACACATAAGAATATTTTCAGTTGATTTATTTATTTATTTTGATATTGCATAAAAGGGTTAATGCATTGTATATGTAACGCATCAGTTGTTTTCTGTGTTAGTTTACCTTTGAACTAGTTTTTTATGTCATTCTGTTCAAATGTGTTTTAATTAATTATTTCGTTAGTCCCAGTGTTTAAACACCCTTATTAGTTCCTTCTTGTCTCTGTTTGTCTTGGTTTACATTTATGTTTGTTTGTGTTTTACTAGTTCTCCTGTATGTTTTACATTAAGTCCCTGTTTCTTAACATTTTTCTTTGTTTTGTGCTTTTGTGACAGTAAATACTGTATGTGAATAAGTTAGTTTTTACTTTTTGAGATGTAAAAATATTTATTTAGCTATTTGTTGTCTTTATTTAAGTGCTTCAGAATGGGGAAAAAAGGAGAAGAAATGCTGGACAAATACTGTGGGGAAAAATATTACATGCTTATAAAAAAAAATAGTTTCTTATATAGCGAAAAGTAAAATGAATTGAATGGAACGACAAAAATAATATGTTGTTAGTGATAGAAGTTTGGTAGTATTGAGTATGGTTAATTATCATAATCAGTAAATTCACTAAACTGATTGCCATAACTAGATTAAGCCATTATTTTTATGGAAATATTAATTCATATTTAAAATATTTTGAATGATAAATTAATAGTTAAAAAAAGTATTCAAATTGATTTTGTATGCTTATTTTTATTAAATTATTTATTAAAGCACTGCAAATGCACATTAAATATAATATTTAAAGAATAACATTTCAATTAAAAATGTCTTTATATATTTTTTACATTTTATTTATAGTTTTGTATTTATCTTTCAGCATGTAGATATTTATTTAATAATAAAATATGGCTAAATCTAAAAGGATTTCAGATTGCCATTTTATTTCAGCCAGGATTTTACTTGCTTGTTTTTTTGTTCATTAACAAACATTAGAGGGAGTCAATCAATTTTGATGCTTCTCCTTCCTGCTGTACACTTCTGAGACAGATCTAATAGACACGTGAAGAGATGAAAAATCATTTTGTTCCTGCCACAGACTGTGTTGAGTGGCAAGCTGCTCCTCGCAGCCTTCCGGTGGTAACCGTCAAGCTAGGCTGATTGCCACACCAGAAAATAATTGCACTGTATGTAATTCCCAACAGGAGAGCAGGGGCCAGGGGCCAGGGGCCAGCATATACTCTGACTCTAAGCTTCAGGAAAAATGAATGCTGAAAAAAAAACATAAATCACTCAGACTGGATACTCTGGCATCTCCAATTTGTCCAAAGTGGAAAAGAAAATGAGAAGAGTGGCTGGGTGATCATGATTTTAATTATCATTTTGAGACTGATGTTTTTTGGTACTGTTTGAAGCATTGAATCTACTTTATAATTTTTTTCAAAACATTGTCAAACAGACACAAAGATCATTATTAATTCAGAACATTCATATCATGCATTTTGTTTATCATGCAACTATTATTATATTTTTTCCCAAGGTCCACTTATATTTGGTATCATTCACTAATAATTGTGTACAATTGCATACTTGTGTGTGCTGAAATTTGGGATGAGTATTTTATTCCATCAACTCAAGTACTTGAAAGAAACTCTTGCCTCATTCTCCTTCTCATCTCGAAATAAGTAAGACTTATTGTAGGGTCACTTAATTATTAAATTTTTGTCTTTATTATTAAATATATATGATCATTTTGACAATAAAATAGGATTTTTCCTTTACATGTTATTTCAGTAAGTTCTAAATGTTATCTTAAATTTATAAGTGCAAACTCATTGACGAATCATGGATTATGCATTACTTTGTGTCCCAGTTTAAATCTTTTTATATGATTAGTGCATTAATTTTAATAAGACGATATTTGTTTTAAGGGTGGTAAAAGTGGTATTCTGTTTACTAAGTAAGAAATAAGGTTGAAAAAGGCTGTTCCGTATTAAATCTATTGTAAATAAAATCACGGCTGAAGGGCATTGTTCTGGGGGCACAATGTGAAGCGGAAAATGGTTACCACACAATACAAATATTAAAGCAAAAAAATACATATAGTAATATGTTACTTTTTTAAAAGTAAATTCTTTAAATGCCTTCCTTCTGCTAGAAAAATAGTCCCTGACAGTTACAGTAAACAACAAGAGAATGTTCAGACTTCGTGCCTCCATCTGATGGAGCTCAAATTAAAACAGTGATTTTTTTTTCACAATGCATGATATTTCCTCAGAAATATACATCTGTTCATCTCTCAGCATCAGAAAACATTTATTTTGCGTCTATGACATTAAACCAGACCAAAAATCCACCTAATAAGAAGTATCATTTAACAGTGAAACTCGAAGAACAAAGTACCATACCAGAAAATAAATAAATAAACAGGGGAGGATTCTCAAAATAATAAACACTAACAGAACACTTTGACTGA
This sequence comes from allo-octoploid hybrid of Carassius auratus x Cyprinus carpio, assembly GCA_024542945.1. Classification (NCBI taxonomy): domain Eukaryota; kingdom Metazoa; phylum Chordata; class Actinopteri; order Cypriniformes; species allo-octoploid hybrid of Carassius auratus x Cyprinus carpio. The sequence continues at coordinate 10,190,498 of CM045068.1, read as the reverse complement.
AGATTTTTTATGTTGCAAAGAAGTGTTGCATATAATCCACAGATCTGTTCAGTGAAGCGGTCATAGCTGTGCATTATTGTAATTAAAACACGGCTATTGAACAATCACCTCAAGGATCAGAACTCGTCACATACTGACGCTTGGTCAAGATCCCTCTGCGTCACTTTTCAACTTTCAGGGTACCCCTTTAGCGTCATTTTCCAACATGCAGGGTACTTCATTGCTTTCAGTTGTTTTCCTTATGTGTCAGATCATGACACATGTAATTAACTGCATATGTAGAAGCATAAAACTTATATTAAAAAATAAGTTTAAAAATTTAAAGTGTATAAATATTCATATTTTCATAGATACTGAAGCACCTAACCCCACTCCTAACCTAAACCTACCCACTTCTAAACAACATAAAACACTTAACAGGCAAAATCACAGGTATGTATTGCATAAATATTTATTTACAGGTATTTATTAATTCTCCAATATGTAATTTCATCATGGCGATATTCCCATTCCCATTGTGTCTACACTGAGTGCTAAAAGTGATGACTCAATGGCATGTCCAAATACCCACACTTGCAATCTTGGACACTTGAGAGCATATGCACGCAACAGGAAGCAAGTGCACAAGACACTTTCTTGAATACCACTCCGAAGCGGAAGAAGTTTATTTTAAATGCAAATTTTGTAAACTCAAACAAAAGCTCTGTAAACACTTGCATTTTTAAAACACTATAAGTGTGTCCCATCAGGTAATGAAAAGTTCTACACAAATTGTGATCTTCCTGCTCACTTGAACACTGTGCCAGAAACAGGAAAAACGTCATGTACTGTAAATAGACAAATGGTCAAGTGCAAAGACAGAAAGTGTGAGTATTTGGACAAGCCCCAGCATCAAAATGTGACGAGTTGGGAGTGAGAATGTGTTGACCTAACTTTTGAACTCTGCAGTTAAACACATCTGTTCTGAGCTGTAGTGAAGTACTGTGTGGGACTGTGATGCATGTTATCTCCACCCTCATAATCATGGTCTCTTTGAGACTATGGACTGTCAGTCACTACACAGTTCGATAACCCAGTAAAATGACGCAAAAATTGTGCATAAGGGGACTCTTTCCTTTGTGTGATTATGTGCGACGACTTTAATTATGCATCTCATCTTATAGATTCGCCAGGATCAATGTGGACAAATCAGAGAAAGTTTACAAATGTTGGAAGTATCAATACACAAAAAGTATTGTAAAGCAAAATAAGAAAATCCTCTTGAGATTATGTATTATCACACAGAACATTAAACTCTGCAACAATGTTTCATGAAAAGGAATATTATGCCACTAGACGTAATTACAGCAGTCACATAAAGCACCAGACAGTCAAAATGCTGAGCTAATTGATGCATTCATTATGTCCCTTTAGGAGATATCAATGGGCCATCAATGTTCACTGTGCTGTGCCCTTTGCTAATTACATATCTGCATTATCTAAGACCTAAAAGTTAGGCTATTATATTATTTATCAAAGGAACAGCTTGTGATGTTCTAAATTTAAAGGAAATGCAGAGTCTTTATAAATTAATGGAGCTGTAATCCTCAATGTAAAAGCATACCTCTCTTTTTTTACTTCCTTGTGAGTGCATTTCTTCCCTATACTTGTAGTACTTCTCCGTAATCGTCAGTGGACTGTGAAAAAAAACATGTTTATTTAATGACTTTGTAGAAGGCTGAGTGTCCTAGCTCCATCCTTGATTTTGATCCTTGTATACTATGACCTTTTTACAGATAAATCTGTTATGTGACTCGTTATGAAAGCAAAGACTTGCATTATTGATCTGTTTGTTTAGTGGTTCTAATTATCCTTGTTTTTGGCAGAAATATTGACATTAAAACTCTTAAAATGACTGAATTATTCACATCCAGAACAAAAGGAATAAAGTTTTGTATTTGCTAATGGAAAGAAATATAACAAATAATTACATTTCATATACTTTATAGACTTTGTGTGTGTGTGTGTGTGTGTGTGTGTGTGTGTGTGTGTGTGTGTGTGTGTCACGTACTTATGTCGCAAAGCTCCCTGTATTTGCTGTTCATTATCCACATTGCCTGAAGAAACAGAGGTTTGTAGAATTTTGATGGCACCATCTGGAAAAGTGAATTTAAAACAGAGCACTGTTCAATTCAAAGGACAAAAATTTAAAAATGAGTAGTGTTCGAGAGGAAGATAAGTCCTTCATTGTCAGACTAGATCTATCTAAATTAAATCAGTGTGTTCATTGGGAAATTCTTGTTGAAATGTGGAATGTGACATTTTCTTGCTTTATAATAGCATGTTTCTAAGTTGGTGGGAACTGATCATGAATACAGAGTAGAAAGACTTCGAAGTGAGAAAGTCTTCCATGTCCAAGCTAAATGACTTCTCTTGTGTTATGAGATGCTTGAGGATTTTGTCACGGACGCTTTAAAGTAAGAGTTTTTTTGTATGTCTACTGATTTTGATATAGACATCTAATTGATTTAAATAGTAAATGTATATGAAGCACTTTTTATATCAATGCCATATGTGAAATATTACATCAACAAAGCGTCTTGAAATTATTTAAATTGTGCTTTCAAACTCCTGTACTTTCAAAGTATATACACAAGACTTACTTCTGTTTAGTTGTTTAAGAAAGCTGTTAATGTATGCTGAAGAAGCAACTTTTTGGTCCCTATTGCATTTACTCTTTTAAAGAACCATCCAACCCTACTCTTTGGTTATTTTTCAACTTTTTGAATCTGACAACTTCTTGCCTTCTGTGGCCTCATGGGATAGAAAAATGTCCACTGCTTCCACACTTCAGATTCTCAGCGGGTACAGTAGGTCATCAGAGTCTTGTTCAACTACTGTATTATGAATTCTGAGCATTCAGACATCCTTCTTATTTGAAAAAAAAAACTGCTTATTAAATATTATATAAAGTAAGTGGTGCAAAAGATGTTACAAAAGTGTGATAATGAATAAAAACACTTTGACAAAGCTTAAACACATCTCCCATTGGTGTTCACCTTTACAGCAGAGGGTTGCTGGGTAAAGCTAGCATGACTTGGCATCACTACCATCTTTTTCTAGGTATATCAGAGCACTGGGTTGTTTTAATAGAGAAAACTGTGCATTGACGGTCACATCTATTTTCTTTTTATGGTGCAGCAGAGCTGTAGAACAGAGACAATTGAAACAGTGGTTAATTGGAAGTTTAAAAAGAATGCTTCTCAAGTCAGTGTATTTTACCTAGTGTTTGGTCCAGGTTTGCATGGTATATCATATCAAACATTGGCATGTAGGAGACATTATGCTTTACTCTAATGTCTGAGAACAAAAGAAGTTTATACATTGCTATTCAAGTCATAATTTGATACTCCTCTTTGATGATGGTACTATCAAAGGTTGTAATCTCTTTGAAAAAAAAGAGTCCCTTTTTTACCTCCCTCTCTCTCTCTCTCTCTCTCTCTCTCTCTCTCTTTCTCTCTTTCTATAACAGACTCCCAGTGTATAACAAAAGGTTTTGAGAAATATGACAAACTCCATGCAGCAGAAATGCATGCTTTGAGACAAATTAACATTTCTTTTTAAGAGGTCAAGGCTTTGCTTGCCTATTGCAGAATATACTTTATAGTTCTAAACATATATATATATATATATATATATATATATATATATATATATATATATATATATATATATATATATATATATATATATATATATATATATATATACAGTATATATAATAATTATAGCCTTTATAGCCTTTAGCCATCGTTATAATAGACAGTAGAGAAGGGGGAATAGCATTCTCTGTTAGTTCTACAGGTTGCAGTCTGTGCCACAACTAAACAAACATATCTTTGTACCCAGCAGTTACACAGTGATACAAATGCTACACTTTACAATACTGCAAATCCTTGTCAATTAGAAAGTGCTAACATATCCTCCAGTAGAGGAGACAAGGCATGATGGCTTTCCCTGCACAAACCAGTAATTTAAAAAAAAGGTTATATATTGTATATAAATGCATGAGAAGAATGGCAGGTTTAGGTTTTGTGAAATGAAAAAAATAGCCTTAAGTTGATGCGACCCTGCTAGCAATCATGGAAATGGCTGAATGTAACCTCCAACACTTAAATGAAATTAACTTTTCATTTATTAGAATGTTTTCATTCACATTTTTATGTCCATGTGAATGAAAACAAATGTTTCTGGTATTTATTGATAATAATAATAATAAAAAAACTTCTACATCAGGAATAAATAGGCATAATTGGGTATAATAATGATTATATTATTTATATTTTGTTGTAAAGTCAGAATATAAATGTGTTGAAATCCTGAAATCTTTTGTGTGACTGTCTAATTTCTTTGAATTGTGATTCAATAAATTCCTCTTCCTGTCATTCCAATTCCAAATCCAGCTCATGAACTGAAAGGGAGTACAATTCTTACATTCTGAATTTTGCTCAGCCCTGCTTGACTACTCTAATCATGACTTTCAATGCACTTAAGATCTCTACAGTTCCTCAACTGTTGTTTTGTACTAAAGCCCGAAAGACAAGCACTTCAAGCACTTTTTACAAACTAAATGCACAGAATCACAACTAGCGGGTAATGGATTTCTTTGCTATATGCTGAAGTTATAGAAATCAGATTAGAATAAACAGCAAGTATACACACTTAGAGATAAAAGCAAACAGGCAGCTAGTAATGTCTGCACCAAAATTTTCTTTTCATTATGCTATCTGAAAACCTGCGGTATAGCCTGGTAGCAGCCTTCGTTGTTAACTTAAGTTTTCACATAGACCCTATTGCCGTTAATTATTTAAAACCAAAGTGTGGATGAAAAAGCAAGAATATAATGTAAGAGAGTCTGTGTTTACAAGCTCTGTGGTTTCAATAGCTGTAAAGGTACTACATATTCCCATGAGTTCCTGCTGTGTCAGTTTAAGATTATAGAAGTCAACAACAACCTGAATAAAAACTATAATACCATTTATTACTGCTTGATTGTCTTATAAAAATGTCAGACTATTTGCAAATATTAACTTGAAATTATGTTTTCATAAATTAGACCTAAAACAAGCCATATTTATAAAAAATTATGTAAACACATGAGCACAGAAGAACAGAATGTTTAGGAACTAATTGGAAGGTCCTGGTTAGTGAGTGTATCTGCGGCCACATCCAAGTAATTAAAAGTTTAGTGGCTAACTTCAAGCGACTACTAATGAACTTTTACACATTCAGCCCACATATTTACACTGTTATCTCTAATTCTATCTGCCAGTAGTCATCTAGCATTCCCCCTTTGGCCAGGTACATCTGTGTGCATGTCAGCATCACCCCAGGCAATGGCAATGGCTCGGTCACTTTGCTAGCAGGACATATGAAACTATTACCTCTCAAGTCCAATCCAACCAACAAAGTGTTTGCATCCAGTAAAGTAATGACAAGTTCCTGAGATAAACCTGAGATCACCCTCCACAGAATTCCCTTCAGCACCGCTCACCTTTTCCCTCCTTTCACATCAGTTGTCAATAAATGTCCCACTGGGGTAATTTGCACTTTAAGATCCATGCCGCATTTTTAGGGAAAAAAACAGGCATAGGATTGATGTGGATCATTCCTGTCTTTAAGTATCATTATGCATCCTATTGTAAATGAGCTAGCGAGTCGGGAAACATTTAGAGCCAACAGAATTCCCTTGTCAGTCATCTGCCGTTTTTCACTATGCTAAAGACCCACAGTCCATTTCCCTTCTGCCTCTCTGAGTCTTCATACAAAACAATGAGTCCCAGGGTAGCCCCACTGACTATGTTATCAAAAACGTACAGTATGCGAATGTAAATTCACAGTTCACTGCCATTATGACAAAGCACGGAGCGGATTGTAAACAAATAAACCGTGTGCGCATTGGTATCTTGGGAAAAGCGGGAGACTGTGCATGAGCGGGGTGTGGGACTGTGTTCAGCTTTGTCTCTGTTTACTCCAGGGGTTTTGTGCTTCTTGGACCTCAGACACAAAATATATGGCTATTGTTGGTGAGGCACTGCCATTGTTGGAAAGCATTGTTTTACTTATCCTTTCTTTTTCAGCACTACTTTGTTTTTTAACAACCATTTCTCTCAGATTTCAGTCCCTGGATCCCACTGTCTGTTCCTTTTTATCTGTTAAATTCCCTAGCCACTCTTGAAGACTTTCGAAAATCTTGCTTCAGAAAGGCTGTTTAAATAAAATCATAATTAAAGATGATCTAATCAAGAGAACGTACCTGCTGCACTTCAGGAACATTGTGTATTGGATGTATTACAGCTCCTAGTGTTAAGTGGCACCTTGTTCTTAATTGGTTTTTATGGCATATTCTCTGTGAGAATACAAAACCTTTCTATAGACTAGCTTATATATCTTGGATTCTTAATTTAATCTTCATCACTCAAGATACTTGAGAACACATCTGGGAGTTTGGATATAAGTGGCGAGAAAATGTGTGTGTGTTTAAACAAAACATTATTGCTAGCGTAACTACCTCTGTCCTCACATTTGTGCATTTTTAAAGTTTTTAATATCTACTTTTTTTATTATTATTATTCAAACCAGACTCTGTGAAATGTCTAGTGAGTCATGTTAAAAACACATTCAGATTTTTCCAAAACATTTTATTACATTGGTTTTTGTACGTATCACAGCAGTTCGGAAATTAAATGTTCGATGAGTGCCGCTAAAAGGTTAATACTTTATTGCATTTGAAAATAACGTTCCAAAAACACTAAACCCATACCTTAAACCGAACCGACAGTGTTAACAAAACCAAACATGAGATAAAAAACTCATTTATAAGAATGCATGCTATTTTAGCTTTAATCTTTTTCATCGTAATTCATGTTTCACATGCTCCAGGTGGGCTACTGAGCAAGTTTACTATGTTAAAAAAGCTATACATATGGTGGCTATGTGATGTAAATATGAGAATGTATAAATTCACAAATAATGCGTTATGATAAAAGTGTTTTGAGGTCATAAAATAGTATTGTGTAATGAACCATGTGAAAATAAATCTTTATTAATAAATAATCTGCTCCTTGTATCATAATTTGTGTGAATTAAAGTTTTAATGTTTTAAACTAGTGAAGCTAGTGAATTTTAGGTACAGGCACATTTTTTTTTTCCAGTGAGCCAATGTTGTTGTTGTATTTTTTCATAACATATTTAGAGCTTGTGCAATTTTAACGCCAGTAATACATAGTCTTCTTACGTCCATCCATTAATGTGATCTGATGACAAGGGTTTTTAACCATAATCATCTCAGGAAATCATCTCAGGCTCAAAAAGGGAACATTAGTCACCAGGTTTGTTTTGTAGATTTGTTAGTGGCATTGTTGCATTGGATTCCATGATGGTCTGCTAACATTTAATCATGCTAACAAAAAGAGCACACTTTGACCTTCAGCCTTCAGGAGGGGCTTCCCATAAACCCTCACATTCAGCATAAAGTTTTCCAGTCAGCAACATTGTAATTGAGTGGCCTCACATTTCTGTCACAGTAACCTCTAAAAATATGCCCTCAGTGTTAAAACAATTCGCTGAAAGGAAACAAGGAGGTTTCAATGGTTGATACACCCATGAACAGAATTATTGCATCTTCATGTAGCTTCAGCTCTGCTATCACAATTATTTCCCATTACTCTTTAAACTGATTGCAAAAATGACATAAAAACATGCCTAGTGTTCATTCCAACCTTGGTTTGTACAACCAGACATTGTACATAGAAACATGGCTCTTTGCTCAGTTCAGAGTTGGGCATTTAAGTTTTTTACTTATATGCCTTTACTCTATCTGTCACATATTTCCTTGTTGATGTAGAAGGGACTCTTATCATAGTGTTTGATGATGCATGTCCACATATTGCGAGTACATTCCGAAATGCTAGAAGGGTATGAAATACGGCGGGAGCCACTGTGTATATGTTCTCGCATTTGGTTATATTAGTGTGTCAGAATCAGGAACTTCATGAAGATCGGCTAGATACAGTGAATGTGGGAAAACAATAAAAAACACGGGAATGACAGCATCAAATCTTAGAATTTATCACATCCCTGATAGCACACGTACATCACAGAGAAATGCATTTTTTAGATTGTTTGCTCCTCTGCCATTATCTATTGGACGTTTCCTATTAGATGTCAAATCGATGTTTAGAAAATGCCTTTAAGATGTCTATGATTTAGAATGTATGTAAAACTGACATCTTAAAGATGTCTATCAGATGTTTGTACACAGCAGATGCTTTCCAGATTAAGTATTCTTTAACAGACATCTTGCAGATGTATGTGTGCTATCTGGGGTATTTCAATACTCATTTTTTAAAAACCATTAATGTCCATCTATTGTCATTATTTATGCTATGTTTTATCAAAATATTTCTTTCTAAAGCTACTTTTTGTAATGTCTATCCAACGCTTTAATCATCTAACACAATTTAAATTATATTTGGGGGGGGCATATTCTCAGCTAAAACTAATGTGTGATGAATTAGAATTAAATTAATTTGCATCTAGTGGCTACATCACAAGTGTTTCAGATGATTTTGAATATGAACATATTAAGTAAAGTATTTTTGCATCTTGGATTTACTCTATGTACAGGTAGAGGAAGAGAATTAGAGCTAGAATTCCCTGGAACATATTTTGTCTTTAAAATACAACCTTGTAAATCTGATTTTTAAGGATGAGAATTTATTCACAAAAATTCACGAAATGAATTCAGACTCAACTCTGACTCCAGTTTATAGACTTGAGACTTGACTCTGACTCCAGTTTGTAGACTCCACACTTGACTCTTAAAAGCTTAAAGACTCGAGACTTGACTTCGGACTCCAGCTTAAAGACTCCGGACTTCAGATGAAAGACTTATGGACATGTCTGGTCCAGATATGCGCAACTGTAGCACAAAAGTAGGAATGTGATCTGAAATTATAAAAAATGTAGTTCACCCAAAAAATTGTCATCTTTCTTCTGTTTTTGTCCGTACAATGAAAGTATAAACAACATTGGACCCCAATGACTTTTATTTATGGACACACACATGCACACACTAAGACACTGTTTTCTATCTTCTTTTGTTTTCCATAGAGGAAGTTATAAAGGTTTAGAACAACATGAGTAAATGATGGCAGGATTTGACATTTTGAGGTGAACTGTCCCTTTATGCAATGGTAAATGGTTCTTTAGAAGCCACAAGACATTTTGATTTCATTTCTTTTGTTTTAATTGTGTTTAATAGGCAAGTTCCCTCCTGATTTGATAAATCATTTGCAGTATTTCCTGGGATGAGTAGTTCATTAGCTCACAGTCTCATCAGTTACACAGTGTTGTCACTTTTGTTTTTTCTACATTTTTCAAGTACTTTTGTGCTTTAAAAAACAAATTTTGTAATGTTATGATTCATCTCGAAGTTGGATGGTTTGATCCCTGGCTTAAAACTCGCTGAGAAAAATGTTTTTTGAAATCCCTACAGAGAAAATGAATGGGGAAAATACTTATGAAATCAAATGGGTGGTCACTGTTGTGCTCTATTGCACATCAAAATAACACGGAAATTACATAGACTGAATCTAATTTTCATAGATTGTTTGGTTCATGAACAACACGAGAGAAGTAGGAACTGCTAACTATAGACAATAGACTAGGGCTTACTAATGATGTTAAATTAATGGGAAAATCTTTATTCTTTACTTGTCAGTATTCGCCATAATAAATGTCATATGATTAAACAAAAATGATTAAATTCCTTATCCCTGTTTTATTAACTTCGAGTTTAAGCCCTTCAGCTGTGCTCGACTCATTTTAATGAACACCTCGAGCAATTATCTAAAAACTTGTGCCATCTCTACCAGTCAATTAGGCTGCTGCTACAAAAACATCCCTGCGCTTCCCTGAACTCAAATTATAAGTGGATATTTGTTATAGTCTTGAAACTATGTATGTTCAGTACAATTTCCTCTGTGTTCACACTCTTCAAAATACATAATTGGCCCGGTGCGGCAGCTGCTGAAACCTTATTTTGGTCCCACAACAGTGACTTTTAAGCAAATTCCCTTCTGTGTAAAGTTGGTATGTGACAATAATTAAAATAGTCTCATTTTAAGCTTTTTTGCTCACAAAATCTTTGCATGTTTCATTGCAATAGATTGGGTTGTGTCAGAGTTTATTCTAATCATCATTTCTGTTATAATTTTTTTTCCAATCTTCAGTTTTTTATTTATTTAAAGGTGAAATGTGTAATGGTTTAATACTTCATTGTATTCCAGTTCAATATGCAAGTATGACATTTGTCAAAAACATTAATTTTCAGTTTTGGTATCAAAACCAGCACATCAACAGTGACTCAACCAATGACTGCAGTTTAGGGGTGGAGCTATCTATTAGGACTGTCCAATAAAAGGCTGTATTAGAGTTTATTAAAATGGTCTGTCATCATAAGCCAAATATAATTTACAAGAGATTTTATGTGTGTTTGATGTTTAGAAAGTTACTAAAAGATTGCTTTTTGGAATGAAAGGGAATGAGGGACATGTTTAGTGTGACTGTGTGAAAAATAGAGAGAAATTATAGCTTTGGAGGGCAAAGTTGTATAAGAGCTTTTGTTATAGATGGCTTGGCATTATCATTCAAAGGCAATATTTTGTCTTCTGGATTTATTGAAAAGGCAGCCTCTCATCCCCACACAGGGAGCATACATCCACAAACTCTGATACGGTTTGAAATAATCATTGCCAAAGAGAGTGGGACTGGAGAAAATGAATTTTCTTTTACAATAAAACAGAATCTGAAGAGCCATACTCGAGTGAGGCATTTTAATACAGTATGGCTCATTAAACTCTGCTGACTTGGCCTGGGTGGCAGATGAACATTAGCTTCACAACTCATAACGTGGAACTGCAGTCTTGAGGCAATTTGGGTGGTCTACAGACCCCATGAAGCTTTGAAACTAGTTTTTATTTCTAGACGTAACTGTCAATCATGATGCATACTGAAAAGAGAGAATCTTTTAACTATAATTCACGTGCCACACTTCTCTACACCAGATGAAAATCCCATTTACGATTAATCCGTACAATGGTGACACATAGTGTGTGTTCTGTCTGAGGATCTTTGAATAGAATCGTAAATATTGCCGCCTTATGTCAACTCTCTGTCTGTCATATTTATTTAGATGAAAAAGGTAGAAGTGAAGGTTTTGGAAAAGGAAGCAGCTTTTGAATATGAGTTGTTTAGCCTTTTTTATCTACAAAACACCTGACTAGTTGATTGTGTACTCAATTTGTATGTTTTTTTTCAAAATGGGTACATTAAATTTAACCTTATAAGATAATACTCATATAGCAGTGGAGAATAATAGGCGTTTTCAAATTAATATGGCACTTGAAAAACGTTAGAGGCACAATGATTGCATTCTCAAGCCATGCAACTTTGCAAGTTTATATAATACATGTTTTTGATATTTTTCTTGAATTGATGGAAAATTTATGTTATTAAGATGCACAAGATGCTAAAAAGATGGATATCTTATATATTAAGATGCACAAGATGCTAAAAAAGACACAAGATGTGAACACAGCAGCCAAAGATGTCCATCTAGTTCATTAAGATGTAGTAGTAGAAATAGACCAGTGGAATGGAAAAAAAACATGTTCTGTGTGAATCAGTCACCTGATGTTCACAAGAAGACATTTATGTTTTTTTTATGGTTTGTAGTGGACTCAGAACAGTTAACAAATGCACAGATATATTTTATACTGTAAATAATTCATGGTCTGTCTTTGCACGCTGTCCATCAAGCAATGTATCTGACAACAGACAGCTGAACTTCAATTTTATTTACTGGTCCTGGTGTTTTACTGATGCCAATCCTTATCTCAAGTTAACATTTTATTATTGTGCAGATAACTGATCGATACAGACAGGCCTAATTGGTTCCACTGGAGCCAAGTTTCTGTTCACATTAATGTCATTCTGTGTGACTGAAAGATTTTTAAAATGATCTGAAAATGATCTTTCAAAGAAAAATTGTGAAGCCCAGTAAATGAAGATTGTTATTTGGCCCCCTAAATAAGTAAAGTGCTGAATTTCATTCTCCTCCTGTTAGCTAACCCTGGGGATTTAATTAAATCTTGGCAAGAGAAATAATGGTTTGTAATGTAATTCATTATCAAATACAAAATTTAATTATTTAAAGTGAAAATGCATTCAAAATTTTGACATAAGATTAAATTGGAGAGGGTTTCGGTTTTTCTAAATGCTAAGGATATAACCACTATCCTAAGAAATTCCTCAAGCAGTTTGATATTAATGGTATTGCAATATCAAATCTTTCTATCTGAACACTTTCGATCATTTTGTATATCTCTGCATCCAAATGTGTCTCTTCAAAAGGTGCTGTAACATAAGGGGGAAAAGTCTGTGTCATTTCACAACATGATAAAAATGTAATGTACATGGCCGTTCACTTTACAGGTTGTCAAGGTTGGGCTGTTTACGAGTTTAAGTCGATTTTACTGGTTGCATACCAAAATTAGCAGCCAACTTTGAAATAAACTGTTTCCACGAAAAAAAGACATAAAGCAAAAACAAATACCGTTTAATACTTTCTACAGATCCCTGCTTTAACATTAAATTAACCCTGACAAATTCACTGATTAATTGGTTTAGAGCTTTTGGAGGGAGTGGAAGAGATCCAAGAACCAACACAACAAATAGTTTCCATGGATGTTTTTAACAGGCTTTATTGTGTCCTTTGTGGCGTATTGGATCTATCATAAATGTGTGTGGAAAACCTCTTAATGTCTCGTGTCATCGTGTTCTTGAATATCAATGTTGCATATTTCAGGCAATAAAAATTGGCAGTCAGCATGAAAGTCATTACGCCAATTATGGAATGTTTTAGTTGATGCTCAAGAGACTGAGCTGTTATGAAACTGTGCCTTACTTAAGAAAACTGAAAAAGGTGATGACCCTACTATTAAATACTTATCTTGTCTTTCAAGCTACAGCTTGCATATTTCATGCACAACTTCTAAAAACTATAAATATATCTATATCTAACCATCTTTATCTATATCTATATCTTTTATTTAATTTCATTGCATTGCATTGTCCTTAAACTTCCTTGTTAAATGGCAAAGATGTAATCTTTTGCATTCTGTTTTGCTTTAGGCTTTTTATTTTTCCCATAACTACTATTAATGTAGGGGGTTTAGTATTTTGTGAAGAATTTCACAAATGTGTAAACAGTCTGCCCTAATCATTGATTAAATGTCAGAAGAAGGAACTTAACCTAATCAAGAAAAAAAATTAGGATGGGACAAATACTTCCACTTCTGGCAGCAGCCACAGTCCCTGTGAGATGTATGGCTTAGCGATAAATAGAGCTAGATATTGATTCTTCATCATTTACCACAGCAGTGTCTTTTGCATTACAAGAAGAATGACAGAGAACTACCTGGGCTATTTTGAAGGTAAAAGAGTCTTTATTACCCCAAGATATTATGGCATCTTAAGTCACAGAATCGATCAGGCAACAACAAACTTTAAGCAGATTGTCATTACAAAGCTCAGGCAAAGTGATCTGATGAATGAAGCAATGGTGTACTCAAGACAGTCACCATTAACTGTTTACAGATGAAGTGTTGTGTCATAGAGTTTCTGTGTAACTGTCTTGTTTTATTAAATCAGTGTCTTGCATTACTCCTGCCCCATCCAATCTTTCATCATAGGGCTGAGAAGCTTATTATACCCACGCTTACAGCCAGTATAAGGCCCAGAAAGGCATTATGGTGACACATTTGGCTAGTTTTTGCCACGTGAGTGGAAGACCAATGGTGAACAATGTCCTTGCAGTGTCCCAAATGGCATAATGAAATACACTGTTGGCTCTTTATCTTGTTCATAGACTCTGGTGGTGTCCTCCTTGTGTCATACTGTGTCAGTCTCAGAGACCTCCAATCATCAATACTGTACTGCCAGAGAAACATAACAAGAAAAGCATCCTGTGAGTACATTGTACTCCCCCTTCATCCTTCTTTCTGCGAGAGTCATTACAAAATTAGTTTAATGCCTGTTTATACCTGATGCATTTCACGTCTGATTAGATATGTTTCTTTAAACTAAGTAACATAGCCATTAAAACATTTTTATTTTACAATACAGCATAGCAGCCACGTGTCCACCATAATAAGCATTTACAGTAGTTCGAGCACTCTGGGAATGAAACTTTCTTCCCCCACGGTCCATTAATAATATAAAAATTGTGTGTGTTTTTAGGCTTGCCACTGTTTACTGTAATATTTGTAATATTCAGTACAAAGAATAATAGCAGTACAAAAATATGGGGAAATATTATGAAATGAGCTCAACAGTTGCTATAACAACAGCCTAATGAATAGAATAGCCTTAGGTAATGTATAGTCGCTTGCCTAATGAATAGTTTGCAGCCCATGATAAATTAACCTAAGTGAGTGCATTGAAAGCAAGAGTCAGTGGGTCATTACCCGGTTATACAGGGTAATAACATTAATATAGTGGACCAAAAAGCACAAAGGCATCCATCTAGCTGCATTTAGAATCCATTATTGGATTGATGAAACAAACCACAAACAATTTAATTTGATTGAATTAATAGATTTTTTTCTAGACGATTTAATTTTCATTTTTAGTCTAAGTAAATAAATTGAGGTTCGGTGATCATAATTTCTCAGGGAAGTATTCCATATGTTGTGCGCATAATATTATTATTTTAAATGTATTTTTATGCTTGCAAATGTATTTTTTTTTAGCCTATTGTAACTTTATTTAAATATAAATCCAAGCCCTGTTTGCAACTGCAGTTCAAATTCAGATTAAAAAAAACAATGCATTCTGAACTCCATTCTGAAATATGCACAATAATGCTTTTGGCAGATGCCTTTATTCATAGTATAACAGCGGCATATCAGACATATGATCTTAGATCAACAAATTACCCTATAAGACATTGTCAAAAATTAATTAAAGATTTATTTTGGCTGTGGTATTGCTAAAGAACCTATTGATTAAAGAAACCCATTGGGTTTTGAATATTGATTTAAAAGCAGTGTTGCAAGGGCAAATTGAAATTCAAGCATACCTCCAATATCCTCAGTCCATCACTAATACATTTCGACAAAAAAAGATGATGCACTATAATGCAGCCTTGAAATAGCATTTTCAGTGATTTTAAAAAAAAGACCTGTTTGGATCTCAGACAGAATACAGCATAAGGGAGCCTTCTACATTCACCTGCAGTGATTCTGTCCTGTTATAGAGCTGCTGCTGTCCATTCAGCCACAGGGCCGGCACGTAGTCAGTCATTTTAATTAACAACTGAGGATGTGATGTGTCATCTATGAACAGAGTTGGGGGAGCTGTGTTTGTTAGCGGTGTGTGCTCGGCTTTAGTCGGCACCGGTCCTGTGTGGTTAAGAAAAGAAAATTAACCCCAGGGGAAAAGGGGTGAGAAATGTGTACGTGAACCCTGGTCCAGTCTAGCAGTCTCAGTAAAGGAATGTTCAGCATCAATGCTCAATATAAGAGGAACAAATCAGTGTGTTTAGATTCCAATGTTTTTCTACACCAAATCTGCATCATGCTGTTAAAACCGATTAAATGAAACGACTGACCCTGCAATTGAAAGCCCACAGCTCAATATTATGCAAGTGTGCTTCCAGCATGTTCTTCAAGGTTATTTGGAATTATGTATTATAACAAAATGCTCGTCTTCTATTGAAGCACTACAATTCTGATGTTATTTCACAAAAACACTTTGAAAATGACTGGCATTTAGTGTGCTCGGGTTCAGGGAGACTTTTCAGGCTAGAAATTCGCATCCTTCTATAACAAATTGAAAGCTCATTAAACATTCCAAAAGCCAATTTCTGATAATCACTGTAAAAGTACATATTGTTAAGGCAAAGATTGCAGACGGTTTCATTCATGTAGGTCTAAATATGTTTGTTTATTTACAAAAACATGTTCGGCAACACTTGCAAAAATACCTGAATAATTAATGTATAATTGTCAAGCGACAAAAGCATTCTGACGCTACAAATGACTTCCTTCCTCTGCACTACATGGTAAAACCATCTTAAACGTAATGTCTCTGAAAAGGGAAACTTTTATGGCCACAGTCGATGAGACTGAATTGGTGTCATAGCCCATCTGGACAGGTTGCTATCAAGGAGGCAGAGAACAACAAAGCGGCACTGGTAAAATCCAAGAAAAAGATGATGAAATCAAGTGAAATTCCATTTTGATTGATATGTAATGCAGCATGTATTCCAGAAATGGAGAACAGATCCTTTTTCAGCTCAATGTGCTGCCCATACGGCCTGGAGGCATCTGTCACTAAGCCGTTACTGTCCGCTGACAATAGTGGGTGTACAGCCTGCAAATCACTAGTATTACTACTCACACAATCCCCTCTCATTTATTTCTAATAAAAAGAAATCCTGTGTAATTCTGTAATAATGCCATATTAATGTGTTTCATTGGCATGCACGATGAAATGACATTAAGATTCAAATCTTAATTTTAAAAGGCCTTGAATCTTTAAATGTAAAAAAGAATAAGTTATTAATAGTAAGCCATCTATTTTTTTTACTGTATTTTGAGTGTAGTTATACCCAATTAAATTTCTAAAGTTAAAAACAATGGTTTCTTTGCAAGTCGAAAAGTTTCAAAGTTTCATAAGCAAGTCAATAAGACAGAAGATTTTGTCTAGTGGCAGTCATGGAGATCTAGTTTCTGTGGCTCATACACAAATGATGGCAGGAACTAGTTTTGATATCTTGACTCACTTTTCAAAAGGAAATGCAAAATGCCTCACCACCTCAGTAGTGTGAAATAAGTCTGAAACGCGCCAAGGTCAATGTCATTAGAATTTCTTTCTGAACCCAATGAGAAGAGTTACTTATTTGTGATCCTGGACCACAAAACCAGTCTGAAGTCGCTGGGGTATATTTGTAGCAATAGCCAAAAATACATTGTATGGGTCAAAATTATTGATTTTTCTTTTATGCCAAAAATCATTAGGATATTAAGTAAAGATCAAGTTCTATGAGGATATTTTGTAAATTTCCTACCGTAAATATATCAAAACTTAATTTTTGATTAGTAATATGCATTGCTAAGAGCTTAATTTGGACAACTTTAAAGGCGATTTTCTCAATTTTTTTTTTTTTTTTGCACCCTCAGATTCCAGATTTTCATCCTAACAAATTATACATCAATGGAAAGCTTATTTATTCAGCTTTCAGATAATATATCAATCTCAATTTCGAAAAATTTACCCTTATGACTGGTTTTGTGGTCCAGGGTCAAATTTCACAAATTAAGCAACTTGAATCCAGCCAAAATGAGTATTAAAGTTCATCTACATTATATATTGCCTTTGGTAATTTAAAATTATTTAAAGAAATAGTTCACCCATAAATGAAAATTTGCTAAACATTTACTCCCTTAGGCCATCCGACACATAGATGCGCTTGTTTCTTCATCAGAACAGATCTGGAGAAATTTTGCGTTACATCGCTTGCTCACCAATGTATCCTCTGCAGTGAATGGGTGCCGTCAGATTGAGAATTCTAACATCTGATAAAAACATCACAGTAATCCACAAAATGACTCTAGTCCATCAATAAATATCTTGAGAACAATGTGAAGTGAAAAGCTGCGTGTTTGTAATAAATTGTTAAATCATTAATTTTAAACCTCAAATCATTGCTTCCAGCTAAATATGAGCCCTCTATCCATAATATTGGTTTCTCAAGTGAAAAATTAATCTTGTGTGAATCAGGAGAGAAATTTGCACAGTTCAAGTGCCATTTAGAAGCAAAAATAGTCCAAAACAGTTTTAAACAAATATGTCTGTGGATTTTGATGTGAGAAGACGACGGGGGATGGGCTTTTTCACTGGAGGAAGCATTATTAAGGTTGAAATTTAAAACACCTTAATGATTGATTTGTTTCTCACAAACAAGCAGCTTTTCACTTCACAAGATGTTAATTGATGGACTGGAGACATGTTAATAACTTGTGTATTATTGTGATGTTTTTATCAGCTGTTTGGGCTCTTATTCTGACGGCACCCATTCACTCCAGAGGATCCACTGGTGAGCAGGTGATGTAATGCTAAATTTCTCCAAAGCTGCTCCACTGAGATCTTGAAAGGCTTGAGAGTGAGTACATTTTCAGCAAATTTTCATTTTGGGTGAACTATTCCTTTAATGTCATATTTGCTTGTGTGTTTTGGGTACGGAGTAGGCTGCATGCTAATATGCTTTCAGATTGGGAATACAGTGAAAATTACACAGTTTTAACCTTGTCAAACTGTCAAATCACATTCTCATCAGAACACTCAAAATAGATCTTCAAAATATCAAATCTAGCTGATAGTCTTGCTGCAATTTAGATACGAACATGCAATTTAGAAACACTATTTTATTTATTTGAAATCTGAGTCACTAGTTAGGATTGTGTTTTTATTATTGCGAGAAGATCTGTTTGGCTCAAGTTTTCTTCAATCACTGTCAACAGTGTGTTCTCTTGTCTGTCTAAAGCACTTATGCCAACATTACTGGTCAAATACGATCGAGCTGCTCTGTAGACACGTCCCTGGATTGTGTCGCATCACATTGACTTCCTGTTGAGTTTTGCTGCTTAATAAGTAACATAATTGTCACTGTCTTTCTTACAGTTTTAATGAAGAAATATTCCAATGTAGCTCACAATTTAACACCCACATTTCACATAATGCCATATGCTTTACACTCTGGGGAACAAAGGAAACCACCGACACCACTGAGCCATGACAGACTTATTTCTTTTATCTAAAGAAGAAATGGAATTATTATTCATTGTCATCAGAAACTGAAACTCATGCAGCTTGAATAAGAATTGCATGACATGTATAACTTTATCTAAATGATTTAAACCTGACAGACAAAATGAAGCTGTTATTGAATTACCTGATCTTTTTGTAAAAGTAAAGATGTGTTATATAACTTGATTTCATGAAACCAAGCATAAAATGCAAGAGTATTGGTTTAAAAGGCTGCCGATTGATCAGATTTGAATTTATAGCCTCGTGTGTTGTTTTCATAGCTCATCTGTCATATTCACAATTATTTTTCTAAATCACGTTCAATAATGTCTCAGCTGCTAATGAATGCTGTTTCCAAAGAAAGGTATTGACTGTACCATGCCTTTGAGGGCTTGTCTAAACAATACACTGCAGTGTCAATCTTTATATATATATATATATATATATATATATAGAGAGAGAGAGAGAGAGAGAGAGAGAGAGATCTGCATATATATACAGTATATATGCAGATCTCTTTACCTCATTAGTCACAATGTAAAGTTTATATAAATAATCTTGACATGTGAACAAACATTTGACATGTAAATATTGTGTGTTGGTGCAGAGAAGTAAATTTGAACATCCATTTATTTAAATAACTGCATTATTGTGTTTACTGTATGTTGCATTCCTGTCCATCTTTGTTATATTCAGTCAATCATTTCACTGGAGATATTTCATTAACTATAAATGTTTACTTATAAAATTTAATTAAGAAGAAGTTAAGTTCAGTTTCAGTGTTGTTCATGTTTGTCACCAGTCAATTAAAACATAAAAATAATTGCTTATGGTATGATGCTTTCTGTGCTTGATGTAAAAAACACTCATGATCTTTGCATTCGTGACTGGAGAGACTTAAAGAACTGAAAAGTTGGCAGATCTAATCAAACGTGTAGGAATGGAATTTACAGGACAGTTTAAAACTTAAAGTATGAGATTTACTTATTTTAAAGAAATATCATGGTTTGATGTGGATGTTTTCATTCCATCGGTTTATCTGCTGAGATGTCTTTATTTGTGGAATAATCTTTAACCTGCCAAAATGCGTTGCTTCTGAAACCCATCGGTACCTTTTAGAAAGAATACAACTACGATATATTTTCCAAAAGAATGTGATACCTTTTTACTGGAGATTTAAGGTCAGCTCAAATCAAACACTGAAAAATGGATTGCTGTAGTTACTGTAGTCTTGCATGATTTTTGTTGTGGGCCGCTCTGCTTTAAATATTGAAGAAAGAACCAGAACAATCCAATCCAGTTTAATCTTAAATATCAAGTTTAGGGCCTGTGAAAAAATATAGATGTACATTTTGAACCTCCGGTGATAGGAACAGCCGACAGAAAGCCGAAATAACTTTGAGGCGTAGTTCATAGTCACTGGAGATGGCTTTTACAAGGATATGTGATGCTTGCCTTGCAACAGGAAGGTTAACAGTGACACCCACAAATATTATAGCCGGTGTGCTCTCCATATGAGAAAAAGCCAACCTCTCCATTTACAAACACTCTCTCATTTGTCACTGTCAGATTCAGCCAGATATTTATTTAACACCCAATTTCATTTCAATTTAACTAATCTCAGCATGGTGCATCAAACAGAGTAAGTAAGACATCAATCTACTCTGTGTTCTCAGCCATGCCTGTTAATTTAAAGTCTCACCTAAGTGCTTGCATGATATTACTCCTGTTGGGAATTCATCAGGTAAAAGTGCGCTCTGTCTTTTATACGGACGTGTGCGTGTCCTCCCACTGACCTTGTGGAAAATTAAGCATTTCATATACCATTTGGAGTGTTTTGACTAAATAACAATTGGCTCCTTCAACGCACTCATATTCTGAAATATAAGCAAGATAAATTAGAGTATCTAAACAGTGCCCACATTTGATCTGTTGGATTCTGTACATTTCGCTGTCGTCGGCCAAGAAGGAATGGCAAAAAGAAAACATGATATTTTCATATCAAAATGAAATGCGTGCTTCAAAAGATGTGCAAATATGTTTGTGCAGCTTGCTGACTGATAGTTGTTTGAAATGCTGGTGGTCTGTTAGCCGTTCAAAACTCATCTTTCTGTTATGTTCATTTATGTATATGAATTTATGGCCACACTTTAGTTTGGGGACTAATTTTCTCTATTAACTAACTATTAACTACAAATTTTGCCCCAATAAACTCTTAATTTGCTGCTTATTAATAGATAGTAAGGTAGCTGTTAAGTGTAGGTGTGGGGTAAGATTAAGGAATCTAAAATATGGTCATGCAGAATAAGTCATTAATATGTACTTTATAAGTCAATATGCTAGTAATATGCATACTAATAAGCAACTAGTTAATAGTGAGAATTGTTTTTTAAAACAAAGTGTTACCAAATTGATGTACTGTACATGAATTTCTAAATTGTATATATTTTTATTATAAATTACATTTATACTATTTATACATTTTGCACATATTTACATATTTTTATTGAATCAGGATTTTAATTAAACATTTACATGACAAAGTAAAAAAAAAAAAAGCAGATGATGATTATGACTGATGATGATGATTATTAATATTATTACCATTATGATTATTTTTAATATATTAAAATATACGTATAAAGGAAAGTATCTATTTTTAATCAAAATCTTAATTAAATTAAATAAATATGTAAGGAATTCATATAAATAGCATACATATGTACATTATGAAATTATTGTAGATTTACCCCAAGTTCAAATAGAAGAAGAAGAAAAAAGAATTATAATAATACAAATATTACACAGAAATCTCTATATTAATGTGAGGTCATACATGCATAATATTTATAAAATTATTTAAAATAGTGTTAGATGAGATTTAACACAGTCACAGTGCAGAACATGTCAACACTGTAAGTATTTCATATTAACTATATAGTGTATTCAACAAGTCTCAGTGATAACACCTGTTCATCAAGTTGTGCTTGGATTAATTCTTAAATTAAAGAGCATATGGGCAGAGAATCCACAGTTCACAAAGAACTAATCACAACCGTGCATAAAAAGAAAATAAACAAAACCTATCCATGGAAGAAGGCCCATCACAACTCATCCAAACAAAATGCTCCTTGTATTTGTTTCTGCCTAATAGATAGCAATTGCAGTTGAAAAGCGTGGAATTTTGTGCAGATGGAGAGAAAACAAACAATTATGAATGGCTATTAAGTATCCAAAGACACCAAGCATGTCATTGCATTTGAGAAAGAGAAAGACAGCTTCTCCCGCACTTGACTCATATAAATGTTTATGGTCTTTCTCACTGACCCTTTAAAAGTTTATCACGGTAAATTTACTCTGTGATTATCAAGTTCTTGTTGTTTTCCCCAGGCACAGGATGCAATTACTTGTCTTAATGGCAATTTTGATGGTGACCTTTTGTGCACACAGAAAAGAGATGCACAAATGACTTTACAGCTTCTTTTGGACAGACAGCTGCTGTGCAGCTGAGATGATTTTACTGAGGTCTTCACACCACAAAGCTTTGTGTTACACCCTATTTTCACTCAAAACAGCAATTTATTTGACAATTACACATTTATATACTGAAGAAATCAAACACTGTATTCAATCAGGCTGTGGTACCAAATTTTAATAGATGTTTAATAGCAATTTCTGATTTGCAATTTATGCACTTTCTTAAAAGAGAAGTATGTTATTATTGCAGTGTTAAAATACTTGTTCCAGCTTTACATGCAGAGGCAACTGTATTTTTTTTTTTTCTCCATTTCTGTTTGGCTGACCAACAAAGGGCATTCAGGAAACTTACTAATAAGTGATGCAAGAATTATACAATACAGTAAAACAATAATGTTGTGAAATATTATTACAATTTCAATTATCTTTTCTATTGTAATATATTTTAAAAAGCTTACTCGTATAAAAAGGCATCATTCGAGTCTTCAGTGTCACAAGATCCTTCAAAATGATTGTAACATGCTTATTTGGTGCTCAAGAAGCCTTCTTTATTTCACAGATGAAAATGGTTGTGCTGCTCAATATATTCAGGTCATTCTGGGGACTTTATTTCCTCCCATATTCTACATATCAGAGGCATTTTTGCCTTGAAATGTTTAAAATCAGCCTTACCTTCATACTAAAACCACTGAGTGGTGCAACCTGAGCAGTACATTTTCTGCACTAAAGAAAACGGAGGAAGGGTTGAGAGCATTGTCATGTTTTTGCACCTGTAGAGTAACTGTTAAAGTAAGTGGCGTGCTCTAGGGCACAGTGACCATGGGCAAAAGAGCAGCATGGATATAAATACCAGCAGCCCATAAAGAAAATATCCCTGGTGTCCCACTTGCCAGAATAACACTTGGATTGCTGGTGGGAAGCCTTTCCCCCAATTCACCTTTCGTTTATACACTAAACCTACAGCTAAAGCTACAGGCCTGCCATAACCGTTCAAATGTATCCTACCAGTCACAAACCTGTCTAGTGTTTTGTCAGTAACATTATACCATTCATCCGCTGTGCCCAGGGCAAGCATTTTGAATGTGATACTGCATTTATTTGCTGGTTTTAGTAACTATACTCATATCATTTTACATGCATGTTTATACTTGCCTTAGTACAAATTGATCATATTTTTAAAGTGTTGGAAAAGAAAAAGTGCTTGGAAAGTCTTTATAGGAGCCTGCTTTGACCACTCTAATGTCAGTGCTAAAGTATGGATCATTTTTTATTAAGATCTGTTTATCTATAAAAGCCCGGCCTGTTCATTATAATCCTACATTAATTCCTGACCTTTAATGGGGCTCCTCTGTCACTGAAATACGGGTCAATATTAATATCCACGTATTGCAAGGATGATCAGGTTCCATTATTTAGATCTCCCTTATTAGGAAACCTTTTCCTCCCTGCTTTATTGCCTCATAAACTTATAATTTTCACATTTATCATGCTCCAATGATTTCCACTCCTCTAATTCCCAGGAAGATCAGAGGGCAGAGACAGAAAGGGGTTGTGGGCATGAGCGACCGAGTGGGTGATTGAGCGAAAGAAACGTGCTCACATGACTCGTGTGTGTGCTTTCTGCTTGGTTACACTCTCACAGGTGCTTCACATTTCAGCAGTAACAGGAGTGGACGCCTATTAACTGTGTGTGCTGAGTGCAGGCCCATCTCGTTTCCCCCGCATTTCAATTTCAGGAAGAAAGAATGCAATGATGGACACAGAATCGGACAGGTTGACAGTGCAGATGCAGAATGGTGTCATCGGGCACTTGCCCTGTGTATTCGGAAGGTTATCTTACACTCTGCAGACAAGATATACTCTGTTTTTGGCTGGAGTCAGGTCTGGCTGCCTGTCTCGGAGAAAGCAACTTGAAGATTTGTACTTGACCGTAAAATCTATTAAAATAGAAGGATTTCAATAAGACCTGTTACGACCTGCTGCCGTCGCCCGTGGATAGATAGCGTCTCATTCAGATGTATTGCTGGCTCACTATCTCATCAGGCTCGGACCGTTTGCTGAAGTTACTGTAATACAAAAGTTTGGTTTTAAGATTGTTAGGAACATTTTTCATTTGAGCTATACAGATACTCTTTACACAATTCATAGTGTTTCAAAGCAGCTTTATAGTAAATGCTTGCTTCAGTCTTATTATTAGGAAGATGAGTGAAGTCAGAGATGAGTGTAATGAGTAATGTCAGTATGGTAGTAATATACAACTATTATACGCTATGTGGTTATTTATCATCATTTATTCAGTTAAGCAGACACAATAATCATGTTAGGCAACAACTTGTGCTTGTAATGATTACAATATAAGGATGCTATTACAATATAAGGAAAATATTTGACAGTTTTGCATGTCGATCCAAAGTTGCCGTCATCTAAAAAAGTATCTGAATTTTAAAGTTCTCATTTTTAGAAACACTTCACTTCATTCTAATGAGCTCATTTGGCTTCTCGCAATGTCATGAGACAATGTATTTATTAATGATGTCAAAATTGATATTGGATATTTAATTAAGCAAGATTGTTTTCCCTAAATTTTACATTTTAGAAAACTATCCTTTTTGCATATTGTACATTTTTAATGTTGTGGTGCTTTAATGTTTTATTTTTAATTTAGTTACACAAAATAATATAGAATTATATAAGACAGCATTAAAACAATCATCTGCTTATCTGTGTCTGCTACATTTGTAATTTTGATAAATCCATAAATTTAAGTGCAGTAATGTTATTTTTATTTTATTTTATTTTTTTGTTGTTTTTTTTCTATTTACAGAGTGCCATTAAACATAGATGATTTACCTGGGTAGGTAATTGTAAATTTCTACAAACCTCTGCTGATCATTGCTACTTCTTGCTGTTTCAGCTGATATTTTCTTAGCATTGGAATGTGTTTTATTCTGTAATGCCTCTCAGCTTCACCAAAGTCCCTTTGAGGCAAGTTAGTCCAGCCCTCTTGGTAATGCCTTGGGGCAGCTATTTCCATTGACTCTAGTACAGCTCCTGCCTACTAGAATGAGGAAAGAATGAGGAAGACTTGTGTCTCTTACAGTGAGTGTAAAGACAATTCACAGAATTGTTTCTAAACACATTTTAAATGTTGGAAATGTATTGCTGAAAACAAAGACTTTGAACTATTCAGTACTGAATTGTTGAGTTATACCGTTAAACAGTTTTTCACCATTTTTGTGTTCAGGATTTTTTGGGCGGGCCTGTAATCATGTCTTGATGCCACTGAGCATGGCTCCTCCCCTTACACTTTAATAACTGGAGCGCATTAGCATCAGTGGTTCGCCTGTTCAGTCGTGAGTTTGCTGGCTATCTATGCCTTCATCACATAAATGCATATAACTGGTTGCAATAATTTACAGAACAGCTCAGTCAAAGTGGACAGCTTTTCCCGAGTGGGTGTGGTTTCCATGCTGACAGCAGACACACCCCAGCATTTGAGAGCAGAGAATACTGCTTATTTTTTCAATATTTTGATAACATATTATTTACTTGCCTTTTTTATAATTAAAATTTGGCTGGGTGGGTCATAATACTTTTTTCTGTGGTGTGACAAACTCAGAACACATATTTAATATTGCTTTACACAGACTTTAATTTTGATTCCTCTATGCCTGGATCTGTATCTATGCTAGAATAGGACTCAATTAAACTCATAAATCTTATGTCTCCAATTTTTCAGTCTCCTTTGTTTAGTAGTCAGCCTGGGTAAAACCATTTTACAATATTCTCTCATATTTTTTATTATCTGCCTTGTCACATATATGTGTTTCTTTTCAAAGAGAGCCTATTGATTCACAGAGTAAAAACACTAGACAAATGAAGTAACTGAGATGAACTTCTTGAAATCTGTGAATTGTGAATTAATCATTATTTTGATTAATTAGCCCTTTGGCTGGAGAGATCAGGATGAGTTTTGAATTTACAGCTGTTAGGCAGAGAGCTAGCGTTAGTGTGAGTGTTTTTGTAGCATAATGAACTGAGCCGAGCAGTCGCTGCAAGGTCATTGATGCACCATGGAGAATAAAGAGGAACTCTTGACATCCTGTCCTCCCACACTGCAAGGGCAAAAACATCCATAATACGGCCGTCTAAGCTGGAAGTTGGGTCCTTAGGCTCTCAGGGGTCCTTTAGACCACCTGCTTTTGATGCTGACTGGCATTCTTACATGTGAAAGTCATGCATTGAAATCCATAAGGACATTGTGGGCATTGATGGACATGATTAAAATTCATGAATCTTATTTTTTCCCTCTCACACGCAGTGTACTTTGAACTTCAAACTCATTAAAGATACCATAAGTAAGTTTTATATAATTTGCACTTAACACAGATAATGATACTCAACGGGCTGTCGTATATACCCCCTGAACGTTACACATTTTCACCATACTAAAGGAAAAAAATAGTGGTTTATTCAGACATTTATCATTTGAAGCAAAGTTGTCAGTGCTTCTGTTCAAAGTAGGGTTGTGAACTGGGTCTAAGTATGAATTATAGTAGGCCGAGAGTCTATATTAAGATAAAGTGGAATAATAGCATGCCAAACATTCATTTGATACATTTTTATTCCACAGCAAGGCTGCACAGGAGCGATCAATCAAAAAGGGAAGTATAACATTGCCCTTACCTAGAAATGAACAAATGTTATAGGAGTGCTCATTTATACTTTTCCCTCTGTGAGTATACTGAAAACCATGTGTGCAGAGGAAGAATGAGGAAATGTATTGATAAAAGGACTTATAGCAGGAGTCTAATTTTAATTATGTTTTCATAGTCGATATAATGGGTTGGTCTGAACCGGAGCTCCTCTGCCCACAGGTCTCTGTTCACACATTGTATTGTTTGGTTCGTATTGTATGTTTGCATCATCAGTCTGAGCACCATTGTGAGCACTAGTGGCAGCTGTTCATCAGAGTATCTAGGTAATGACTTGGTAGAGGGAAGATGCCAGTTTCACTATTATTGAAGTATCCGTCCCTTTGGATTAGCCAACAAAACCTTACATACCGAGAAAGGCATTAATGTTTATCAGCGGATGCATTGCAAGAGGTGCGAAGAATGAAGGCTTCTCTCAGAAGACAATTTATTCAGAGGCTAGCATTTCCTTTTTATGTCTGTGCATGCTCCTTGTCATATTTATTACATAGTTCTGTGGTTAAGACTTCCCACTGGAAGTCACATTGAAACATCCACATACTGCCAATAGGAAAAGACTTCTTTCATTAATTCATAGCAAGACCTTTCTATGAATGAACATGCATATTCCTAGGTCATTGTGTGTATTATTACGGTTCTTGTATATTGTCTTTTGTATTGTATACTGTTTTATGCATGCTTTATGATAGAATCCCAAGTTAATAACCTCACCTATACCATGTTTGGTATCTACAAATTCATATTTTGATGATCTAAATGATAGTGCATATTATATGCTGATACCTATTCAACATATTGTTGTTATAAGAATCTTATTCAACACCCAATCCAGTTACATATGCAAAATACCATGTGCGAAGACAAAGAGTAGTAAAATTTCCTTCTGAAAGTTTAAGTCACCATTGGCTGACTGACCCCCTGGAGGTGTGACCTCCATAGAAGTTAAAATGCCTCACATCATTGACCATTCTCTCTTCTTCTTCTGCTCTGACTGCTCTTTACTCCCTTGCCTCTCGGACATCCAGCCCGACATCCTGCGGGGCCTCCCCCGTGCCGGCAGAACCTCAAAGTTGCAAACCAGCCATGTTGCAACTTCTCACCTGGGAAAGAACTCTTCTGACCACCACCGAATCAAAATAACATTAGAGTTCGTCACTCTTCAACCTGGAAGAATGTGATTGCAATTCCAATTCCAATGTATTTATTTATATTCATTTCCTCTTTGAGCTAATTTGCTATGCATTTATTCAGGAAGGATGCTGTTAAATTGTTCAAATGTGACAGTAAAGACTTGTACATTGTTTTATTTAAAAAAAATAAATAAATAAATAAATGCTGTTCTTCTGAATGTTGTGTTTATCAAAGAATCCTAAACAATGTATCAAGTTTCCACAAAAAGCATATTAGAAGCATCATGTGACACTGAAGACTGGAGTAATGGCTTCAGAAAATTCATCTTTGCCATCACAGGAATTAATTGCATTTTAAATATATTAAAACAGAAAACAGTTATTTAAAATTGAAATAATATTTCACAGTATTATTGTTTTTACTGTATTTTTGATCAAATAAATGCAGCCTTGGCATAAGAAACTTCTTTCAAAAACATGAATGAAGGTCTTACTTACCCCAAAAATTTGAACAGTATAAAATAGTGCAAAATAGACTTTTTAAAACATAACTTTTGAATTTCCGACTGTCTAGCAGAGCTGTAAAATCTTGACAAAATCCATGCATGCATGCACAATGTAAGTATATCAGCATGAAGCTTGTACATTTATCATTCATAATCTGAATAATGCACAGCTGATAAGATAGATAATCAGCTAGATAAGAACTCAAAGTTATCTCAAATGCTTGCTCTAAGGGTTTAACAAAATGCCTATAATCTTGTTATATTAGCACTAAACAAATGAAAGCAGTTTGAAAATCTTTATGTTTACACACTCAAGCTGCTGTTTATTTCTAAACAAAAAAAAATAAGATGATTAAAAAAGGTGAAACAAATCGTAATAGTCATGTTTTTTTTTTATGTGATAATTTCTGCTGCTGTGACAGCTGTTTTGTGAAGTTTAACACTCTTATCCTTTGGCAAGGTGAATCTTGTCACTCAAACTGTGAAGATACGGCACATGTAGAGGAGGGGGTGGGCATTAGATGAGATGCCAGCTCTGTTTGCCAGTCAACACTGAACCTTTGGAAGATTTCATCAGATCTTGAAATTGATTGCCAGTAGTTTGATACTCTGCACTCTTTCTGTTGTATTATAAAATGGATAGTTGCAGTCTTGGCTTCAAATTTGCAATCCTGACTTCTAGAGGAAAGAGCCTGTGAAGAATTACAATTTCTAAGCGATAAAAACCTTTAATACAGTATTAGCAAGAAAGGGAAAACTGTGGTAAAATATGGCAAAAATGTTGTTAAAAAAAAAAAAAAAAAAAAAACCTTGGTACTTTCAAGTTTTGACAGATCCAACACACTAAGGGCAATTTTTTTTACACTAAAAATTTTGACTTGCCTTTAAAGGGTTACTCCACTGCAAAATGAAAATTTTGTCATTAATCACTTACCCCCATGCCGTTCCAAACCCATAAAAGCTTCATTCGTCTTCGGAACACAGTTTAAGATATTTTTGATGAAAACACGGAGGCTTGAGACTGTCCCATAGACTGCCAAATAAAAACAGTGTCAAGGTCCAGGAAAGTATGAAAAGCATTGTCAGAATACTCCATCTGTCATCAGTGATTCAACCGTAACGTTATGAAGTGACGAGAATACTTACTGTACACAAAGAAAACAAAATGAATGACTTTATTCAACAATTCTTCTCCTCAGTGTCTCTCCAAATCAGCGTAGCGCCATTTTGACAAATCTGAGCAGTACGCAGACAGCTTATGCTCTTCTGTGTAAGCCAAGCCACAAGAATACATTTTTTACGTGTATTTACACTTTGGTTTGAAATCAAACAGCGCATTGGCGCAGCGAGGCTGACACAGAAGAGCGTACGCCGCCTGCGTACTGCTCAGATTTGTCAAAATGGCGCTACGCTGATTTGGAGAGACACTGAGGAGAGGAATTGTTGAATAAAGTCATTATTTTTCTTTTCTTTGTGTACAAAAAGTATTTTTGTCTCTTCATAATGTTACGGTTGAATCATCAATGGCAGATGGACTATTCTGACGATGCTTTTCATACTTTCCTGGACCTTGACACTGTTATTTATTTGGAAGTCTATGGGATAGTCTCAAGCCTCCTTGTTTTAATCCAAAATATCTTAAATTGTGTTCCGAAGACGAATGAAGCTTTTACAGGTTTGGAACAACATGGGGGTAGGTGATTAATGACAAAATTTTTATTTTGGGGTGGAGTATCCCTTTAAGAGTGAGTCATTGATTCAGTTGTTCAGTCGATTCCTTTAAACACACCAATTCATTCACAAACGTAATCAGTATATCTTGTCTTTATGAATTGTTGAACTATTAGCCCAACTGATTAGCTCCAAAATATTGATTTATTCAGCATCGAAACACCACTACTTTTTTTTCTCTATTTCTTTGGAACAATTTTCATTTCAGAGCAAAAACAGAGAAGGTAATTGCCAATTTTGTGTGCATGTTAACTAATATTAACTTCTTGTTTTGTTCTTATGTAAAAGCAATACTGTACTCGCAAATTATGCTGTTTGTTTGAATATCGTATCTTGGAACAATAGCACTCTTGCTTATGTGATAAATACAGAACCATTAAGAATGCTAACACTAGTACATTTTCAAACATCAGCACAGAGTGCACCATAAACTGATAATTGTTTCCTCTTTACTAGTTATAGCATTAAGTAAATATGAATGGACTTCAGTGGGTATGTTAAACTGTACATTCAAATTTACTGACATTTCTTCTCTTTTAGCCACTTAATTAAAAAAAAATTAAAAATCAACAAGAGCTCTTTCAAGAAGAGCACTCTAATTCACTGTACCTAACAATGCTCATTAGCCTTAACTGTTTTGTACTGTATAGCACAGCATTTCGTATCTTATTACTTAATTGTTTGTCTGGCATAAATCAAGGAGATTGTTTACTGCTCACGGCTTTAGCCAAGCGAATGTTTGCCAAAGGTTTTTGGTTATCTGCATTCCTCTCATCTCAAGTTTAGCTGTGACCCATGCGGAACAGTCCTTGCTGTCAACCTGACAGTGTCCTGTTGCTTTCACCCTTTAATCTCTGCTCCAGGTCTCTGTGCCAAATTGGATTCCACCTACGCAGACCCACCACCTGTTCGGTCCAGCCATGATGTTGTCCTCCAACACCTGCTGACCCCTCCAAGCACTCGGGTCTGTCTTCAGATTCATTTCCTCCTCATTACTGCACTAAATCTATGGCGTATTTCCACCCTTGTGGTGTCAATAATTCCTCCCATGAGTATTTCAAGTCAATTCTTTCCTTGTATCGCCAGAAACCTATTGGCATGTGTTTTAAAAGCCTGCTCATTTGCATTTGACAGAATCAGCAAATATACAGTTAAACGATCATCACTGTTTGTTTTAGTTTTTGAGAAGTTGTTAAAGAAATGCAGAATGCATGATAATGGGAAGCATTGATTTACTGTAGCAACAACATGGTACCAAAAAAGCATCTTGTCTTAAAGGTAATGCTCAGCCAGCTTTTTATGATATATGAATCATGAATATATGGATATGTTGATAGTTTCACCTGAGAATATGCAAATCCCAGTGTCGAGATGAGATGTAGAAAACGTCTTTGTCATTATAAATCTACCTCTGTGAGATCCGTGTTGTATATTAAAACAACTACAATAACCCTGAAATGTCAGCTTCACTGCATGTTAAAACTGGCCATGCAGCTAATCATATGCATGCTGCAAGATTCAGGCGCACATTTTCCGCATCTCAAATCTGTTAATTTGTCAATGTTGAACAGCAGTGTTAAGAGGGATGTTTATCAGCTGAGGGGTTTATATCATGTAGGTAATGAACCATGCAGTGTGCTCATCAAACACGTAGTGCTGCCTGGCATTTTTCAAGTCAGACTCGCTGTGTTACCGGAATACCACTAGAGCCCCGGATCATGATCAGAATATACTGAGAGATATTCATGCTGGTTCCGCTCACTTACATTGTAGCAGTTATCCGTCAGTGTTGCATTAGAACGTTCAGCATCCTTGCATCCATCTGATGCAATCACTGTAGAAAAGAAACCTTAGGCTACTACTGCCTGGCCTTCACATGCACGCAGAAATGTAATTTAATGTGCTCTGTCATATACTCAATTAGGTGTGACAGGTGGTGTAACATTTCTAGCATTGGATGGTCAGTTATGAATTGTTGCCTTCGACAAAGGTCATTATTCAGAAATATTTGACTGCTGACTGCCACAGTTGATCAGTGAGAATTAAGTATTCTAGAGAGCTTTTAAAAAGTTATAGTTCTGGTTCTCAAATTTGATTGGCTAAGCTGTGTTCTAGTCCAACAGCAATGGGACCAGTATCATTCCTCTTTTCTGTGTTTGCGTGTCTTTTTGTAGTGAGGATTTTTCAGTGACACTATCTGCAGGCTACACTGTTTGGTGACAGTATGTGGTGACAAATGACTGACAAATTTTCGAATTTTTTAAAGATTCAGTGGCTTAGTCATTTTGTTTTAACACAACTAAATAATTCAGGAATGCAACAAGTCATTGGCTTTATGAGTGAGTGAGTCACTGAACTATTCACTCAACTGATTCAAAAAAGCTGATTCATAATGAAACATCACTACTGTATGTTGCTTTGAGACAGCTTTGGCTTCGTTTGGAACAATTTTCATTGCAGAGCAAAAATAGAGTAGCTTGGAATGTTGTAAGTTACCCAATATTAACTGCTTGTTTTTTTTTTTTTTTTTGAACTAGTGTAAAACTCGCAGTTATGCAGTTTGCTGTTTTAAAATGTAATATCTTGGAACAACTACACTCACTCTTGCTCTTGTGATAAATACAGAACCATTAAGAATGCTAATGCTAATATATGCTAATTCAATGAATTATGATTTATACTGTAATGCTGAACTATTTAGGTACACTAATGAAAGTTAGTTTTAAGAGTCAGCTCGGGTAGATAGAGGTTCCATAAGATAACCGTACATTTTCACAGTTATCAGTGTTTTTTTTTTTTTTTTTTGGCTGGCTGAGATGCTCAGTGTAACACCTCGAAAACTTGCTGCGAGTTTTTTTCTTTTCTTTTTTCTGCCCTTTGATGTTTAAAGGAATATGTTGAGAGAAATGTCCATTGCCTTTGAAAGTCTATGCTTTTCCTCAGCAGCTTCTAGTGGTGTTTTGATAATGTTTATAGAGTTTCACCCAACTTGTGTTGAGTGGACAATTTGGTAAGATGAACATTTCTTCATCACAGATACTCTAAGTATCCTCTGTATCCTTCATTCAGCTGGCTTGGTCTAACAGAGATCCGAAAGTCATCATGCAGTTTGTATATGAGATTTATATGAGACAAATCTTTTATCCCCAGTATTCAAAATATAGCCTTGAGCAACTAGATATTTCTGAATTGGACATATGGTTATATAAAAAAAAGAAGCCTTTTTAATTTATCTGGATTTCTGCATGAATGAATCCTAAAATGTTAACTGCTTTTCATCATTTTCTATCTGAATTTACCCTCAGGGAGTAATAAATAAAGCCTGTCTGTCTGTCAATCTGTCTATCTAGCATACGCTTAACAAAACAAGATACATTGCTATATCTTTATTGAAAAACAACCAAGGTTATTGATGATAAAGGTAAACTGAATTAGTAATTGCTGGAGGCTGCTTCAGATTCTGTTATTTCAATCATTTCAGTACGACATTTGACTAAAAGTGTGTGTGTGTGTGTGTGTGTGTGTGTGTGTGTGTGTGTGTGTGTGTGTGTGTGTGTGTGTGTGTGTGTGTGTACTCATGGTACTGTTTATATAACCTGTTCTATATTTAAGCTAGAAGTTCTCAATCCTGCAAAGTTCTTGATCTTCTTCACACTCCTAACGAAGACAGAGAGAAACTTTGGGTTGATGTTTAAATTAAAGGCAGTAGTGTTAGAGCAGGTTAATAACTGAATTCTGAAGGAATCTAAAAGCAGAACTACTTTAAGTCAGTTTACTCTGTACTATAATGCTCCCACCATTGTCCATTATAGTGTCTTCACCATGGATACCTTCACATAAAGCTATTTTTTGTGTGTGTGCAAACATTAATTATATCCTTAATGTGTAATTATGACTTGAGCTTGAGATGTCAAGTCATGCGGATTTATAGTATCTTTATGTACTAACGTACAAACTATTAATAAACTGGCAATAATTTTAAAGTTTCTATCTCTCTACATTAAATATTCTTTCTTAAAACAGCTAAGGGACTGAGCTTGAATCTTTATTATTTCACACATTGACAGCATGGTTTATTGCTCAGGGTTGATGGGAAAAGATACAGGATTGGGAGAACAAAGGAGAGCCAGTAAAAAAAAAAAGGATTTAAGCCATGATTTCATTCAAGAATTGATGCTGGAAAATAGGAGTGCAATAATGAAGTGTTAGTCATTTGTTACATATTCAAGCTCATTCATATGAGGTAAAATTAGTTGCCAAACTATGTATGAGTTGTGCTTGGAATGATAGAATATGTAGATGATAATATCTAACCTAAGCTTCTGTATTGTGACTGCTGCATGTGTTGCCAGTGTCTTTCTCAGAGACGTGAATACTGCTCTTTATCTACTTGTGCAATGCTGCCACCTGCTGGTTAAGAAAGAGTATTGCTTGTCAAATATGAGGGGTAATACTTTAAAATGAGGTTTTATTGGTTAAAATGAGTTATCTACATTTATTACAGTTAATTAGCAATGGACAGTTATTTTACAGAATAGATGTTTATCAGTTTAGTAGTCTTTTTTCATGTTAATTGTGAACCAACATGAACAAAAAATGAACAATTGTATTTTCTTAACTAACAAAGATAAATGAATGTAACAAATAGAGTAATTAAGTAAAAGATAATGAAGTAACTTTAACTAATGCCTTTATTTTTAGAGTATAACTAAAATGTTAACAAATTAAATCTGTAGCATCCTTCCCTTATACAATGGCCGTCAACAGAGAAAGAGGCTGTTTGCAAGTTATAGAATATTAGACCCATCAGACAAAATATTCTGAAAACTGTTAGCTATAAAAAAAAAAAAAGGTTTATAGCTAAAATCCATTCCAAATTTCGGGATCAGTAAGAATTTTGAATCTTTTTGAAAGAAAATTCTTATGTCTACATGAAATGTTTTTACAAATAAAATAACTGTTTTCTACATAATTTTTTTTTTATCTCCTGTGATTGCCAGGTTTAGTTTTTAGCAGCCATTGCTTCCTTCTTCAGTGTCACATGATCCTTCAGAAATAATTCTAATATGCTGATTTGGTGCTCAAAAATTTTTTTTTATTATCATCACACTTGTGCTACTTTATGAAGTGTGGAAACCACAATATATTGTCTTTTTCTAAGATTTGTTGATAAATCAAACTGAATTGATTTAAAATGTAATTCTTTTGTAACACTAAACATGTCTAGCCTGTCATTTTTTAGCAATTTAATGTGTATATAATGTGTATATTCATTCTTCAAAAAAAAAAAAAACATATAGTGATCCCAAATTTTGTACATTTGTACATTGATAAACAAATTAACATAGAACATTTGCAGCAGTCACAACACAATTTCCCCAGCAGATGATGCGTAAATGAATGTGAGCGGTTCAGGTTGTATCAGAGCTAGTCTGTGCAGTTTATCAAGGCCTTATTGGTTGAGTAGGCGTGGCCTGTCACTCAAAGCACAAAGCTCAGACATATGGCTGCACGGAGGCGGTAACTGACTGAAACAGCCTTCTCCAGTTCCTCTTTTTAGCTAATGAGAAACTGAATGCACTGTATTGAGCAGCCTACATACAATAACCACCATATGCACCTCAAGGGAGGAGTGTTTTTGCCATCTGCAAAACAGAATATCTTGGGATAAACAAGTACAGCGTGCAGCTTACCAGGGCCGGTTCTGCTACAGTATGCTGTACTCTTTCATGAAACATTAATATCAGTGTTAAAATAAGTAGTAATAATATTTTTTTTGTGAAAACTGTGCTATAGATTTTTATAAAAGAACAAAAAAAACTTATAGTAATACTTTAATTGTCTTTTCTGTCACTTTTAATCAATTTCTCTCTTGATCCAAAAGTCACAATGATTGATTTGCATATCAATGCTGATGTAAAGATAAATGAAAACCCAACTCAGAGGTTGGGGCAGCAAACAGGTCCTTCTGTGTGATCCCTCCACACATTTTTGTTCTTTGAAAAAATAAAATAAAATAAAATAAAGAAGTGTGTGTGGGGTGGGGGTGGGGAGGGGGTGCCAAAATGACAAAGCAACCCACTGGGTCTTGTTCTGCTAGAGTGCCAAACTGAATTGTCTGGTCGTCTGAAGATGCTATTTGGAAACAGCAGTCAGACAGTGGTTATGTAAGACTGTTCATTCTCCACTGGGTATTGCGGGTTTTTCATGCAAAGTGAAACACCTACTTTGAAAAAGAAATGTGAGTTGTCTAAAACTCAGACAAATGAATAGCATGTAGACTTGTGACTGTTAATGCATTCTCTGCGATCTCTGAAAGTATAGACATAAGTGCTTATTTCACCTTTGTATAATATTGTATGTGTTTTTGTCCTTTTAATTTATAATGATTCAAATTATGGAATTGAAGTGCTACTTTGTGTCTTTTCAACTTTGTAGAACAAAATGAGTTGGAATAACATCATCACATCTTAACACAATTCCCTAGCTCCCAGAGTTTTACAGCATCTAAGTGATCTTTTCCCCTTTCCTCTTGAGAATTATGCAGAATAATTGTATCATGTTCCGTATTTGCATATTTTTTGCATTTAATGTCTCTATCTTGAAGACTCAGGGGATCCTGTAACTTCAGCTTATTTCGAGGGAGTTAGGAACATTGTAATTTATGTGCAGTAGAAGTTTTCTAGTATGCATCAAAATAGCCATGCTGTAAAGATAACGGTCTGTATTTTAATTACAGCTTTGAGTAATTATGAATTTAGATTTTCATAGATGCATATCATCTACAGTATATGTATGAACTGTATGAATTTCTTGTGCAAGAACAGAATGTCATCTGGAGGTTTTAAGCTTTGAAAGGACAAAAGCACCTCATAAAAGTAGTTCATTTGACTCGTTCACTATAGTGGCAAACACATTTCTGTTAGACCTTGAGAATGAATGTAAAGATGATTTGTTTGTTCACAGTTAAACACCACAGAGCTACCTTTTAGTTTAGGGCCCCATGAAATCTGTTCCATTTTATTTGTTATTTTATTTGTTCATTTTTTTTTGGGATTCTGTGTTTTATGATTCTGTACAAAAGTATCATAACAATTGTCTAATTTTAAAATATAATGAAATGAAAGCACAATTAACATACAACAAATCATTGCATTTAATTTTTTTTTCTCAAATAAGATGCTACACAACAGCACTGTATAACTGTATAAATTACTGAAAAATATCATGGTTTTATCATATACTTTAAAAATATTATTATTATTATTATTATTACTAATACTACTTGTAACGTGGGGAGCGTGACAATGCAGTTGAGGATCCAAATGAAGGCTTTATTGCAAGAGTGGTCAAAACAGGCAGGGTCAAACAGCAGCAAACAGGTAATCCAGGGCAGACAAAAGAGTAATCCAAGAAACAAGCAATGGTCAGGGCAGGCAGCAAACAATGAGAAACAAGATAACAGTCCAGGGTCAAAAAAACAAGACAAGGCAAGAAAACAAGGAACACGGAAAACACAGGAACTAGGGCTAAACACAGGCTAAACAATACTGAGCAATGTGAAAGTAACAAACTAGGCTTTAATAGGGTGAGACAGATGAGACAACAAGACCCATGTGAATACAATCAGAGATAATTAGTCCAGGCAAAGGATTATGGGGAATGGGGTAGTGAAGGAGTAACAACAATCTGGGGTGAATGGCAAAGGTACAGGATAGAGTGCTCTCTAGTGGAGCTTATGGGCACTCCAGCTAGAAATCGTCCCCTTCCACCTCCAGACACTCCTAAATGAAAACAGAAATGAGTCCAGGAGGGAGGAGGAGCTGAGGTGGAACAAGGGGAGGGATGGAGGGCCAGGTCAATGGAGTGGTGGAAGACCTGGAGACAAAGCAGGTGGAGCAAGAATCCAAGGCGGAGCAGAGTGCCAGGGCGGAGCCAG
Organism: allo-octoploid hybrid of Carassius auratus x Cyprinus carpio; assembly: GCA_024542945.1. Classification (NCBI taxonomy): domain Eukaryota; kingdom Metazoa; phylum Chordata; class Actinopteri; order Cypriniformes; species allo-octoploid hybrid of Carassius auratus x Cyprinus carpio. Next base: position 10,152,085 of record CM045068.1, on the reverse strand, counting down.
CAGAGCAGGAAGTGAGTGCAGAGCCAAGGACCACCTGGGGAGACAGGACCAAAGACTCCCACGGCCGCGCAGACGACTACTACAGCAGAGCAGATGCGACCGAAGATACCCACGGCAGAGCAGATGACCACCAGGGTGAAGCTGATTGAGCAGGGAATCAATGGCCTCCTTGGCCATGGCTGGACAGGCAGAGAGTTCACAGACGGTCTCTTTGACTGTGACAGGACAGTCAGAGAGTTCACAGTTGACCTTCTTGGCCATGACAGGACCATCAGAGGGTTCACAATCGGCCTCTTTGACTATGACAGGACAGCTGGAGTGGATGACAAGCACTGACTGGCTGTTGTCATATTTATTTCTGCTATTAGATTAATCCATATCAAGTAAAAAAATGTCCAGAGCTTATCATCATTTATCAAAATAAATTTGATCGCAATTTCAATATGATCGTCTAACCCTAGCTTGATCTGTGCATATTCTCTCCTGTTTCAGACGAGACAAAAGAGTAAGGAATGAATAGAGGACAGATATTTTAACTGCAAGCAACGGGTTTGAACTTGAATGAATTTGTCCATTTCAAACACGCATGCTTCACAAGACATTAATTGATGGATTGGAGTTGTGTGGATTACTTGTGGATTATTGTGATGTTTTTATCAGCTGTTTTGACAAATTTTGATGGCATCCATTAACTGCAGTGAATCCACTGATGAGCAGGTGGGCTGCCAACTCTTATGCAGTCAATGTGAGACTCATGCAACTGACAGTGTTGTCACACTCTCGTGCCACACAATCAATTAATTCAGTTGATCACTCAGTTCACTGACCAAACTGGTTATCTGACCAAAATATAATGACGAGTGGATAACATTGAAGTAGCCTAATTTATTTATTTATTTATTTTTAGCTAAGCCTGGGGTAGTTCTTGTATCTTGTTCTCATTGGAAACATTTTAACCAGGTTTTGGATATTTCCTAGACAACATATGAATTACTTTCGGGTGGTTTGGGGAATTTTGTCAAGGCTTATTGTCTAATGTAACCTATCGCTGGGCTAACTATGATTAGCAATGTGGATTATTTTAAGAGACCATTCAAAGGATGGCACACACATCTATCGCTGTATGTTTGTTTCACCTATAAAACATAAACTTGCTGATTTGTACTAGATAAAACCAACACACCAGTACATATGCATAGATTATTTTACCTAATATGAAGTGTGCACTGCAAACACGAGCATTATTTATGATCGTCTCTGTCTAGTCTGTACGCCGTATTGCATTCAACCACAATTGTCTTCTTGATTTCTGTGAAGGAATGTCGGCCGGGATCCGGTGAAACTTTAGTTTTGAACCAAAACTGCTGTTCCTTCTATTCTGGCAGCCAAAAACACAACAAGACGACATTTTAAAGTCAAAACCTCAAACTTTTAGCGCGCCTGCTATGATTTCTTCCTTATGTTTTGCCTCCAGCTAGAGCGGTGACGTCACAGTGACGTAGGCGATTAAGGGGTCTATATATTTATAAATTGAGGTTTGGGAGTGTATATATTTTTTATAAATCTAAAAACAATCTACTTGTGTAATAGTGACAGTAAAAGTGAACTATTTTTGACAGATGAGGTAGCGTTAACCATATACTATACGACCTGACAGCAAATTATAATACTAAGTGTTGTTACTTATTTTACATTTCAGTTTAGCCATTCATTACAGAGGACATTTATTGTGTTTCATCATTTATTATCTAATTCATCCAAATGAAACAGATTAGAAAAACATCAAACCTCTTATTTCTCTCTCCTCAGTTTGATTACATTTCTTACATAGCAGACTGTCATCACTCAATGGCTGGATGTCTAAGTGGTGCCCACAGAATAACAATTGGACGAGTTTTTGTTGCAGACCTGACCTGTTGAAAAGAGATGGTTTTCATCCTTCCAGGGGTGGTGACACACTTCTTTCTAGAAATATGGCACATAGTCTTAGAGTTTGTACTTGACTAACTGGGGCCCAGGTCAGGAAGCAGATAGACTGGCTAAATCCCTTTCGACAAAAGTGCTTTTCATAAATGATATGATTACAGATCATAACCTAGATGTGCCCTGTTTGACAGAAACCTGGCTAAAACCAAATGATTGCATTAATTTAAATGAGTCTTCACCCCAAGATGTTCAAAAGGTGGGAGGGGAAGGGCAGGCGTTGCTTTAATTTATAGCAATATTTTCAGTATTTCTCAGAGGTCTTTTCAAGTATAATTTGTCTGAAGTAATGGTACTTTATATAACATAATCTAGTGTAATAAGTGTGATAAATTCCTTGTGACGTCTATACTGGCTACTGTATACAGGCCACCGGGGCCCCATAGTGACTTTCTATCTGAGCTGGTACTGGCTGCAGATAAAATCTTAATTGTTGGTGATTTTACTATACATGCAGAAAACTAAAAAAAAAAAAAAAAGGATTGAGCTCAGCATTTATAGACATTCTAAACTCTATTGGGGTTAGACAACATGTGTCAGGAACTACTTATTGTCATAATAATGCTTTAGATTTAATACTATCACATGGAATTGATGTCAATGGCATTGATATTCTGCAGCAGTGCAGTGATATCTCAGATAATTATCTAGTGTTATGATCACCAGCTGGAGTGCCCATGAGCTCCGCTGGAGGGCACTCCATCCCTTACCTTTGCCACTCAACCATTTCCCATAACCCCTGCCTAGGAACTAATTTACAGACACCCCGTTTCCAATCAGGAGGACTATTTAAGTCCTCACTTAAGTCACTCACACACACTCACATTGCTGAGTGTTGTTTTGTTGTTAGCCATCCCGTGTCTCTGTTCCTTGCCTTACCTTGCTTTGCTTTGCCTCGCTTCATTTTGATTCGCTTCATTACCTTGGACTGTTTATCTGGTTTTGATTGTTTTCTGCCTGCCCCGACCGTTTGCCTGTTTTACAGATTGCTCTACTGTCTCACCCTATTTGACTCTCTTTGCTGGTGATTTGACCCCTGCCTGTTTGTGACTACACTCTACAATAAAGCCTGGATCCCCTACTCTGTCATCACAAGCCCTTTTGTAACATCTAGTCTTGTGTATACTCCATATAAATAAAGCTGCAAATTCAACTCCTTGTTACAAATATGGTAGAACTATCACCTCTAAAACAAAAGACTGCTTTGTAAATAATCTTCCCGATTTGTCTCAATTCCACAACATATCCAATAGCTCAGAAAAACTTGATGGTGTAACAGAAACTATTGACTCTCTCTTTTCTAGCACTTTAGACACAGTCTCTTCTTTACGCTTAAAGAAGATTAAGGAAAACATATATGTGGTATAATGAGCACACTCTAGCCTTAGTTGCTTTTCACACTTTACATGTTACCCTTTGGAGATATCATTAAGAAACATGGTGTTACCTAGAAATTTGCCAAACTAACGTAATGCATAGTTGATATTAAAAAAACTGGATTTCCTATTGCTAAATTATGAAAAAAATGAGGTTTTAATTATTGGACTATAACACTTGATGGCTACTTTGTTAATTCCTTGTCATCAGTTAGGAACCTAGGTGTGCTATTTGATAGAAATCTTTCCTTTGAAAACCATGTTTCTAGCATTTGTAAAACTGTATTTTATCTTAAAAGTACTGTATATCTAAATTACGACCTATGCTCTCAATGTCAAATGCAGAAACCTTAATTCTTGCATTCATGACCTCAAAGTTAGATTATTGTAATGCTGTATTGGGTGGCTGCTCTGCACGCAAAACAAACTCCAGCTGGTCCAAAATGCAACACCTGGAGTTCTTACTACAATTAGCCCGGTTCTGTCAACACTGCACTGGCTCCCTTTTAAACATCATATACATTTTAAAATCTTGCTAATTACTTATAAAACCCTGAATGGTTTAGCTCCTCAGTACTTGAGCGAGCTTTTATGGCATTATAGTCCATCACTTCTGCTGCGATCTCAAATCTCTGGCCATTTATTAATACCTACTGTAGAATATCAAAATCAACTGTGGGCGGCAGATCCTTTTCCTATTTACCGGCCAAACTCTTGAACAATCTACTTAGCACAAGACCACGAGAACCAGAAGAGTTCTCTGCTCAATCTGATGTGCGTTGCAACCTGGAATTAAACAACACCATGCTGGTTTCATCTGGCCAGAGGAGAACTGGCCCCCGTGACTGAGCCTGGTTTCCCCCAAGTTTTTTTTTTTTTCTCCATTTCTGTCACAGATGGACTTTTGGTTCCTTGCCACCATCGCCTTTGGCTTGCTTAGTTGGGGACACAGTTTCTGGCAACATTGTTGACTTGATTGCACAGACACTATTGGAGGAGAACTGAGCTGGACGATGACATCACTGAATCAACAATGAACTGACTTTAATAAACTGACTGTTTTCTATTGTCCTTTTGCATTATCAGCACACTTTGTTTCTGTTTAACACTGAAAAGCTGCTTTGACACAATCTGTATTGTATAAAGTGCTATATAAATAAAGGTGACTTGACTTACCCACAGAACGTGACAGAGCAATAACTTACAGTCCCTTTTCACTAGATAACAGATGACATCACAGAACAATCCTTCAGCAGCTTCTTGATGTTCTGACAGTGTTTACTTGCAGCCAAGCAATCACACTGAAATATTGCAGCAATTCTCTACAAACAATTAACAGCTGTATCATAAAAATTCAGCTCAGATCAAAATCTCCCAAGCTCAATTTTTCTGCTTCACATCACATTGGACCAGACATGTATTTTCTTTCATCATTTGAAACATTTGATTAAATAATATCTAAATTGCAGGTAAGGGATTCGTAAGAAAATCTCCCACAGAGCTCCACTATTACGATTTTTTTTTTTTTTTTTTTTTTTTTTTACGTTAAATTGAATTTAAGATTCAACACTAGATGGCAGCATGTATCTACTAATAAAATGCATGTAAACCATTCTGTCTAACAGCTCTTTACTGCGGTGTAATAATGTGTTGAATTACAGGAGTGTTACGCCATATTTCTTCGGGTGTGATCTTAGCTGACAGATTATTTATTTATTTATTTTTCAAAACAAGTGCAGGTAACACTTCAGATATGAGTTTAATTTACAGTACATGACTCATTCCTCAATAAGACGTTGTTGAATGTGCAAAGAGAGAAGTTGATTTGTAATTTTTTTTTTTAATTGAACTGAACACAAACAGTAGCTTTCATGTAGGATAAAGCGGTGATGCGTATTCATTGGGGAAAATAATATAGTATCGTAAAAAAAAAAAAAAAAACCTTATAAATAAATTTATTTTATGATTGCTGTCATTTTTTGATTGTATTTATGATTTTCGTCTATTATCTATTTATCTATTTGTTTATTTTTGAAAAACGAATATTTTGGTATTTAATAATGACCTTATTTATTATTAATATAGTATTATTAAACACTGGCAGCCAAAAGTTTGGAGTATTCATGATTTTTTTAAATGTCTCTGATTAACTTCCCTAGTGAAAAATAAATATTCTAAAATGTATTTAAAGTACATTTATTTCATGCTAAGTATGATACATATACATTTACATATTTATGTACTTAATAAAAATACCCTGCAATTGTACTTTTGGTATGCTTAAAGTCTTGTACTTAATGCACTTTAATTGTGCGGAAGTAGTGCTGAAGTCCAACTAAAGATATACTGAAGGATATTTGATTGAGCTAAAGTGGAACTATTGCAAGTATACTTTTGGTACACTTTATTATCTTGCATTTAAAGACCAATATTATTCAATGATCATACAATCCTCATCAATAATAACATCAAAACACATTTTAGGTTTAATTTTAAGAACTGTGGATTGTGCACAAGTATTATAATTTTTACATCTGTAAGTCTCGAGCGATATGTCAGTAAATATGTTAATAGATTTGGACTATACTTAGAATGAAAAAATATATATATTTTAAATATTTTTTACTAGGGTTTTGATTAGTTAATTATGCTGAACAATTTTTTTTTTTAATCATACTTAATCCAAACATGTAAATAAACTAACATAACTGTTTATATCATTAATAATAAAAATAATAATAAGCACCAAATCAACATATCAGAATGATTTCTGAAGGATCATGTGACACTGAAGGCTGAAGCATGGCCGTTGAAAATTTTGCTTTATAAATTACATTTTCAAATATATTCAAATAGAAAACGGTTCTTTTTAATAATATTTCACTGTTATATCACTGCTTTTACTGTATTTTTGATCAAATAAATACAGCCTTGGTGAAAATAACAGATTTTTTTTTATTATGTATTTATTTATTAAACAAAATATTAATTCATCAACTTTTGGCAACCAGTGTATGCTTCTATCTCTTCGTTTTTCCCAACACACACTGGGGCACAAATAAGTAATACAGATGTTTGTACCTCTAATTAAAATGAGAAGTTGATTGTTTTGAAAGTTAATGTATTTTATGAGAAGCCTTAAGTGTCCATGTGGTTTTGTCAGTAGTTTAAGCCCACATACAGTTCATGAAATTAAACACTTAATATAGGCAATTGATGCATCGCTAGATGATTTTAACATTATTTATCTAATGGAGACTTCATGTTGTGGAATTAGTTTCCCAGGGTAACATGAACCGACACAGAGTAGAAAAATATACTACTATAGCCAGGAAACTAAAAAGTAAGTAAGAAAAGGAAGTGCAGTATCTTGTTTATCATGGAGCTGGTGTCTCTTCAGGTCTCACGTCCTGCCTATGGTTATAACACAACACTGTCTATGAAAAGCTAAAGAGGGAATCTAATCTCCAGAGGCTTGTACCTCACAGACCCAATTATCTGCGCCTTCCTGCCTCTGTGTCCCTCAGCGGCAGATGAGCACAGTTCGGCTGCACTGGAGATGAAGCTCAGGGAAGGACAAAAGAGACAACTGAGCCCTGAACTTATTTTACACTTTCTTTTCAAACACAATACCATTTTACCAGTCTTTGAAACACAATACCATTTTAAATATCATATAGCTGTTCTTCTTTATTTCACTGCTTTCACTGTGCTAGTTTCTCCGCGTTTGCTTCATTTACAAGCATTTCTGCAAAAAGCTCAATAACACACACACACACACACACACACACACACACACACACACACACACACACACACACACACACAAACAGAGCAACAGGTAAAATTACAAGCACCTTTCCATAGCTTAAAGCTATAGGTCACTCAAAAAATGGATTTTGATCAGCATTTTCTCACCTTCATGCAGCTACAGTACATGCTACAAACAGCCATTATGATATGATATCACTATGATAATTGTTTAATATATGTGTATCTATCTATGTATCTGTCTATCTATCTATCTATCTATCTATCTATCTATCTATCTATCTATCTATCTATCTATAATTCCGGGGTAATTTAGCATATACATAATTTTTTATTATTATTATTTTTTGATGATATATATATATATATATATATATATATATATATATATATATATATATATATATATATATATATACATATATATACATACACACATATATTTATATCTATCTATCTATCTATCTATCTATCTCTCTCTATATATATATATATATGTACACAGACAAAATAAAATCATACAGATTTTGGAAGCCATGACGATGAGTAAAATAGCTTGTAATTTCGGGGTGAACACAATCTTTTTAAAACTTCAGTTCAACATTGAATTGAAATTGTTCTGGATGATTGTATGATGATACGGAATAAAAAAAATGTCTTACCTTGTCTGTAATTACAGTATGTTTTCATTTGCATATATATATATATATATATATATATATATATATAGAAAAGCATTCAAGCAAAGATGTATTTGTTTTTTAATAATATATGCTAGTAATTTCTTTTTTTTTTTTTGGATGCACATCAGTGTTTTATTGTGCTTCTTATTTGCTGTTATAGTTTACACAACTCTCTATTTACAGGTATACACATACACGTAGAGCAATAATTGCTGTACCAATTACAGTTAACATCTGATAACTGTGTAGCAGACAAGTACAGAGGTATGATAATGAAATGAGAAGCAGCAGTTCTGATGTTCTATTGCTGCTCGATTTGAGCCCAAACCCATCATTGGAATGTCATTTTCAATCTTTTACGTGTAACTCATTAACAGAGAGATTTCCATACACATTAGACAATCAGATGAAATCTAGTATGAAATTATTCTCTCCAGTGTGAGTTAACTGCGACCCTTGTTTAATTTGAGTCTCGAATACGGTATGATATTACCTCAGAAAACATGTTCAGAATTGAATTATACGTGTTTGTGGAAAGATTCATTCTTCACAGGCAAAGATTCAACCCAGAGCGAAATATAACCAGTAACACATGCATCATGATATCTACCTATGATAATGCATGGAAAAAGTTTTGTATAGTCACAAGTAAATGTGAAAAATTGCATTTTCAAGGTACACAGTGTAACCTAGATCGGTAAAAGATTGAGATGATTCTACTCAGATCTTTTCCAATTAAATATATGTCCGATATGAATCCATCTGAGAAGCTCTATCAACCGTGTGCGTTTCACATCAAATTTGTTTACCGCTTTTATTTAAAACTCCTCTATACCCAAACCTCTCTGAGCTATGGATGCTGAAAAAGTTGTCATTGCAATGAATAAATTACCCATCAAAAGTAGTATATTGCCTCCATAGCCATTGTCACATCAGATCAACCTTCTTTCATTTCGATGTGTGGCAGAATATCCAAAATCTGATTTATTTTGTAAGAACAAGAGTAAGAACAAAGTCTTTTTAAAGAAAGTCGGTTCAGCTGGCAGCCATCTTGGTAACGAATAGAGTTTGAATGTACAAGAATGGAAAAGTCCAAAATTTAACAAACCTGTTTTTAAACATTTTGCTGCAATAACATATTTTAACATAAGACACTGCAGGCAAAACCATTGTTCTTTCATGCACGAGTTCTTACACTTTATATATTTGTGTCCATAGATATCCCCTTTGTAAAAACTTTAACTCTATGCCAACAAAATGAAAGAACCTAGCTTTATCCAATTTTCAGATATCTGTTCTGGAAATGTGTACATATTTTTAGTTAAAATTTTTACCCTATGCACCCCTGGTGTCTTGACATTTTGCTTCTTTAGCTTAAATGCATGCACAATTCAGTTGTTTTGCTTTGGTCTGTGGTTTGGTTTTGAATAGCATGTTTCATTCTCATGGATCTGTGTAGTCCAATGGGTTTTGAAATCCTGTTCAAAGCCAGAGCCACTTAGCCCAGAGATCTGACCTGCATAGTTCATTTTAGTCAAGTGAATTACAAGGGTTTTTTGTTAAATCAAAGACTTAAAGATGTTTCTCATTAATTTCTCATTAAAATGCTCTGTGGTTTACTTGTTAATTGTGGGTGTTGATAGCCAAGGACCTCTTACTGCTAATTATGTAATGGCGCTCTTACAAAAGTGTATTTTAGAGCTTATTCTTTTGATTCATTTGTAACAGAAAAGAGAACTCCAGAGTCAGCTCTTGAAAACCACGACCTCACATGCACCGGCAATATGTGTGCATACATACTGTACACACACATTCAAAATCAACAATGCAAGCTAATGTGAAATGTTTTAGTTTTCAGCTGCAAATGAAGCTGATGACACCTAATGCATGTTATGATGCATGTATGCAAATAAAAAATATTATCCAGGCATCAGTCACATGGTTCATTTTGTGTGTGTGTGTGTGTGTGTATTGAACAGGTGCTGTCATTACCAGGCCTGTCCTCAAATATCACAGCAGTGCGCTCTCTCGTCCAAATGCAGCAGGTGCTTTTTCACAGGTCACCCAGAAAGGTCCCGCAGCCTAATGGCAAACATGACTGGAATCCTAACACACACACACACACACACACACACACACACACACACACACACACACACACACACACACAAACACACACACACACACACACACACACACACACACACACACACACACAGATGTGGCCACTCGTAGCGGCCCACTTTTATCGTGCATTTATGTCCAAGAAACATTTCCACAGTTGTAGAGCCACCTGTTAAGGGTTGTAAAGATAGTGGACGACATTAAAGTCAAGCATAGTAAACAAGTAGATGTTTTTTCCCCCTTTTTAAATCAGTTTTTGCATGGTAATGGCCCATTTTCACTAAAGTACTGATTCTGCAAGCTACTTAACTCTGGTGTCAGACATGCATAGAGAAAAAATTGCATTATTACAGAATTTTCTAATTTGATGGCATCTTATTAGCATTTTACTCCATTTACACTAGCAAAATGTTTCTTGAGAATTAAAACCGAAGCAAATATACAGTGTATCGAGTGTTTGCTTTGCATAATTATCTCATATCAAGCATATTTATGGTAGATAATGTGAATTGGGCAATGCTCCACTGGCTTGTGTTGTCTTTAATAGAGGGTTTTCAATTTAACCAGTGTTATTGTTGGAGCATAACACAGACTAAATGTCAAAAACAAAGATTAAATTGTGTTTATTAGTTCTGATGCCTTTGGTGTATAAAAACTGAGAAGATTCAGAGAAATATGAGCTGTAAATCAGATGCAGTATGGCAGTATCGAATGTTATTGACTGACAAAGTTACTAGCATAATGATGAATGGATCAGAAATAAATAATGCATTTTGTATTAGATAGCTTTGTCCAAACAACAAATATACTGATAAATAAAAGCAATTTAAGCATTTCTACATGCATCTAGGCTCTTGCAATCCAAATTCACAAGCAACTGTTTAATGTTATTGTGGTAGAAATTATTGACTGACCTTGGAAACAATTAATGCATCCTGATGATAACAATGAGGGAAAGTTCAATAACAAAACACAAAAACAGGATGCCAAACAATCTGATGTTTTGAGTTAAGTAAAAGGGCAAAGAAGTGATCACTGAATAAATCACATTTGCTTAAATGCCTGTCTACTTCAATTAGCTTCTTGAACATATTCATATATGTGAGTTTAAAGATGTTATATAGGTACATAGATGTTTATAGCGATATATTATAAGGCATATTATAAGGCATAACTGCCTACCAGTAGGTATATGAAATATAAAGTTTGTAACTATCAAAATCACCTCATTATAAAGTGTAAGAAATTTGTTTATGTGACATTGCTGCTCTTTTCTGTGTGTATTGAGAGGTTTCGTAATTGTTGATAACAATTTACAAGAAGATTCAATTTATTAACATTTCTAATACATTCTAAAATAAGTGTGTTTTTTTCAATATTTACTTATCTTGATTGATGTTAAGTACTTTTGCTCATTGTTAATTCATGTTTTAATATATTAATATTAATTTATAGAAACCGCAATATTACAAATGTTGTAGTATATTATGGAAATCAACATCAACATAAATAAATAAATGTTGTAAAAAATATTGGTATTGTTGTTGTTTGCCATTATACCTAATGCATTAACTCACATTAACAAATTTAGCTTTATTTTACCGAATCATTCCTGACTTTTGCTTGGTAAAACAACAGTTTAAGGCTTTTATGCATGCTCTTTTTTATTTATTTATTATTTTTTTATTGTGCATAATCTGTGTTTATAATGATTTTATAATGATGTTAAGACAGCTGCTTGAGAAACTTTTTTAGTATGCACATCTGTATGCTAGCATTAGTAAGTGCAATGTCCCAGAGTGCAGTGTTATGTTTTATTAAAGAGGAGTGCATTTTATGACCAGAGTTGAATTAATTACTTTCATATTATTTCTCATTCCCCCCTTGGTAAGTTAAATCATTTGCACAGACGATGATGATATGCTTTCCATATCAGGGAGTGGCTAAATTGGATCTCTTCTCTAAAAGGTTTCTGGATCCAAATTCATTTGTGTGGAGGAGAGGAAAGAAAGAGGGAGTGTATTATCTAATATAGATTCCTGGGTCTTATTCCCCTGAGACACACTATAAAACCCACAATACTGTGTCCAGTCTGCACACTCCTGCTGACATTCACAGGAATGTGCTTTACATTGAGGAAATGGGGGCAAAAAATCTCTTTGTCTTTTAACAAATGAGCAACACAGATTGGGTTGTGAGTTTCAGGACTGTAGGGCATTTTGACTTCTGGGATAGAGAGACACATGATATTTGGTTCCCATGTTATAATGAGAATGAGAATTTATCTAATAGCATTGTCTTCCTCTATGAATTTTTATCTGATTAGTATCAGATACTTAAGTAAGCACACCAGCAAAGAAGCATAAGTAAAAGTCAGCAATTTTTTCTTTTCTTTTCTGCTTTTCACTAGGTTGCAGTGTGACTATAGCAGAATGTATAGTAATACAAATGTCCAAAAAAGCGTACAAAGTAATGACTTGTAAAAGTCTTCGAAAGGTCACTGTGAGCAAAAAAAAAAAAAAAACACAAAATGGCAATTATTTAGGCTGGTGCTGTCTGAGCCCAGAAATGGACTAAGCTCACTCAAGTGTAAAATAACACAGGTAGGATTTCAAAACTGACTGAGAGAAACTCTCCTGTAAGAGCGCACTGGAAGAGGAAAGTGCTCTTAAATTACACGTGTTTGTATAAAGAGTCATTGGAGTGCATGATGCCTCACTAGATTTCGATTGCCAGTTGTAATTGTGAGTCTTGTTGGAGATTTTGGGGCTTTGTGCTTGTGGTTTGGGTCATTATTTGAAAGTTTCCCATAGTTTATTTGAAATTTCCAGAGTTCAACACATTTGCACTTACAGCCTGTTCATTACTGTAAATAACTCCCGGGTTAAAGACCAGATATGCTCATGAGAATTGTATTATACCAGAATATAGTCAGTAAAACATTTTTGTAATATGCAATATACAGTATGTATAATATTGCAATATTGTAAATGTTGTATTATTCCTCTCATTTTTTGCATTCTTTGCATTTCAGGAGGAGGAGGAGAAACTGTCTGCCTTGCTTCCTCAGCGAAAATGCTTCTGGTTGTAATGGTAATTAATTGCTGTTAGCTATTTCCCAAATGTCTGGTATCTGAAAAAATGACTTGCTAAACTAAAATGTTGAGCCAGCTTTGTTATCTTAGAGAGAGTTATCTCTCTTAAACACGATCCGTCAGCTTTAGCTCTGACAGTGAAGTCACTATTTTTTTATTTTTTTATTTTTGTGCTACGGTGGTTATTTTTGGCTACTTTTTGATACTGTGAGGTTATAAAAGTAAATTAGCTATTAAACTCACCCACTTAAATTGAATAAAATAGGATTCACAAAAACTTTCTTAAGAATACAGTTCTTCTTAACTGCTATTTACTTCTTATTTTCTAACTTGAGAATGAAGTTAAGAATATTTTGTATCACACACACAGATCCAGGATGTGATCACTCTCAAGAGAGCGGAAGTAATACGGAGCGCAATTGAATAAAACAGCTCATTCCATCTTGAGATAGGCTCTTTAAAAAGATATTTTGAAAACACATGCCACATTAAAAACACTACACAGTGTGCTGAGCTGCAACAAAAATGGTGTGTATGCTTATTATGTTTATTATGGTAATCTGCAGGCAGTGCAAAAAAGGCAGCCTTCAAGGTCTTTTTTATGAAGAAAAAAAGTAAGATGCTCTTAAAATATTTGAAATAAATTGTTTTTTTTTCCAAGAACACTTATGAACATTCTTACAAACGTCTTAGAATTTATCTTAAGAAATTTTTTTACACCTTTTTCTAAACCAACTGATGATTGGAGATGATTGAGACGCACCCTAAAAATCACAGTTAATATAGTTGAAATTTTGCTTCTTTTACTTCCACTATCTTATCCCCCCCCCCCCCCCCAGATTGTTGCAGCGCGTTAAAGGAATAGTTTAGCCCAAAATGAAAATCCCTCAAAATGTTGTTGATCACTTGCTTACATCAATTAATGTTTTGTGAAGTGAAACGCTGTTTGTTTGTAAGAAACAAATCCTTTATAAAGACATTTTAAAAACTGTCGATTCTAGCCAAAATTCCAGTCCACAATCCATGATAATGCTTCCCCCAGTGAAAAGGACCGTCTTCTGTTGTCCTTTCACATCAAAATACACTGATATATTTGTATTAGACTGTTTTTGCTAGTAATCAGGCATGATCTGTTCATATTTCTCTTCTGATTCAGATCAGACATTTTGCACTGGAGAAAGCAATATAATGGATAGAGGAATTGTGTTTTAGTTGGAAACAACTGTTTGAAGTTTGAAGAAAACACCTTAATTATGAAATTGTTTATTATAAACATGCAGCTTTTCACTTCACAAGACATTATGAAGCATTTTTATCAGCTGTTTGGATTTTCATTCTGACGGCACCCATTTAGTGCAGATGATCCATTGGTGAGCAAGTGAAGTAATGCTGTAATGCTTTTAAGAGTATACACTCTTAAAATTAACCATGTAACCTTTCCATTTTACAGAAAGTTCCTAAGTGGAAAAAGCATGGTTCTTCTATTGGCGCGCTACAACCCCCCTCTTTGGAACCTTTATTTTTATGAGTGTATGTGTGTTGGTTTTGAGACTAAATGCCATGTGACTGGCAAGTTCTGCTAAAAATGCAGAAAGTTGAGAGAGTGTCTGGGTGAAATTCTATGAAATGTTGATCAAATCCCAGAGTAGCCCTCCAGCCCAGAGAAGGGAAACAAGCAAGCTTTTTGCCTTGAACCAGCCATCTCTGGAGTAATGACTCTGTCTTATTTGTAGCAGTGGTAAAAAGGATTCGCTGCAGGGCTCACGGTTAGCAGGGCAGAGGTTTTCTGTTGGGAATTTGTGCAAATGAATGTATATTATGATAATTCTTGAAGCTTTACTGTGTGCCGAGATCTCGCAGAAGGCTTGTCTTTTGGAGAGATAATATCCAGCTGACTTCAATCGACCCTGTGTCAGCTTGCTGAATGTATTGTGAAAAATTTCAATAATCATTGTTTGCATACTTTTTTTTTTTCATGGTGATGTGCTCAACTTCCTGTTGAGTCATGGGCACAAAATTTATTAGAGATGTAGCCCATCAGGATTATTCTTATTTTTCACATTGTGCAGCACAGGAGAATCATGAAATGCAGTCAGATCAGGTCAGATGACCTCAAAGATATCAAACATAACCCTTGTTGTACTTGTGGGTTTCTATGGTTCCAAATGAGCTAAGTGATTGACCTTTCTGCACTTTGAAAAATTGCTAGCCACTCTATTCCAGGAAAACCACCTAAAAAAAAAAACACCATCTGTTGCAGGTAGGCTGTAAAAAAAATCAGCTTCTTAGATATCAAGACTTGATTTAAACCAAATACTATGGTTGGTTTGAGTAATAAAAAAGGAAGAAGAGAGAGAGAGAGAGAGATAAAAAGAAGTACTGAAATATTTTGGAGGAGTGACTGAGGTATTAGATAATCCAAGGATGATTTTAGCTTAAAAAAATTATGAAATTTTAGTGAAATATTATTAGAAAAAAAAGACATACATTTCTCATGAAGAAGACTTAAACTGCATATTGTATAGGAATGATATTGCATTGTGTATATATTATTGAAGAGTTCTTACAGTAAATACATGTCATGCATTGCAATTGTGTCAGAAAATACTTGAGACAGTGAAGTGAGAATGCTTTGTCTGCCTATTGCATAATGCAAGATGTTTCTAATTCAGCTGAAGCGCACTTGGCTGAATTGTTTTTGTTTTCAGCTCAGATCCTCCATCTTCTCCTACTTTAGCCCCTCACACCTTGACTGCAACTGATTTTTATGACTTTTATGATTAAGATTTATGTGAGCAGTGAAGGGAAACAAGCCAATACTGAATCAAAACCAAGGGTAAGCCTTGCCAATCACACCAGTTAAGCCAGAGGTTAGAGGTCTGTTTGCTCTCGTTTTTTTCAGTGCACTCACATCAATAATGTTTCAGAACAGTTGCCTTAAATCACTTCATCCAACATGAGGAATATTCTGTTTTCGTCACTCCTATACATTATCAGGTTCTGTGCGGAAAGCTTTATCATGTGTACATGGTGGGATGTTTGAAGTGAAAACACCTTGGAGAGAATGGTTTGTGATAACTCAGTGTTGAATGGATGTTTCCTTCCAGAATGATCTATTCACATGACCTCCTGCAGTGAGGTTTGGCAATGGTTTATCAGGGTCGGCTAGGAACACATCCAGTGTCTTTGAATTCGGGAAGGGATACGCGACCACCACAATAAATAAACATGGACATAGTTTCAGACATTTATCTTGCTTTGTTAGACTTCATTTCCTAAACTCCCCTCCACTTCGGCAACAAACATTCTGAAATATTCTACAGTGTCTTTGTCAAAAATGAACGTGAACTTTAAGTAATCTTATCTTGGCTCTGAAGATTTCCGTCCAGTGTTTGCTTTTGTGAGGTGAGATAACTGAGTGTACTGGTGCCTTGAAATGCAAACTTTGTATTTCAAAGATCTGGAGGGCAGATATCTTGCAGATCTGTGGTTAATATTCTGTTTTCAGTTACTGTGGCTTTGGACTAACAGTATTTTTCTCAATATTTCCACTCTGGCTTGAACAATAAGAGTCATTGTACTTTCATTTGAAAATGAATCAGTTGGTTTGTTTTTGTTGATGTTCTATGCTGATGTCAAAACAATAAAGTTTACATATTTACAGTTTCTATGAACATCCCCTTTCAAAGACAGTTTACAATAAGGTTCATAAGTTAACATTAACTACTTAAGTTAACATGAACTAACATGAGCAATACTTCTACAGCATTTATTAATCTTAGTTAAGGAATGATCACCAAATCAGCATATTAAAATGATTTCTGAAGGATCATATGACACTGACGACTGGAGACTGGCTGCTGAAAATGCTGCATTGCCATCACAGGAATTAATAATATTTTAAAATCAGAACACAGTTTTAAATTGTAAT
Organism: allo-octoploid hybrid of Carassius auratus x Cyprinus carpio; assembly: GCA_024542945.1. Taxonomy (NCBI): domain Eukaryota; kingdom Metazoa; phylum Chordata; class Actinopteri; order Cypriniformes; species allo-octoploid hybrid of Carassius auratus x Cyprinus carpio. The sequence goes on along the minus strand of CM045068.1, from coordinate 10,135,122 downwards.
AATATTTCACTATATTAACGTTTTTGCAGTATTTTTGTTTAATGCATTGGAACTTCTTTCAAAAGCATTGAAAAACTTTAGCAAAAGCATTAAAAGACTTACCGACCCTAAACTTTTAAACAGTAGTGTGTAGGTATGTATGTGTGTATATAAAGCAAATTGAACCTTATTATAAAGTGATGTTTTTCTTGTACTCGTCATTAGCATAGCAAATAACGATGATATTTGAAATGAGCCCGTTTAATGTTGAAATTATTTGTTGCTGGAACAGTCTCCTTTACATGGATGTACATTATCCTGTTACCATGGTAACACAATGTCATTATGTCCTCGTGGCGATGGGATTCAATGCTCTTTGTGCATTCTGGTGAACACCAGTTGACCAGCAGCGAGTTTAATCTAACAGCCCCCAAAGGAGAAGAGCTTGAACGTCATCAAAAACACCTAACTCGCCAGATGACAGCAATTGCCCTTCCGTGACCTTTGCCAATATTGATTCCTGCGTAACTTTCTTTGGACAGGTTTTTATCGCTCTGGCTTTGAGGCTTGTGCTATCTCGCTTCTCTCACACCAGCTGATCAATAAAGAGATAAATATTTTTGGTTCACTGAAGAAAAGGGCTTCTGGGGGCAAAGAATATATCAGGAAAAGTACCATTTGAATAAGAGCAATGCTCGGTTGCAGTTATAAGTATAATATATAAACATAGCAGCTTAATGCTTTTGGTTGGAAATAAACAGTTATTTCACTTCTTCATAGTTCCATGATAATCACACCATGAAACTTTTGTTTAGATGCCAACAAAACAACAGGATCTTTTTTTTTTTGGAAAAAAGGGTGAGAGAAAATTACAGGAGAGCTTAAGTAAAAGTGTGGATGTGTGCGACACATCTGACATAAACATTTCTTCACCGTAGGTCAAGCAATTGCAATGCACATTTTGAAAGTATTCAAAATGTAAATGACAGTTAATTTGCATAGTGAATTGTCAATGGCCTTCATTCTTACCTCTGTTTGCATAATGAATTGTTATTAGTGTTTTGTTCCTTACACTGCTGTTAAAAGTTTGGGGTTGAAAAGATTTTTTGAAAGAAGACTCTTATGCTCATTTATTTGATAAAAAAAAAAAAAACGTTAAAACAGTAATATTCTGATATATTTAATGTTTTCTATTTTAAAACAAATGGAATTTATTCCTGTAATGTAATGACAAAGCTGAATCTTTAGCAGCCATTATTCCAGTTTTTAGTGTCAAATGATCCTTCAGAAATCGTTATTATCAATGCATTTGCTGTAACTTTTGATCATTTGTATATCACTTTGCACTTGGTCACTTCTGAGATTCCATTTCAGCAAGGTAGCTCACTAGCTTTTGGAACAGAGCCATTGTCTTCATCACTAGAGTATTGCATGTCACTTCAGATGAACTGAGTCAGCAAAATGTTAAGCATAAATAAAGCAGTGGCTCTCTGGCGACAGACTTGCTTATGTCCATCATGATAGTGCTAAATTATGAATGTATCCTACTGCTAATGTTCCTATATATCATTTTAACAGCATGTTTGTGTTTATTCCATATCTTCCAAACCAAATGTGTCTTTCAAGCACTCTAAGATTTCTTTTAACTTTAATTAAAGCTGCAGTTTGTAATTTTTGGCACTCTAGCGGTTAATAAACAGAACTGCGTGGGTCTTGCGGAAGAACATTGTAGCCGGAGCTACTTCTCTTTGTTTATGTCTATGGCGAATCACGCAGGTATGGGCTACTCCGCAGTGGGACCTACCTGAACCAGTCTAAATAGTCAAAATAAAAACACTTATTATAGGTGTACCGTAGTGATTCAGAACAAGCCAAAAACACGGTTTGGAAATGGATTCATGGTCTACTCGCTTATTATATAATTTTTGTAAATGTTGAACACAAAAAAGTTACGGATTGCAGCTTTAAATTAGCTGCCTTTATTAAATTATTCTGTATTAACCATTTAATTTCTGGCGTATCCCAACTCTGTTTTTGTAGTTCAGAATAATATTTAAAAGCCTTGGCATATTGTGTGTTTTAGTCCTTATTATATGGTATTAGCCTGTCAACTATATGACACAACATTGGAAATGTGGATCTGGAGGGGAACATTATTATGCTGCACATACAGTACATGCTGGCTGATAACATTTTAAAATGTTCATTGTAATCAGAAATCCCAGCAGTAAAGGTCATTTTTAATTGGATGAACTGCCTCGAGTGACAGCAAATTATATTGCCATGTTTGACACAACATGCTATAATTAATTAGGACTAATGATAAATCTTCACATGTTGCTTCTCATTAGCAAATGTCATGCTTATATTACTCATATTAGCAAATGTTTATGTGGATGAGTTATACTCAGACTCATCAGAAGAAGAATTTTACATTCCTCAAGAGCCTTACTGAAGTGCTTGTCTAATCACATGTATTAGAATATCCAGGAGAAGTCCATGTATGGGAGGGTGTCTTCACAATGTTTAGAATTAACATGCTTCACATAGTGGAGCATTTCTTCTCAGTGTGGACCACCCAACCATTAGTATTAGCATTTACCTGACAGATCATGAAAAAATATGGTTTCCTTTCTTAAAACATTTTAAAAGAGTGAGTCTGTTGCATAACATAGAAGTTCTCATTTGGCTTAGCTCGGTCTTTCTGACCTAATACTTTTGAACGGTAGTGTGTATACAGCATATGCGTTTGGTAGATTGTTTTTAATTTTTTTTTCTAAATAAAACCTTTTCTTTTATTGCAACTTTATATCACAAAACAATATGACTTTATTTCTTGCAACGTGACTTTTTTCTCGAAACATGGTGACCTTTTTTTTTTCTCAGCAGGGACTATGTGTGTTGAAACAGGCTTTAAATATGTCAAGGTTTCTGCTCATACTTGGATTGACAGAATGGCTGTCATAGGCTGCATGAGCAGTAATCAAACAAACTGCTGCTCTAGCTTTATAATTCACAGCTTTTTACCATATCTCAATGCCAATGAGTCCTTCCCATCCCTTAAACTGTGTCTGTGCCCTTAGGTAAAGAAGATATCAGCTCTTCCCCTCTATAGCATTCTCATAGTCTGCTGTCACAAACTCACACACATGCATACAACCCGAGTCTTCACCCTCCTCGGCTCTCAGAGAGAGGCGCTTGTTTACTGCGAGTTGCCAACTTGTCTGTAAAAAATCTCTTTGGGGAGCTTGCTGTAAATATGGTGACAGGCAGGAAGCACTTCCCCAAGAGCTGCTCTGAGGAGGGGGTAGAGGTAGCAGTGGGTGGGCGCGGACAGAAAACAAAGTAAAACCTACTTTGATGTGATGCCATTTTTTAAGGAGGTCACTGAGGCTGTCATTGGATATCTTGCTATGAATTGCTATTTATGAATTTGTTTACTTATGTTAAGGAAAACATCATTAATGCTCATACTGAGGGTACCCTCTGAAGTTGGAGCTTATAGACTTACAGTTGCACTTTGGGTGACCTGAGTGATACTTTCCATCCCAGCCCCCTCTCTCTGTCTCCCGTTGCTTATTGTCTAAGAAAATATGTGTTATTCAATATTTCCTCATGTCATATAAATTTTACTTGAAATATCATTGAATTGTATTTAAACAAAAATATACATTTTGTTGGTCACTCTATGATATTTGACTATGATTGGATTATTGGAAACAATCATATTCTTTCTAGATTTTTCTTCTTCCAAAACATTGTTGGTGTTTGGTTAGAGTCTTGCAACATCACTGACAAAAAGCATTTTTATCACTGACAAAAAGCATTGTCATCAGTATTTTCATTGATGAGATGTACTTCTAGCAGTGGAGTGAAGGTAGGAAAACTCCAGACAGAACCCCAGAAGAGAAACACCCTGACAGCCAGCTACAAAAATCTAGTATTGTCATTTTGCATGAACAAGAAACACTCATATTTTCCTCAAAATATGATATTAAATTAAGTACATACCTGTTCATCTCTCATGGCTCTAGCATTGCGTCACATATGGCAGTGCGTGTCTAATGATTGAAGACGATGACTCTTTCAATCTCCGCTGAATCAGTTTCACTGAGCACTGAAAACAAATCACAGCAGGTCTGGCTGGCAGACATAGGTTTAAGAACAAATGTCTAAAATAGTTTTGTGAAATATGCAGTCTCTCAATAGCAATATTTCACTGACAGTGGATGAGACAGCGGGAAATATTAATGGAATTTTCAATGGAGAATGCACTATATATAGGAAACAGAGGAAAGACAAACACATCACTGGGCAGGGGGTAAGGTTGGTCTTCAAAGCTCTTTTTTTTGTCCTTTTTAGTCTTTTGAAAATATGTATCATCATACTTGTGTGTTTGCTATAGAATTGTTTGATGGTATGAAATACAGTAAAAATTTGTTTTAAATATTACAATTTCATTTTTCCAGCATGATTTTCATTACATAAGCATAACAATTGATGAATAATTTAAGATATGCACCAATAAATTACAATATTTGCAAACAAATATATTTCACTCAAACATTTTAATGCACATTTTTGAGTGATGACACCAAGGAATTGAATTGATTCTTGAAAATGAATCAAACTAATCAACACTCTAATGCTCAGAAAAATACTTGTCTTTTGACATGTTTTTTTTTTTAAGTTTTTACTTTAATTTTAAAATCTTAATTTAGTTTTATTTATGTATCAGAAAACTCAGCACTTTTACTTGAATTTTACATTATTAATTTCTTTATTTTTTTTACCAGAAAAATCATCCCTAGTAGGATGAGGGAGCAGTTTCTGTTTCCTTCTCTTATACTGAAGTGTTTCACTGGGCTTACTAAATTTGGATTGTACTCCTATCTGGGAGCTATCCTGCAAACAAAATCAGACACTTGGCCATGGTAAATCTTCTCTCTTATATTGCTGTGTATCTTTATTGCCTCTCAAGTTCACTCATGCATCATATTCCACCCCTACATGGCTCCACAAGTTCTCTATGTCAGTTCAGGACTCATCATGGAATTTAAGCTGAAGTTCCTCATTAATGCCAAAGTCATTCTAAATAGAGATAAACAGTGGCACAGTTCTTTTTAATATATATATTTTTTCTGTGTATATTACTTAGTTTAGCAATTCTAAGCACGTGTAGTTCCCCAAATAGTAGATAAGTAAACAAAGTTCTGCCTTATATTTGTTTACTTTCTTGCAGTTTCAGCAAACTGTCTGCACTGACCTGTGTCTGATTACTGCACATTTCTACTCCACTAATTTGAAAAATAATGGAATTTTACAGCATACACTGGCTACGGCTGATGAAATTCTAGCCATATTATGTTATGTAATATGTAATAACATGTAATATTTCCTAACATAAACACTGTTCCTGGGTAATTCTAAATTCAACATCACATCATATTTGTTATAATTCTAATTATATACATATAAATGAGACTAAATATGCGCCTGAACATGATGCATAATCAAGGTGATTCAATTAGCTTTCAAATTTGCATTGTATCATGAGAGTTTGTGACAGCACAACATTATCAGTTTTTTTTTATTTATTTATTTTATTTTTTTTATATATCAGAGTATCATATCATGTCAGAGTAAGCAATAACTGTAATGGAGTGGTAAAACAAACAATTGGCCCAAGCGAAATTTATGTTGGCAGCAAGCAAAGCATCCAAATCTTGTGCAGCTATCATGTTAACTGCATCATGCCAGACACTGAAAGCTCTGACTGGGCTCAAATTGTCCTGTTTCAATTTAAAACATCCCGAATGTATGGCATCAGTTTTATGGAACAACTCCCCAACTATTTTGATCAACCAACCACCTCTCTTCGCATAAAACAACAACAATCGTCAGCAGGTTTGGTTCTGTTTTAAATTTAGTTAGTGGACTGGTAAAGGCAGATATAGGTATCTTAATCACTAACATTATCAGTTATTAATTCTGCTAATTGAGCTAGATTGAGTCAAAGATATTTATAGCCTGCCCGAGGCCTGACCACTGAATGTTTACCTCTGCTTTAATGTTAATGCATCATCCCTTGAGAGCTCCTCGGCTCAGCTTAGATTCATCACTCTGCAGGAGCACCACAGACCTGGAGTTAGTCCATGGAAACACTGTGCTCCATCTACTGTGCGCCGCATTGGTTTTGAAGTCATTGCAGCAAACAAGGTATTTACGTAATTGCCTCAAATTATAGGCAATTTACCTGCCACCAACTTTCCCCTGTAAATTTCTCTGACTCTGCCTAGACTAACACCAGATAGAGTTTATTAAAAGTTCTGACCCAGTCAGTAAAAGGAAAAATGCATTGCAGTGTTTAATTAAGTCTGTCGTTAAACATTGAGCTCTTAACATAAATCACAATCTGGTTTCATCAGGGCAAATTTCTTGCTTCCTTATGCTTGCAGCTCATAAATTTAGGGGTCAAATCTTTAAAGTCCTCTTATGCTTTTGTTTTAGCAAGAAATATTTCCCATTGTATGTTATTAAATGTTGCAGAGTGGCTATAATTCTTTAATCAAAAAACGATTCAAACTTTGCATTAGTTTCATCATGACATGTTAAACAGCTTTTGGAATTGCATCAGATGTTGTGGGCAGATAAAATGGCTCATTAATCCAGCAATATAAGGAAGATGCAACAGATGAGGCAATATGGAGGCCATGCAAACTCCAGCGATTGCTCTCCAGCTGAGTCACATTACAAAAACCCACACAGTCTTATTGCAACCTGTTATTAGTTTTGGATGGGTTTCCCCTCTAGCCTCACATTGAAATGAAATGGAAAACTATCCAGATGTCTATCTGAAAGTGCTGAGACTACTTCTTTGTGTGCTTAAAGGTGAAGTGGATCCTTTTTCCAAGCTTAATATGGACAGACAACAAGACAGAACCATTTGTAGGTTGATTTCCATTAAGGTTTATCTTATTAATTTCAATGAAAAATGTTTTGGACCCCATTGACTTTTAGCATATGGGCAAAAACAGTTAAAACATTCTTCAATATCTTTTTTTTTATGTTCTCCACATATGCAGGAATCTAGGAATCTTAAAAAATGTTGGCCACAGTTACAGTCCTCAAGAGTGAACATAAATCATTGCTAATCTGTAATCATGTTCATCTAAATAGTTGTATTTGAGTTGAAATATTTTCAAACATGTCTTGGTTCACATATTCTTTCACTAAAACGAGGACGTCTGTGACGAATTCCTCTGAGTAGCATATGCAAACCATGTAGTAATTTATTCTGAAGCGGCTGTATTGAAGAAGCCACACTTCACTGCTCTGTACTTCCATACTATTGAGGGGGTTCTGTGGTGTTGGATGTGCTTCACGTTTAGGATGGGATTACTCTCAAATCTAATGAACGGGCCCACTGGGACCAGGACTTGAGACATCTGGCGGCGAGGGTGGGGTGGTCGTGTGGAGTAGTCCCCCCCACCACCCCCACCCATCAGGCGCACTGACAGCCCACTGACAGATAACAGCTGCTGGGAAAGCCTCCCACTGCTTCAAGCTACTGTTCTTGAGTCTGCAGCTTGTGTCATTTCTTAAGCACCAAATGACGACTGCTTCAGAAAGGTCTGGAATCCTGATGCAATTATAGTCTCGGTACAAAAGGACATTTCCTTATTTCTGTAGCATTGCATTCATTATGCGGATGACATATGGGTCACTAACAACGAGACTGCATACTGTTTTAAAATGCATTTTAATTATTTATTGTGCATTTCATTTTATTACAGTGCTGGAGGAAGGTGATTTAGAGGTGAGTTAATGATTTTACATTCTATTACCTTCTATTTGTTACCTCAAATTTGATTTGCTTCCAAGAGTGCTAATACATAGTATCAGCACTGCTTCACTGTTTGTATCACTCTGTTTGTTTGTTTACAGCTTTCCAGATCAGAGTATTTGGTCGGTGCAAGAGTGGATACGGTGTCAGGAATGTGACTTTGCCTTAAGTGAGGAGAGTGGGGTTTTTTTGTAGTCAAAGTGTCTGCGTTTTTTTCTCTCTGCAGAGTTTCTCTTACCAGTAAAACTGTTTGTACCATATAAAAGCAAAATCATACTTTCAGCTGGACTGTTTTACTTAGTAATATTGCAGCTGTTATTCAGTTTCAGGCCCAAGGCTGCAAGCCGAGAGCTGCAGGTAATCACAGACGTACTGATATTAAAGCCTTCTTTCTTGTGTGATATTGCTTAAATATATCTCTTGTCATTCTATTCTAGACCTATGGGTGTGGTGCATTTGGAGATACTGGATATACAGGAGTGACCTGTAGCTGCCAGCTGTTTGATTCTGTGGTATAACAAGTGAGTTTTGTTGAGTGTGAATCAACTCTGAAACTATTAAGCTGGAAGACACCAACCCCCCAAACACCCCCCCCCCCCAAACTTTAAAACTTGAAATAGTAATGTATATACCGGTCACTGGTACAATGCATTCTAGCAGAACATTAATTGTGTAGATTACTCATAATTGTCCACAGTTGTTCAAAGTGAGAAATTTATAATCAACTTTTTAGACAGAAATTGTAAGCACTGTGTTTTATGGGATTTGATAAAAGAAATTGATTAAAAATTACCTTTTAAAATGATTTAAAATCAAAATGAGTACATTCTAATACTGCTTTTAACCAGAAAGTGTTGTACATAGTGAGTAAGTACGCCATATTAATGGTCAAGTTCACATCCAGTTTCAGATATATTCTGGCAATAAATTTTCCTGAGATGAAGGCCAAACTCCTATCTGTCAGGATCCTCAAACTTTAATTTCCTGCTTAGCGAGGGTAATTCAATAGAGCCTAGATAGAACCAACCCCCTAAAGTTAATTGGATTATGTAAAACATTCTCTCAAGTCCTCCTTAAATTCACTTAAAAGTTTCTGATTTATTCTTGTTGGACCCACAGAATGCCACTCGTGTGCTATGGCCACTCTTCCTCTCCATCCATCTCTAGAGAAAGTCCATTCATTACATCTGATGATTTGATGTCTTCCACAATAAAACCAGCTTTTGCATATACACAGAGGAGTCTGTTGAAAGCAACGGCGGTTTCTTTATTAGGGCAATAGGGCAATGCACCACCAAAGTGCAAAATGGAGGGATTTTTTTTCTATCACATATATACACAGCTGTCACTGTTCTAGACTGTTTGTTCTGCCTCTGGATATATAGTCCAATCAGCGTCAAGCCAATTCTTTGGAGTCCCACCCCTTTTTGGGTGATTTCACTCTGGCTGAGAATCACCCGTTTAGTCATCAGCAGGTGTGCCCTAGATGGCTACCAGAGGACATGTTTCTTTGTCTGAGCACATGGGTTGTCCTCAAGCGGCAACCTCCCGCTCTTTCTGGTGAAGCCAACAAGGAAGTGACTTAAACTGTAATTCGTCAACTGGCCGATTGAGGCTGGCTGCAAAAGGGAGTCAATCCCATAGACTCCCCATGTTAAAATGCCCAAATTTACAGCAGAAAAAAAAGCCTGGTTCAAAAAATGATTTTGGTTTATATAGCTAATTTTGCCCTTCATGACAGCTGTGAGGGGGGGTGATTTTTTTTTATAACTCTTCCAGTTAAATTATATTAAGCCTTAAAGTTCTGAATAATTAAGGGAGTGGCCACTTGAGTGACAGGTGGACTGCCGCTGCTGACACTGCCATCGAGCTAGGTGGGCGTGGCTTCAGCAACCAGCTCCTGCCTTTTTGCCCATTTTCAATTATCCGGCTCTACGGATAATCTACGGGTGACGTCACGGACTCTACGTCCATGTTTTTATACAGTCTATGGTTGCCCTGTGTTTGTGTCATATGCTCTCCTGTCTAGTGTCTTGACCCTACCCTTCTTGTTATCTGGTTATTGTTTCAGTGGTTCCACTTGTGTCTCCCTCATTACCCTCCTCATTTGTATCCCTAGTCATTCACCTTGTGTCTGCAGTCCTGTGCTGGTTTGTTATTTGTTGTTTGTGCGTACATGTGTTGTATGTACTAATGTTGGTTATGTCTGTCCTGCCTGTCTTGATCCTGCTTTGCCTTGCTGTGCTGTGCCCTGTCCTGGCCTACCTGCCCAGCTGCTTTCCCCCTCGGCTTCACTGCCATTCATAAATCCTCTCCCGTGGCCTCATGGGATAGTAAAGTGTCTATCAATTATGCACTTCAGAATCTGGGCGGAAGTAGTAGGTCATCCGGGTACTTTTCACCCTACTGTTTTTCGAATACTATAAATTCAGTCATACTAGTCGCCTCACATACTGTACTGTTTTTCGCCAACTATAAAGTAGGGAAGTATGCAATTTCGGATGCAGTGTATGTGTTCCAGGAGGGCTACCACTAATGCGCTTTCATCATCATACGTAAACTTAAGTTGTGTAGCAATTGGTTGGAACAAATATACTTCTATTAATTATCTTTTAGCTGAAGTCAGGACTACTGTAGTCTGTATGGCCTGAATAAAGCAAACAAGTATCTCACCAGTAAAGTTTTGATGGATGATGATTGTAATGGAGGTAAAGACAATTACAGTGACATACAGGAGTTGTACATTATTAAACACATGCAAGTCCGTTATTATTATTGTGTAAATAAACAGGTATGTGCGCTCTCTGATAGCATTTTGCACGAGCACATTTTAGTGTGGTCGCATGTCTGGCAAGAGTATTATAATGGACATTCTCTGAAGAAGCATGTTTTTATAGGAGTTTGCTGTGGTCAGTGGTGTTTATATGCATATGGGCATCAGCACTCATTTTGACAGAGGAACTGTCTACTGGTCATGATGTTGAGCCGCCTCAATCACTACATTTGACAAATTGCTTTTTAAATTTGTGTTTTGCTCTGTTTAATAATTCTGAATGGATCTGTATATATTTATATAGTCCATTTAAGGTGACTGGTATATGGGTCTGTTGGCATCTCTGTCTTACCCTGTTTGGTATTGCAGCTTGACATTTTTTCCTCACAGTTTTTGCTATGGCACTGTATACATAAATTGTGAATTATGAAAATTAATAAATGTTTTAATTCATCTTGAAAATTTCTTGCAGAAAATATAGTTTTGTGAGAATCATCCTCAACCTTAATCTTGAACTTGGTAAAACAGTTATCTTTATTTAAAATGTTTCAAGTCTTAATAGTTTTCCTTTTGTTATGCTGGGATAAATCAAACTGGGGTGTATGCTGAAACTGAATGGATGTTGCAACCTACCTAGAAAAGTTTCCACCACCCGTCACTGGTTGGAAGTGAAGAGTGAGTTTTTCCATCACACCTGTAACAAAGTACTCCAATTCTACTTCATTTACAGTTTATGGTCATTATAAACAAATGAGAATGTTTCCCATGTGGGTTCCTCATAACTCCATACTATAAAATCTACTACTGTGCTCTGGCAGATTATAAAGACCTCGATTTCCTCAGCGAGACAGGGGCGCTTTCATCAGCGATCGACCATTTAATAAGCATGCCATTCATATTATTTCAGTTAGCTTAACAAGAGGCACGCTCACTCTGTAGCTTTTTTGTCAGGCCCAGCGGATGTCCACAAAACCAGAGCTTTAAAGGAAACCCAAACTTGTGAACCAGAGTATTATCCCAAAAAGCCAAGCACAGTCCACTACGCCGAGCGGAAAATTTCAGTGCTCAGTTGTACTGTACCAGATTACAATGAAGCAGACGCCACCAGCCATTGAAGACAGAGATAAATGTGTTCATAATTACCGAAGTGACATACAAATGCCACGATGCTCAAGTGTGAGGATTACGGGGCAGAATCCCTGGCTGAGCATGCTGAGATAAAGAACATTAGTGACAGAAATGATTCGATGGGTATGGGATAGATGCTCTGCAGCCTGGGAATGTAGTCAGATGGCTCTGATTTAACAGGCCAGTGAACAGGTTCCCAACAAACACACACAAAGTTGGTGTAAGCAGGATGAGAGAAACTGCTGTCCCCCCATAATTCATTCTAATTACCAACCTGTCAGGGATGGTTACTTATCAGTACAGTGAAAGCTTATTATTGCATTTCTCTTTTATCCATTCCCACTGGCATACTGATAGTCTCTAGAACATTTCTGGGAGTTTAGAAGCATCGCTTGCTAACACCCTCTGCTGATTTCTGTGTGACAGGTAATTAGTATATAAAGGGCTTTATTTGAGGGACCGGGTTGTGCTGCATTTTTCATTTTAAATGGGTGTTAATTGGTAAAATGGCCAATGGTCGATTTGAGGTCTGATTAACAGCTTCTTGGTCTAATAGAACATTTAGCAGTGCTTATAGTGAGTCAGGCCAAGTTGCACAAATATGTTTGCATTATGTTGTATTAGGCTGCCTTATGATTTTTCCATCAGGGAAAATATGAATGTGTTTTTGTTTGGCAACAGATGGATGGATGGAAAGATGGATGGATATAGATATGATTAGAGGGTAACATTTTATTTTTCAGTGTCCTTACAAGTTACATGTACTACTTAAGACAGAAACACCAGTAAATTATGCATAATTACTGTATATGCAATTTAACCTAATCCTAATCCTAACTCTAAAATAAGCACATGTTGAAAATTAATATTACTCTGTACTTAATTGTATAATTACACTGCATCTTAGTATACATAGTATACATTCATTACCGCTATCTTGGTCTGATTCTGGCTCAAATTGATATGGCAATATTGACACCATTATTTACATTCCACCGGAGCACATGAAGCACAAGAGCACATGAAGTTTTCGGACAACGTGCACAGTACGCGGTTTAGCCAATCACAACACAACTAACCAATCTGAGCCCATTGCCTATTGCTGAGGGAGTAGAATAAAGGTGAAATATATGAAAAATAAGGCGTTTTTTAACAAACGAAACACAAAGACATGTTATACTGCACCCTATAAACACAATCGAGCAAAGAAAAAAGGCAGTCAACCACCCCTTTAAAGCAGTGGTTCCTAATTCCAGTCCTCATGTACCACCACACTGCACATTTTGCATGTCTCTCTTATTTAACACCCCCAATTCAGATATCCACACTGTTAGAAGAGATCTCCATGAACTGTGTTCCGACTGACATGGTCCTTACACAGTGTTAATTGTTCCCTACTCCCTGGGCATGGGAAATCTGTTGAAGTACTTTTACAGAAAATTAATTCACGGATTTGTGCTATGCCCCGGCCTGCAGCATCTTTGCGCACAGATGGAAGATTGGAATTGAGAACCAATGCCTTATAGTATAGGCAGGCAGGCAGGCAAGCTAGACTTTTTTTCCCCTCAACCATCTTAACCTTGACTTTTTCTAGAGAAATGCCCAGCTAAATTGCATGAGACAGAGCAGGGTTAATATTTTATATCACTACAGTGGATTTTAGTCATTTTGAAGAGTTGCATGCATGAAAGATGTATGGGACCTTGAGCATTTCTTTTATGGTTTTAGTTGCTGAAACATTGTAAGTGACTTGCAAGTATAATTATGTTGTCACATGAATATGAATACATTAGAAATTTAAATAATTAAGAGAGAGTTGTTTTTCCTGCAAATGGTTTGCATTTTGTAAGCCTATGTAAAGGAATAGTTCTCCCAAAAATAAAATTTGCTGAAAATTTACCTTCAGGCAATCTAAGATGCAGATGAGTTTGTTTCTTCATAAGAACAGATCTGAAGAAATTTAGCACTTGCTCACCAATGGATCATCTGCAGTGAATGGGTGCCATCAGCAGAAGAATTCAAACAACTGATAAAAATGTCACCATAATCAATAAGCAATCCACACAACTCCAGTCCATCTAAAATGTCTTATGAAGTGAAAAGTTGTGTGTTTGGAAGAGACAAATTCATCATTAAAATGTTTTCAACCTTTTCAACCAAGTCTTCTATCCATAGTATTGCTTTCTCCAGTGAAGAAGTCTCATCTGTATCAGGAGAGAAATATGCACCAAGCTCAAGCACCATTTACAAGTGAAAACAGTCAGAAACATACATATACATAAGTGTATATACAGAATGTGTGTATTTATTAAATATATTCACAATTCAATTCTGAATGGCACAAAACCCTAGACTAAGATATTAATCCATGAGGCTATTCATGTTCTCACTGTCACAAAAATAAAGCTGTGTTTGCTCATTGCCATTTGGCACAGCTGAAGCATTTTAACATTGAGCATTTATGATCATATAGGGGCTTAGAGCTCATGCCACAATGGTTTAGCGCATTATTACGTATGTAATTTTGCAGTTCAGACTAATTAGATGAGCCAGAATATAACGCCTTACCCCCATCTGCTCAACAGCCAACTTCAATGTTTAACTCTCTGGTCTAAGAGTTGGAACTGAGGTATACATATGTTTCAAGAGCTATTAAATCTGTTACCAGCAACTTTCTGAACAATAATGACGTTAACAAGGATTTTTATTGTTTGTGAATAAATTTGTGTTCCTTTTACGGACATTTGAATGAAAATTAGAAGGCTCTATAAGCCTGGAATGGAAAGCATGTTTAAAAACCCTTCATTTGTTGTGAGACAAGATATAAGGTTAAACTTTGATTGGGCTCAAGTCAATTCAGCTGGTGGAGTGACTGCACTAAAGTCTCAAGGGCTTGTTAGCTTTGAGAGACGAGCAGGGATTGTGCGAAACAAAAGTAGGGTCATCATTTATTACCAGCCCCTCAGTAGCTCTCATCCTGAAATGTCCCCTGCAGGCTGTGCCTTCAAACACCACGCGCCTTGTTTATTGAAAAAGGGACCAGTTTGAAATGACAAACAGTGGGGAACAAATAGCGAAGCGCAGCGATTAATCTTTACATCTGTGTGAGAGCACAAATTAAATTGAGCAATGAATTGACAGAGGGGAACACAAGGAACTGCATCTGTCAGTCATCAGTCCTGAGTACAGTGGAGTGATTCTCAGGATTAAATGTGCTAGTAAGAGTTATCGTGAATACCCAGATGGCTTCATTGCATGTCTTTACGCTGTCTATTAGCAATAAATAAACGTAGTGTACATAGTTCATGGCCTCTCTTAGTGAATGTGCTTAATGAGATTTTCCTTGGGTAGTGGTTTGTGAAATGTCACACGATAAGGAATAAGACACTCACATGTACGAGGTGAACAAACTCTTTTTGTTCCTTATTTCAGTATCAGAATAAAATTAAATAATATAAATAATAAATATAATAAAATAAGTAAAATAAGACTAAAAGCAATAAAAGGAATTAACTTTGAGATCAGATGAGACTGTCCATACGTCCACCTTCTTTTTAAGTCCTTCCATCCATTCATCTATCATATCAACCTACTGATCCATCTATACTGTACGTCCATGCCTCTTTCCATATATCCATCTCTCCTTCCAGCTATCTATCCATCCATCCATCTTGTTCCATGTCTCATTATCTATCTATCTATCTATCTATCTATCATCCATCCATCCATCCATTAGACGAGCTGTAAAACACACAGAAATATACAGACTTATGTTTATTTTCTCAAAAACTGCCCTTAATAAGACATTCTGAAGTTTTAAATGTAAACAAACATTTCCACTGAAGAGCAGTGAACTATTGCTGCTGTTTTCGTTCACATCACTCCCACTGATGAAAGAGTCTAACTATGTCTGCATTTTTCTCTTTTCTCCAGCATTCAGAGAGGCAGTTTAAGTACTCTATCCTATCCTTAAAAGGCTCATCCCATAGTGTAGCTATGTGTGGAAGAATTTGCATTGGTTTCACCTCACTGGGTAGAATTCTGATTGGAAATGGAGATGGAGGAGCACTCTTCTCTTTAACCTCTGACAGTTCATGGACTGCAGTTTCACACTCGGCTACAAATTATTGAGATAAGTTTGAAGCAATACTCTCCTCATGCAACTCCTGTCTTAGGGAAATATTATTATTGACCTTTTCACGGGACAAAACCAGGACATTGGTAAATCACAAGCCATCTATCTCCCCTTTTACCTCTATCACCAAAAGGGGATCTGAAGTCCACAGTAAGTACATTGTTGAGTCTCTAGGTTCACATATTTTCAAAATAAAACAGAGCAAAACAAAACTAAAAACTATAAACTGTATTGAAATCAAAATGTAAAATATATTTCATATTCTTTTGTGGATTGGCTAATATTTCATTAATTGTTTAAATAATTCACTTTTAATCTCTTTAACATTCTTCTGCTGGGAAACTATTTGGTTAATTCAGTATTAATATTTTGAAAATCTATTTCAAAAGTGTCTTATTTTGTGCTCCACAAAAGTATTAAAGAAAGTTATATGGGTGTGTAACAAAATCAGAATGAAAAAAAAATAATAATAATTATTGCAGAATTGACAGAACTGTTCCTTAACATTTGGTTCTGTTTGGCATTTGAAACAGATTAAGCACCTGCTATTTATCACAATTATTCCCTTGAAAAATAGAACATGCAGTAGTTCATTAAATCCATTGTAATATAGCAAAATAGGTTGCATTCTACTTGTTTGACCTCTTTGTATTTCCTTGCATTTGCTTGAGTACGCGCAATAGGTGAAAGGACTGTGATTACTGCGATGCTGCACACATCCGCTTTTTATTTCTATAATAAGCCTGCGAGAGGAAACAACACCCGCCTTTAAGTGGGCTACCGGTAACCATTTTCGAGTTTATAAAAATTCCGAATCCGAATAACCCCGGCAGTCCATGACGTGATTTTCCGAGCCAAACCATCTCCTGTTTGTGATTCGCAGCGGCACCAGACTGAAAAAAGTGCGCGCACTAGTTTATTCCTGCGAATGCAGCGCGCTCCATACTCTCGCGCTGGCGGATGAATTCGTGTTGTGCGTGCCTTGCTGCTGCGCTTGTCACTCATTCGCTGTGCTGCTCGGAGCGCATTCTGTGTCAACGGCTGAGGACCAATTCATGATATTACAGCAACCTTAAATAGGGGCAAAGCATCGTAGTCGTTTAGATAACAACTGAACCAACTCTACCTATTCTACACGGAGCATACATTTGGAAGAGATTGCAATGCTTCAGATAAGGGATCTCATTTGGACATTGCTTTTCTTTGGTTATGCAGGTAAGATGCACTTGTATCAGTTGCACTGTGTTACTGTATCCTTTCGCATCCCTGTTTGTCCTGGCGCGTTGGCTTCACAGCGCAGAAGCAGCTACAGCGCGCTTGAGGATGAGGATGCGAGGTGGTTAGAGCTGGTTCGTTCAGTGATACAGCTCTACAAACTGCCTCGGTTTATATCTAGACGTCCGTCTCATTAAAACAAACTCTATTTTCAACTATTTTCAACCCTGCCAAACTGGCACACGTTGCCAAACTGGCCCCAGTTAGGTGAGATATGACGTCTCGCATCCCGGTGTGAAAACAAACCGTACTTTTAGGAGTGATTCTTGAAATTTTAAGAGCGCGAAATCTTGTTGTTTATGGTTGTGTGTGGACATCACTGCGCATTGGCTCCTTTGAGATTTGTGTTGGGAGACAAGAAAAACAACCATCTGGTGTGTTTTGTAAACATATCCCAATAACCAGCCAAAAGTTTATTGTGGGGTGTTTTTAATGTGTGTGTTTTCATCCGTGTGTTCATATTCGGGATGGTCACGGCAGTGCCGAGGCGCAGCCGAGAGCGCTCATTGTTGAGCGATTGGAACATCTTTGCATTACCCTTGAATTAGTTTATCCTTGTGACTGTTTGAGTAGTAATAGTTCAACGAGAAAATAGAAATAACCTCATTTATTCACCTTTATTTTATTTCAAACCCCTATGATTCACTTTCTTCAAGAAGGAGATGTTGTCAGAGTGATAGACCCAGTCACTATTCACTCTCGTTGTATGGAAAGAGATGCAGTGTAAGTGAACGGTGACTAAGGCTGTCTGTCTCTAACCTTTTGCCTCTCCTTTTGAGTCCCACAAAAGTAAGGTTAAGAACAACATGAGTGTGCGTATATGGCTGAACTGTCCCTTAAAAAAACGAAGTTACCCTTCTCATGCATGTATAATGAATATCCAGGCTGTTTATAAGCAGATCAGGCAGCCAATTAAAAAACTAAGCGAACATGTGATTTACGAGGGCGATACGTAAATAAGAATGATACATGGAACTGTTCCAAAAATGTTTCGTGTGATTATTGAAATGATTCGAATGCATGGTTGATCATTTCCAGCCAATCAGAGAGTAAGGCTTGGGCGGGAATGAATTATAATCTGTCACCCCCCTCTCGCCCTTCCCCTCCCCCTCCCATCCTCCCCCACCTCTCTTTCTCATGGCAAAACAACTTCTACATTGCCAAAGCAATGACATTATATACATGCATATTTGTACACATGTACACAGCATTTAAAGATGTCTAGGATAAAAATGTGTTAATAGGTTTTTAATGAGATCAACATATTGTATACACACAGCTGCAGTGGTTTATTCAAATATGTAATATATATATATATATATATATATATATATATATATATATATATATAGATATATGTATGCATTTGTGTATGTGTTTATATATATATATATATATATATATATATATATATATATATATATATATATACTGTAAGCAAATTATGGATATATACTGGACTGTATATTATATTTACAGATACATGCTTGGTGAAATGGAGTGGTGTTGTACAGTGATAGCTGTTTAGTGGTTATAATCTGTATGCGTGATGCAGAGGGATGATGTTATTTTCCAGTCGGTGGTCCTGTCCCACTGGTTGCCCTTTTGTCGTGGCAGGACTTCACAAACCTCGCAGCTGGTGTGAGCAGGTTTGAGGTTCCTCCTAGCAGGTGTGGAAGTTTTTGTCCTGGTGTGTTACAGGTTACAGAAGGCGTCCTTAATTTGTGTGTAATTAGGGCAGGATGTTAAAAAGTGCAGTTGTGTGAGTTCGTACATGTGTCCTATTTAAAGAATGATGGAGTTTTTGAATTTATCAGTAATGTCTAGTGTGTTTGCTTTTATTCAGTAAAGTTATTGTTCGATGAAATCTTTGGAAGTTTATGTTATCTCCATTCAATCAAAGTATTTAGGAGTTATGTATGACCTTATATGGATAGGAAAAAAATATCATTTGTGCTTATTAGGTGACAGGTGTAAGTAAGATGTGCTTACGTGTAATGTCTAGCTGTCTAATGTCTAGCGGCAGTTTCAGTTTCTCACTTGAGCATCAGCACTGTGTGGATGTGTAAAAGAGGAAGTACATGCTGAATACAATGTATTAAAAGTACAAAGAGCCAAATGGGGAGTCTTAAACACTAGCCTCTGAAGAAGTTTAAAGAGATATAAAAGAAGTTTAGGGGGCTTCTTTTATATCTCTTTTATATCTCTACTTTGACCTAAATAGGAGGGCAAAGTAGATTAGTTAAAGGGGTCATCGGATGCTATGTGCACTTTTACAAGTTGTTTGAACTGAAATGTGTGTTGGCAGTCTGTGTACACAACCACCCTATAATGATAAAAATCAAAGAATCATATCAACTTGTGGGAAATGGGCATCCAATGACCCCTTTAACACTTGAAGGAAAATAATGGAACAATTGCAAGATGGTGAACATCTGGAAATCCTCTGTCAGTTTAAAGGTTGTATGAAAGTACTGGGAGAGAGTAAAATTTTTTGGCTCTTTATCTTTTGGCATGGTAATGTAACCGTAAATAAAAGTGAGGTGTTTTTGTGGTGTTTGAATTTAACTGTAATTTGGTGCTTTTATGTGCAGACAGTCATTTAGTATTTTTAAATTGATTCAAAATGTTAGAACTGTAACATTTTCTTATATTTGAACTTTACATTTAATAACAATCTCAGTATTTCAGGTGCAGTTTACCATTATAAGTGCTTTTGTTTGTTGTTGTACAATTAAATTAACAGTCTTTGACTTATGACACTATGACACTGACTTATGGCACATAAATGAATGACAGGCTCTTTCCTGTTATTTATTTTTTGTTAATTTCCCAGAGAATGTATGCCTCCTGAATAGTTATGTGTTATAATAGAATTAATTTATCACAACTTTAAAGTCTCATTAAAATTAACCAGATATTTTATCTGTACTGGTAAAGGGTCCACCTCTGAACCATTCCTCTCAGAAAAAAAGATTAAGAGTCCTTTAGTATGGTAATTATTACAGAGTAAATTTTATAATGGTATTGCTTTACTAAGACTGATGCCAATGAAAACATAAGTGTCAGATCAGAGCTGAAAGGAATTGTGATCTGGTAGAGAGATTTGCCCCCATGCTGTAGGATCACTGGAAGGATCACTAAATAAAAACATTTTAATGCTTTCATGCTGTACTGTTCACACTGTGACTCCTTATTGTAAAAAAAGTATTAATTTTATTTTGAGCAAGCTGATTGAAATCCAATCATCCCAAATGTTCTCCAGTTGTTTTCCATTTTGTGCTGTTTGATAAATATTGGTCTTCTATGCATATTAATCACTCTCTGAAAGGGGGCTCAGACTGATTTGCATTGTGCAAGCTCTCAAGGCATCCTGTAGAGTGTTGGAGGGAAAAAAAGAAAAAAAAGGAGGGAAATGGGGTTGGTTTTGTCATGCTGAAGAGCCACCCCCTGATCCCTGCAACCCATCTCTGAAAGGATTTCTCCTAATTCAAGTAGAAGGGCCTCCTAAAGTCGCAGGCTGAGAGGCAACTTTGAGAAGTATAAACATTGTCTTACACCCCCCACATTTAAACCAGAAACACAACTCTCTGCCTCTCTTCCTCTTTGCCTTGCTGTCTCGTAGAAAGTTAAAACGTGCTGTTTCTGGCACCAAACAGAATTGGAAAAAATAATGACTGTTTTCAGACAACTTACAAACACCCTGCCCACTTGCTACTGCTTAAACAAATAATGCTTCAAACTCAAGCCACTGGTTGATTCAGTCAGTACATTTACATGCACAGTTATAATCAAGATCTTTGGTGTTTTGAGACTTCATGCAATTTTCAATGTAAATCTTTGAAGCACTACATACAGCAGTAAAGTGCTCAGAACTGCATGCCTATGAACAAAGATGACAGATTTCAAATCGCATACTTCCAGGGGAGCCTGGGCTAGCCGAGAAACTGCCATTGAGATGAATGGGAGCGCTAATGCATGGGTTTCTCCAAGTATTATAGACCTCTGACTCAAACAAAAAGATTGCAGTTCCCATTGGTGTCTACAGGGGCATAGAAGTTACACCGTTCACCTTTAAGGTGCAGCTTGAAAGTCCCTTAATCCCATTGAATGACTCATCTGTTATGTTGTAACGCGTAGCAATGGTTGTGACATCATCCAACAGTTACTAGGTTATAATATAGACTACTGTGTTGAAATGTATCACTGTTGGTTCCTCTGCATCATGTGTTCATTTTTATATTTTACATATAATAATGCATTTGGCTAAACTTTAAACATGTTCTTCTAGTTACTCTGTAGGCTTTTGTGATGGTAATAGCATTCAGATGCAGTCCAGAGGCGTCCGTTTTCAAGATTCAACTTTATTGTACCCCACTTCAAGGAATTTAGAGTAGATTTCCGGCTAAAACCACCAAAAACAAAGTCTGCGCATACTTTGAGTTCCTTTCCACACTGTGTTCAAACAAGAGCAACCCAAAGCATTTTCACAAGGTTACTGTTTCCCTCCACTTGTGGCAAGCGGAATAATTCTAGGACTATTTTCACAGCTTTATCCATTCAGAGTCAACCATTGTAGTGAATGTCCTGGGGTCTCATTTATAAAACTCTAAGTAGATTTCATCCTAAAAGTGTACATAGGCACAAAAGCTAGATTTTGCGTACGCACAAAAGTTTTCAGAAAAAGACTTTCATATGCCCATTTTGTGCGTACGCAAAGTTTATAAATGAGACACCTGATGAGATGAGATAAAAGTGTTGTGCTAATTTTGTCATGCCAAATGACTGCCAAAAGCAGCGTTTCAAAAGGTGATATGTGATGGCAACTTGTCTTAATCAGTTTGATTTTAGCAGTTAGCAGCTCAAAATATTACCTTATTGTGGCATAATAGCTTGTATGTGATCATATTACATTTCTGCAGTTTCTTTCCTTTGCCAGAACTGCTGTCATGTGTTAGCTAATAGTGTGTAATTACCATGCAAAAGCAAACGAACACGCTGGTACCATGGTGTGGTGAGATGGAATACTGTATATCACCAGCACATTGAAATGAGATCAAAACTTTGACATTAAATTTAATTGAACTGTGTTTTATGCTATGTCACTTTTCAGTCCTCTATACACTCCCTTTCAATAGTTTGGGGTCAGTAAGTTTTTGTTTTTTTGAAAGAAATTAATGCTTTCATTTAGCAAGGACATCAAATTGATGAAAAGTTACAGTAAAGACATTATGAAAGAATAATGAAAAATAATCTTTAAAAAAATCAGTTGCATCACAGTTTCCACAAAAATAGGAAGCAGCACAAATGCTTTAAAAAAACAAACAAACAAACAAAAAAAAAAAAACACAATAATAAGAAGAAATGTTTTTTGAGAACCAAATCAGCAAATTAGATTTCTGGATGATTATATAACACTGAACAGTGGAGAAATGGCTGCTGAAAATTCAGCTTTTTAAATTATATTATAATATATTAAAATGGAACATCATTTTGAATTGTAATAATATTTCACATTATTTCTGGATTTCCATAAACAATACTTTAAATAAAATCCACCTTTTTCTGTAAAAAAAAAAAAAAAAAAAAAAAAAAAAATCAACTGCTGGATGCTACAACTAAATAATTCAAGTGTTCTTAAAGAGCTGTAGGATTTTACATTTGGGAGCTAAAAATGAATGTTCTTTTCCAGTTTGAGTGGAAAAGACTATGCCTCAAAAATGTCTCTAAATCATAACATTTAACCAATGTTAATATTGAAATGCTTGCCTGTGGAAGGCAGTCCTTTTAGTTGGAGCCTGTGAGTTCATGTTCGAAAAGAACATTCTGGAATTCCTGCAAGCACTGGCCTAAATTTGAAGAATAATAACCTGAGAAGAGACAAAAGAGTGAGTGCAGGGGGGTTGGAGGGCCAAAGTACAAGAGCCAATACAAAGACAGTAGCTTTGAATTAGAAGCATGGCTTAAAGTCCAAAAAATGCAAGTGTGAGTTGAATATTTTTAGCACATTTCTGTCTTAATTTTCTAAAAATATCTTTCAGCAGTCTATCTTGCTGTTTCCTGTCTGGTTGAGTGCTTTTAGTTTGGACAAGACTGCTTGTCTGTCTCCCACTGCTTTTCAAATGCAGTATTACATCTGATTCTGCCACAGGCGTGCTGATGTAATCAGATCAGACAAATCTGATTTAAACTGCAGAGATTTCATAGCTTTCATGCGTGTACAGCATCGTAGTATTGCTGCAACAGCTCTCATTAATGACCGATGCTATCCAGCTCTAAACACTGCTCTACACATCTGCATATTTTCTCTCATAGTCATCAACACCAAGAAAAGTCATGGCATAACTGATGAATTCACATGGAAAGAGCAATCTGGTCTCCTGGGCATTTTGCAATGAAGTATCATATTTCAAGCACATCTATTTACTGCCAAGATGCTTTTTTGAGAGTTGTGGTCAGTTTATTGGCCAGCTTGATCCGTTGCATTGTAGCATGCTATTTTTTTCGAGATGGGATGAATTGGTTTTCTCTGTCAAAAACCTCTGTGTGTTTTGACTGAATTCTCAAAGTTTTACTTTTAATGCCTGTATCCATGAATTTGTTCCAAGGTTGCAAATATAGTAGTACATGGCCTTGACATTTGATTTGCTACTTGTTTGAAATCGTAGAAAGAGACTCGGAGCATTCAGAGTGGTCCCAGTGTACGGTAATTCATTTCCTACCAACAGTTTCCCAGCACAAAGCCATATGGCTGTTGACATAATCAATTGCTCCCATAGTAGGCAATTCAGTTGAATATGAAGAGTCTGATGTCGCCACTGTGATTGCCTCCTCACCTTTGATTGCTTTTCCTGTGCTTTCGTTGTTCTCGTCATTCGTCTTTCCTTTCACCTGAATCACAGCCAGGCCAAAGTGTTTCTGCCTCAACACCATTGTTGGGGAAACTGCTTCAAATCTATAGCTGGCCAAGCTATGTGCTACACATTATTTTAAATATTCAACTACAGTCAAGCCACCCTTTAAAAAAAGTTAACTACACTACTAGTAAATAACAAAATAATAACAGTTTAATGTAGCTACATTGCGGTTTTCTGCTCAAGGACTCATCTTGGCAAAACTACTTCTTTTTTTAAAGCAACTGAGCTATGTTACATCACTGAAAAATGTAGTTGCTTTACTGCTGTTTAGGTAGTTATTCCCCACCAATGAAAAATGTATAGGTTAGTGAAAGAGGCAAGTTGCTGATTTTGATTACAAGACCACTGAGGTGATGGTCTTGATGCGTGCTGCCAAACATACATAATATTTGCCGTATTAATCTTGGCCCTGGGCTAAAACCAAGTAGGGTGTCTTATTCATCCATCCCTTCATCTGTCTTCTTGTTTTGATAGGATGCAGGACTGGGAGATGAACCTCTGTAAAAGTCACTGTCTTTTCCAAGGAGTTTAGAGGTTTTAGGTGCTAAAGAACAAAAATAGTCTTCTCTTTCTTTGACTCGGCAGCACGGCAATGCACTGAGCAACAAAGGTTAAGGATTTAGACAAAAAATAATGTCTGCTTTCTCAATACAGTCATTTTTCTCACTCCTCTTGATCATGGATGTATGAAATTACTTCCGCTGTGTATGGAACCATTACTGTGGATTATGTATTCTGAAAATATGTTTTCATAACCAGGGTTTTCATTCCTGCACTTATCCGGTGGGTTACAGTAGCTGAAGGGGCATCTGTTAGATCACTGGTGCAAACCCCTGGGTTTGAACATCTGTTTAGGTTTTAAGAACAAAGGAAAGGGATGGCTGAGATAACCGATGTTTGTTCTCAGTTCTGGCAGCAATGCATACTTCTTCTGATGATGTTGGAAGTTTTCTGTCACTCTTTGATTTTAAAAGAGATAGATAAATTCTCACTCAAAAGTGAAAATTCTGTCATTATTTACTCCTTCATTAAACCACTTCTTGTCTGAACGAATCAATTTATCACAATGAATCAGACTTCCAAACGTGGCGTAAGTAATTAGAGGACCGTCGAGAAAAGCATGTATGACTTTCAGATAATATTCTGAAGAATGTGGGTAAACATGTTTTGGTGAAAAAAAATAAAGGTTATCTTTTATTTTCCACAGAAAAAAGAAAGGACAGTTTTAGGATGACGTGATGAGAACTTGAACATTGTGTATTAACTTGTAAATTAAAAAAAAAGGGATTTTCTTATTTCAAATATAATAGAAAATAATTTTGAGGTATTGTCATTATATTTTATTTTATTTTATTTTATTTTATTTATTTTCCATACTAACCAGACAAGACACAATCAGTTAAAGAGCACCTATCATGGAATTTTGAAATTTACCTTTCATGTAGTGTGTAACATAGATCTAAGTGAACAAAAACATCCTGCAAAGTTTGAAATATGACAGTGCACCGTATATAAAGTTATTGTCTTTGAAAAGTAAGAGTCGACTCTGAGTCATTTTTATGAATCGTTAGAAGACCGAAGCTTTTTCTCTGACTAGATGACGTCAACTTGTCAAGTTATTTGAATACGATACGCCCACTTATTGCGCTCCAAGATGCCAGTGAAAACTAGAAAACATCATGGCGACGAGACGCTGTGTTCTGAAGTGCGACTCAAAAGCAAACTTTTTTAATCTGCCCAAGGATGAGCATTTGAAGACTAAGTGGCTACAATTCATATATACAACTGTACCACAGAAGTATAGTCCGAGCCTTGTACTTTGTTCACGCCATTTTGAAGACGATTGCTTTACCAACTTATATGCAATCAAACTTGGATTCGCGAGCCGGCTGATATTGAAGGAAGGTTCAGTTCCAAGTGTATTTGCATCAGCTTCCTCCTCCGTATCACAACCTGTAAGTGTTATTAATAATTGTTGCTTTTACGTTTTATGTAGCATGCTTAATAATTGTTTGGTTTGTTGTGTAAGCACCGTTTAGCTTCTAGGTCTTCAATGACAACTGTATTGAGATATGTGAATTGTTTGTCGTTGTGTTGTCTGATCAGTATTTTAAAGTTGCAAATTGTTTCTGTGTAGTTGTAGCCCGTGTTAAATAACTATTACTATGTTAATTTTTTTATATATGCTTTCTATCTTTTCAAAGTACATATAATGTGTTTCCAGGTAAAGCACGATATTACTGTCTTACTGAAGTAGTTCTAAAAATTCGCAGTGAACCTAAGAATATGTCGATTATTGTAGACTGACGTCGTTCTAATTACTTTGTTTAATAATAAAGAATGTAGTGTAGCACACAGACTTTATAATAATTGTGAAACTGCTGTTTATTGTGCTGCACTGGCAGTTACAGGGTTAATGCGGGAGAGATGAGTGATTTCGGCTGGTGCTCCTGTGAGCGTCTTTTGTCTGTCGTTCTTCAAACATTACAGTAGACACATTTTGGTTTACAAACTGTATTGTTTAATCAGTTAGTCACGTTAGCACTCGGCTAACGTATCCACCTAGTGTTCACAGTTTAGCAGCTAAACTTTAGCTGTGGGCACGATTCGCTTGCATAAGTGTTTTTGTATTTTATGTCATTATAAGAACGGATTGACTATATTATTGTTTTATGTAAAGGTACTTTGTCAATGGTAGCGCTGGCTAACTGGCTCAAGGACTCATCTCTGTGCCAATCACAACAGGTTTGGCCAGCTGACCAATCAGAGCAGAGTAGGCTTGAGGAAGGGAGGGGCTTGCTCCGAACTTGCTTGGAACGAATCGTTTCCTAATCATTGGCAAATGACTCTAATATTAAATGTATATTCTGAGAAAATTACAATGTTTTCTGATCTTAGATGCATTTAAACCTGTTGTAGGGCACTCCAACACAATATTAGGACACTTTAAAATACCATATGACCTGCTCTTTAAAATTAAAATCGATGAAATATTAACAATTAAAAATTCATATATCTTCAGTAGGGATGTAACGATTCACTCAAGTCATGATTCGATTCGATTCACAATTTTGATTTCACAATTCTATTTGATTGATTTTTACACGAGATTTGAGACAAATTATAAATTAAATGTGTCCTTTTATTATTGCTTGGACAAAATGCTGCATGTTACTTTGTGAAATTGAAATATAACACTAAACTAATATACTTTTAAAGCACTTTTGATTGCTATACTCACTTTGGATAAAAGCATCTGCTAGTTAACAAAATTTAAATGTAATGTAAATAACAAAACTAAATAGAAATTTTAAAACAAGGCCCAAATCAAATAAATAAGTAACAAAAATAAAAGAAATCTCTTCATATAAACAAAATAAGGCTTTGTCTGTGCTCTTTCCAATTAAAATTAGAGGCAGGAAACCACTGCATTTTAAAGGAGTCATATGATGCGATTTCAAGTTTTCCTTTCTCTTTGGAGTGTTACAAGCTGTCAGTGAATAGATAAGATCCCTAAAGTTGCAAAGACTAAAGTCTCAAACCCAAAGAGATATTCTTTATAGAAGTTAACACTCGTCCGCACCCTCCTAAAACAGTTTGTTTAAACACGCCCCCACATGTCTACATCACTGTGTGGGAAGATTTGTATAACACCACTCAAAGAAAGAAAGCTTAACTTTTATTCTCGCTGTAGTATTGTTGCTGCCGCCTGCGCCATGTCATGGAGATGCTGTGTGTTTCAATCTGAAAGCGAAACTACTTTGTTTGGCCTTCCAAAAGATGACACAACTAGAAATCAGTGGTTAAGTTGTATTTACAACACTGTTCCAGAACAGTTCAAACCAAATATTCAGATGGGTGCAGTGCATTTTACGGAGGACAAGGACTGTTTCCTGGGAGAGTAGCCTACAGTGCTGGTATTCTGGCAAATAATGCTGACTCACAGCCTGTAAGTAGGCTACGTTATCATATTTAAAGGATTTGCCACTGAATATTCAAACGTGAGTTTTCAGCAGTGTAGAGCAGTGCGAGTTGTTTGTCGTTTCTCCGATCACAAATGCAGACATGGTTTTATGTGTCCACGGCGCGATGTAACGCAACGTGTAAAAAGACAGTATAAGTCATTATAATCAGTAATTATGTCCCCACTGGATGCTACAAATGCCTCGTTTGTAATGGCTTTTATTGTTTTTGTCTCATCGCGCTGGGACACGGCATCACAGTATGTTAAGGGGCGTAACATTTTGCAACAAAGATGCTGCATACATGCAACATGAGCAGTTTTTAATCTAAATTAGATTAATTTCGAAATTTGAAGTAAAAACAGAATGATTTGACTTCAGTTTTGTGAAACTATACATAAAAAATATCTGCTTGAAACAGAAACAGCAGACGAGCTGAACGAGATGCAGAGGCATGATCTAAACTTTTCTAAAGCTGGTTTGCTAGATAGCCATACTCCTCTTTTAATCTCATTGGCCAAAATCCTTCTTTGTGAAACTGTACATTTATTAATACCTTCTTATTGGCTGAGATTGTATCATGTCAAACTGTAGTTTCAGTTACATTACAATTGTCTTGTGTCGCAGTAGTTTTAGCATGGATAGGCGAATACATGTTGTTAAAAAAAAGAGTAAACATTGATTAATAGGAAATATTAATCATTAAAAGATACATATATTTATATATGATTAATCATAAAAATATATACTAATCTTGACTTATATACTGATAACTGATATATTATTTATTTTGGATAGGTATAAGGCAAGAACAAATCCTTGACATGTCCTCTAACCATTACTGACTAAAATCTACTTTCTACTTTTTTTTTTTTTTTTTACATTTCAGCCTGAAATGTCAGATGTCAGTCGGTGCTTGCTCTTACTTTAGGACTAGCATTTCAGAAATAGACCACTTTAAAAACTACTTTCCAGCCGTAAAAGACGTGTCTTATCTTAGCTTAGACTGCACAGAAGGCAGGTGATCTTCGGCAATATTGAGCTGATTATTTTTAAACTTCTATGAAAATCTATGACGATTGAAAACCATTCAGTGCAACTTCAATGGATGTGCAGTAGATTGCTGTAAAGGCTGAAGGAGGTGATTGTTGATCTTTGTAGCCAGGAGGCCTTCACATTTGTTTGTCTGTCTCTGTCCGGGACAGATGGTGTGGAGTGGCTGTGATGTGGAGCCATGTCAGTAGAGTAACATCTGTGAGTTTAGTGTTATTCACCTCATCTCTGAAGCATGCTGTTGAGAGGAAAGCACAGAGCAACATTAGTTTTAACCTTCCTGTGGTGCATAAATGAGGCCATAACACAGGTGCTCGGGTCTAAAATGTATCGCCCATTCAAATTTCTGCACTTTCACATCTGGTGTATCAGCATTTAAACAGTATAGTACACCCAAACATGAATATTCTGTCATTATTTAACTTTTTTTTCTCTTTCTTTTTTGGTGGAATTCAAAAGGAACAACATGAGTCTTCATTCATTCATTTATTCATTCATATTCTGTCATTTACTCACCCAACTTTTTTTTTTTTTTTTTTGGTTTGTTTGTTTATTTTTTGGGTGGAATACAAAGGAATTCAAAAGGAACAACATGAGTGTCCATTCATTCATTCATTCATTCATTCATTCATTCATTCATTCATTCATTCATTCATTCACTAATCCATGAATATTCTGTCATTATTTACTCACCCAACATTTTTGATGATTTTCTTTTTTTTTTTTTTTTTTGGTGGAATACATAAAGAAAAAAATGAGAGCGAGTAAATAATTGCTGTTTTGTAAGTAAAATATGTATGTTTTTATTTATGAATATTACAAATTTTTAATGAAAATTAAAAAAAAATATTTTAATTGTATTTATTTTTAAGGAACAACATGAAAGTGTGTAAATATGACATTTTTCTAATTACTTCATTAAATATTACATTTTATATATATATATATATTTTGACCCAAATATTTTCATTCACTTCAACTTACTTTACTTGCTAAAGTATATTTGCAATATGAAAACTTGGCTTGATTTGAGACGTCTGTAGTCTCTGTTTTTAGCAGTCTCCACATCCAGAGGCCATGTAACCTTCATTAATCATTCTATCAGAACTGCAAATTACAACCGGAACGATCCGTAAACATCATAGAAAAAATCTAGCTTTCTTAGGAAGTAAGCGAAGTGAGTTTCTCAAAGAGCTTCCGCTGGATTGATCACATTAGCCATAACCAGTGAGAATCAAATACTTGTCGGATGTGACGGCAGATTCGGCATGGCCGGCTTCCCATGGGCAGGCAGTTTTGAAGGCCTCTCATTAGAAGAGCTGCTCCTATTGTTTATGGATCCTAATGATCATCACAGCGAGCAGCCAGTGAAACAAAGAGGAGAGCCATGGAAAATACAGACCTCGCCGTCAGAACAGAACACATCTACTATTCCAGAGGACCTAGTGCACAGCTTCACCCTGGCTTTTGTGAGAATGAAGGCTCCTTGTGGCTCCCTAGATCTCTCCATCTCATTAGTGTTATTGGGAAAGACAGTCTCTGGACAGTATTTTTGCCCAAGATGTGGAAAAGCCTTAATTAGTTCCCTTCCTAACGTGCTTATGCACCTTGGTGATGTCCAACAGCGACTTAAAAACCGTGTCTGATATACATAAATACAGTCGGGAGGCCGACACAGTTTCTGCAGTAATTAGTTTGTTTTAAACCCAACAAACAAGCGCTCATTTTGAGCTGAAATAAATGTTTAATGCCTTTTGTTCTTCTCTGGAGACAGATCTGGGGAGGCGGTGAGACATTATGGAACAGGCAAAGACTGATTCAGTCAGACAGAAGGCAAATCATTTGGAGAATTGCCTTTGTGCCAGCAATGTTAGAGGTTTGGTTGAATTTTGTTACTGCAACTTAATTGAGAATGCATAAAATAATTTTTTATATATATATTGTACATATTTTTTAATATATGATGGCTGTTAGGCCAGAATGATCAGTGGTTAAAATCACAATTTAAGCTATTTCGAAACAAACTCATACTGTTTAATACAAATATATAGTGAATGCTGTCAAAAACCTCAATAAATATTTTTTTTAATAATGTAATATAACAAAAAATATAAATAAAATATGCATATATCACCCAGCCTTACTGGAGAGCCTGTTCTTGTATTAGGTTTCAGTGTGATTCATGATATGATCATCATTATTCTATTACTCATCATGACAGCATTTCATCCGTAAGCCCTTTATAGTGCCAAATGAAATTTAGCCACTAACAAAATTGTTGATTTGGCATCCTGGCTGCAATGCATCTGGGAAATCTGTCTTGTTCACAGACCAGATGACCTCATGGTCAAACCTACCCGTCCACTATGTGATTGAACAGCGTCTGTGTAGGTATTAGGTTTCTGGGCAACGGAGTGACAGCTGTGCATTTCTTTGTAATGGAGAGTATGCAGATAAAAGGCAAGTGTCCAGGGGCGAGTGAGAGAGGGACTGAGAGACTATGGGCTCAGAGTGTGGATGCAGCTGTGTTTGAACAATCACATTACTGTTTCATCACTGAGAAGACTCCAGAAGAAGAAACGTTCAGTTGCTTCTGTACATTGTTCTTTGGCTTTATTGAAAGCCAATGGCTTTCAATTTTTTTGTTTGGAGCCCTGTACAAATGTTATAAATTCTCTGGTAATTCTTTATTATATTATAACAGACATGCTTGTCCTTTTTTCTTTTACCCAAGTTTCTTTTCTTACAATAGACTAATAAAGTATAAATAAATACAATACAAATAGATAAATGTAAATATTTAGCCTATATATTATTTTTTTCTTCCTCTTTTTTTTTTTTTACACTAAATTCACTATATGATTTATTTACTTTGTATTCACCAGATAAAGTTGGAGATTGGAAAGTTTCCATATACCAGCATTATCTAATGAGGGGGTGCCCAGTCCTGCTCCTGGAAGTTCACCGTCTTGTTGAGTTTAGCTCCAGCCTGCTAAAAACCCTGATTACCTGGTTCATTTCTTGGTGTTTCATTAGAGTTTAAAGCTAAACTGTTGGCCCTCGAGATTGGTCACACATGTGCTAATGAAAATAACAAAATCTCCATTAAAATGGGGATAAAAATGAACATATTGCCAGCCATTAAAGATTTAGACAAAACTAACCCTCATCAGGAATCAGATATTGTTGTGGGTGTACGGTAGAACCCTACAGCGCCTCCCATGGCAAAACAGCTAACTAAGGTCATTTTTCTTCCTGTTTATCTGTGCCTATTAATTGGCCTAAAAAGATGTTAAATCACTAAAGTATTCATTTATATTATCTTGCAGTGTGAAGAGATGGTGAATGGCTAGTTTGGGTAGGTTGTTTTAGTGGAGGTTTTATGAGAAGGTGCCAAATAATCTTTACGCAGCTCTTCCATGATTGATCACAAGCTCTTTGTCGATGCCACAGCATATCCACAGCTCACATTTCATATGAAAGGACAGCATTCCCATATCAGAGTGATAATAGATAGCTAGGAGATTAAGAATCACTGTCGGGTCCACTTTAGCTTATTACTTTTTCTTTGAAAACAAACGCAGTCGTTTGTCAGTAATCTGTCATTAGAGCAGTCCGGCTCTAATGGACTTGGAAAGGGTTGGTCTGCAGAGAACACAGGCCTCTCACCACAAATAACCTCATTAATCGTTGACCCTTGATTTATACCAGGGCTGGCTGGAGGCTTTAAAGCTTCTCTAGAAGACTCCACGGTTGTCCTTCTTTCGACGGTGTCATTAGGTGTATTTGCACTCCTGGTTTCTAATCGGTATCCTGTGATGCCCATTATCTGTTTGTGTGGAGGTGTGGCTGTGTGTGGGAGTGTGGATGCTGCTGTGTAGGTGTGACTCAAGGTAACTATAGTAACCGTGTGGGCATGCTGGCTCCATTGACTCATGACATCATTCTTTAAGCAGAAGATTCCGTTGCAAATGTCACACCATTACATTAGCTATTGTTGAACACTGACTTTAAAAGGCAACATAAAACTGTTCGCAATGCATGTGTATTCTGTAATGTGATGTGCTTTTGAGTGAAAAAGAATATTCTGTCAGATAATGTAGGATGTGATTGCCATTGGAATAAAAAATAGGTATATGGTATTTATGAATTAGGTGTGTGTTCTTGTGTAAGATCCTCTCTCTCTCTCTCTCTCTCTCTCTCTCTCTCTCTCTCTATATATATATATATATATATATGATTTTTTTTCTATGATATATATAATATATATAATTTATAAGTACAATTAATATATTATTGGTATATGCATTAACTTGTTGCTATTATAAAAATATATGAAAAAATATATAATTTTAAAATATTTGTTTTCAATCAAATATTTTATTTTAATATATTTTTTTTTGTGTAATAAAGTTTGTTAAATATTACAGTTTTTCTTCTGAAATTACTTCAAATGCATTTTTTATATATATAATTTGATAGTAGTCTCAGGCAGTACATTGGTTCAAAGAAACCTCTGGTATAGTACTGTAAAGAGAAAAATATAATATCTTTCTGATATAATATATAATGTCCAACTGCAACTTAAAAAATGTTCATTGTATTTATTGTGAAGTACACAGATGTTAAACATTCATCATGGTCAAGCTGAAATGGAAGCAAATCAATATATATTCCTCCTTAAATCCCTGTTGCTCTGGAGATAAAAATACATGAATATTTGAAATGTGTGATTGGAGAATTCAGCTGTAAAAGCACTGGCAATGCTTAATCTACCTGTTCAGATTCAAACAAAAACATGCATCACTGTTGACATTTTGCTGGAAAACACTGCACAGCATTAAATATTGTAGACACAGAATGCATTAGGAAAAATAAGCAGAGAAATACACTTCCCTTAAGAATCACGTTGCTGGCGCCAGCTAACCTGCACGCTACGCAGAGGTGCTTCTGTGCCAGTGCCTGGAGAGTACACATACTTATGTGCAGATGAATAATTAACTGTTTTTTTTTCAGAGCATCGACTGCGTCTGGGATGGCGTGTAGACAGGGATTCATGCTGGGTCTGGGTGTGGCTTTTGGTAAAGGAAGGAAAAGCTTTGTGGTTATGATAGTGGCAGGTGAGACTGTGGCATATGGCTTGGCGCCAGACTAGCAGGTGACTGCCCTTGGAGAGATTTACTTCCACTGCTCTGCAGGGAGCTAGCACAGAGTGCTAGACCCGAGTCATGACCCCACAGGACCAGAAGCCTTTCACCAAAACTCACCTGCGACACACTGTCTGTTTGGCACAGTTTGATGGGGCAGGGGGAGATGATCAAAATGCTGAACTTTGACACACTGAGCTAATAATAATAATAATAATAATTTATGCAGTAATTTACTCCTCTGAAATGTTGGTGACTGTGCGTAAGGAAACAATAACATCTTGTTATAATATCTTGTTATAATGATTATTTTTTTAATTATATAGTCATTTTTTTGTCAGAATTTCAGACGTGAATATTAATAATAATAATAATAATACATTTATTATTTGATATCATAATTTTTTTAGTGCTGTCAAACGATTAATTGCGATGAATTGTTTGACAGCCCTATTATTTTTTTTATAATATAGTCTTAATTCTGTCAGTTTCGAAAGTGAAAATTACTACTACTACTACTACTACTACTACTAAGGAAACGGTAATATCATGTTGTATCATAACTTGCTATTTGCTATCCAATCCATGTCCAATATAATTTTGTCTAGTTTTAAACTGTATGTAGGCTTGATTCCCCCTCATCCAAGATGGCTGGCTTTTGGGAGCATCTCTGGGGAGTGAGAAAGCTCAGTGGCGGCGCAGAGGCTGCCTGGCGAGGGCTGCACATTCTAAGTGTGCATGGAGTTGTCTCATAGGGACAGCACACTCTCTCAGGCATTAGTCAGTGGGCTTGTGTGCCCTGGCTTCTCACGCTACCTGTTATTAGAAGATACAATCAGCCCTCAGACTTTGAGCTCTGGCTTTATCTCTCTCTCTTAAGTCCACTTCACAGCAGCAACCTTTCCAGCTTTCTCTACTAAGGGCTGGAACAAAACAACAAAACAAGATTTGGGGCAGAGAGAAAGAAAGTTGGAGAGAGAGAAATGTAGTTGTTTTTTGGATCAGGGGCATAGAAATTATTTTTAAGGCAGTGTAGAAATGTCATATGTGACCCTGCACCAAAAAACTAGTCATAAGGGTCAATTTTTAGATTTATACATCATCTGAAAGCTAAATAAATAAGCTTTCCATTGATGTATTTGTTAGGATAGGACAATATTTGGCGGAGATACAACTATTTGAAAAAATAAAAATATTGAGAAAATCACCTTTAAATTTGTCCAAATTAAGTTCTTAGCAATGCATATTACTCATCAAAAATTAAGTTATTTACAGTGGGAAATTGACAAAATATCTTCACGGAACATGATCTTTACATAATATCCTAATTATTTTTGGCATAAAAAAAAAATCAATAATTTTGACCCATACAGTGTATTTTTGGCTATTGCTACAAATATACCCCAGCGACTTAAGACTTCCAAGAAAGACGAACGTTGAAATTTCTGTCAAGATATACAGGTAACTAAGTCAATATCAACCACTTGGGTCATCAGTACTGGTCTAATTTGGTTTCTGTTATGTTTACGTTTAACAGAATCTCCTTTTTTTTTTTAAAAAGAATCTCTCTTAAAGATCTTTTTTATTGTACAAAAAAATTAAGCAGATTGTTTAACAGAAAAAAATTAAGCATAATATTGATCCCCATATCAGGTATCAGCTAAAAATAATTACTTATAATTAACTATAATTAAAAATAATAATTAATATTTTTTATATATAAATACAATTTATATAATAAGATTTTATAATTTATATTTGCATTAATTTCTTTGTAATTTTTTTTGTGGTAACACCAGCATAAATTTCCATTTTGGGTCTGGCTTGGTTTTTGCTGGTCAGTCATGGCCAATTAAAAGTTGGCTTGTTAAGCTGGTCGAATATCATGATCTTTCTCATGGGATTCTGCTGATCAGGGAAGTCTTGATGGTTAACCATGTTGGGAAGCCTGCTAGGTAGAGCTGCATCCTATGATAGAGGCCAAGGGATGTATGTATTACAGAAACTTCTCAAGTCTTCAGTTATGAGACATTTTCTAAATGAGATCCTAACTGAAATCACCATGGTTACTAAATGGATAAGGTACGATTCTGAGTTGGGATGTTTCTGTTTCTGTCTTTCTGTTCCCTAGAAATGTGAAAATCTGTTTGCTATTATGATTGTTACGCCCCTGTGCTGGATGCATGGTAAGACGGTTATTGAATCAACACTGTATCTGGCATCTCTTGGCATGGGGATCTGGGGGTCTGAATCACCGTCTTATCAAATCTGAGGTTGATGAGCAGTTTATCCACAAATACGCAATGTGATCTGCGTCTACACTAATTAAGTTGTCTGGCTTAATCAAATGTTTGGCCAATTGTGTGTCCTGTATGGCTAATCATAGTCTAACAGGAAAACTAAGCACATTAACAGTGCTGATAAATCAGAGGTACAACGGAGATACAGTTGCAAAAAGTACTATTTTTTTAACAGAAATATATACTCAGCGGGTCACTGTTTACCTTTTTTAAATGACTCACCATACATCTTGCAGCATCAGCGTTCTGTGAGAGAATATCCACATGGCTGAGAATATCTCCTTTGACATATTAATGCAGCTTGTGTTGACATGAACGGTGCAAAAATATATTTTAGAGACTCATGTCTCATTTATTTTCATTTAGCCTATTGCTTTTTTTTTTTTTGGTGCACTACCATTCATACGTTTGGGGTTGGGGTTATTATGATAAAATTTTCTGTTTTCTATTTCAATTCTATTTTAATATATTTTAAAATGAAATTTATTCCTATGGTGGCAAAGCGGAATTTTCAGCATCATTACTGAAACATTATAGTCTTCTGTGTCATGTGATCCTTTAGAAATAATTAAACTAACAAGTTTAAGGTCATAAAAAGACTTAAATATTTTAAATGGTATAAGAAAATTCTTTTTTAAGAAAAAAAAATTAAGCTGAATGCACACAAAGTTGATAATGTGAACCAGTGGATCAACAAGAAAATAATCTAAATAATTAAGGTAATAAGATATATTTTAAATTATTTTTAATATGATCATTTATATTTTTGACTCACCCTTTTCTTACAATTTTTTGGAAGACTGAAAGGTGAGGTTTATCATTTTATTAAACTTATTGATTTTGTGAAAGCATATAGTTTAATTGTAAAGTTTAAATCGTGGTTTTTACAGTAATTTTACGGTGTAGTATGTTTAGTACAGTATGTCGCTATAGATATTGCCCTACCCTGCTCGTGCAATATTAATTTTATTTGTGCAGTCTTAAAAAAGTTCTTAAAAAGCTTTAAATTTGGTTTTTAAAACCCTGTAGATACACTGCTGGTGCTCAACATTTCTTATTATTATCAATGTTGAAAACAATTGTGCTGCTTAATATTTTTTACAGGATTCTTTGATTAGAAATATTTAAAAGTAAAATGTCTTCACTGTCACTTTTGATCAGTTTGTGCATCCTAGCTGAATAAAAGTATTAATTTCTTTAAAAAACTTTGAACGGCAGTGTACAGTATATGAAGTCTCTAAATCAGTGGTGTCCAGTTTTGCTCCTAGATGGCTGCTTTCCTGCAGGGTTTAGCGCCAACCTTAATTAAACACACTTTAGCCAGCTAATCAAGGTCTTCGAGATTACTAGAAACTCCCAGGCAGGTGTGTTGGAGCAGGTTGGAGCTGAACTCTGCAAGAATGTGGCCCTCCAGTGAGCTCAGGCCATCTCTGATGTTTAATTATGCATGCTCATTTTCATGACTTTTTACATTTAGATCACTTAAAGTTAATCTTTAAGAACCCCAATACTTTAATAACACTGTTAAATGTAATATTTAGCAAACCTCAAAATGAATATCCATTTTTCATACTGTACATTATAATGATTGTACAGTAGGTAGACATCCAAAACGTCGTTTCTACCGCCGCTCGTACCGCCGCCGCGGCGTCTGCAAAGTGCATTTGCAGCTTTTGACCGCTGAGTGGCGCTTTAATCACAGGTTTTCAAACAAGCGCATCAAAGCACATTTTCGCAAATAGACGTCAGCTTTGCCTCACCGAAGTGTTATATTTGATTGCAGTCGGGCAAAATGAAAGAAAAAATATTTAATATTCACAGATGAAAGTTTAGTCTTTATGAAGATATGTGCGTTTCTTAGAACGAATTCAAGCAGGATAAATGTCAAGCCTATGAGCCTGTGCTTATATTTTCTCTACACCATATTTTAGATTAGACACATTTAAATAGTGTGCAGTATTATTTATATCATATGAATTATGTGTTATATTATTAAAAAGAAAATGTGGTTTACTTTGCCTCGGAGCATTAAAAGTGATAGCCTATTGTGAGCTAGGCTTGCGTGTTTTATAAATTATTTTCTTTATTTTAGTAAAACGTAAGGCACTGTATAATTTCGCTCCCATTATTTAGGCCTAATTAAAACAAGAAACGAATAAATTAAACCTGCACGATTTAACTAAATCATTGCAACTCTAAAGAATGGATGGATTAATAAAACGTCCTCACTTATCAACAAAGTGCAAATGATGTAAAAAAAAAAAAAAAAGAGCTTCATTAATTGACAACTTCAGTGATTTTAAATGGAGTCTTCTTTGCTTGCTTTCATATAATTTAGGTAAAGTAAAAATAAATAAATAAAATAAATAAATAAATTGCAGCCCCATTTAAATGCAGGTTTGTATAGGCTAATATTCCGTAAAATATCAGTGCAAGATTTGGTCTGCATGATGCTGAGTGCACGCAGCATTTATTCTTATTTGTCTACATATTTTATCTTCATTACAAATCTTGTTTGGTTTTATTTTGGATAATTGCATGTAAAAAAAATTTTACTTTGTAATGCATATGCAAAATGTGAATTATTATTTATATTCAAGTGTTTGTGCAAAAATTATTAATGCATGACAGGGAGGCGCCCTCTCGATCACGTAATTTTTTTCCTAATAATGAAATAACTGAAAATTGTGGCGTCTCACATACATGAGAAATATATCTACAGAAAGCTTGAAATGTCTTTTAAACGAATCAATTCAAAACGAAAGCATTATGTAATCTGTGAAGGTTGTATTTCTGTTTAAAGGCGCGTCCATGTGGAGAGAGTCAGCACTGTGAATTTCATCTTGCAGCCGACAAGAAAACATTTGTTTATTAATAAATAATTAAAATGTCTACTTTTTCATAATTATTAGGCTACTTCTGCCTGTGCTTTGTGACGAACTTAATGCATGTTCTTTAGCGTGGAATATATTAAGGCTGGATTATAGTTGTAAATTTAATATAAACTTGCGATTAGTTGAAATAATGACAAATGAACGACTAGTAACTAGAAAAATCTTACGTGGGAAGCAGACCTATTAAATACCATCTAGACATCTCTGTTAAAGTTTTTAAAGAATTTTATACGCGTTTGCATAAATTCTTCCTTCAGAACGGTCTGTAATGGAGAGATGCCTTAACACAGATTTTTCCTCTGAAACACAAAAACGAAAATTGAAATAAAATAAATATTTTATGTTTTGAGAATGATTGGGCTCAAGCCTCCATCGCGCGTCTGAGACACGCTGCAGAGCAGAGTATGAGCGGAGCGGAGTGATTCTGACTGAAGAGGAGCGGATTTTTTAAAAGTCAGGAGCGTCGTGGTTTTCACTCGCTCCAGCACCGCTCCATCACGAATACAATTCATGCCAACATCCCGTAATATAACTGCATATTTAGCAAGAATTCACATGATAAACATATTTAGCTATATCTTGATATAATCTCTCCGATCAGAAAATGACGGCAATAGTCGAGCGGGATGTTACAGGCTAGTTCTCAAGGAGTTTGTCTTTATTTTACTGATTATTTTCGGGTTAAAGCATGATTTAAACAGATACAGCACATTCACACGTAATCGCTGTCGCAATAATGCATTCAAACAAATGTAATCTTACAGTAGGCTACTTCATCTGTATCTGATTTTGAATGAGCAGAAATCTGTAACAAATGCATCGATCTGTAGATAAAATAACTGACGAAAATGTAAACTGTTATTTTCATCACAAACAAAATTTGCACAGCAGAAAGCAGCAATTATACCTTTTAATGCTGACAATTTTATTAGTTTGGCGTTTGGTAGGACAAAAAGTTTGCACACAATAGCCTAATCCCCTTTGAAACTCTCCTGTAATTTTATTTATTTATTTATTTTTATTTTATTTTTATAAGCTATTATGAACATAACATTTCAACTTTAGCCACGGAGTGAAGGCGGAGCAGTGTTTCTGGTATCAATGAACGCAGGAGCTTAGTGATTAGAGGGAAATTGTTGCTGCTCCACTCCGCTCACATAGGCCTACTGTACTGCCGAGTGAGAGAGATGTTTCGCCCTATATGAACAAGGCCGTCCGCTGTAGACACGGTTAGACAGTGTCTGCTATATTTACAAATAATTGATATAAGAAATAAAAATAAATACATAACCTAAACCAGCGGCATAACGAGATGAAAATATAGACTAGAAAACTGATTTAGGCCTACACTTGGTCTGTCCTCCGTCCATGACACTGACTCACTGCGGAGCTGCCAGTTTTAATCTGAACAGCTCTTAACGCCGAGTGGATGGCATGATGGGCTAGTATTAAAAAATAATATATTTTTATATTAAAACTTGTTTTGAACAATTTCTTTGTCATTTGAATATTGATTTTCAGTAGGGAGGCAAAAAAAATCGATTTAAATTGTAAATCGGATTTTTTTGTGAAATCGGAGATCGGAGATTTTTTTAGGCCATAGGCCTATCGCCCAGCCCTAATGCAACAGTTTTTTTTTTTTTTTAAGTTAAGGCAACTTCCTCTGAAATGAAGTTATAATAACTAATAAACTTTATTGCGCTATACAGTAGTCAACATTTGAAGTGATCAAACCTTTCTTTAAAGTTGTCCTAAAACCTGTTCTGCAAGTTTGAAACCCTCATAAGGCACTGTCCATATGAAAGAGCAAGAAATTCACACCTTTATCTCGACCCCCACAAGCTATACAGAACTACCCCCAGCCCCCTCCAGCTGAACTGAACTCGGTCTGTTTTTTAGCTGTGAGGAACGGTGTGTTGTCATGTTACTGGGTTGAAACATGCCTGCACTCACAGCAGCCCTTCTCTTTTTATTCATTATTTTCCCGCAGCCCATATTATTATTTTCACTAGACCAAAATAATAACAAGTTATCAATTGATAATTAATCATTATTTTTTGCCAAAATCATTGTTATTTGTGAACGTAGGCGTTTGCGGAAGGCTTTAAGACCAAGCGGAATCCTCCGTAAGCTGCTCCCGCTTCACAGCGCGCGGGACCCGCGCTCAATGACCCAACATTTAGCAAGGCAGGAAAACATTAAGTCTGCCTGAAGGAAGACGTATTTCAATGTAAGTTAATGCTGTTAAATAGAGAGTAAAAAAAAAAAATATATATACAACTAGTGTAGGCTATCCTTAAACTTGGAGCTCATTATATTGAAGTACAAATCCAAACACCAGAAGCAACCTACACTCTCAGTGTTCTTTCACTGAAAAGTATGCATTTTATTTATTTATTCACAGGCTATATGGCTGAAATAGTAATATTTTAGTTGAAAACTTTAAGTGCCATTGTTTAAAAAAATGCATCAAATGTTTCATAGACCTTCAGTTGTCATGCTTTACAATCCCATGCCATTTGTAATTTCACTGTATTTTAACCTCCTAAATTACTACCCCAACTCTATAATGGTAAAATTTATTAAGACCGATGGCATTTTTTATGACATTATTTTTTTTTTTTTTAGAATAGGCTAATTGTAACATAAATGGATGAATCAAAACAAATATAACGTTTTAACTGCAGGCAGATATAGGCCTATATTATTGTACATTACAAATATTTGGATCCCTTATTTTATTAAAGAATAAATGCTTATTTTCTTCAAGAATAAACATTATAAATAAATAATAAAAGAAAGAACCTCTATTAGCCCTTATTTGTAGGTTGTAGGAGATATGCGAGCGATTCATAGATTTAAAAAAAGAAAAAAGTGGGTGCTTGGTTTCAGAAAACGAATACAGCTCGTAAAAAATGCTATGATGAAAAAGTCATGCTAACTTATTAATTCATAGAAATAATTTAATTAAAAAATTTTTTTTTTCGAGATTCAACTTGAATTTCAATACTATTAAACTGACTTTAAAATCTCAAGGAGTTTATAAATTGAAACGGTAAAATGTCACAGTGCATGCTAGCCTAAATGAACTTGTATCTTGTATAGTATCCGAAGACTTGCGTGCATGTTAGCATAAAACTAACAATATAATTAGATTTTTTTTTTAAATGAACAATTCCTGTATAAAATGTGACAGCAACCTTTATATCAAACATTTTGAAATCGTCCACAGCTGAGCAACGCAGGAGGCAGATCTGAAGTTATATTTATTTGTTCACGAAGTGAATGTGCTGCACAAAGTCATTTTTAGATGCAATGGAAAAATAAAGCTGGATAAAAACATACACGAAAACCAGCTAAAAAATAAATTACGTTTGTGAGAGTTGCATTTTATTACATTCAGAAATAATAACGGCAGGCCTAATAATGCTATTGGCTAATGTACCAACAGGACATTTTTAGTTCCCTTCACTTTACAACAAATCCTTTAAATTTAAAAAAATTATCAGAACAGAACAAGAATTACAAATATATAATTCTAATGGATAAATATAATTGCAGCAGGCTATATAATAATATAGGCTTATAAACAACAACAAAAATAATAATAATTAAAAATAATATAAGGCGATACATTATGTTGGGCTTATCGCTCTCATTCGGGACAAATCCAAACATGTTGCCCATTTGAAGCTAAACTCTTATTCATTAGGTCAAATAGGCTTTGGATTTCACACGTGTTTCAGTATCGGCGAAAAAAAAAATCATAATTAGCAAAATTATGCCAAAGTGGCCCGCTGCTCGCGCCGCATGGCTCGGTGAAGGACTGCTGTTTCCAATGAATATGTGCGCGTGAGGCACCAGCGCGATCAAAGTCACAATTCACAATTATTGGTCACACAGTAAAGGCATAATTCAAAAATGCAAAGTGTTAGCAGTTTAAAAAAATCAAGAATAACAGAGTTAATAAGAATTATTTGTAAATGCTGGACCGTTCTCATTTCGCTCTGCAAATGGAACCTGAAGATTATTATTATTATTATTATTTTTAAACCAAGAATGAACCGAAATGAAAACATTTTAATCCATATATATATATGACTGTTTAAAAACAATAGCATGCATAAGAGCCTTTGTGTAAAGGTTTTTTTTATTTTTTGATTGTAGCCTAAGACTATCCTATTTTTAATGGCTTTTAAGGATGTTATAATGTATATTATAATGTTATTGTTGTTGAACGTCTTCCTTTCATTTTACAATTACATTCAGTTCGCAACCCGTCCCTTTGCGCCACCTGTCGGTAGTTTCGCGAATGATTTTAACACGCGTCTGATTTGCAGTTAACGCCGCGGCCCTGCGGCGGCGGTACGCGCGGCGGCATTAACCATTTTGGTTGTCTACCATCTGTATGCCTGAATTCACATGTAGCATTTAAAATGATTGATTTTAGTGTTAAATTGACTTCAACAAAATAGTATAGAGTTTAATGTTAACCATTTAACAGTTGCAGCATGAAAATACTTACCGGCTAGAATTTAAATAATGGCGCATCCCTGAAATCATGTGATCCATTGCTAGTT
The DNA here is from genome assembly GCA_024542945.1 of allo-octoploid hybrid of Carassius auratus x Cyprinus carpio. NCBI lineage: Eukaryota > Metazoa > Chordata > Actinopteri > Cypriniformes > allo-octoploid hybrid of Carassius auratus x Cyprinus carpio. The sequence goes on along the minus strand of CM045068.1, from coordinate 10,091,133 downwards.
GGTGCAAACCCAGCATGGCAGAACTAATCTAGTTGGTGCAACCCCCTAGGATGTGATAGAGTAGGTGTGGCTCCTTTCTCCTGTCTTCTTTTCTTCCTTTTTCATCTCTCCCAGGAGCATTGTACTGCATCAGGTTCTGTCCTAGCTTCTCGCTCCACTCCTAAAATAGCGACAAGGAGACAACAGGAAAATGTGTCAAGGTTAGAGTGAAACAGCTCACCCCCTCCCCTGCGAGATTAGCAAACGTGACTCTACTCCACTTTTAGAAGATGTGATGAAGCATTCACAGCAGAAACAGAGCAGAGAAATTAAACGCTTGGGCTCCAGATGAGATTTAACCTGGTTTCTGAGGAATTACAAAAAGGAAAGGAACTGTGAGTCATCAGCACTCATAGTGTCTTTTTGTCAAGCGGTATAAACCATATTAGCAAAGGTTTAGGTGATTAGCATGGTCCACTTAGCAACTGCTGGTGCTGTTGATGCAGATACAGTGTTATGACACAAATAAGACCTCGCAAATGTTCTCTGTGAGATGAATAGACTGTATTTTGCTCAAGGTGTGCCGATAATGGAATCCAGAAATGTGTGATGCTAGCTCCTCATGTGGTCTTACGACTCAAATTCCCGCCACAATTGTTTTGCTCTGGAAAGTGAGCCAAGGGAGCGTATATTCCTGCGGCCAGCCTGTTGGGATTGTGTGGAAAAGTTACAACTGTCAGCTGGATTTATTTTTGATTTGGGCTTTTGTGTTGTCTTGGGAATTACTAGCTGGTTTTGCTTCAGTCGCAGCTACTTTTTTAGCTTGGCAATGCTTTGTTTTCGAGAGGTGACATTTATTCTCTGTTAGAAAATATACAAAGAAACTAGTGAAGTCTGATTTCCCCATGGTCCCTCTCTGTCTGTCTCTCCCTGATCTCTCGCTTTCCTTCTCTGACTCTCGCTTTTGTGTTTGTGTGCCGATGTTAACCATCGTCTCTCTGGAAATGGCAGCCCATTGGTCCTCCAGGGTCATGGTGGGTTGCCTGCACCCGTAATGACATTTTCATGGCTGTTGTTCTTTTATGACCAGATGTATTTTGGAGTTCTGATGCTTTGGGATTTGAACTTCTCCAGCAGATGATAGTCTACAATAGTCTGTTATCCTGCTCTGAAAAGAACTCTACTATTTAACTTTTCACGCTTGGAGAGCAGAAATAATCGAGGACATTATTTATTTATTCTGTGAATGGGATAAAACGCACAGACTGTTTTAACCATGTACATAAGAAGACAGTGTGCTGTGTGCATAAGCAACAGAGGCTTACAGTAATGACTTTCTTCTAAACTGCTTTCATGTGTAGCGAATGGGGTTGGCTAGATATCAAAATATTGGCTTTGGTGTAAAACCATCCCCTGGTATCTTAATAAATTGACACCATTGATTAAACATGATAGATTTTCATATCAGGCAGGGAAAGTTATTATTATTTTCTAGTTATTACATTTCTTATTTTATATTTTTTATTTTAGTTAAATTTTTTGTTTTGTTTTTAAATTTATCAGTGCCTTTTTATACCCCTAAATGTTGAATAGCTAAATAGCAACACATTGTATATGAAATTTGATCAATTTTAACCTTACTAGAAATCTTACTAACAACCTATTCAAAAGCATCTCTCATTAGTACCACAATTTTCTGTTTCTTTTCATACCGGCAGTTTTTGTTATCTTTGTACTCTAATAAAGCACTTTTATTGATTCAGGGCATCTTTAAGCAATCATATATTTCAGACCGCTTTACTGGAGTCCATATACACGTAGATTACGTCCCTGAAGTTTCAATAAAGTTGTTGGGTAAGAGTTACTCACCCGATTGAATTGGATGGCTTATTTGTCTAGACTTGTGTAAGCAGTGTCCATATTCTAAAGACTTCACTTAGCAACGTTAGTTCACAGAGATTGTATGATTATGAGAGCAATATGAGAGCAATCTGGTCTGTGGTAAAGGAACTGATTGTTTATGGTCCCTCTGAACATATACAGTAAGGGGAGGGCAATGCTCACATAGCTTGATGGAGGAGATTAAGTTGCATTTTGGAATGTTTTGAAGAGTTAAGATTATTTTTGCAGCATGTTCGGATAGCTAGTTTAATCACTGTCTCTATTTGTGTTACTTATTTTGTACAGATACAGTTTTCCCCATAGCAGAGAAATTAGCCGCATGTATACTTACTTTTTTTGGACGTTATACACACATATACCAAGGTGGGTTTTTGCTTGCTGTGCAAAATAATTGCTGCCAAATGCAACATAGAAAATGTGTCAGTGACCACTATCTTTACGTTATATTAAATTCTTTAAAATATATTTCAAAGCAGCCATGGCAGACAGCGATTTTGCAGGAATGCTAATGCCAAATGCTTTTGTGGTCAGAGAAATGGTCACCTTATCTGATCTTACCATGCTTACACAATTTAAATGCATTGTGTAAAAAGCACTAGTGATATTCTAAACCCCTTCTCAAATGTCTGTCCACTCCCTCAGCAGTTGTTGTGCTGTTAGAAGACTACATAAGGATGCCTTTGAGGGCCTGGACAACAAGACAACTATTGAAAAGCAAGTGGAAAGGACAGTCTTCATGCAGCTGTTGGCGAGACTGCCAGTGGTGAACATGCCCCCCTTGTGTTCACATTTTAGCCATTTGAGCTTTTCATTTCTGTTTATTGACATGGCTGTCACAACACTGTCACACATTGTCCATTAAAAATCTCACTGAAAGACACAAAGGGTACCTAAGGTCTCTGAACTTGAAGTGAATGTTCTTTGCTCTTCTATTGTGTACTGGAATGACACAAGTTAGAACTTAATCCCCTTAAACCCGGCCAACAGTAAGTGCTCATGAAGCAAAATCTACAGAATAATAATCACAAATTAAATTGCTTTAGTATTGCAAATATGTTTTCAGAGACAGCTGTGAGATTAAATGAAGATCAAATGGGGTCTTAAATTCCTAGATTTCTCCACAGTAATCTTAAGTCTTTCCAATGGGGATTCAAATATTAAAAAAAAAATGACTAAATCTTCCAAGATTAAAGGGGTCATATGATACGATCTCAATTTTTCCTTTCTCTTTGGAGTGTTACAAGCTCTTGGTGCACAAAGAAGATCTGTAAAGTTGCAAAGACTAAAGTATCAAATCCAACGAGATATTCTTTATCAAAGTTAAGAGTCAACCACTCCCTCCTAAAACGGCTCATTCTAACACGCCCCCACATGTCTACGTCATGATGTGGGAAGATTTTCATAATGCCGCCCAAATGTTCACGCAAAGAAAGAAGGTATAACTTTTATTCTCGCTGTTGCTGTCGGCGCCATGTTGTGGAGATGCTGTGTTTCATTGTGAAAGCGAAACAACTTTGTTTGACCTTCCAAAAGAGGACACAGCTAGAAAACAGTGATTAAGTTGTATCTACAACACTGTTCCAGAAAAGTTCAACCCAAATATTCAGATGTGTACAACGCATTTTACGGAGGACAAGGACTGTTTCCTGGAAGAGTAGCCTACAATGCTGGTGTCTCTTTCTATAAAGTGGGGCAATTCCAACTCTGCAAGGACTTTTGCAGGTACATTTACATATTTAAAGAATTTGCCACTAATGATTCAAATGCAAGTTTTTAGCAGTGTAGAGAAGCACTTGTTGTTTATATATATGTTTCATGTTGATTTTAAATGACATATAACTGAATACTCTATTAAGTCCTGAGTCGACTTTTGAGCAATAAACTTTTCTTGTAGGTCAATATTCAGAGTTGCAGTACTAGCAGGTTTTGTTTGCTGTATCTGTGATTTTTCTCAAGATTGCTCTGTTTTTGGTTTGCATTGCATTGCTTTACATTTACGCTCATTGAATTTTACTGTTGTTAGAACAACTATTTATCGTTTCCCCAGTCAAGCATGGCAGCCTTTTAATAGCCAAAAATGTTATCTTCTATCTGATTTTTCTCCCAGTGAAGTATGGCAAACCAATGCATATACTGTATATTTTTCAAATGCTTGAGGAGTTTTTTTGTAGTGTCAATACAAAATGTAAGGCTTACTGATAAAGACGTTGAGACCTCTATTCAGCTTTCAGGGATTGCCTGTTCTTTCTAGCAGAGTCAAAAGTTTAGGTTGGCTCTGAGTTTCAAGGTTTCCGGGGCTATAAAAAATAGACCCAATACTCCAGTTCCTGCTGGGTATCTCAAAAAGATGGACAGAGTTGATCTACACTTTCCTAGGTGCTCTAGGTGAGATTGATGGCATCCTCCTGCTTTGTCTTAGTTTTCAGCCTTGTGTCTCAGTAAGAATTAATTTCTAAAGGCATCTGAACTTTCTTTGCACCACTGTTAATCAGCATGACTTCAGTCTGATAGGACATATGTGCAGCAGTGTCTGGACGCTTGTGCTCTGCTCGCCACAGGAAACTCAGTGGGAAAGGTGTTATGTTACCTGGTGGCCACAAAGGGTCACATTAGCAGAGGATTTTCCTTGAAATGTAATTTATTGCCATAGAATTGAGCACAGCTCTTTTTACAGGCCTTTAAAAATAAATTGCTTAAAGGGATAGTTCACCCAAAAACCTTACGCCTATGTCCTACATCATCCGCCTAAACGCCACTGTCTTGTGAACGTGCATACGACAGTTAGCCGAAGCAAGAGATTACGGTTTATAAAGTTTTAAATATGGATATTTTCACTTCAGTAGGCCTTTATTAACCCACCGGAGCCATGTAGAGCACTTTTTATAATGGATGTATGCACTTTTTTTGTGCTTCAAAATCTCGACCCCCCCCCCCCCCCATTCACTGCCATTATAAAGCTTGGAAGAGCCAGGACATTTTTTAATGTAACTCCAATTGTATTCGTCTGAAAGAAGAAAGTCATAAACTTGGGGTAATTTTCATTTTTTAGTGAACTATCACTTTAAATTAACATATTAATTTATTAAATATAAAATTATTTATATATGCATTTTTTTTATTTATATATATATATTTGACAAAATTCAAAACAATTACATGTTTGATTGATTTATTTATTGATTTCTCAGCATTTCATGTAATTGTTTTAAATATATAAATATATATATTTATTTGAGTAACTATTCTAGTAATATGACTTGCCAGCCTCATTTTCTGAACAAAAAAATTGAATCCAAGGATCCACAATGCTCCACTTCCCTTTCTGCTTTTAAACTGTTTCTGTGATTTCTTTTATTTTAACATGAGGTTTTCACCTTGTGCTGGAGTACTGTGATGAATGCTGTAGATGTCCTGGAGTTTAATCAGCAGGATTGAACTCCAGGGGCCAATCGGAGTCACCTGACCTCTGCAGCCTTTTGCACCAGACCCACTGTTAAAATGTAGTCTGCATTCCAGTGTGGTGTCTTCAGCCAGAATTGTCCCATAAAGTCCCGGAGGGACCTCAGGAATATATCATGATGACTGCTACACATACAGTCTATGACATGGACGGTGATGTGACTCTGAGGTCCAGGGGATTCAGAGGCTGACTGCTTTCTCCTGCCCATTACTGAGTGTATGACGGTCATGCTATGAGAAGGAGAAAAGTATAAGGATTTCTTTTCTGGGTGACTGAAGAGGTAGTTACTCTTTTGGCCTTTTCTTAAACACTGGTCCATTTTCAGTGGACTCAGCGCTTCTGTGTAGCCAGTGTACTGGCAAGACACACTCAGCACTTTTCAAGGACAAGATCTGTAGAGTTACACTGGTCTGTTTAGATGACAGGGGTCAAAGACCTCGTTTGACAGCACTTTCTAAAGCCTTTGCTTTTTAAAGATGTATGTCAGCCTCAGCATCCCTGTTTTAAAGGTGATGTGTGTGATTTCTTTGCAAATATAATGACTGTTTTCAAGCAGGTTTCCCCAGACACTCCCCCTGTATGTCATTGATCAGGAACATAGACTCATACCATAGTTAAACTAACCAGGTATTTTTCTATTTTCATACATTAATATACATTTATATAATAAATATAAATACAATAATTTTGTATATTTATAAATGTAAATAAACTTATTTTTTATTTATGTATAAAAAATATATTTTTATATTTATAAATTGTAAAAGAACAAACTTCACCTTTATTTATTTATTGATTTATTTGTGCCCTTTTTAAATAGATTTTATTGAAGTTAAAATGGGAAATTATTGGCAAAAGAGAAAGGAACGGCATCAAAACATTATGTGGGCCAGATGTGAACCTGTTTTCCCCTGCACACTCAATGTGTCTAGACCATGTGTTCTAACCACTAGGCTGCAGTTCTGACCCAGCAATCATTTTTTCCATTCTCATTTTAACTGACAAACTGTTTTTGCACAGTTGTGAGCTTTTCACAAAGTGGAGTGTTGATCTATTATTTTTGACAATCCTGAAACTCTTAATAGCACTCGACATGTCGATCGGCCTGCTCAGACAGCCACAGAGATCGGCCAATTACATAAAACATCGAAAGCTCTATTATAGCCCCTTAACTTGATTGAGTCCAGTTGCCATTCTGTGCATGGTAATGGCTTAGGAGGCTTAACCCTGAGTCGCTGTAAGTCAATAGGTCCTGTGAACTACAGCTTTTGTTGCCACCCACCTGGTGTTGAGAGTGACAGCGAAGTGTTCTAGCTCATGCTAATCAGTAGTATATTGCTGTGCGACATGACTGCCCTCGTGTCCCTCTCTACACCTCGTCACTTTGTCCAAAACTCTAGTTAGCAATTGCCGAGTGATTAATGGCAAAAAGCTTCATTCAATTCAGGGGAGCCTCATAATTTCCGGTGAGTATGAGGGAAAAAGCCACCAACATGAATAAGTAGTTTTCAGTCAGTTAGTCTAATTATTCCATAAAACCTCTGAGGTTTCAGGGTTGCATATTAAATAGAGATGCTCTGAACTTATTAAAAATTTAAGCTTACTTATCTCAACAGGAGCGACTTGAGCAGAGTACTTAATTTGCAAGCCTTAATGAGGAAATGATTCGACTCTTGTCACTTAAAGTGCCTGTCGGCCTTCTTAATGGCCTTGTTTTCCGGAGGGCTTGAAGAGGACACAAATTAAACAATGGGACCATAATGGTTCTTTACCTTTTAATGAAAAGGTGTTGAGTTGCTTTGCATAGTCTGCTTGCATTCTGGGATTTAATTTCCATTCATGCAAAAAACATGTGCACTTGTCGTATTTAAGTGGTATTCATGTGATAAAGTCTTAAACAATGTTTGCAAGTGAGATATAATTCGTTTTAGACAAAGTTTGGATTTTTTTTTTAAATGAAAATTTCTTTCTTCAAAACTTTTAGATTCAAAATTTTCTCAACCTCATGTTGTTCCAAACCTGTATGACTTTCTTCTGTGGAACACAAACTATTTTTTTTTTTTTTTTTTTTTTACAAAAGTTTTATTCCCTTTTTCTATACAAAGCAAGTCAGTGGGGTTCAGTGTTTTTTTTGGACCCCATTGACTTTCATTTTATGGACAAAAACAAAACCTTCTTCAGAATATCTTCTTTTAAAGGGATAGTTAAAATGACATTTAACCTGTGTTTTACTCTCCCTCAAGACATCCTAGGTATGTCTGACATTCCTCTTTCAGACTTTTATTATGCCTACGTCATATGCTCGACTGCCTTGTCGTGAACGCACCTGCTTAAGCGACTAGAAGCTGGACATTATAGTTCATAAAGTTTTAAGAATTGTAATTTTTCTTAAACTAATGCATTGTTTAGCTTTAGAAGTCCTTTATTAACACCCCGGGTCTGTGTGGAGTAGTTTTATGATTGATGGATACACTTTTTTCAGATTCAGAAACAGGGGCACAATTCACTGCAATTATACGGATTGGAACAGACAGGACAATTTCGAATATAACTCAGAATGTGTTCATCTGAAAGAGGACTGTCAGACACACCTAGGATGCCTTGAGGGTGAGCAAAACACAGGCTAATTTTAATTTTTGGGTGAACTAGCCCTTTAAAGTTCCACTGAGGAAAGGAAATCAAACAGGTTTTGAAAGACATGAGGGTGAGTAAATGAGGACAGATTTTATTTATTTTTTTCATTTTTAGTGGAACGGTCACTTTAACATTACTAAACCCTCCAAGAGAGTACTACGGCTATTAAATAAAATTTTCTTCCTATTCTTTCCTGCATGGCCAAGTTTTCCCCTTGGTGAACAGCCATCAAAAACATTCTATCCTTCCTGGCTGGTTATTATTAGTATGGAACTTGTAACATGCCAGCTCTTCTGTAATGAAATATAGCAAGCAGACACAAAAGGATATTAACTTATATATTAACTTTTTATAAAATTTGCGGTCTGGAGTTTCCCTACCCACCACTGCTGCTGCAGATTTGACTGGCTGACCTCAACATCTGGAAGCTTTCATAAATCTATTTTTTCAAATTCTTTTATTTATTTATTTATTTATTTATTTTTAATGTTTAGACATTTACTGAACTGTAAAAGTGTAAAAGATGTGGAATATCTGAATTGATGGCATTCTCCAGTGGTTTACCGTAAAGCTAGTTGCATGCACAGAACAAATGCAATAATTTTTTTCTGTAGTCTCTTTGCATCTCAGAGGATAACGTAGGATCAGTAGTCTGTGTTTCAGCTTTACTGGCTTCTGCTCTGCAGGCCCTCATATTTATTCTTAGAGTGGGTCAGAGGAGAAAACATCTGTGAGTCATTGAGACAAAATCGAGAGAGCCCTTTAAGTCCTTCAGACATTACACACACCATAGCTTCTGCTATACTACTGGAGCATGGATTTAAATATAGGCTAGTTCGTCCCAAGCTGACGCTAATAACCCTTATATTTTTCGAATACTACATCCGTTGTGGCACGGAAATTATTGCCCTATTTTGCAAGGATGATTTCTTATTCTCTGAAACCAGAGCTTGCTGATAGATGCTATTTAAGGGATGTTTGGAGCAATCCTAGAGGAAATGTAGTGACCTGAGTGGGCCACGTAAACAGCTCACCCAAAAATGAAAATTGTCATTATTTACTCAATCTTATGTTGTTTCAGACCTGAATGACATTCTTTCCTTGGTTAATATGAATTCTGGAAGAATATTCTGGGGCTTTTTTCCATATAATGAAAGTGAATGGGACTAATTCTGTCAAGCCTAAAAAAATGGCTAAAAAGCAATATAAAAGTATAATAAAAGTCATCCATTTGAGTCATACACTTTATTTCAAGACTTCTTAAGGCATCATTATTTAAATTTTCTTTGTGCCGTAGCTCACAGATTAAGTATAGGGTTTTTTGCACTTTGTTAACCCTTGGTCATCCTAAACCCCGAATAAACGGAATCCTGGGTTATCTGTAATCACAGTGTTTCACACTGCTCATACTATACCTGGGGTTAACTGTTAAATCTGGGTATTCATCAACAGACGTTTCACATTGTACATTCTTATTTGTGGTGTCACTGATTGGCCGAACAGCATGGCAACCTGTTTACACGTTGACCACTTGACTTTGACCAGTTTTATGGTGCCTTTTTTGTCATTTTTGAGCTTGACAGACCCAGTTCCAATTCTTTACTTTCATTATACTGAAAAAAACTTGGATATTCCTTAAAAAAAAAAAAATCACTTTTTGTGTTCTACAGAACAGAGTGAGTCATTCAGGTTTGGAACAAGCAGATGAGTGAACTGATGTTAAGAATTTGAAGTGTGAGCTTATTTGGTGTTGAATCATGTCCGACAAGTGACCTTAGTGTACTACTGAAGATTTCACAGATAAACCTGAGGATAACAGACAAAAGGAAAATCATAAGTTTATGTGGATTGCAAAAACAGGGTCTTTTGGGTACTGTATCTACGCACTTTTTATCGTCCATTTTTGCTAAGGGTCATCTGTGCCATTCAGGAGCCCAATTCCAGCCCCAAAGTCCCTTTATAGACTTTAAAATGAGTTTTCTAAAACTTAGACTGAAAACCTTTTATTGAAAAGGCACAAATAGGCCTAAATTTGCCTTCAGAAGAGTAACTTGTTACCAAAAATTTTATAACCTTTATTCCATTACGATAGCAAATATTGTTAAGCTTCAGGTCCGTTTTTGTCTAACACTACACGTTTTTTTTTTTTTTGCCCTATTAGAACAAAGGGCATGAAGCATTCTCTTTTAGGCAGTTTAAGGCTAAACATGACAGGAGTCGAGGATGTTATCACACAAAAGCCCTGAACACCATTCTATAATACATGACAGCTGTCTGATGGCAATCACAGGCATCCCTGTCTCAACACAAGCGGGTGTGTTCCAATGCATTTTTTTATGTGATAAAACACAATCTGTGAATCTTTCCTTTATGCTTAGTGTGGGAAATTGATAAAAGTCTACTGAACTCAGTTCGATTTTTGGCACAATTTTGCCACCTTGCTCACCAATGGCCAATTAATTGCCATTTGTCTTGGTCTCCAATGGATTTCTGACAGTGAAATTTGGACTGTCTGCCTTGGCTTTTACCCAAGATCTCACTGGGATCATATCGTACAATCTGTTAAGCAACAGTCTTGAAAGACAGAAAAAAATCACACAGTGTACAATAAAGCCAACGTGAACTCCCTCCCGTAGGCTAGCAGCAGGGTGTTGTACATGTTTGTTCCATCCCTTTGCAATACAGTCTTCTCTCATTCTGTTGACTTAAGTTGTGTCAGTTTACACCAAGTTCTTCAACTAAATAATCCTTATAAGAATGTTGAGCACATTTGCTTTTATCCACTGTAGAAACCAATGTACTGTAGTAACAAATGTTCATTTCAGTCCTTCCAAAAATTTAGCAAGTTTGAAACAGCTGTTATCTGTGTTCTCCAGTCATGCAGTTTGTGCACATGATTTACAGCACACGCTGACCAAATGATTTTATATTTTGAAGAATGTTTCAATTGTTTTAGGTCATACAATGAAAGTCAGTGGTGTCCATAACAACACTGGACCCCAAAGACTTTCATTGTGTGTATATAAAAAAAAAACACACACACACACACACGCACAAAATCCTCCTCTGTGATCCACAGAAGAAACAAAGTAAGACAGGTTTGGATTGGAACAACAATAGGGTAAGTAAATAATGACAGATTTTTCTTTAAACAAGAAATTTACCAAGGGCTGGTCCGAATACAAAATTCAAAATCGAATGCCAGCCCACTGAACGAATATTCGAATAATCAAATATTCTGGGCCAGGCCTACAGCTCAGTTGAGAATTAAGTAGAATGTCACTTTAAAAAATATGACGTGGCCATATAAGTTTTATTGGACTTTAATAAGTGCAATTGATGGTCTGTTTAAGTGCTTGATGTTGTTGTGAATAACTTTTTCAAGGATTATTGACCTTGTATACAGTATTTATCAGTTGCAAAGTGACCAGATTTGCCCATATCTGCATAATTGAAGATAAACATTTATTATGACAGGGATATTGGAGTGTGAGAAGGATTTTAACTAAGATAAGTAAGACAGAGTGTGTCCATTAAGCCACTGGCAGTCTGTTAAATACATTGTTTTGGGTAAGTGACTTGAAGAATTAAATTCATCGGCACAGGCCTGTTTAAAGGACCTCCATTACCCTTATCTAAGAGGAATGATAGCGATGTCTTTTCAGATGGTTTAATAGAGCAGTGCATATTGGACGACGACAGGGAGATAATGATTAAAAGTTTAAGATTATGAATTAAAAAAATCACTTTCATTAACTTAATCAAAAAGAAGATAGTGTTGCATCTGTAAAGTTTGTCTTCAAACACCCATTAATTTTCTCTGTCTAAGGGCATTTCTGTGTTATTAAAAGAGCTCATATTTCATAAAATCATTTATTTTTGCTTTGGCATTCATGAACTTTGTATTTTGGAACCCAAAGTTCATTAATTATTGAGATGCCGGAGCACCAGCATGGCACAGTTCTATCAAAAGCACTTTGGACTGAAATCAGAAGAGCACCACTGCTATTTCACCATCGCTTCCCCCTGTTCATTTACAGAGCTGATTATGAATCGTGATAACTAATTAGCAAGTCTCTCCCATCTTGTTTCTCTGAAATCTGGCTTCTTGTGCGGTGTCAGACCTCCAAATGAGGTCGGCTAAAGCAGAAAGGCTTGTTTAGCTCTTTATTGACTGCTGATTTAAAAGAACAAGATTATCCACTACCGAGATTTGACTGCACCAACAGTGAACCCCAAGAAACCCGTGCAGAGTTTATCATGGCGAGAGGTTGGAGTCAAAAGAACAGGGCCCGTTTGTTCTCACAATATAGAGTCAAGAATAATTAGGTAATTAGAAACGCTTCTAAGTGCAAAGTGTAGCTGTTCTTTGCATCTCGTCATTGTAAGAGCTGGCACTGCTTCAAAACCGCATCTGATGCAAACAGAGAGGAAGTTTACATTGTTTGATGCATGTGTCGGTACAGATCGCTTTTGTTAACATTAAAAACTGTGTGTTTTATTCCAGATTTACAGGCCGCACGTTCATGGAGCTCTCATAAAACACTACCTCTGTGGTTTTCATTGTTTGCTGTTTCAATAAACCTGCTGGTACTGTGTGATATGAGCATTGTGGTATTGCTATGGCACAGCAGCTATTCTGTTTATTCCTTGTAGGTTGACTAAAATGGCATTAATGGTATATTTTATAGCAGTGTAAAACCCTTCTCCCTAGCTTTGGAGTCTAGCGGCTTTAAATCATATTTTTCATCCATTTTCGATGCTACACCTGTAAAGTATTTTTCTTCCTCCCTACTTAGATTTTTCTGCCAACATCTCCCATTTTCCCAGGCTCTTCTTAGAGACAAATAATCACCTAGATTCCTGACATGCACGATGATTCAGACCCTATTGTTGGAGAAGCTACATTGAAACTGAGGTTTGCCAAGCTAGAAGCTACTCATAATTCACAGCTACTCTGTTGAAAAAAGTCATTTGCTACACTGTAAGGGTTGGGAGTGAATGGAGAATCTAGGACACAGCATTAAAATTTTAAATGATACATTTATATTAAATAGTTTTTATTTAAAAAGTTTATTTACATATATATTATTTTATTTAGGCTACTTTTTAATCTAAAACGTTAAAATGATAGCCTGTTTACACTGCAGAGTAAAAAAAAATATTTCCCCTTTATGTTCTATAATTTTAAGTCTATATTTCACAATATGTCTTCAAATCTCATAATTCCAAATTTACATCTCACAGAGAGACTTCATATCTCATAACTTCAATCAGATTCCTTGCATTTGTGACTTTATTTGTCACAATGAAATCCTAAATGAGTGTTAGAAATCTAAAGTGTATCTATGACACACAGGGACTAAAAGTTTTATTTTTTTGTATTTGATCATTCACAGTAGAATGAATTAGACTTCTTCAATATGAGAGCATGTTGGATTATTCCCTCAGCCCACCCGGCAGTAAAGCTGCATGCACAAACAATGTGACATTTAAAACAGCGATATAATGTTGAGCAAAAGTAGCTTGTTACTGGAAAAGCTACACTATTTTGCAAACAACTGAGCTACTGTCAAAAATATAGTTAGTTTAGTTGCATTGCTACTTTTTGTTAAGTCACTCCCCAACATCATATTCCCAGTAGTCACAGTGTTTGTTTTGTCAGTGGAGGTCCTAATCCCAGAACCCCAGTGAAGAATAGAATCTTGATGTCATACTTCAGTTTGTGCTCAACAAATAGTGGACTATTTTGAGAAAAAAATATTCCAGCAGGCATCAAGATGGTACTGTGCTGCTGTCACAATGAACTATCAGAGAGAAGCACATCTTGTGTCTCATGTCCCAAGACGCTACAGCACGCTCTCAGAAAGAGGCCGTATGAGCCTGGTGGGGCATCTGCATCTGCTCCATGAAGTCGCATGGTTCCACCGGTACGAGTATACACAGAAAGCTGGTGTTAGAGATGTTTGAGGATGGCTTTCGTCCTGATTCACTGTCCTCATCTCACTCTTCTTTGAATGGAGAGTTTCTCCAATGGGGCTACTCTCCCGAATTACATTTGAAATCTCTTAAGGCACGTGTTTTTTTTATTTTTATTTAAAGACCCTTTATCTGCATACTCCAGCACTGTTTAAAATGAAGATATGAATAACAAAAACAGAAAGTATTATTTATTTCCCTCGTCCTCTTTCTGAGTGGATTGTTGAGTTGGTTCTCCATGTCACACCACACGACAGAAAATTCTTGCATATGAAGTACGATGTTTAATTTGAGAGCATTGCCAACCTTTAAGCATTTGCAGATTATGTTTTGTAATTTTTCTAAATCTCTAACCCGTTTGAGCTGCACCAGCGCTTTAATTTTCCTGATGAAGTTCTTGCTGTGTACTTGCTTTGAGTGTGTCGGGCAACTAGTGGTACCAAAGATTTAAAATGCCACAAATTTCGCAAGTTTCTGTGTCTGAAGGCGGATTTTTATTCAACACACTTTGCCAGTTTAAAAAGGTTAATTAGGGGCATAAAAACATGCACTGATGCTTAATTTGAGAATAAATATTTAATGCATTGATCAAAGAAATTAAATATTTATATATTTTTATTTAATTAATTATTTAATGTATTAAATAATTTATTTATTTTTTTGATTATTTTAATTTACTATGTATTATTTCAGTTTTATATATAATATGTGTGTTACATAGCCAACACAGATTATGTACACATTCTTGCAAAAGATACTGAGCATGTGAGACAGGAAAAAAAAACAAATTACAATTTAAATGCAAAAAGATTTTTGAGTTCACATTTCTGTCATTATTAATATTCACATGTCTATTTGTACAACTATTTATGCCTTGTAATGATCCATTCAAATTGTATATGCTGTTAGACTGTTAGTTGTTTATTATATGACACTGTTTGATTAAAAGAAGGGTCATATCTGTTAGTTTTGTTAATGTTACTGTTACGTTATGCTAAATAATTATGCATAACTTTGTATTTAACTGCCAGTTTAATATCAATGCTAAGGTATCAATGCATTTTAGATATCTATGGCAACATTGTATACGTAGCATGTTTTTTTCCCATACAGGACTCTTTGCCTGAACTTCCTTCCATGCCCTTTTGCACTGGACATATTCTCCATCGCTGTACTAATTACAGCTTGTTCACTGGGTCACATGCATGACATTTTCACACGGACCTGTTCACCCCTCACATTCATTACGACCTGCTGCTCTGAAAATGTCCCTTGATGGACTAGCTGTGCTTTCTTTCCCCCCTTCTGTTTTCTGCCTGGTTACCCCCATCGCTCCTCCATTCATTCTGCCTTCATTAGATGAATGAGGAAGTGTTTTGTGTGTTGTTGGCTGGAATAATTTGTGTGGCCGCTGATGGGTTCTTGTGGCTATCTCAATATGTACTTCTTTAGTTTGATCGCACACATATTGTCCAGCCAGAGGAACTGGTCTGGTAAAATATCATAACAAAAATATGATATAGGTTTGGAGGGACAGATTGGTCACAACAAACACAAAAAATGTAATCTTTTTATGTGCTTATGGGCCTAATAATTGTGTGACCTTAGTGCAGAAAGGATGAGATGTAAGCTGAGATAGTGGTAATCTTTTAAGCCAACACAAATTGAATTACTGACTGGCAAACAGCCTGGTACTTCTAATGACGAGGTTCTGAACGCCCACTGACAATAAAACCATAACGATACCCTTGAAACTTTTTAAAAAGACTTCACTTTTATTTTGTCTGTCATGGTTGAGCAGGCTGTCCTTTTCATCAGGATGGCGATAAATGTGATTTTATCATTACTTTGCTTGAAAGCCATGTGTCTTGTTTTCACTTCTTTTCTCGTTGAGAGTGATTTATTGCCATGGATTATACATAAAAGATATCTCCTTGGGGTACCTCTGAGTGCAAGATCAAGACGACTGTTTAATTTCCTGAGGCTAGGGTTTTGTTTAGAGTCATTTCTGGTTTCATGGGAGGATTAAGGAACATAGTATGTTATTTTCACTGTATAATGTATCATGAGATGGCATATTAATTAATGTTTTCTTTCTTTCTTTGGGTCTTTCTTTTCTGGCCTGGTCTCCCTCTGTGAAACATCTCTTTGGTGACTTCCCTCTTTTAAGGTAAGGTATTATATTTCTCAATAGTTGTAAATTAACTTAATTATCACCATGTTGCTCTTGCTGATGGATACAATCTGTATGTATTTATCTTTAAATGTGTTGGTAAAAAAAAAAAAAAAAGTCCAAGGCTTATTTGGCCCAACAATCAAAAGAAATAAAAAGCGGGGGAATATAATGACAAATAAAATGAGAAATATAAAGCCTGTTTTAGGATAATTTTTTTAATTAGATTTTTTTGTTGCATTGTGATGCTTAAGAACAGTATATTATTTTTTAATACATATTAAATAGATATTTTTTGCATATAGTAAAGAGAAAGTGATGAAAACAAGCACGTAAATGAAGGTGGTACAGACAGAAGACTGTTTAAATGTTACGTGATCTTTCCCAATCATTTCTAATACACAAATGTTTTGATAACAACACGAGCCGCTTAAAATGATTAAAGTTGTTATGTTACTGATATTCAAAATGGTAAGCAAGCGCTGCTTTGTTTATATTTCGTATATCTGCGATTATCTTGTATATCTTTGTTTCGGTTTCTCCTTTTGAATGACAAATATATAATAGCTGCTGATACAGACAGTTATTCCTCTCACGCATGCGCAGAACGCACGTGTTAGTTTGCCGTCGGCTGCCGTTTGTTGTTTGATTAGCATTAATGGCAGCAGCAGGTATTTATAGGCTGCTGTCCCTTTAAGACCCGATGCATGGATCTAATATGATGATACACATCAGATTTCTTTCTCAGCTGTTTTTGTTCACTTAAGACATAACTGATTGCACTGACCAGAATGATTGTCGAGATGGGTATTTTGTCATAATTTTATGTGCATGTGTCTGTTCAAATGCAAGGAGATGCATTTCTGCATGTGCAGGCTATATATGTGTGCTTCATGTGCGCAAGTACCAAAATGCCTTGTCTTTTGCCTCTTCTTGCGCTGGAATGGTTTAAACACGTACAAATGATAAACTTTCAAGCGCTTATGGTTCACATGGATCACATGCGTACCGAACTGTGGGGCCTGGTCCGTACAGATCACGGATCAGTTCTGATCCGTTCAACCCCCACTTAATTGTCATGAAAATATAGTCTCAATGAAAAAAAAAATGCAGTTTCTACACGCATACGGGGACACACAAATCTATGTTCATTTGGCACATTGGGATGAAATGTGACCTGGACTGTGTGAGATTCACTCATGTGTTGCATTATTTTTGACATCAGTCATGGATTGTTATATTTTTTTATAAATTTTTTATTTTATTTTAAATGGAACGAAACATTACAGTTTGCCAGATAGAAATATTCTCTCTTTTTTACACACACACACACACACACACACACACACACACACACACACACACACACACACACATACAATTAGAGACAGACAGTTCTGAGTAGCATAAAGTTTATGAACTCACAGAGTTTGGTTCCAGTTTTAATGCTGGAAATCTGGTTGTGATTAACCAGCTCAGTGAGTCTCTTTGGATGCTGTCCATTAGCTGCCTGTCTTTCTAAACACAAGCATCTGCAAGTTGCACGGCCAGGTCCTGTTCCCCAAGAGAGTAAGAGCAGAGACCCACCACGCTGTCTGCTGACTGGGGTCAAGGGCAGGCCTGGAAAACAGTGGCAGCTACCTGTCATCCCCCTGATATGTCACATTAGGCGGGAGCTCATGCATTAGAGTGAAGCAGCAGGCCTAATGAGAGAGAAACATGACCTTTAGTACACTCCCTTTACTCTGGGGGTTTCAGTGGGGAGTTGTGTCTTTTTTCAGCTCTGTATGCCTTGAGGGAAATGCTGATTTGCTGTTGAAACCATTTATTTTTTGGTATGATTTCAAACACATTAGTTATATCTGAAACCTGGTTAAAAATATAGACAGAAGACAAATTGGTGAATATATTTAAGTAATCCCCATCAACTAGTTCCTGTCAGCGACCATAGGGGCATGTTAAGTATAATATTCCAGTAGGCAGGCATGATTGTACATATTATGACAGTAATTAATGCTCTCAGGTGGAGGATTGGTGATTACTGCTGTTATTTCCGAGTGCTCAGGTAATCGTGCCCAGCCCTTCCTCGTTTCCGCTTTTCCCACTCTATCTCTCCCTTTGCTGATTTTCCCTTCTAGACCGTGATACACTGATTGCTCCATAGCACTAGAATAGAATGAATGGATAGGATGATAAATAGATAAAATAAAAAGTTTATTTTTTAATATATATATACATACACATGACACGACTACCTAAACACCACTTAGACAAAAAAAATATATATATATGTATTTCTCTCTCTGTCTCTGTTGTTAATCCCATCTAGACTGTGTTGCCCTGACACTTTTGTAACATCCTACAGTGTTCACTATTAGACAGAAATGGATGGGTTGGACTACAGTCTTATATGTTGGACTTGGTCCAGAGCTGCAGAGGTGCTTGTTTTCGACTGTGTTTTTTACCACAGGTTGAAACACAGTGTCATAGTCGCCCTCACTGTAAAGCACCTGCCAAGAGCAGGAACAAACAGCCGCTCTAACGGAACTGAGCCAGACGAGCACTGATGTGTCATCAACACACGCCTGTCTACGAGCCGCATGGCCTGACGCTGCCTCTGCTGGATGTCACATTTGATAAAAATGTGTTTTAAGCCGCTTGCCATAAGCTGCCTCTCTTATCTGGCGACTAACCTCATGGAGAGCAGGAACAATGTTTTTATGAACGGTATTGGTATTCATTCAAATGCACCTAAAAAGTACTAAAACGCAGAGTGGCCCATGCAGAAGCTCTCTAAGCTGCATGAATTTATTTAATGATACCTGATAACTGGCATGGCCGCTAGCTGTTATTATTGTAGTCCAAAATGAGGGATACATAAAATAAGGCTACCCTGGAAATGTAATAGTGTTTCTTATCTTATCCCACACCTTAAAGCATTACGTTTACTGAAATGAAAGTCATTTGCTAAAAGCTAAAAAAAAAAAAAATAATAATAATAACAGAACTGGCATTTGAATTTAGTGTTTTTTGGACCAAATGCTTAGTGGCATGTGACATATTGATCTCACATTTCCAGAGAGCTCACAGGCACATTTCCCTGTGGCAGATGCCTGTGGGTGTCTGGCAGCCATGTTATCAAGCACTTTCGGTAGCGAGAGCTCTCTAATTGGTATAGACATTTTAATTTGGCTCGTGACAGAACGTAAAGGCTATTGCGTGGTCATTGGAGTTGTCACTGTCCGTACTGTGGTCTCTGCCAGTGATGCACTTACAAAATGAACACTGTACCATATAATATCACAAAGCAGTGAAGTCTGTAGACCTGTGGGACTATAACAAATGAGGCTGATCAAGATCATTTGATAGAAGAGTGACTGTTTGAAAGAAGGCGACTCTGCCGATGCACACACATCTGTTTACAGTGCACTCAACCCAAGTTTTTGAATGAATTTTAAAGCATTTGAAATCAAGAAAGACTCAGTGAACCATAAAGGATATAATAATTTCAGATCTTTACATTGTTGAATTTTTTTTGTATTGTATTTTTGCATGCATTTAGTTAGGTTTTTAGTCGTGTTTTACAGCCATACACATTCAGACATATATTTTTATAAATTTAGCCCCAGCTAGCACTGATTTTTAAACATCCTACTATCCTAAACATTATTTATTTATTTTAAATAACACATTGAGACCAACATCAACAAAGTTTCAGTATAGAATTATAGAATTATAGAATTACAGTAATAATTATGAAGGATCGTGACTAAGTCTACATAAAATGACTTCTTTTTAAATGTGTATATTTATTTAAACATTTATTAGAAATATTTACTAAATGCAGTGGGTAGAAATGAAGACAGACACAGTTTTTGTTTTATCCAGCAGTATTTACTCAGTGCAACTTATAACATCCAAGTGAAAGATTTAACACCAACATGTCAGGAAAAAAAAAAACTGAATCAAAAAGTTGGAAAAAGGTTCACCTCCTAAAAATTACTTGTAAACTCAGTCAGGTGTAGCTAATCACCTTCTCAATGGCACACAAAGCCATTTGACTTTCAACTGTGATCAGCTGTGGTCATTTGGATTGAGTTCAGCATGAAACAAGCTTTCCTGGAGCATTTCAGTCCTTGGTAGTGCAACTAAGGGGGCTTTCACACTGGCAGTTTAGTGCGGAACGGGGCATGGTTTGCATGAAAAATCGCTAATGTGAACGCTGTCATCGGACTGTGGTGCGCACTGGGGTACCGAACCCGAGACTACCTGGAGAAGGTAGTCTGAGTTCGGTTGCTCCCAAACTGTGGCGTAGTTCGTGTGAATGTGCAAGCAACACGGACTCGGGTGCGCACGTGTTCAGGAAGTAAAGTATCCCGCACATGCGTAACACTGTCGATATCATTGTTTCCTCAACACACGAGAACCATGAGTGGCAGGGGAACGTTGTGGGACACTGAAGAGGTGAGGTGCCTCATTCAAATTTGGAGAGAAGAGAACACACAGGAGCAGTTAGATAAAACTCACAAGAATGCAGACGTTTTTGGATTGCTGAGCGCCAAGTTAAAAGATATATCTCCTGGATATGTGCTGAATTACACCATGCAATGAACATAAACGCAGTTGTCGTTCACTATGCTGTGCATAATAGCACTTAAATAACAAAAAAATTACAACTATGCTCAGTCGCGTTGTGTTCTCCATGGGTTTTCCGTGTGCGTTTGTGATGACGTAAGGTGACTGCAAACGCACCTGGGTTCGATACAACTATTGAGTGTGAAAGCAGACCAACGCTGCTGGCAGCGCCGGGAACAATCGCGCTCGGGCTCGGACCGCAGCAAACGAGCCCAGTGTAAAAGCCCCCTAAAGCAAGCAATGAATCAACTATGGGTGGTAAGGCACTGTCAAAAGATCTCCGGGATAAAGTTGTGGACAGGCACAAGTCAGGAGATGGATACAAAAACATTTGACAGGCAAATATTGCAAAGTCTAGATGTGCAAAGTTAGTAGAGACAGAGACATATATACAGACTAAAGGATGTAATTAAAGAAAAAGGTGGTTCATCACAATTCTGACACAAGGGAGTGATCTTTTTTTTTCAACTCAATGATTATGGTTTGTTATTATTTTATTTGTTTCTGACATGTGGATGTTATAAGTTGTAAGTAAATATAGCTGGATAAAACAAAAAAAAGTGTCTGTCTTCATTTCAGGCTGCAAAGAAACATATATATATATATATATATATATATATATATATATATTTAGTAATTTTATATAACTACATTTTTAGTGGAATTTTACATATATGTTTACAAATTGGTTCCCATCTTGCATAGTTTTTCGAGCATCTTACTTTATTTATTAATAATATCACATTGAGAACAAGATCAAGAAAGATTCAGTAAAATTATTATGAAAGATTGTGACTTCTCAGGTCTACATAATTTTTTTTTTAAATTATAAATATTAACTACATATATTTAAAATATGTATGGATTAATATGCGTGTTATGTTTAAAAAATGTGTTTTTAAACGTAACATGTTATTTATTATTAAAAAAAAATTATATATATATATATATATATATATATATATATATATATATATATATATATATATATATATATATATATATATATATATTGTATGTATGTTATGTATTCTTTGTATATTATGTATTTATTTAGTTAGGCTTTTAGTAGCATTTTACAGTCATACACGTTCAGACATATTAGTTTAAAATTGGGTACAATCCAGCACTGTTTATGGAAAGGCATTCATTTTTGTTAACTTATTGAGACGTCTGCATACTGTTCCATTCCTTTGCATTCCGGTAATTTGTCATTAATTGTAAGAATTGAAATTAATGCATTAATTAAGGTATATGCATTTAATACATTATTCCAAATACATTAACTTACACACCCCCTAAGAAATGCATCCAGTTAAGGCTTGGTAAACCCAAACGAGCTTAATTGGTTTTGAAGATTAGCCAAATAGTCATTCAGACAACCTAGCAACTAGCTGATTTTAAAAATATGTCATTTTGCACATTCCAGGTCAATTTTTTTTCTCTTTCCACCTTGACAAAGCTAAAAATGAGAGGCCATGTGGGTGGTTGTCATTTGCCGTAGCCTACGCTCATCTCGACAGATAACTATTATTTCACACTGTCCTCTGTGGAACTACCAAATTGTCTTGCTGAATACAAATAGAGAAATTTCAAAGAGAGCTACAAATAGTTGACTTAAATGTCAGCGCAGCCCGGTTCTCTAATTTGGCGTGTCAAAAGGATTGTGGTAGGTTGCATAGAACGTTAGAGAGAGTGAAGGATGAGAATATTTAATGGCTCTGTCTGCTCGCATCACTGACATCCATCTATTTTTACAAGCTGTCCTCCAATTGGCCGCTGGGAGCTTGGTATCGGCTGTTTGTAACTTGTGCTAGTGTATGCCATATGTCGAGCAGTTTTTGAAAGCAGGACGACCTCTTTGTAGCAAGCAGAGCTAATGACTCTTCTCCCTTACGGCGTGACACTTTCAGACATTTATTGCGGCCCTTTCCCCGCCCTTTCATAACCTGCCCTAGCTCAGCTGCCATTGAAAGCCCATAGATGGAGGTCAGACATGTAAAGAGTATGTGGTGTCTGCAAAACACAGCCTCACTGACATATATAAGCAGAGCTTTGGTTCAAAGACGACCACACTCGTGTTCCCAAAAACAAGAACCACATAGTCCTACCCACAAAATTACACAGCAGCCCACAATTACAACCCTGAGAAAGCCTGAGTTTTAAAAAGAATGATGGGCGGAGTACTGCGTGAGGGAAGGAGTCCAGTAAAATCTGCTTGAGTCACGGATTTCACGAGTGTCAATTTGGCTTTCATCTCCATGCCATTTTTAGATCATGTTATTACCAGGGCTTCATAAGTTGCGCTTGCGGAAGACTGACTTGAAGAAAATTAATATTCACTACAAGGATTTGTTGCATTTCACCCCACAGGAATACAAAACAGCTCATGCCATTTCCGAACGGCTGCCATTGGTGTCTCAGAAATCAAATTAATTATAATAAAGATGTGATTTATTGGAACATTTGATGTTGTGGCATCCATTACATAACGTGGAACAGAATTCCTAAGTACAGAATGTGATTAAGTGGTGGGGGGATAAAACGTAATAGTTTTACACATGGACTATTAATATCTCAGCTTTAGCTCCGCCAGTGTTTTAATCTTCTTCTCTTTATAATATGCTAAGCCATGCACTGCCGCTATTATAATGCACTGTACATTATTGCATAGCTTAAGATAGGCCAGCACCCCAGACCCCCTTTATATTTGACATTAGCATGTGTTTTTGGATTATAGTTGGATAACATTTGATCATATTAGAAGCCAGATGTCAATCCAGCCAAGACACATTGTAATGAAACCACATGCGATGACGATTACATTGCGCAGAACTAAGCAATATGTAATACAGATACAGTACTGTTATTTGTGACTTTGATGGACTGCATAGTAAGTTACTTACTTTATTTTAAAATATATGAGAACTTGTAAACTGTGAGTTATTTTGTGGCTTGTTTTTTTATTCACTAAAAGAAAACAGACATCAATACACATTTCACTCTTGGCCTGTTTTCATGAGTTGCTTTAAAACTTTAATTTTCCTCTTTTTCTATATTTCTAGCATCTAGTATCATTTACTGTGGGAATATTATAATAACGTAGAGAGACACAATATACCAGAAACTCTCATTTCTTGAAAAAGGTTGTTGTTTTGTCAATATGTTTTGGCCTTTTTCTGGCCTAATAAAATTTAAGTTTTACAATAATGGTGTCTGAGTGCTTTGTAGACCCCCCCACCACCACCACCAATTTGCGAGTTGATCTCACACACACACACAATGTATACTTTATGTGTGTTTAGAGTCTCTGTGTACAGTAAGTGCCATTTTTCTAATTTTGCATGAGGAAGTGGAATCGGATCTCTATCCTGTTTGACTGTTTTAGCCATTTATATCCTGACCAGAAACACTGAATTGTCTCTCTGCCTTTAAATAGCTGCGGTTCAGCCTATTCCTGGCTTGTCTGGAGCTATAAGTTTAAACCTTTAGCAAGTCCTGTTCAACCAGCCTTTATATTGTAGCAGCATGTCAAATTATTCTCTCTAGTCTCTCCACACACTTAGTTTTATGATAAATGTTTTTTTTTCTGCTATTATTATTTGTAGGACATGTTTTCCCTGGTTGCACACATGGATATTTTTCAGTTCTAATAGGTTTTGCCTCTTTAAACACTGACAGCAGACTTGATGACAGCACAGCACAGATGACTGATTTCACCACCACCGTTTTTTCAACATAATCATATATGCACATGTTTAATGCGTTTTTAACTAGAGGCCAGCTTGATATGAGAAGTGGAGAGATTGGTAGTGCACACCAAAGAGAGTACAGCTTGGTTTAATTGCATCAAGGCTTTTATCGGACTAATAGAAAGCAGCTGCCTACAGGCTTGACAGGCAGAAAACTGTTTGACATTAACTGCTTGGTTGCCTGACATGGAAAGCTCAGACTGCTATGGGCACAGTGGTTTGTCATTGCTCAGAAAAAGAGCATTACTCCGGAAAGATCTCCGGAACAGTGTCCAAAGAATGCTGGAAGTCTTTAGTGCTTTATGTGTCACTGTGAATTTTTTGATGTTAAAATCCCAGTTCAACCAAGAAATAACATTCTGTCATCATTTACTCAACTTCATGTTGTTTAAAATCCTGTACGACACTTTCTTTTTGGAACACAAAAGGTTTTGAGTGTTTTTCTAGACCATGAAATAAATAGGTTCATTGTAGTTTTGGACCCCAATGACTTTCATTCAATGGACAAAAATAGTTTTTTGGTTGAAGTGTCCCTTTAAGTACACTTAAAAATAGGGGTGTTTTGACAGTCATGCCAGGGAAGAATGATTCTGTCTTCCCCAAAGAACCTTTCAGTGAACCGTTCTTAAAAGAACTATGTTTTTTTGTGTGTGTGTGAAGAACATTTTAGTAATCTAAAGAATCTTTTTCCACTATAAAGGCCAATTCACACCACACCGACAGACATAGACCAATGCCAACCAACAGCATTTTACTTCAGACCAATGTCATTTTACTTCTCAGACATTCCAAGACTCAACCAAGGCTGATTCAGCAAGTTTAATTTGCAAAAACAAGCAACAGACTTCAATGGGGTAACACTAATCAGACAAAACCAAACAAACATGTATTATGCCTTTTTCGGCATCTGTCTGTTGTGCAATGCAAACCCTTACCAAAAAGAAGCATATTTCAAGTTTATTTAATTAAGTATACTTAAGTAAAGTTCAAGTATAGTTTTAAGTATACTTGTATATATATATATATATATATATATATATATATATATATATATATAGTAAGTATACAAATTTTATAGTTATACCGATAGTTTACTAATTAAATACTAGTATGCTCGTAAATTTTCTTTAAGTGAACTTTACATCATACTTTAAGTATACAACTATGTCCCTTTTAAGGTATTAATTTGTATATATTTTGTTATATATGAATATCTGAACATACATTCATAAAAAAAAAAAGGACAGGGTATTTGCTTGTAAACAAAAACATTTTATTCTAGCTTCATGCATACTTTTTTATAAAAACATGAATGTGGGTAAGTTTCATTAAAAAAAAAAATTAAGAAATAAACATTTTGAAAAAAAAGCTAAGATTCAGAATGATAATCTAAATTTAGACGGAGTCAATCAGCACCCCAAAGCTCTTCATGGGTCGACATTTTGATGCTGTTTTATGTCTGATGATCGTGTTAATAAATTACATGTGGAAGCATCTGTTGTTTCGATTTATTCTTTGCTTGTGTTTTGGAAATTCTGTACAGAAGATGTGTAATAGCGCCCCCTACCATATAACAATGAAAACATTGGATTCCCAAAGCACAAGTATAGCTCAAATATATTTAGACTTTTTCTAAGTATAAGTCAAGTATACTTAAATGTCATAAAAAGTAGACTGAAAGTATACTTTCCTATTTTTAGTTTACACTTAAATAAATTTCTTTTTCGTAAGGGAACGTTCCATAAATGTTAAAGGTTCTTCATAGAACCATCGGCGCCAGTAAAGAACATTTATTTTTAAGAGTGATAAGCAATTTTTTACTTGATTCCATGAAAACTGTGGACACTGAACTTCTTGAAAATTCATGGTCTGAGATTGTTTTTCAGCACTTACGTAATCTAGTGATAGTTGATGTAAACATATGGTTCCTCTGAACCAGCTCTTGAAAGTGACGGAGGTGTTTGGGATCCATCATCACAGATTAGCACTTTCAGTAATGGTTTGAGAGGCTTCCACTCCCTTCGATCAGAATACAACCTGTCAGTGAAGGGCTGGATGCCTCAGCAAACACCCAAATAAAGCTACACACATGGGTAAGACTAAAAAAGAAGGAGAAATTAAAGGAGAATGAGGTTGATGCTGGAGGTCCTAAGGGGTCTGCAGCCATATGGCTCGGGCTAGGTAGTGGTAGAGATCAATGTGTTGAAGGAGAGTCTGTTCTACCATTTTGCACGGTGCTGAGAGGAAGTGGGAGAGACCGCCTCATCCATCACAGCTCTCCCCTCTGCATCTAATCAGATCCCCCCATCCCAGTCCTGCTGAAACTCAATTACACTTCTGACAGAGGCTTTTACTGGTTCTCTCACACTCCCCTGCTCTGCTTTTGTCTGCTCCTGGAACACTATCCTTTACCGTAATGTTTATTCATGCATTTATTGTCGATACTTTGATCCATTAGGCCTCGGGTCTGCACCTTCACCCCCTCTTTTATGGTATTGTCACAAATGGATTTGCCATTAGCACCTTACAGACAGTACAGTGAGAAAGATAGTGTTACACTATGTTCTAACCAAGCGCCATGCAAAAAACAAGCAATAAAATCTAGCTCATTTTGTCCTAATCAACTGCAAATTTTGTCAGTCACTTGATTTCTATTTTTGCAATGTCACACAGGTTAGCCCCGCCCATTATTAAATCCCATTGGTCCAGAATATCAAATATGTTCTGATGGGCTTTGATTTTCTGAAATGTCTTTGAAGTGTCTCTGTTAACAGCATTGCAGGATGTTCTTTACAAATAACAACCATTTTTTTCTACTGTTAGTATTTAGTTTGCAATATTGAGTCACACTTATCTTCTTTTCAGAGTAATTTTGTTTTATAGGCCTTAAACCTCAGTGAAGACATTGTTTTAGGGGACAAAGAAACAGAAGTTTGTGGTTACTAATTGTCAGAGTGACCGTGGCAAGCTATAAATTTTCATTTCATGGCTAAACAAGACCTGAAATTAGTTTCTCATTGCCTCCCACAGCAAACCACAACATAAAACTGAAGTTTGCAGAATCTGTAAAGCCAAACAATGGAGAACAGGGAGTCAACACAACCAAACACACAATGTAATATAAGCAGTGTGGATGGATTCGAAAATTTGGTTTTACCAAACTATGATTGTTTGTATTTGTTAATGTGTAAGTGATTATTTAGTATCTTTTTAGTGGCTAGCATGGTGTCAACTGTATTTCTCAGAATAAGTAACAATGCTTTTATGGGGAAATGGAGTTACTGGATAAACAAGAAAGAACAAGAACAACTCCCACAAGTAGAAAATCATTCTCATTATAATTTTCACCCTACATCGAGTTGC
The DNA here is from genome assembly GCA_024542945.1 of allo-octoploid hybrid of Carassius auratus x Cyprinus carpio. Classification (NCBI taxonomy): domain Eukaryota; kingdom Metazoa; phylum Chordata; class Actinopteri; order Cypriniformes; species allo-octoploid hybrid of Carassius auratus x Cyprinus carpio. The sequence continues at coordinate 10,063,256 of CM045068.1, read as the reverse complement.
CTTATTCTAGTAGTCTCAATTAATCTCTCGAAAGGTAATCCACCAATGATTGTCAGTGCTTGCCAAACCTGCTTATTCAAAAGGAACGCTTTGCATGACTTCCATTGACTTTCTACTACTAATACTCACAGGGAGCAAATGCATTTTTTTAAACTGCAATTTATATATTTCCAGTGCCATGAATAGAGCTGGAGTTCCAGGTGGGAAGTTATTTGCATGGAGTAAGATTAGGTTAAGCCACAGAATTGTGTTCATGAAGAAAGACTGAAAGCTGTTTGACTTTTGAGTGAGATTTCATTAGTGTGGTTCACGCTCGCCACATCACAAGCTGAGAATCCAAAAAATGGAGAACTTTCAGAGGGTTCAAAATACAGGTTCTCAAATGAGATGCCTGCAAACATGTAATTAGACTTTCAGCTTTCAAAAGGACAGAGAATAAACCAGAATAATGTGTAATCTAGAGCACCTTCCTTCTTCAAACCTGCAAAAGAGAAAAGCCTGTAATAGACGATTACCTCATTCTGCTCTATATGGTTTCAGTGACAGTTTGCTAATGTCTAAAGCAGGCATGTAATAATGAAAGAATGACTATTTGAGAATGTATAATAGACGTTTTTTGTATGCTTAGTACATTTCAGGGACATGGTTTTGGCAGGTGCAGCGATTTAAGCAGTAGATCGTGCGTATCAAGCATGTAGATAATTTAAAGCACAAAACAGTAGAACATTCCTACATCCTGATTCATTCCGCTCTTTTGAGAACACATGGATCACTTTCCTGGATGTGGATCAACAAAAACACATCGGCCTATTTTAGCATTGACGTTCCACTTACTGTGGTCATCTGCATTGTGTTTTTATCCAGCTGTGGTCTTGACCGTGGCACTGTGTCAGTTTTCCTACTCTTGTGCATGGTTAAAACGGTTTAAACATTCTAGTGCTTTTTTTATTGTCTTTTTTTTTGGCTAGCAGAACAAAGCACAGAAATCTCAGATTGCAGACCTTGAGGTAACCCAAATGGCTGTTCCCGCACACAGGTTTTTTGTACCTCAAGAAATGATACAAATACAAAGGCAACCTTTTATATGGGGCAAATGTAAATTCTGTGCTTGACTGTGTGCTGCATGTAATTTTTTTCACCTTTTTTATAAATAACAGAGGGTTATATAACAAATTAAATTCAATTTATGCATTTATCAGACACTTTTATCCAAAGCAACTTACAGTGCATTCAGGCTATCAATTTTTATCTATCATGTGTTCCCGGGGAATCGAACCCCCAACCTTGCGCTTGTTAACGCAATGCTCTGTAATTGAGCTCCGCTTTGTTACATAACAACAATAAATATGTAGATAGGCGTCAAAATTGACACTCACTAAGCACCAGGTTTTAGTAAAATTAGGTTTTGGTGAGTAAAATGTTATTTTCCATTTGGCTTGTACCAAGTACAACATTTTTAGGATCTGCAGCATAATTTAAATAGCAAGAATGATAGTCTCACACTTGCTGTTTTTTTTTTTTCCCTTACAGGTAACAAATCAAATGTCTGTACTGTCCAGTAATGAAGGAAATTTTTGCATTTACATACGTTCTCCTCCTCTGATCTTTTAGAATGTGAAGATGTGAGCCATCATGTAACTGTAAATTGTGCGATTTTAAGATAATCTAATGTAGTGTATGTATCATGATGTAGTTGTGAACTAATAGCACTAAGCCACTTTAGTAAGTGTATTAATGTTTTTTGAGAGGTGAGGGTACACATAGATGCAAGTGACACACACATATATATATATATATATATATATATATATATATATATATATATATATTGCTATATATATATATTGCTAGTAAATCTTCTCAATTCACCTGTTATTGTTATATTTATATTTATATAAAATAAATATATACATATATAAGTACAGATACTTGAGCCAGTCCATTAATGAGAGACAATTCCTACCAGAAACTTGGGAGACATTACCTCAGTTGGATCACTGATCAATGACTTAAAACAGATTGGTGGGTTTTACTGCAGAACTAATCTAATAAAATGTCATGTAAGTGCATTATTGACCCCTGACCATTTTACCAATTTTCATTGTCTCTGACCAGAACACCACGGTCAATCTAATTACAGAGGAAGCGTAATGGACTTGCATGCAGGGATTACCGTTTTAACACGATCAGCAGTATGGATTACCATTTCTACATCTGTGCATCTTTGAAACTTTACACTGAAAGGAACTGGATCTACCAGCATTTCAATTACCATTGAACTGCGTCTAGGTGTCCAGTCACTCTAATGTAAGCCATATTTGTGGCAAAGAGGTCAATTCAATACTTAGTGGCTCTCTGGCCGTACAATAGTCCAGTCACTTTTCTGAACACGGCACGCATTGATCTGCTGTTGTGTGTGCTTCTTTTGTGGAATTGTTTGGCGTTAGTTGAGTTTTAGAAGATTGATGATTAAGCATGAGTACAAATTATTTTCTTGTCCTCATTTGCTCTCCTCTTAGATGGGTCTCTCATATTTATTAACGTGGGAGGTTAAACTGTAACCCTTAAATGCACAAGCATCACCAATAAATCCCAGCCTCTGGCTGTTTTGCTGCACTATGAAATACAGGCGAAGCCAGAATTAGACCGACTCATGGAGACTATCACCAAACTCCCATATTTACACTCCTCTTTTTAACCATAAATCTCTAGTCTGAGAGCATCTATAGTGTTCACTTTTCCTCCATATGCCTCCCTCCCTCTCTTTCATTTCCCGCTTTTTTCTTCTGGTGTCTGGACAGCTGCATTCAGTTGGTCTCTTTGTGCTCTTGCTAAGCTCAAGACATTAGTCTACAGAGAGTCAGAGGGACCCTCATATCCGACCAGCTGTCAGACACATTGCTCAGGCTATTGGGGGATATAAAGGCAGAAACTGAAGCCTTCGGAGAGTATAGCACTCTCAGCAACCTTATGAAGCTAGACTGCGGACACTTTTGAGTTTTCAAAAACTGTACGTGACACTTCTAAATGTAATAATAATAATGAATTAAAAAAAACTCACAAGTACAAATTTTCATTACACAAGCACACACAATCCTTGAAGGAGGTAAAAGTCAATGATGACACCTTTAGACTGCTTAAGTATGAATCCAAAATACAGGTACAGGTACATATACAGGTATTATATATATTTAATTATTCCCCACACAATTTTTTTTCCTGAAATAAAGATTTTTTGCTGTTTTATGATGATCTACTTTTGAATGTTTGTACGCAAATAGTTTTAATACTTCATAGTTTAGATGATTCAGTTCCACCATTTATTATTATATACTTTGTTGAAATTCCCATTTGGGTTAGAGTTGTAGATAATGAAACAGCTATATTGTCAAATTCTTAACAGCAACCGGAATTTGCAAAATGTCCTGGTACTTTTTAGTTCTGGTATAATGCACAACATTTGAGTGAAGTTAGTGGTTGTTCATATATCCTTGTGTTGTAACTGACAGAATTAGATGCTTCCAAATGTTTGTGTTAAACACTCTACAGCAACTAACATATTTCATTTAGAAACATTTAGAGCTTGGCTCATAATTAGTGACAGTGTTTGTGGCCTGTGCTTTCTGTCCATTTTTTTTTATCTCTTCCATCTCTTTAGAAGCACAAAGACATGTCTCTATTTATGGGTCCTGGTGGGCTGTTTAACTGAGGCAGTGATTGGAGGTCTAACTAGAGAGGGGAGTTAACCATGACTCTTTCTCCCAATACGCACATGCTATCTGATCTCTACAATCTAGAGAGCTGCTGAGTGCCTGGTCAGCCCAGCATGGCAGAGAAGGCCAACATTTTTCCATTGTTTATTTACACCCCAGAAGATGTCAGATTTCAAGTTAGGCCTTTGCATATTTCATGACCTCACTGCTTTTTCATGGTTAGATTCGGTAGAGATTGAATTGCCCTGGTTTCCCCCTCAATTTATGTACAAAACAGTGTAAAATGATAGGGAAGATATAACAAGACAATCCCAATGTGCATCTCACTGTCATGCTAATGTTTTGCATTGTCCAGATGTGACTCCGCCAATTTTGAGGCTGCCTTGGCAACAGGCTTGAGTCCAAAAAAATGTTAGAGAGGATCAGTGGAAATGCTGAATGTGCACATATTTAGTATTCCAGACTAAACTGGATTAGTATGAAATGCTTTCACAGTATAATATCTTGAAACTGAATGATTGTGATTGTCTTTGAATTGATAATGACTTTTTTTAAAGAGAAAGATATTTTCTCTCTCCCCGCAGTGATTGTTTGTAGAGAAACATTTGAAATATTTGCTAATGTTGATATGTTATTTAACAAAGTGTATTTTTCTGAAGTATAAAATATAAGAATAAGAAGAAATCATTCTCATAAAAATGATACATCTCTCCATCTTCCATATCTCTGAAACTGTATTCAGTCATGCACATATTGCCACATAAAGACATGTTGCACACTTTCCATGTCTGTGATGCCAGCAATGAATTGATTCTAACTGATTGCGATGCACCAAGATTCAATATGTGGAACTATGAATATTGTTTTATTCATTTTCTTTTAAGAAGACCTGGAACAAAGTTCATATGGGTTACTGTAATTACACGTTCATGTTTCATAGTATGAATTGAATTTAATTTTGGGGAAAACTGTTCCTTTAAATAACAAAAGCTTCTTGAAATAGTTTTACGTTTTTCCAACTATTCTGACTTTTTCCAGAATGTGAGAATTTGTTACCTTAGATTTTCCTAGGTTTGACAGCTTCGCAGCCCAGATCTACTTGGGAATGGGTTTGATTTGAGCCGTCTGCCAGCCGCAGACAGAATACTGAGACAGTCTTTTTGATCTTTGACTGCGAGGATACTGTTGAGTTTTTTTTATGAGTTTCCGCTGTCGTTTCAACATTACAGCTGTGTATAGTTACCCGTTTCGGCGTCACCCAGATGTGGGTCATATCATGGAAGAATCCAACTGGAATAAACGTGTCAGGACTAGAGTAGCATGAAGATTTTAGCAGATGACACATGGAAATAAAATATGTGTCTGCTGCTGTGGCCTGGGAACTTGAAATGAGACGTTCCTAATCATTTCTCCAGCGCAGGAGCTAAGCGAACAGCCATTTCCGTTGTGGGGCCATTGTGAGTGTTCACCCTACAGGAACCCAGGCCTGTGAATGAAGTGGCATAGACTGCAGGCCGGTAGTGAGGACATATGAAGACAAAGAGGCTCTAAAACCCAGAGTCTCTTAACACCTGTCTAGACGGCATTAAAATTCCTGGGTGCTAGCCTGATATAAGAGTGTCATCTGGAATACATGCACACTTCTCATCTAATTGGAATTTGGAGGTACTAGATCTAGATATAGGTCATTTTTACTCTATAAAATGGAATAGTTCAGTCAGAAATGAAAATTCTGTGATCATTTGCTTCATGATGTTCCAAACCTTTATGACATTATTTTTGCTCAATGGAATACAAAAGGAGAAATTTTGTTTTCTTAGCTCATTCAGTGCATTTACAGTGAATCGTGACTTGAACCCAAGATGGAGCAAACTTTCCAAAATGGGGCAAAAACATCTTGTGCCCCATATGACTTTTTTGAAGTAACAGAAGTCTTTGTGTGAGAAACAGACTAAAACTTAAGTAATTAAATAAAATTACTCTTCTGCTGGCTCTCCTTGGGAGAGTTCATGTGAGAAGTAGCAATGGCTGATTTATGAAAAAAAAAAAACATTCTTTTGAGTCGGATCTTTTCAATTAAAGCATAAAAAAGTGGCCCACATGACTTTAGAAGGCTTTTCGGACTGAAATATAAGTAATTAATAATAGTAGCAGTGTCTGAATAATGAATAAATCATCTTTTGATTTAAATCCTTTCAGTTGATCTTTTTATCTGGCTCAAAAACATTCTGATGGACGATTCCTTAGCAAAACACATTGATTTGGTTCTCAAGCAGAGTTTAAATGCTCAGTGATCATTGTTAATAATCTTCCAGTCAAATTTCAGTCTGGAAGTTATCATATGACTTCAAAAGACAGCATAAGTCCTGTCCATTTTTATGAGGCTTAAGAAACTTTTTTAAAGCTTTGAAAGCTTTAATCCTTATTCATTGTACCTGCATAGAAAAGAACTGAGAACCAGTCTTCAAAATGTCCATTTGTATTTTGAAACAACATGAGACTGAGTAAATGATGAATCAGTTTTCATTTTTGTTTGTACTGTTCTTTTAAAACAGTTCCTTTGCCTTACAATCTTCTGCATTATTTCTCCCGCTGCCTTCTAGTCTAGTCAGTTTGAATTTGCATCACTTTCTAAGCCGCTGCATTTGCAGTTTGCATTTTTTTGCTCTGCAGTTTGATAGCTATGTTGTGATGATAGTATCATGGATAATAATTTACAGCATGAAAGCAGTGTGTCCTTCCTCCCACTGAAGGACCCAGAGTGCTCGATCCCTAAACCGAAGAATAATTTACATATTTGCAACACACCTACAGTGTAGCACATCGTTCATTTTCTCAGTAGATAACAGCAACGAGGACTTAGATCGTTGCATTCCTTGCCCTGAGTTTGAGGTGTCTCCTTCAGGAGGACTTTATCATAAGATGACGAATAAAGAGGTCAGACAGTTCCCAGAAGCACGCAGTGTACAATTCTTGACCTTCAAGCCTTGCGTTTTGCAAGCTCGCTGTATTAAGTGAAAGTGTGTAGGTGAGTGTGTGTGCATGTGTTTGTACGGCTGTGGGCACTGCTTCTGCTCTCGGACATTACTTTCTTTTGTCTGTGTGGTACAGAAAATAGGCAGGTATCTTCAAAAGCTCCCAGAAAAATCCTTAGCTGGGTCATCTGAGGGTCAATAAACCCAGGCCGTCCAGGGACCTGCCTGAATAAGCCCATCATACTTAAACTAGGGAAAAAAAGGGAGTAGTGATGGAAAAAAACATTAGAGCCATGAATTATTTTTGACCTGGCGCGATTCAGTTTTTACTTGCTGTTTTCGTTGGCCGTCACTCAAGCGGTTGGAGTAAACTGTTTTCATTCTCAAGGGAAGATTTCATACGACGCTCTTCTTGAATGGACAATTTGGTGTAAGGAGCGTCTTTTGATTTTGAACTGCCATGCTTCCAGCAAAGGCTTTTGAAGCGTGACGTGTTTAGATGTGGGGGACAGCCCATTATACAAACTGAATAAAAGCCTCATGAATTGTTAGTGCAGTTTGCAGGCAGCTTTACACCATTTCAGTGAACACATTAGGAACACACTGTGTTGTTTGACGCAAGGCTCACATTGTCCAGAAACCCAAAGCCAGGTTAACTCGAATGGAGAGACTCTAGGTCTCTACAGTAACACCTTGGAGCATGTTTGATCAATTTACTGCATGTCTAGTTACTTATGTAGCCATGGAATCATGGAATGATGGATTCTTCTTTGGCTATTCCACAGGCATGGCCATATCCTCTCTATGGCTGTTAAATCCAGAAAATCATTACAGCACATACAGACTGGCACATGTGAAAACAGATTTGGTACAGCAGGGCCAGCTGATGAGTGGACAGCATGTTCAGCCTCAGAGCAGAAACGAGACACAAAGTGGGCTGATTCTCTTTGGAAAAGCTCTGTTTCTGTATAAAACCTGGCACTCTCCCTGCCAGTCCATGTACTGTATGTTATGCAGACAAGAGTCTTGAAATGTCCATTGTTTCCATTAACTTCTAGCCCATCAGCTTTCTGCTTGTATTGTGGAGGTTATGTCTATTTGTGAACAGGGTTTTAAAACCATTTTTTATTTTATTTTAGTTCCATCAGATTTGAATTGAGCTACATTTCTTAATTATAGGTAACACTTTTCAATTATTTTTTGTATGTTTATAATAGTTAATGTAATTGCGAACAAGCTCTGTGTCTAAATGGCATTTATTAATCTAGTTAATGTTAATTTTCTACATATGCTAAACATTTTTAACATTTGGTTTATGCATTTAATTATATTAACATTTATTTTGATATATATAGCAATATTGCGTATAACAGTTTTTAATAGTTCATGATACCTAATGCATTCATGCTAGCAAGTTGAACTTGAAGTTTTACGAATCAAATCGAAACGTGAAATCAAAACGGTGAATCAAATCGAATCGTGAGTTGAGTGAATCGTTACATCCCTAGTAAAAGAAGATATTTTTTAATTTTTGTAAAGTTTATGGACAAAAACATTTTTCAAAATATCTTCTTTTGTGTTCCACACAAGAGAGTTATATAGGTTTTGATTGACATGAGGGAGAGTGAATGATGACAGATCTTTCATTATTAAATAAATTATTATTTTAAATAAATTGTAAATATGAAAGGACAGAGTTTACAAAGAGTTACTTTGTGTTTTTTTGTTTCTTGTTTCTTATATTGACTGGGTCATTACAGCTTGTGGTGCACATTTCCTAGTGTTCAAGTGAACAATTTAGTTCTACTAGATATCATCAGCACCTGCCTCTGAGGTTTCCATGGATATTTTAATCAACATGGAAAAAGAAGATTCCACAATGAGAAAAAAGTAGCCCATAGAAGCGATCTGTAAAAACTACAGCTCCCAGCTATTGGCTATTTTCCAGGAATTCTCAGTCAAATGCTTATGTCTTAGTCAGCGTGCATCTTGTAGATCTGCCTGTGCATCCTGTCAATATATTCAGAGACTGAATGTTGTGTTTGCCTACCAGTCTTCAGACCGAGGTCATGACAGTTGTTGGGCTTGATGACCTCACCGTATGCATTCATGATTCATAAATGTGGATCAGATCTCAAATGTATGCTCAGATGAACAATATGCCGATCACAAGTATCCGGTTAAAATCCTGCATAGAGAATTCAAAAAGGAAATGTCATTAGTAATTGGGTATACGTGACCTTTTTTATCAGTGAGGTGTGTCTCGGTTCTCTCCTTTAGCTGCATCCCTAATTGCCTTCCAGGGGGCTTTCGCTTCCTGAACACCCACTGCTGATCGAGACAGTTAGAGGTACCTGTTGAAGAAGCTGCTCAGTGGATTCAGGGAACCAGGCCTATTGTTATTCATCATATAGCTGCCATCCCAGATTCTACAGTACTAGGGAATGGATGACACCCTGCTGCTTTAGAAATTGTAACGTTAGCTGGAGGAATGAGAAATGTTCGACACGGATGCTGTGTTTCAGCACACTGGTAGTGCGTTATGGACTAGCAGTGATGTTGAAAGGGAACTTGAAGACAGATCCATCTCTACTGACAGGTTGGATCCGGATGGGTGAACCGTGATGGAGGCTTTTGGCTTAAGCTCACAGTCCTATCTGTCTTCTCTTCTTGTGGGGGGTTGATAGTGGGTGGGATATTGGCCAGTTAATACATTTACATTCAGAGTCTGTAGCTCTGAATGTATAGCCGTCTTTTATCAGTAATTTCAGGTTTTTTTTTATAGTGCCGCTGTTATTATTTCGCTCAGTTCTCTGTTGTGTTTACCAATCTGCACCTGATGCAACATATTGATCTTTTTTTGTAAGCGCATTCAGAAAAGAATTGATGTTTATTAGTATTCTAAAATGTTTGTGTCAAATACAATACATAATTCATAAAATCATCCATTTTAATATTCAGTAATCATAAAGAAAACAAGTAAAATGACGTGCTTTACCTAAAACATCTGTGTACTAGCAAATAGTACCAAATGTTATTCACACAGATGCTTATAAATTGTAATATGGCAGCATTCGTAAGTTCTATATTTTGTGGATCTGCCTTTTTATTCATCCCAGGTTGTCTAGGAGTCACAGTGCCCTTTCTGACATTGCTGAACCGGTGACCTCTGCTAACCAGTGAGCTCCAGAAGACCTCATATTCGATCTTACTCGCTGGCTTTCACAATATTTGTGTGTGTCCTCCCTACAAATTTGAAAGAAATCAATGTTTAGATATTTTAACATTTTTGCTGTTTTTAAAATCTTTTTCTTGGTAAATGAAAGTATGTTTCTGAGTTCAAGGAACCCCACTCATTTATGTTTGAAAGATAAAAGATCACTATTTATGCACGTTCCTAAATCTAAAATGTCTGAACATAAAAATCGGCTGATTTAATCAGGCGCAGTAACCCTTGAACAGCCTTTAAAATAACTCAAGTTGGAAACTTTAGCCAAAGAAAGCATTTTCAGTTTTAACTGAAACACTTTTCATCTCAGGAATGCATAAAAATAATAACTTTCTTAAAATAATAGCGTAATCACAGTTGGTAATGAGGTGAGTCTGTAATTACGAGACCCCTTTTCTAACTCACTGAATTACAAACAATAGTATTAAATTAGTCTAAATGATTTTGGTTTTCTTCCAAGCATTATTTAAGGTCCTAATTGCTGAAAGAAGAAAGCACGTTGCTCAAAGGTATCTGCATTTTTGATTTTTAAATTGTGTCAAGATTGATACTGCTATAGTAGTTTCATATTATGATTTTCTGAAATGCTATTTACTGTACACTAAGGGACCAACAACCCCTCAGAGTCACTTCAAGGGGTGCTAATCTATTTTGAATTAGAGCAGATTGGCCAATCACAGTTTGTGTCATTGTGTCTTGGATGTAATTATCTCTGACAGGCGAGAGGCAGACGTGGCAGCAGTGCCTTTCTCTCTGGTTGTGTCTGAAACCTAAAAAATGCTGCTTTCTCATGCAGTATCTAGAGGATGGATGAGATCTGTGCACATCCAAATCTAATGCTTGTGAAACATTGGAAAGGAAAATGACCTTTATACAGTGTGTGAATGTAAAAACTTTCCCAGTATCCCTCACAGCTTTGTTTACATCCATGTAAAGTTCAATACGGCGTCTAACATGACTTAAGTCTTCATTTCTGCACCACTCACATTTTATACTGGTACAGTATTGCTACAGTTTTCTGTATTTTAAATAACACTTCACTTAAATAACAGTTATGGTCCCATCCAACCCTTAAATCGATAAACACAGTTTGCCCAGTTCCTCTGAATGAAACTGTTGGCTGCATAGAAGAGTGTTTCATTTCTATATACATATTTATGAGGTTCTTCATGGCCAGACATACTGTCATCTGGCTTAGTTCACCTACTGGTACATCTTTATTCAGTGCATATCACTTAGAGCAGTGTTTCTTATTCATTTAAACCAGTCAGTAGAGTAGTTGGCCTGTAATATAACACACGCCAATGTTAATAAAGGTGCACGTTGGAGACATGCTGTGGGAAGTTGTTTTGTTTGCCGACTGAGCATCAGCAACAGAGCAGATGGAGCATATCTGTAAAGAATGCATGAAAGCAAACACAAATGCACCATATTTACAGCTGCATGACACCCTTCGTTACAGCATTAAAATATTGAAATGTCATTAATTTCTCCAAAACAGGTGAGGGTGAAATGAGAGATAATGATCATGTCTGTTGCTGGTTGACCATTTCCTGTCAGTTACAAAAATATGACTACTTTATGGTGCTTTTGTGTCATTTTTAAAGCTTGAAAGTAGGGATATCTAAAAAGTCTGCCCTGTTAGTGTTAATTTTGTCAGCCCTTTTTTTTTTGGGTGACTGGGAATTTTTAGTCTAGTTTTAGTCAATGAAAACATATTTTAGTCATGATGCATAATGGTTAAACTGATCATCACAATTATTTTGCTCAAAATTTTAATTGCAATTACTGATCTGTTGTCATTTTAAAAATTTCATCAGAATTGTTGCACTTTCACCTATAAGCACAAATAAAGACAATGTCATCTCTTTATTTTATGTCATAGTTTCCTGATTGTTTTAGTTATTTAAATGAACACTATTTTTTCATAGCATGAAAACTAGAGAAATTTTAGATATAGAGAGTTTTTATTTTTTAAACTACATTTTCGTGTCGTTGTTTTTAGTTAGAAATATTGGATGCCGATATAGTTGATGTTGATATAGTCTATAAGAAATTGTTTTAAACGCCACATGCAAAATTAGACATCACAAAATTATAATGTACAGTATGAAAAATGGATATTCATTTTGACATAATCCTAAAAATTTAACTCAATAAAATATAACACTATGATTAAATTATTAGTGTTATTAAAGTATAACTTAAGTGAGTTAGATGAAAGCGAAGGTAGTCTAAATGGAGAAAACGAGCCAAAGATGACAAGAAGAAAGAAAGAAAGAAAGAAAGAAAGAAAGAAAGAAAGAAAGAAAGAAATAAATATGGTTTTGGCACAGCATTAGGGTGACCTTTGCCTGAGCATCATTTGGTTCTGTTTTTGTCACTTGGAGAGGCAGTATTTCAATCTGATCCATTAAAGCAAACAAACAAGAGAGCAGACGGTAATGAGAAAGAGAGGATAGGGACAAACACTCAGGACACATTTGTCTGTCCTTGATAGCAATCTAGTCTTTCTTGAACGGTCTGTACCTCTGAGAAAATAGCTGTTGAATTAAAGTATAACCTGGAGAGCAGGCAGTGACCCTGGGGTGAAAGTAAAGGAAACACATTAGTAATGGTCTGTTCTCTTTCTCCATTTCTAAACACAAACATGTACTGGGAATTAGTAACGTAATGGTTTGCATTGACATTTTGACTCTCGACTTTTGTGTTTAAGTGTTGTTTGGAGTCTAGCAGTTGCTGGTGAACAGTTCAAGCTGTTTAGGATCCATTGCAGTGCCACCTTATTAAAGTAATGATGTGCAAGCAAAAAGGGCAGCTGGGCTTAGCTTAGCGAATCTGTGAGTATCCTGATGCTCTGCAGTTGTGAAAATGACTGCAAAGACAAAAAGCCTTTAACAGACTTTGTGGAGACATTGAATATTACTTACCTCACTTCCTTTTGACTTTACTAATTTCACACTCGGTTGCCTGAAGTAAGAACATGTGGTCTAATCTTTAGACTCAGCTATGTGTCAATGACTATCGCTGTTAAAAACTGTTTTTCTGTGAAAGGTAAAATAAGGGTAAAATGTTGAAAGTGTCATGCATGAGTGAAAAAACTCTGATTACAAAATAAATAAATAAATAAATATTTATGTATTTTAATATGGTAATCTTTTTTAAAAAAAATACTAACTGTTGTGTTTCATTTCTCTTTTTCTTTGGTCATGCACTTGCTGTCATCTGCACCATTCTTTGCAACACACAAAGGTAAGATCCACTTTTTATATTGCAGAATGCACAATACATTGGGGGTCATTTATTTTATTTTATTTTATTTTATTTTTACATTTAAAAATATTAAATGTCATTTTTAAAATTAAAGTATTTTTTAAATAAATATTGGTAGCTGATACCATACAATGGGGGTCAATGTATTATATATACACACACATAAAGTATAAATACATTTACATATACTGTATTTGACTCCTTCCTGCTACCAATAGAGTTTTTTTTCCTAAAATAACCTTTAAGAAATTAAAAATGTTCATGCATCCCCTTGTCTAATACTCAGCTACAGGGTGGCTAAATGACATAATACACTGTAAATGTGAAGGACTAGAGCTCTTTTGATCATTAGGAGAAAAATTCCCAGGAAATCCCACAGGAGATTTTGATTTAAAGATCAGGTAGGTGTGAGGTTGGGTTGGATTTTTCTTTTTATTCTTGAGGAAGTGCCAGGTAATGAGAGAAGAATTGCTTTCTACAGCTCCCCTGGAGCTCGACAAGCTGGATGTTGGGTGGGTGTTTGGTGTTCAAAACATCCATCACACATTATATGGTTCTGGTAATAATCTTCCTCTGTACTCTCTCCTGTGTTAGACACTGTTGTTTCAGTTTATCAGCACCGTAAAAAAAACAGAATAATTTTCTTTCTAGATTGCTTGCAACTGAGTGTGTGTAAATGTATGCGTGTTTGAAATAATTTTGAGCCGCTGATAGAACTGTTTTGTCCAAACATCAGCTGCCGTGATAGGTTTTAATTGGGCCTGACATTCATGTCAAGAAAACAATTATAATAACAAATCAGCCTTCACGAGCTCTCTCAACTGTCTTGTTGTAATAGGATTTCAACAGTTTTGTATTATGGATTATGTCCACTATGTAACAATCAAGATTTACCAAGCTTGTCTATATTGAGTTATGAAAACGCATCGTTATTGGTATAATTAATCTTTGTGTGACCTTTGTTAACCTTGTCAGTATGATGTTACATAAAATAGACTTGTTTTGGTGTGTTTAAAATATGAGTATTTATAGGGACAATTCCCACAAAAATGAAAATGACAATTCTGTCCTGTTTCTTAATCTGTATGATTTACTTTCTTCTGTGGAACAGCTTTTATCCATCAACGGGGTCCAAAACAACACTGGACCCCATTGACTTTCATTGTATGGACAAAAAAACACATTTTTCAAAAATATCGTTTTTCATGCTCCACAGAACAAAAAAGTCATTCAGGTTTTGAAGAATCTGGGGAAGAGTAAGTGATCTGAATGCAAATTTTTGTGTGAACTATTCCTTTCGCATGAGATATACATGACAGCTATATAGATGGATCTCACGCACATGCAACACACTCCCGGGCAAGACTTAGCAATGCCGCTCACGTCCTGCTGGTCAATAGAGCAGAAAGCCGATGAAGCTTATTTATTTATTTCTGCAGCTTTTTAGTCTTGAAGATTTATGACAGAACATTTGCAACATTACTGAGGCTGTTTACACAGGCCAACACGAGTACTGAGAAGATGATATTAGTGATGAAAGGCCTGGGGTTTCTCATTATAGCACTGTGGTACAGGTCTGTGCTCGTGGGAAGCTCTCTGATGAGTCTGCTGCCTACAACGTGCCTCTACAGGTGCCTGAGAGGGGGCGGGGCTTTGGCTGCTATTGTTTTTTGATTGGCCAGAGCTGGAGCAGCTCACCATCTGATGTTCTCGAAGGGTCAGTATGCAAGAGTGTAGGTGTGACCAGGAATGTGTAACAAAACAGATGTTACAAATGCACTCTCAAAGTCAGGCGGCAGTGCTCAGCGTGCAGCGCAGTCATCCTGTATTCTTCTACAGGTGCCATTATCTCAGAGCTGAACAGTTCATAAAGTACGTTCACAAAGTCAGCACCTCAGTCATGGTATTGAGGGTGTAAGAGAGTGCTGGTCATTGACTCCCCCTACCTACAATCCCTGCCGGTACCCAGACTCAAACCTGCAACCTTTGGGTTACAAGTCCGACTCTTAGGCCACGACTTTGTTAGGCCCCAGTGTGTTACTCATTGCTGAGTGAGCAACGAGTAACTAAGTCAAGTCCCTTTTCTTTTTTCCTGAATTATTACTGTAAACATAATGACGGGAAATTTGCTAAGCAGCTTCATGCTGTGTATTTGGGTGTTATTTTAACTTTGGGCATTTTTGTGTCTATTTCTTGTTTGCTTGTTTTTGTTTTTCTTGTTTTAAGGCCCCAATATACTTCAAACAAAATCGAAGAATGAACTGATATGATGTCATTTCGAACAAAATCAGGCTGAAACTAAGTTTGAGTTCGTTTCGGCAGTTCGAAACAGCTGACCAAAGCTAACTTTCTGGGGGTATTCGTTTGGCTCCTAAACACCTTTGAGCTTCCATTGGTCCGTGACGGTTACGCATTCGCTGGGTGTGTTCTGTAACTCCACCTTTTTTGACGTGCATTTTTTTCTCCCCGGTTTATTTCTCATTCAACGGAGGTCAGGCAAAAGAGAACAATATCTCCGGCCTATTCACTAGCAACATGAATATACTGGAGTGTCTAATAGCTGAGCTGGCACAAATATATCCGCACCTGTACGATCACTCGTGGAGAGACTTTAAAGATTTAGAGAAAGCATTAAATTCCTAGAAAGAAATTGCAACGAAGCTTGGTGTCGACGAACCAGAGTTATGCAAAAAGCGACATAAAGAAACATCCGAGACTAGTTTTCCAAAGCCATGAAAAGAATGAAAGGAAAGAGTAAAGATATAAGGTAGCAAGTAACGTTACCAAATCATTGTCGTGCTGCTGATGCTGTTGTTCTTTCAATAAGCGAATTTAAAGGGTATACAATAAATGAAATGCCAAACGAACATACAATAATAAACCTTTGTTTTTATCAAAAGTAAATCATGACACCACATAAAATATAAAAAGGTGTTACAATTTATCCAGTTTAATAAAATAAATGAACACTAATAAAATAAAGTAACAAACTGACTCCAATATTTTTTTCCACATCATGCTAAAGTTTTACAGACTATGAGACATTCACACTTACCATAAAGGACTGATTATGGTTCTTTTGTATTGCAAACATGATACTTGACTCTGAACAAATCATTATTCTTTTGTCTATAATATTCTGACCATTAGTGCCCGTCTCACACCTAGATTACCTACAATTCACCACTTCATCGTTGTTGTCTTTACGGAATATGCGCGAGTGTCGCGAGTTATGTTTACATTAATCTACACCCCGCCTCCAGCAGTGCGGGGGTGCCGGAATGTTCGAAAACAGTATACCATCGCTCAGCCTTTTCTAACTTCTTTTTGCCCCAAAAAGAAGAACGGAAACAAACTTCGTCTGAAGTATACCGGGGCCTTTACCCTCAACCAAGGCCCAGACTTCTAATCCTAAAATATATAAACATTTTATTAAAATATGTATTAATAAATCTTTACTACTAAGATAATTTAATATTTATTTTTATATAGTTTAATTTTAAAACATTTTAATATAGTTTAATAGTCTTGAATGTCACATGATGCTTCAGAAATTATTCTATGCTGATTTGGGCTCAAGAAACATTTCTTATTATTATCATCAATGTTGAAAACAGCTTTTTTTTTATTTAATATTTTTGTGAAAACCGTAAAACACTTTTTCCAGGATTCTTTGATGAATAAAGCTTTTATTTGAAACAGAAATCTTTTTTAACCTTATAAATGTTTTTACTGACATTTTGATAAATATAATTTGAACAGAATTATTAATTTAATTTTAATTTAACAATTCTTACTAATCCCAAACTTTTTAACAATATATATTTTAATATATAGTGCATATTTTACACCTTGTGTCTTTCCATAATTGAGCTGTAATTGTCAAATTATGCAAACAATTATTTATTTACTGTTTTGTATATTTGGGATACATAAAATGATATCTGTGATACATAAAATGTAGCCTTAGAAAGACCAAAATATTAAATTGTAATTTCCGTAACCACACTTATACATCACACAAACACACTACATCTTTCAAAGTGTATTGGGCATTTTCAAGACCTTTTCAAGAAAGAAAAAAAAAAGTTAGAAATTTAATGTGACTTAAGTATGTCAACTGTTGGACATTGTTAGTGGACAATTAAAAAAAACTAGTGAAAGTGTGAAAAGAGTTTGAGAGTTTATTTTCTAAAGATCCACAAGTAGTTGGAAGTTGCCCATAGTTGAAGCAACACCCAGCTTTCTATTGCTCTAGCAGCTATAGTTCCCTCCCTCCGATTGTGCAAGACAATGGGCCGCTCAGTGCGTGACACGGCAGGGCTTTGTCTTACTAGAAAAAGTGCTCCCCATGAGCTCTCAGTGCATGAAGGGCTCCTGACGCAGATGGTAGGAGTCTATTGTTGACCGTGATGTAGTGCTTGCTGAAGAGAGAGAGGTGAAGACCAGCGCCAGCCAGACATGGGGGACGAGGGTGGGGGGCCCTGCTGGGATGATAGAGACAGCATTACTTCATCCTGACGCTGACCTCAGGGCATGAAGACATGGCTGTTCAAGGAACATAAAGTAACCCCCCCTGCGTCCCTCTGTGCATCATAACATCCCAGGGGGTGCGGGTATGGAAAAATCCATTAGATGCTACAATGAGGAGGACTATAATAAAGACATCACTAATGTTATAATAACAAGTGAAAGACTGTTCTCCATCTCCTACCTACACACTTGCAGCAGCACTTCTGTTTAAGTATGTAACTCAAACGTTTCTAACTATGCATATGTTCTTTTTACATTGTGAAATAAAGGTGCTGTCACATTAGTGAAATGTCAGACAAAAAAAAGATCCATGACTATCAGCTAGCGATGAATGAGAAAAATCCATCTAATCCATTTATCCTGTTGTTTTCTATCTTATAAAGTTTCCTATTGCTATATTGGTGTGAGAAAGTGCTGCAAATGATTCAGTGCTTAAGTAAACTGAATCATGAACAAAACTAGAGTGATTTTTTTATTCACAAATCTGGCACGGGAAATTTTGATTCTTAAAAGCTAATAGAGTGTGTGATCATCACCATTGTCAGACAAGAATTTATCAAATTTATTTTGCTGGAGCAACGGTATTTCACTAGGGCTTGTACCCCAATAAAAAGGGTCCAGAAAGAAAAGTTGTCTATCTTCCTGTATCTATCTAATTCAATCTATCTGCAAAACTGTATTTTTTTATGTAGGTGTTATGGCAAAAGAGGTTTTCAAACTTTTTTTTGAATCTCAGAATCACTCATTTAAAAACACTTATAAACTAACTTAAGAACAGTCAGAAAGTCAATGACATATAAAGGTAACAGCTGTTCAGAGAACTTTAGAAAGCCTGAAGGGATCAACTTTTTTAACTCAGCGTTTTGAAGCTGAAACAGTTTTTTGAGGTGGAAACAATTTGAACTTTTTGTTTTGCATCCAGTAATATTTCAACCTTGCAGAGCCATTTCAGTATTTATTTAAAATATTTCAATATTAATCAAATAATGGCTCCATATGTATCCACAGAGACCTGAAATCCACAGATTCTAGAACATCCTGCCAATGCGCCAGCCAAGCATTCCCATCTATGTTTGTGTATGTATGTATGTGTTTGTGTAGGGTTTGCCTCTGGAGTAAACAACATGTGGAACAAGCATATGACTACATTTAAAGACCAAATCGCATCATCACTTTAATGATGGGCCTGTGTCTTGACACACAAATGCTCCCCAGATACTGCTGTCTGGGTAATAACAGCACACCCATCTGAGTCTCTCCTTTAGGGCTGGGCAACAGAAGTACATACTTGATATTCAGAGCACAAGTGGCTGGTTGTCTGTGATCGTCTTTGAACAATTTTACCGCTACAACTGTCGATTATCATTACGAGTGGGGTGCGCTGGGATGCATCGTAAGCACCTTGTCAAAAATTATTATGTTCTGGAAATAAGTTTCAACTCCAGGTGGCCAGGACTTTTTATTAAGTTTATAAATGCGTTAATGAGACTTCCATGTAGAAATATTCTTTTATTAATTAAAAGTTAATAGACATAATTAACCTCCAAAACCCTGAAACTGATGAGTCTTTTTAATGCATGAAAGCACTTTTTTTTTTTTTTTTTGCATCCCGGATATATTGAAGGCCCTTTAGTGAGAGGGAAATGTTTTGCTGAGAGTAAAATGGAAAAATCGATCGCTTTTTGAGGACGGATGTACTGCACAGCGGAGATGATGTGATAAATACAGTACAACTGATGTCATGCCGAAAATAATTGAATATTACGTCAAATGCTAAATTATCAAAATTGCCCTTTATCTGATAAACAGAGCAATTTTTTAACATTGCCCTTCTTGATTTTGCAAGTGAAATATTATAGTTTTTATACTGAGACACTTATGTGCTTTTGTTTGGAGGAAGTCCTAAATCTTTCTGTCCGTCTGTCTGTTGTCCTACATGTTCGATCGTTATATCTATAGTTCCATCATTATATGTATCTAAATATCTGTCAGTCTGTCTCTCTATCATCTTTCTATCTTGTCTGTCTGTGTTCTAGCCTTCTGTTTATAATTGCAGTTGTATGAATTAAGTTGAATTTCAGTTTATTTTAATTCTACTTCTTTACATTCAAATTCAAATTGCAATTCTGCATCCTGTTTGCTACCTCAGCTGGAATTTAAAAGACATTCTCGATTCAGTTCTGAAACAACTCTCATTGCCCGAGATTCTTGCTCCTGTAGAGCAGCCGTATGTAGAGAGTCTTGCACCACAGACAGTAGGAGGGCTTTTGGGACATGGCCGTCTGTCTCTACTGTCATCAGTCCTCCATGATAGATCGTCTAGTAGACTCGAGCCTGGAATGTGCCCTAGATTAATGGCCACCTAAGTTTAGCTTGAACAAATGGAGGAAGCTGCACTGTGTGAACTAGAAGTCACTTACACTTCCTCACCTCCCAGACACAACAGTGCCCTGTCACTGAATCCAGATTCAGCGAATGGTCCAAATACTGTCACTCTCTTGTTTGGTGTTGAGCTGTGAGCAGCAGATTAAATTGTAAGCTGAGTGGAATCTTGCAGCATTTGAGTGGCCGCCACAGCCTCTTAATAGCCTGACGGCCTAATCAGAGGAGACAGGAAGTTCGTTTGTCAGGTCATAAATGAAAACCCAAGCACACTGGATTCATTTCTAGCACCAAGGCCAAGTTCCCTCCCTCTTCCCCCTCCTGCTGCTGACATGTCTGTCTTTCTCTCGGGAGCTTTCTGGAGGGCTGTTGAATGGCCACACTGGTCCCATCTCTCATTGCGTAGGAGAGGTTTCAGGAGAAGAAAAAAGAGAGTGAAGTAGATTTGTCCTCACTAGTGCTGTCATGTCCTCTCGTGGCCTGACACCTTGAAGTTCTGAGTAGGACGATGAAAAAGAAAAAAGAAAAAAACAGAGCAAGTGCTGGAAAAAAACAGCATTGTTGGAGAGTGGGTGATCCCATCAGCCATGTGATGTGATGTGATTTATTGCTGTCACTGTGAGGACTCGTGCATTAAATCAAATGTTTGTTTTAAAGGGATAGTTCATCAGTACATTTTGATTATTTATATATATATATATATATATATATATATATATATATATATATATATATATATATATATATATATACACACAGTATCATATTTTAATCTATTTTATTCTACTTTGAACCATTTATTTAAATTGCTTTTGTCAATATTTATATTATTATTACTTTATTTGAGTGCAGTCATTCCATAAACATATAACAATATCATAATATTGCTAAGTGCGAATTGTGTGTCTTCTGAAGTCATTCTCACATTATGTTATTGTGTGTGAGAAACAGGCCAAAATCATGGTCTTGAACTTGAAAAACGTGTAAGTCTGATTCATGAACAAATCATTCAGATGGGTTTTGTGAACTAGATAAACTGATTGATTTGAAAGATCTGAACATTTACTCATGATCAAATTCATTAAAATGATCATTGATTGAATTTCTAGTGTTCCACACACACACAGCATTTGCATGCTTTCAGAAGTCTTGCAATAACCACACAAGCCATACAGACTACTTTTATGATTTCCCCCCTTTTTTGGCATTTTAAAAAATGCCAGTCCCCCTTTTACTTTCATTATATTGACGTTTTTAACCAGGATGTTCTTCAGAAATTCACACAAGAGAGAACGACAAGTTAAGCGTAAAAGATGACTTTAAGACACTACACATTTCTGTATGCATACTGTAGTTTCCACCTCCCACCATGCTTTACTCATTTTAATACACTTCTTGACATTATTTTAAAGCCCCATTGCACTCAAAACACTCCCAGTTTTCATCCCACCTCAACAGCAGTGTAGAAAAATGAAGGCTATTCCTCCCCCAGTGTGGTGGGAAGGTGTTGAGAGAGGCAGTGAATGTATAGGAAAAGTCTTAACCTTGTTAGTGTAAGGATAAAAGAGGTTGGAGAGGGAGCTGGTGCTACACTCTTTCACAGGCTTCTCTGTTGATTCTTGACCTGCTGCTTCCTTGCTCAGTTTGGCAGGCACGCTTGCCCCGCGCTGCTCTGTGTGCGAGTGTGAGGGATAAATCATTTTGTCCACATCAACTTGTCTCCCTATGCTAGGTTCACAGGTTCACATCCAGTGCTGTCATTTCCCTGCAGAAGGCCTGATAATTATTTTTTGCTAGCGTTTTTTGTTCGTTAAAACAACTGGGTCTCATTCACTAGTTATTGCATATGGTTGCATGCTCACACATTTCTCACACTTCTTCTTTTTTTCCCCCAGAATCTATTCTAGATCCAACCTTAATACAGCTCATTTATGTTCCTTTAAAACTAAGACTGTTTGAGTCACTGTTCAATCTCTAATAATAATTAATAATTTAAAATAAATTATAAAAAATGCAAATGAATTGCATTAAAAAAAGAATATTAATTTATTTATAATTATGTTTTATAAGTTCACACTTAAATTTATTTTAAAACTAAAATATTAATATTTCAATCATTTATTAATTAGATAAAATTAAATAATAATGAGTTATAAATGAAATATTTATTTTAAAAGTGCAAAAAAGTCATGAATCATGATTTATGAAGGAAAACCTTCACACACCCACACGTTTTTGTAAAAAATGTACATTTTTGTAAAAAAAAATTGAGCATTTTTCTCCTCTTTGCCCTTGTTGAAAAACTTTAAGCTGAAAAGCCAGAGAAGCTGTAAAATTACAATCATTAATTTTAATGAGAGTGCGTTTGTTTTTAGGGTGGTGATAGTGGCCTGTGGTTTATTAAGGGTAATTCTCATCATGTTCAAACAAGACATACCTGTTGTACCAATCGAAGCAGCAGACCGGCGAAACAGAACCTCATTCTCAGCCTTGTGAAAAATCGTATTAACCTAAGTGCTACCTGTCGGTACATCTCCCTGCATCTACCGTGATGTTAAGAACCTCTCAAGCCCAGCTCCTCCTAATGTCACAGTCCGACGCGTCTCCATTTGACCCTGCTCACAAGATTCATTATAGTGTCATTCTCATTTACACAGTCCCCTTCATTGCTACGTTCAGCAAAAGACAGGCACTGTCACATCATTTTTCTCTGCTGCTGCTAGAAACATTCAAGATATCGGAACTGCTGCAAGCCGTTTGATCACATAACAACAGCTGAAACAAGAGAGCGATTTCCTTGAGTGTCTGTTTTTATGTTCTAGAAAATAATTCTGCTAGCAGCAGCGGATTTTCTTTTTTCGCTTTGACCTTTTCCAAAGGCCTGCGATTCTGTCAGCAGCCCGAGAGGTTTGTGGCGCCTTGTTTCATTTGATCTATTTTTAATCACTTTAATATAAATTGTGTCAACACGAACCCTAATGGATGCATGTAACACACTCGGGGAGTGAAGGAGCTCAGAGAGGGGAACATAAAAATGTCCAAGTTAAGAAATGAGCGCTTTAAACTTTCCCTCAAAGTCATATATATCTTTTTCCTTTAAATGCGCATGTAAACTCTTGTGATTTGCAGCCTGAATTGTTAGTCTGTTGAAGAATGGCCAGCTATATTTTTCCTTAAGTCAGCGGCGGGGCCATTGTTATTCAGTACGCGTGTTCCCCGCACTCTCAGCTGCAGAATATGTTGTCATGACAACCGGTTGGCCTCCTGTTGCTGATGTTGATCAAGACCTATCTGTGTAAGTGAGTGTGTGTGTGTCTGAGGTGAGAGGAGAGAAGAGCTTTCATTTTGTTAAAGCAAGGCAAAGCATGTAGGAGGGCCGAACCGCTTTTATGGGCGATGATCTGAGACAATTGACGGCCTCAAATAAAACTGGATTTGCTTCCGTGACAAAAGCAATGACAGAGAGAGAAACAGATCATTAACACTTTAAAGAGACACAGATCTGAGACTCTGAACTTTCACACTACAGCTAAAGCAACAAACTCATCTAAGAGTATTTCATATCATATAACACAAGGTTTTTAGGTATGTTGTGATTGAAGGGTGTGATATCTGTTGTGAATCTGCATACTTATTTTTTACAGACGAGTAAATTATTTTTTACGGTTCTCTCTTTTTTCTTTTTAAAATCCAGATCCAGAGCCACAGATCGAGATACAACACACATCATTTTTGGAATTAAAACAAATTTATTTGTTTGTTTATTTATTTAGTAGGATTTATTCTCAGATATGTGTAAAGTTCAATCTATATTCAATGTCTAATGCTAGAATGTATTTATTTATTTTTTAAATATATGTCTTAGTTTTTTATTAGTTTTATTGTAATATTTTTGTTATTTTAATATTTCTTATATTTCTTATTTACTTAATATATATATATATATATATATATATATATATATATATATATATATGTGTATATATATATATATATATATATATATATATATATATATATATATATATATATATATATATATATATATATATATATATATTCATTTCAACACTCTTAACTGAGTATTTCATATCCATACCAAGAACTTTGGAGATTTTCCAGTGTAAGATTTATCTGTTTTGTTGGTACATTTCAACATTTATTCATTTATTCATTTAGCAACCCCTTTTATCCACAGAGACTTGGCAATGAGGAAAACTAGCACTAACAAATTCATCACACAGGCATCAACAGTTTACAAAATTGAATTGAATTTTCTCCTTGTGTGTAATTCAGACCCTGATGTGGTGAATTTAAACAGGATTTACCCTGACAGAGACATTTTCAGAATGAATCTCTGGTGTTTGTCCACATTAACAGTGACAAACGGAAGGTCTTTTACAACAAGAGCTAATGTGTGTGATTTATGTCATGTCGGTGGATTCAGACCAGACCACAGGGCTTAGGAAAGATTGACTTTCTGTTTCAGGAGTGTTCTAGAAATTATGAAAGTTGCTTCCTGGCCTGGAGTTATAGGTTATAGGTCTGATCGGGAATGTTCAAATAATCCAAATCTAATCACCGGTACATGTTTGCTATACTGTCAGTGCAGCAAATTAATCATCTCCACTCACTTTTCACACAATATATGCACAAGAATATCGAATGGAAATGAGAGAATTTAATTTGGCTTCCAATTCGATCAGTGCTGTCGTTGAGCTTCAGAAGTAATGAAGATCTAAAAAAAAAGTTAAAGTTAAATATTGAAGCATATGGAGATTTTAAATAGACAATAAATGGGTCGGATGTGAATGTACAGGGGCTTGAGGGTATGATCAATGTGCAATATGCTAATGGTTCAGGGGTGACTTGCTTTTCTTCTTTCATCACTGGTTCTACAGTTGGATGCTTTATTTATTCGTTCTGTCAGAACAATCAATAAGATCTCATTCCACCAAAGGCACAGAAGCAGATCATCTCTCCACTCTATCCTGAGCTCCTCATTTATATCAGCAAAGAATCAAATCTGACGGAAAACCCTCTCAAACTAGCACCAGTGATGAGTAGATTTCTACTGCTAAAGCTCATGTACAGTTTGTACACCACTCTCAGGAATTTCTCCTGAATGAAAGGATCTGTTTATTTTATTTTGTTTTGTTTTATTTATTTCTGACAGAAAAAAAACACTCTAAAAAGGTCAGACCAGCACTAACTAAGTAGCTGTGTCAGTAACTGTTAGTAGTTCAAATACATGGTTGTTAAAACAATTGTATCCTATTTGTTGGCCCCTGATGAAGAACAACACCTGGCTTGTGGGCTCCATGTTATTTGAGACTCTTGATTGAAATACTGTTTTTTGCAAACAAAGGGGTGGGAAGGTGAGTTAACAGCTCAGGGTTAAGGATTACTAATGGACACTTTGTCTTCCTTCATAATGGAAGTTATAACACCGCCAGCTCGGCAGGATAAGGACAAGGTATGAATGTCAAAGAGACACAAAATGCAGTGACACAAATAACATTACCATTTACCTCTGTTGTAGAAGCCATGAATTGGGCACCTACTGAAGCAAGTGCAGCTGGCGGCGATGGGCTGCGTGGGAAAGAGTTACATGTTGGAATCTTACACATTATTTTACCCGCCAAAAACCAACACAGAACATACGTTTTTAAACCAAGCCTAAAGGCCCAGCAACTCTGTTCTTTCCATTACTGTTACAATCGCTCAGGGTGGTTTTCATAGCTCTCACTTTAGTGTCTCGTTCACGCTTGTGTGGAAGGTATATAATGTCTTTCCTGTTAAGCTTTTGGCCTTTTTATCGATCTGTCCACTGCTCACGCATTTAGAGATACTTGTCAGGTAGGCTGTGGCAAGCGTGCCTCCAAAGGAGGGACCAGAGGGCGGACAGAAAATACAAGAGATGCTCTGAGATGTCAGAAGATGGGTTTTTATGGAGTTCTAGTAAGACTGCTCAAGGTTAAAGTTTTAAGATTAGTGAAAGCAGCTGTTCATTCTTCTTTTTGTCTCCGCTGTCGTCTTCTCTGAATGCAGTGGAGCAAAAGTAGAGATCATGGCAGCTCTTACAGAGCGTGACCAAATGTCCCCTAATCTCTGCAAAGAAACTCACATGGCTTTGAGAAGCGCTGTAAAAATCTGTCATATACTGTAACACTGATTTCTTGATTGTTTTAGATATGCAAGTTCATTATACTATGAAAATGCACTGGGGAGAATATTTGCCTAGAGGTTCCATTTCTTAACAGTTTGAACATCACATTTCAGCATCGTGAATGGTTGCTTCGTGAATGTGTCAGTGAACTTTCAGGCTGTTATTAGTAAGTTACTACTGTGGAGGATATATATGTGTGTATGTATATATATATATATTAGGGATGGGACTGTTTGCGAGAAAAAATTGAACCATTTGGTTCTCCACACATGGTTCGGCATGCGCTAGGACCGCGGTTCAACTTAAATCTGACAACGCATCTGTAATAGGCTATGGTTTCTAAACATGTTTATGTCACATTTATAATGGGTTTTATGTTTTTGTCTCGTCGCTCCGGCCGGGCAAGGCTTCACAATATGTTAAGACGAGGAGTAACATTTCCGTCTCATGCTTGAAGCATTCAGCCAACCACAATGCGCTGGATAGCTGGCCAATCACAGCACACCTCGCTTTTCAGAGAGATGAGCCTTGTGAAAATCGACGCGTTTCAGAAGGCGGGGCATAGAGGAGAAACAATAATGTACAGTATGTGGAAAATAATGTGTTTTTTAACCTTATACTGCATTATACCACATTTCATTACACCAAATACACCAAATAATGTTCTTTTTAGCAGCATTATATGACCCCTTTAATGTGAAGGTAGCCTGCATTTTTTCCCCTCTGTATTAGTGGGATTAGTTTGACTGATAACATTGATTAACATCTATTTTACAGTAATTACAGTACATTTGATCTATTTACTGGATCCTTCACGCTCAAAAAGAGATGTTAAATATGTCTTAAAACACCAGAGTCCAGGAGGGGATAGACAGTGTAATCATATTTATTTTATTTGACACAGACAGACCAAACATACAGAGATGAACCCTTGTTTGCATTGAGTGTTTGTAATTCTGCCAGGCAAATAGCGCTGACTTGTATGACTGAAGCTCAATTTATAATAAGTTTAATTTACAAAAAAGCAGGTGTGTTTGCTCTGAAAGAAAAATGACAGTGCAATGACAGCGCTATTTCAGCAAATCTAGTGCCTGTTTAAATTGGATTGCAGGTGCATAGTGAATATGACACAGGTTTTTATGCTGGAATACTGTACGCTAAATTGGCACAACTGTTAAGTCAATTTGTCCCATGGTGTCTTTGAAAAGCTTGAAGGCTGTGCTAAATGACATCTTCTGTAGTTCTTTCCAAGCCTCTCCCTCTGTCTTCTCTTGCTTTATCTCTTAATCATATCTGATTACAGAAGAGGAAGAAAACCTTTGAAGTTCAGTATTTTGCCGCATTTTAAGCAGTCATGACAATTACTCCACAGCGGACCACATGTGGCCGCGTTATCCGTGAAACAGCAGTGGTGGTATGTAGCACAACCACACAGAGCGAGTTCAGCAAGCGTACTTCTCCTCTCTGTCTGTTTTTCTCACTTCAGACATCGGCCCAGCGGATCAATACTTTCCATTAGCAGCAATGTGATGATTGTGTAGGGTCAGTCACAATGGCATCGGCTTTAGTCTCTTTATTAATTACGAAACAGTCCGCTGCCGCCTCAGCTGAGCGGTCCCTACGTTTGGCGCCACATTGATGTGTTGTGCACTCCCACAGAGCATTGCAGTGGGTCAATTGGTTTTGTTAGTTGTGGTGGAAAATATATAAATAAAGAAAATAAGAATTTCTTTGCTCTTTTTTTCTTCATGTTAGAAACTCTCCGCTCTATTACATGCTTTTTAGACTGACCTCTGGTAGGATAAACAGGCCATTCCAAGGATGAGATCGTCTATATAAGCAACATGAGTTGTTGAGCTCCCTGCAGAGCAGAAGATGCCTCTGTCCTAATGTGCTTTCTTGCTGCACTGCATTCCTTTTAGAATTTACATCTCAGTTATGCCCATTTTACCTTTCTCTAATGCAGAACCACAGAAGGCGCTCTTAGAAAGTGCATAATGATCTTAATTAAACAACAGTCGCCCAAGGTTATAAAACTGCTGAGCAGCAAATGAACAGGGGAAGCTTGCGATCAGCAAAACCCCCTGCCATATCACAATGAATTTACGGTTTACAGAGAGGGCAGAGTTATTCTGAAGTGCAGTTGTTGGCAGTAATAGATTCATCACATATGCTGGTGCTTTTTAGAATTTTTCGAAAGTCGCTGTCACCTTAGTGTTATCAAAAGTACCGGTACTTTAGTACGTTGTTGATACCTAAATTTTAAAAGCATAAAAATACCAGCCTTTCCACAGGTCTGGTACCCTCTGATAGATGGCTGCTTTCAAACATTTCCTGTATTTGTGTAAGCGGTCTGTGAAAAGAGTCTAAGGTTTCTAAAAACAACATGTTTTTGCTGTGTTGAGCATTGTAGCCAATCACATGCATTTGTTGAGCGTGTGAACCCAATGGTCAATCAAAGGCTTTCTAGTCAGTATCTGCTCAATACACCAGAGTTTGTTCACCGAGAGTTCTGCACACTTGCAAGTCTTTTCGCTATAACCAACAAAGTAAAACACGATTCTTTAAAAAAATGTTTAAAAAGAATGTTTTTTCCTTTTTTCTTTTTCAAAATATTATATTGTATTAGATATATATCTCACCCACTATAGTCATCAATAAAGTAATGTGCAATCCAGCTGACTTGGAGAGCAATCAAACTTTTATCCAACATAAAATTTCTGCACAGTGTTGAAACACTGTGTGGATAAAGGAAGAACAACGATTGTACAAGTTCACTTCAAAATTCACACCTACCGGAAGGGGAATACGGGCAGTAGAGCAAAGTTTTTTATTATTATTTTTTTTATTATTTACTTTTTCCCCAGCATCTCACTTTCATTCTGACTCTTTCCTTAATCACCACATCGAGAGCTGTCAGTACTTTGAGTTTTACTGCCTTGTGTCTGGAGGTTTTGTGTATTTGCTGTCGAATGTGTGAGAAAGACAAGAAAGTGCTGTTTTGTTTACCCAGCATTGCATTTCTTTTTGACTGTACATTGAACAGTATGTAGAATATAGGGACTCCTGAAATCAGCTTGTTTAACTTCGGGGAAAATAAGAAGCGGTTGCACCACGATTCCTGTGGACTTTGGTGAGGGATGAAAGCTTGAATATGCAGCTTGAAACTTGTTTGTCTGCTCAGACCTGAAGTGGGAATATATTCCAGCTCACTGTGAAGTGTGTTGCTTTGATCATTTGGTTTCTCATCCATGTAGTTCCTCGTGGTTGGGACTCACTGCTTAGATAAGTCCGTCAGACCTAAAACCGTTGGGAACTATTGAAAGTTCTTCAGAGAAATGGAATGAGTTGAATGAATGAGTCCAGAGCCCTTTCAGAAGCACTCTGCTGGTACAAATGAATGATGACATCTGACAAAGGAAAAATCACCTCCTAATGTTGGCAAAATGGGCTATCCTGGGAAAAGAGAGCAATTTGCAGACAGCCGTGTGAGCAGTGACGGCGTCTCCTGCTGTATAACACATTGTACGTCCCCTTTTGTTTGACCACCATCCATTTATTGTTTTTGACTGCAAAACCTGTCTGTTGTTTGTCAAGGTGCTGCATTTTAGGTTGCTTATTCGAGAATACAGTAGGTTTGAAAACAAAAATATGGTCTTTTAGTTCTCACATTTTAGTGCCAGTATTCCCACGCTTGCTGCCACATGGTTAAAACCTCCATCTGTTAAAATACAGTTCCTGACTCGTTTGTTCATAATTCACACTTATAGAAAGCAGATGGGCATAATTAAAAACAAACCAGTGAAACTATTGAGGTATAGAGCTCTAATCCAGCAGATATAGAAGACCATAATCCTGAGACAAAGAATGTCTTTTATTGCTTCAGGTAAGCAAGGGAAATTCGCTCCCCATTGTTTATGTTTACTGTCCATATTCGTCTCGGGCTCCCCACGTCCATTTATTTTTCATACTGAGCAGGTTTAGCTTTCTTCAGCCTGCAGATCCACATTGAGCCTGAGCGGTACATTCTATTTATTCATAACATCTGGAGATGCCAGATCTTCACAGGCTGCGGTCCTCATTCATCACCCAACAGTCACGTCCCCTTTAGAAACACCCTCAGAGCCCTGAGTTTCCCAAATATTGATTAAATGATGTTTAGGAGCCGCTCGACAAGGTCTGCTTATTCATGGCCTACTGTGATTTGGATCGCTTTCTCTGTCTTTAATCATTGAAAGGGAATGATGCAGGGTTCTTCCACATTAATCTAGCCAATGCTTTTAATGGGGAAATTAAAAGTTACACTTTATGCAAAAGTTATGTTTTTGAACAGACCGATTGAAAGACCACAACTTCTGTTGTTCTAAGATGTCATCATTGATTTACTTTTGTGGGGTGGAATTAATAATTTGAGATAGCAGAACCATAAGTTATAGTCAAAACAATGTCAAACAATTTTTATGCACTTTAACTGTTTGAATGTAAATCATTTTGCTTTAGGCATGGGATATGTATTCGTGCTGGTTATTTCAAGATTGAAAACATCTTGATGGAAGAGCAGTCTAATGGCTTTAGGGGCAAAGGCTTTCCTGTAGCTATTGCTAAGTTTTTCATTAGCAAGATGTAACCATTAGCATAACTAGAAGAAAAATATGAAGGATAACGCTGTAATTTGCAGAGCATAATCTGTAATATGATGTTGAAGAACTTTGCGCTTGTCCAAGCCATTATGAGTCATGAAGATTAAATGTGATCGTCTCCCCCGTTAGTGCATTTTTGTTTTAGCAGGAAATTCTAGAGAAGTAAGTAAATTGCTTTCACTAAAGATTGAGGAAAAGGCTGGTGCGTACAGTTAATTTATTCACTTTTTTGCTTTCCCTGTTGAGTCGGTAGTTCAGATTTTAACTTGCCCTACCAACATTTTCTCTGGCCCTTTCACTCTACTCAACAGCAATTCTGTGTGAACACATACCGAATTGACAACTTAAATGCAGCATAGCCTTGACTTTCCAAGTGATCCTCAAGAAGTTCTTGTTTCCATCCGCTAGATTTATGAGCTGTAGGCTCCAATACTGTCATGGACTTCCTCTATGTGGAGTCATTTGCAGGCACGTTGAATGAGGCCTAACATTTTTCACTGGACCTTATCCTGCTCCTGTTTTATGTTTGGAAGTAAAGCAGAGTCAGATTACCCATTTTCCCCAAGACAGACATTACCCACACCACTGGAGAGTGGAAAGAGATTGCTCACAAATCTGACTTTTCAGTCTCACAGTATGAAGAGAATTCACTTCACTGTATTCACGTCAGCACAGTGCTATTCATGGTTCTTACTTTGCCTCCCTCTTTCTCCACAAACTTGAGCCGTTTTTCTTCCCTCTGTTCTTTACAATTGTCGTTTGTGAGATGTTGTGTCCCCAATTGAGAGTTTGGGTACAATCCACGTCAGACATTGCAACAACTGTCTTTGCCCAACCATAAATCATTCCAGACCGTCCAAAGGAGATCATAAACTGCTCATTCTTCTGAACAGACTCAAGCTAATTTTGATTGTATAACCATAGCGGGAAGGAAACATTAATAGTACATCATATAGACTCTCACTATGTTGCTATGATCTTATTAATTCTTTATTAGTCAGATTTTGGAGTTTCTACATTTCTAACAGTATTAAAATTTCAAAGGATGCTAATAATCATTCTTAATTGGCCATTTATGAGCATGTCACACTAAGCGATCCAGGATTTTGCCTTAGGGCCAAAGAAGCCTTATGATTCCCCAAATTTGTCTCTGAGGCAAAATCACAGTGTGCATCTAGCTTTAGCTGATCAATCAACACTGATCTCGAGGAGGAATCTGCTGAAAGAGTGTTTGGATTGTACAGTGAGATAAATGACTCTGCCTCTGTTCAGTGATGATGTAGGCCAGTACAGCGCCTGCAATCTAATCAGACATGTTTGAGGATGTTTGGTCTTTTCTGACAGCTCTTCAGGGCTGTCAGTATGCACACTGTGAGCTGTCTTCTAATTAGTTTTTGCCTTAATTTATTTATAAACATATCTGCAATTTAAATGAGCTTAAAGTATAACCAATAACCGGTGTGTGAGAGTGACTTTGAAAAGTCTTTTCTGTTTTGTCTAATTTATCGTATTTCACAGACAAGGATGAATAAGCAATGCAATGTGTATTTACTTCAAATGCTGCTTGTTTGGATGTGTCAAAAAAAAAACTTTATTTTGTTTTTAAGCTAAATGCATTGCCTGGGCAGCACAGGAGCCAAGATATATGACTTTATCCTTCCTGAAATCCAGTCAGAGCCATTTAGTTCTGTTGAATGTCAACTGTATTCTTACCAACACACTCTTAGTCTTCATTCTTCAATTTCTGTTTCTATTTAAGTGGCTTGTTTTTCTTTGTTATGGTGTTTTTTAGTTTTCTTTTTCATCTGTGTAAATTCCAGGTTAAATTTCGTTCAGTCTGTTGTGGTTTTTAACAGAGGAAATAATGTTGAGATGAACATATGGTAGTTATGGCAGAGATAAACATGTTTTAACAACTGTTAGTTAATGCTGTCTTTATAATTAAAGAAACTATAGAGAACTCTCAGGTATAGTGTGGTGAGAGAGCAATTAATAATGGAAAGATTTGGTAAAGATGGTGCAATTAGTGCCATGTAATAGGCATTTAATAAGCACCATGCTAACTTAAAGCAGGCTAATGCTGATTGAACTGTAGATCCAAACACAGATATCATAGCCTTAAAGTTGACAAAACATAACTATAACACTTTTTTTCTAACAACATGAGATAAAATGTGAGAAGAAAAGTCTACAGAGAAGCTGAAATTAAAAGCTGAAAATGTGGCAAATAACACTATCCACAGTGAAATAGCCACGTTCAGCATTTAGGCCTGAACATATTGTGCAACTATGCCAGTTGTTTTCTCGGCAGGCATTTAAGTTTGCAGTAAATGGTGTTGTGTTATGCCTGCACCGCAGGAGTGCTGGAAGCATTGTGGTATATGGGTAAGGAGTCTAGAGTCAAACACAAGAAATAATTTTTGCAGTGCACCCTATTAATGGTTATGTTATAGCATGTAACTGTATACTAAGTATGTCTACATACTGTATGTATATGCAAAATTTACACAAAATCAGATTAAAAATACAAAATAATTACTTTTATATAATTATATTTATTTCCTAGCTGGATGCCCTTTGAATCATTGAATAATGCATTCTTTTTTTCATAATATTACAAAAAACAATAGGCTGTATAGAGTATATACTGCTCAGTATTCTCCAAGACATAAACTAGTATTCTATTCAGAACGGTCCGTGTACGTTTTGATAGTTTGTTTTTTCGTTTGAAACACAAAACAAAATAACGAGAAACCACCTGTTTTTCGTTTGTCGTTTCAAACCAAAAACAAAGAAACGGTAAAAAAAGAGCCGTTCTCCCGTTTTTGGTTCTGAATCCAAAAACGAAAAATGACAAAACCAAAATCAAATAACGGTCCGATTTTGGTTTTTTGAAATTCCTTTTTCCATTTTTTCGTTTGAAGATCTACATTGAAATACAGACAGGTTGGCCACGTGACCCGGAAGTAATAGTAAATATGGCCTATCAAAATAAAAGCCAAGCTTTTAGAACGGTCATAATATGCAGCGCTAACGTTATACCAGAGTAACGTTAGACGAAGAAAAATCAATTAATAAATAGCCTTATATAAACCTGGACCAGAATAAATATGTTAGCAACAGTAGTTTATTACAGCTATTTAATATCGTGCCTATCCAGACATCACCAGTCACGTTTAATGAGCGCATTGTTTGGCTCAATACAGTTGGTAATATAGGTTAACCTAATAACTTATTGTGTGTGCAGAGTTGTTACTGTTAGCGCTATATTATATAATTAAATTTATATTTAATGTGGTTTCCACCGTAATGGATAACTGTTCCCCCTTTCTACCAGCAGGTGGCAGTATTTAAATGACTGACTGTATGGTGTCTTTGGTAACTGTTTTAAATCAAGATTACTGATACAGATGTATTTATTGTTGTTCATTTTATTTTGTTTTTGATTTTATTTGCCTAGTTATCATCATCATCATTCACCCAGCCCAGAGTTAAACCTGCTTCTG
The DNA here is from genome assembly GCA_024542945.1 of allo-octoploid hybrid of Carassius auratus x Cyprinus carpio. Taxonomy (NCBI): domain Eukaryota; kingdom Metazoa; phylum Chordata; class Actinopteri; order Cypriniformes; species allo-octoploid hybrid of Carassius auratus x Cyprinus carpio. The sequence goes on along the minus strand of CM045068.1, from coordinate 10,028,836 downwards.
TTTTAACCTGATTATAACACTGCTATCAGCTTCTTATAGCAGCTCAGACAACAAACTCACATCAGACATGTCCTAATCCTAATGTAGGCCATCTGGCCAAAAGAATGATTTACCAGTGTGCTATATACTGTGTGAATCTTTCTTCTCTATACACATTCCAGTTTGTATAACATACAAAACTCCAATTGTGTCATGCAAGTGAAGAGAATCCATACAAGTCTTGAAACTTTATATAGCACATACATGCTTTCAAGGGCATTGCATGTACAATCAATGGCTGCAGAACATTTGTTAAGCCCTAAGGTAAGAACATTTTACAAGGTAAAAAGAAAACCCAAAAACATAATTGCATTACTAAAAACAGGCTGTCAACGCTGATTACATCAGCAATAACTGCAACAAAACGTTTCCAGTAACTTTTGATACGTCCTGCTTATTGACGTCCTGCAGAGGAATCTTTGCCCATTCCTCTGTACAGAACAGCTTCAACTCTTGGATGTTGGTGGGTTTCCTCACATGAGCTGCTTGCTTCCTCATCCTTCCACAACATTTCAATCATTTTAAGGTCATAACTTTTCACTCTGCCTTTCCAAAACATTCACTTTATTCTTCTTTAAGGTAGGTGGGTATATTTTGTCACAATATAATATATATAATAGTATAAAGTATAAATTGAGTTTGTAACTCCCTTCTGGTACATAGCAGACATTATCAGGCTAATATAGAAGCAATTATAAAAATGGTAAACAGAAATAAACTATGATCAGTGGAGCAGTGCTGAGGATGAACTATAGTTTAAGAGTCTGATAGCTTGGGGGGGAAAGTTGCTCTGCAGTCTGTTGGTGCGGCAGCAGAAACTTCTATATCTCTTCCCAGAAGGCAGCAGGATGAACAGGCTGTGGCTGGGTGGGTACTGTCCTTTTGTATCCTTTTGGCTCTGGGTACCAGTGATCTTCTGAGCAGTTTTAATCTCCCGCTGCAGAGCCCTCCGGTCCTGGGCCGTGCATATCCCATGGCAATTTGTGATGTTTCCAGTCAGGTGATCACCACCATTTGCTGATGTAACGTGTCACACTGATGATGTATAATCCTCAAGGCTCTCCTTGGTGGTGACCTCATCTGTCCATACTTTGAATGTCCTTACTTATGATCAGACTTGCAGCACTGTCTTTATATTTCAATGTTAACATAAAAATGTTTTAGAATGGCATAAAATTAAGAAATGAGAATGTGTCTGTACACCTAGCCTGTGTGTCTTAATCAGCATAAGCATTCAACTTTTGTTTGCTTTCAGTCCCTCTGACTGCAGCTCAATATATCATTTGGACTGTGCAATGACAGATATCACAATAGATGATGGAGAAGTGAACTGTGCATCACTATGCTTACATGAACTTTATCTGAAAAATGTATGTAAAAGTAGAATTCCATAAATTATATTCCATAAATATTATCAAAACTTTAGGTGTTCTCATAGTGTGGTCTTGTATCAAATAATGATGGCAGTTGTTAAGTATAGGCTATTCTGCTTATCATTGCCAATATGCCTAGTAATTGCTGATAACAACTAGCCTTTAAAATCAATCTGGAATGGAAACAAAACATTTCAAGGTACACATTTCAAAGAAGACTATTATACGTGAATGAATATGAGGTACTAGAAAAACAAAATTCATCAGGCGGTATCCAATGATAGACCCACCATGGGCCCAAACTTTTCTGTAGCTTTTCCATAGACAGCTTTTCAAAGCTGCCTCAGTATAATAGCCTACCGCTGTCACGCAATTTCTATGCGCAATCTGTGCTTCGGAGAAGTGCGGTCGCGCCCATGGTCGCACCATCTACGCTTAAAAATATAGCCTATTGCGCGTCTATGTCAGCTTAAGCACGAATGCATGTTTAAAATACATAATTATATAATATAGCGCTAACAGTAACAACTCTGCACACACAATAAGTTCTTAGGTTAACCTATATTACCAACTGTATTGAGCCAAACAATGCGCTCATTAAACGTGACTGGTGATGTCTGGATAGGCACGATATTAAATAGCTGTAATAAACTACTGTTGCTAACATATTTATTCCGGTCCAGGTTTATATAAGGCTATTTATTAATAGATTTTTCTTCTTCTAACCTTACTCTGGTATAACGTTAGCGCTGCATATTATGACCGTTCTAAAAGCTTGGCTTTTATTTTGATAGGCCATATTTACTATTACTTCCCGGTCACGTGGCCAACCTGTCTGTATTTCAATGTAGATCTTCAAACGAAAAAATGGAAAAAGGAATTTCAAAAAACCAAAATCGGACCGTTATTTGATTTTGGTTTTGTCATTTTTCGTTTTTGGATTCAGAACCAAAAACGGGAGAACGGCTCTTTTTTTACCGTTTCTTTATTTTTGGTTTGAAACGACAAACGAAAAACAGGTGGTTTCTCGTTATTTTGTTTTGTGTTTCAAACGAAAAAACAAACTATCAAAACGTACACGGACCCAGAACACAGCCACAGTCAGATTTCAGTATGGACAAATACTATAAGATTACCCACGGTAATGTCCTAAAAACATTAATGCCAACAATATAAGTATACGTGAGTCATATAGTTGCATATAGTAATGAGTCATATAGTTGCATATATTAAATATTGAACTTTTAATATCTGTCTTGGTTTAATTCTCTTAATCTGCCTGTTCTGCAATAATCCCCTCATGAGATCGTGCATTGCCTTAATAGTGTGGGCATTTCCAGATAAGCCAACCCATAGGTCGTACTCCTTATAATAGCATTATATCAAAGTGTTCACTAGTATACGGTAGGTCTTCCTCGCGAGCACTCGGTTCTTCTATTAACAAGAAGCCATCCAAAAGATGCTACACTACAAGAGGCTGGAGCATTTGTTTAAGCACCCTTCCCTGATTTAACACAAATAATTAGCTCCGTTGCCATGGTGCATTGTAGGGCCCTGTCGTTTTGTGACCGAATAAGCATAATGACATCAGCCATCTATGTCCCAGGGGAGCAGAGGTCCAATGAAAGGCCTTTGTTTTCCCATTGTTCATTAGTGCGGTGGGCGACACTTGAGGTCCCTGAAGGACTCGCCAAATTGCCTCTGACTCATCAGAAACACGAAGGGGTCTTGTGTTTTCTAACCGCCACCTCGTGCCACAGCGAAGAGTTTTTCTTTGAATGTAGAGAAAGAGAGACAGCTGCCTACTTGTTTTCTCGAAGATGGTGCAAATGTTTGCTTACGTTTCAAACAGAAGATGTTGTGCCAGCCCATAAAAATAGCTCACTGTGATTTGTCACTTCATGTAGACATCAGAACGTCTTCTGCTGATAAATTGCCTCTGCAATAAACAGATTATTTTTAGATGTGCTGCATCCTTCTTTATCCTTGCGTACTGGACTTCACATATTTTTCATCTGTTCTGAGGGTTTTGATCTGACAAATGATTACTGACTCAGACAAAAATATAGAACATCTTTTCATCAAATTGAATCTTTCCCTGCTGTGAAGGTTGATAAACACTCACCACCCTTATTCTGCACCTGTTTTGGGGGTTTACTGAGAGAACGAGCACTCGGTGAGCATGATGGGGTAGGGGATGTCATGGGCTTGCTGAGACAAAGGCATGTTAATAATTGTCTGGGGCTAGAAATAGGAAATAGGGAATACAAATTTGGTAAGTCGGGGCTTGTGCCAGGCATATTGTCCCAAAGGATCTGTTCCACGCCAGATGTGAGAGTTTGGCTTGTGTCATCATGCAATGAGCGTGCACCAGCATGTTGTATTGTAAGTATATGACTAATCATGTAAAGTATATTCTAGTGTTAGAGAGCTTTCTGAATAGGAATATGGAAGGTATGTTTTCAGGTTGTGGAAAAGGCCATGCTGGTTTGAAATCTAGCAGGAAAAAGCAGTGTGAAATAAACCTGTACAAAATGAGCTTCAACTAGTGTTGTCTCTTCAAATAAGGCATAGGATAGGAAAAAGCATTTATAGGTAACTTGAAAAATGACTTCAATATTCTCAATTTTACGTTGCATGTCAAATCGTCACTTTGAAAATCTTTGTGATTTTCTTCACCAGCCTGTTTCAACCTCAGCTTAAAAGATATAACAGGTATAAGGAAGTCGCATTGTGAGATCTGAAGACAAAATTGGGAGAGAAAAAAAAAACATAGCTTTGTGTGAAATCCCTCTCACAACTCGGAAAAACTCACTTTTGAGATATAATGTCACAATTATCACATTGTGAGATGTAAAGTCAAATTTTTTTTAAGCATAACTCTATACAGTGTGTGTAAGTGCCCTAAGACGTGTATGTGTTAAAGAGAGAGAGAGGTTAAAGTCTGGCCAGGAAAAGCTGATTTGTGTCTTGTTAACATATGAGACGAAATTGTGGGGGAAGGGAGGAGACTGTGTGTGTGTGTGTGTGTGTGTGTGTGTGTGTGTGTGTGTGTGTGTGTGTGTGTGTGTGTGTGTGTGTGTGTGTGTGTGTGTGTGTGTGTGTGTGTGTGTGTGTGTGTGTGTGTGTGTGTGTGTGTGTGCCTTCAATTCTTGTTTATGGTGTGTGGAAATCCCACCACTGAAAAGTAGCGTCCTGGGTACAGAGAGGCTAATGAGATGCAGATGGGGGCGGCTTTAAACTCAGTGTCTGGGAATAAAGTAATTGTATCAGGAGCTGTGGAAGCTGCCCGACCACATACTGACTTTCCTCGCTTCCCTTAGCAGTCATCACATGCACTCTTCTGTACCATATTTCACAATATCAGTTACACTCAAATGCCAATACTGCCCACATGATTGAGAAATATTGTTGACAAAACCAATCATGTGATCTTTGTCCTGCATTTTGTCTGTGTCAATTATTTATAAGTTCTCATTGGAGTGCAGGTTTTTAATTAAAAATCAGATAAATGATCACTGTTTACATAGGTTTTTTCTTTTTTTTTTCTTTTGTTAAGTCAGACTGCCTCAACCAGACTTTGAATAAGCTATTTTAGGAACAAAATGACGGAGCTTGTTATTCTTCCATTGATTTGGGCTTATAATCTTATGTTGAATAAAGCGGACTGCGAAGAGGGTTTAGTTTTATTGTGAGGATAATCAGGCCACTTACTCCAAATCTGCTCTCTTAACACTACTGGATGAAAAAAAAGGCCCTCATGTCTGCTTTCCCAGATTTAATAAGGGTTTTATGGCTATATTAAGTTGCTGTGAAGAGGGTTTTTTTTTTTTTCCTTCAAGTACGTGCACTTATAGGTCCCAGGGGTTAGTTTTTATCAAAACATTTTTAAAGGATTTTTTTAAATGTATTTATTTATTTATTTTAAGTTATTATTAAGTCCCATTAAAATGCTTGGATTTTTTTTTTTTTTTAACTATGACTTATTGTTTAATTTTAAATACTTTTATGTATAGTTATAGTTTTGCTGCTTAATATTTTTGTGGAAACTATGATATTTCTTTTTTAGGATTTTAAGAGAAAGTTCAAATAAACAGCTTTATTAAAAATAGAAATCTTTTGTAACATTATTAATTTACTAATTAAATTAAATTAAATTTACTAGATTTTACTTTTGCAGATCCCAATGGTATTATTGTCTATTTTAAAATTAGTAAACAATAAGCTTTTTCAGTGTTTATTGTGAATTCCTTTGTTTTCTTTTGGTTTTCCTTATTTTTTACTTTTTTTTTCTTTATTTATTATTATTATTATTATTTTGCTGTAAGAATTTTCCTGACAAATGGATGTATATCAACTGTTGTTAGTGCACATATTACACTACTGAGAGTGTAAACAATGTGTGTTAAGAAACACCTACTTTATATACTACAGTACATTTTAATATTAACATGTTACTTGTTCTACTGCAGAAACGTTGGTATAAATCTGGCATAATGCAGCTGCAACAGCTAGTTGTTTACCTCCAGTACACACTATCTATAATCTCAAAACATCAAGTTTAGGCCATCCCATGTTGAAATGAACTTTTATTAGCAGGGAGAACAAATTTTGTACCCCTATTTTAGTGGTGGTTTGATGAATTCTCTTGGACTTGCTATTGTTACTCACAGTGGGTTTTGTTCCCTCTCCATGACAATTGACGGAGCACAAATGGAGAAGAAGAATGGGAATTAGACATAATGGAAAAGTGGTGCCCCATTCTGCCGCCCATTCTAACGGTTCAAGAAGGTCTGCCCTCGTCCAAGTGACGCTGTCTGTGAAACAGCTGCCGTTGAGGGTCTAGTTTGCATTTTCTACTTTTCTACCAAGCATCCTCTATCCTTTTTGAGACTTAAGCTGTGCTTATACCACAAGCACCCAATACCCCACCCCCATCCTCGCCCATTCACTACACCTGCTTCATCCTAAGAGCCCTGTTCAGAAATGGCAGGATCTGCATGTGCCAGATAAAGCAGACCGTAGGCATTGTCACTTGCAACATTCCATTTGTTGCACTGCTGCAGAGAGCTGCACCTTTCACTCAACAGATTAGAATGAGTCTGAGAACTGAAGCTTATCAGAAGAGATCAGCTTCTGTGCACTTCTGTTTTCATAGAGAGAACAGCATGATCAAATGATTTTTATAGTCATTCCAGGTCTGTTGTAAAATCTACTTTATTATGTTTCCAAAAACAATTTTCAGCTTGAGGTTCTTGCTAATTCCAATATCAATGTCTTGAAATTGAAATTACTTTGATATTTCATACCTTATCAAGATTTGATTTAATTCACTTGCACTGAGGATTTAAATGCATAAAACTTCAGATACTGTAAATCCTAATAAACTGATAAAAAAAAATCACATGAATCATTAATTAAAAGCTGTTTTTATCTCTGAAACCAGAAACCCCAAAGCAGCTCTATAAGGCAATGGGATATAGTAAATAGTGAATAATGTATAAGGGGGGGTTAAATCAAAACTGAAATGTACAAGATTGAGGATCTGTAAGGAATTATAACAGATCAAATCCTTATTAGTTTTATTAAGAATTACAACATATAACATAGCTTAAAATCCTAATGTAAGAAGGATGTAATGTGGTGTTTAACTAGACTAATTAGTAAACGATTCTATTATTAAAATTGTTGCCGCAAATATGCAAAAGAAAAACAGCTAAATAATATGTGCTATATTTTCAGCAATGTAATAATGCTCCATATCTAGTCATTTTTTTTTTTTTTTTTTCAATTTTAGACCTGATTTTCTTAAGCTTAGTTTATTTCCAGGTTTAAATAAGATCTTCAATCTCATTTTCAGTGTGCACTTAGTTTCGGACCCCCTGTGTGTATTAATTGCATTCTGCCTCATGCATTTCAAACAGGTAGAGCTTTAAAATGAAGAGAAGTTGTTAAAAGCTTCTTCTGTATTTCTTGAAACACATCAGCTTGAACAAAGAGGACTGGGCTTCTTAACCACATTTAAAGCAAATGCCACCAAAAGGTGACACCTGAGAGCAAATCTTTTACATGAGACTGTAACCATGGCACTGAAAGCTACACTCCACACAGCTGGTGAGCAGCAGAGATGAGATACTGGAGAGATGAAGCAGTAACACAGTAGGAGATGTTATTCGGCGTAAGAGTTCGACTGAAGTGGAGGTTTTATATACTCGCGGCAAAGCAGCTGCATCCCACTGATGCTTTCTTCCAACACCACACTGAAATGTCCTCTACTGTTTGCTGTGGCAGACTAGCCCACATTATCTTCTGTTGCTACCAGGATGGAAATGTTGTCAGGTAGCACAATACCTCCGGAAGCCAGCTACGCCAGATTGGCACGAAAAACAGCTATACTGCAGTCTGTTACCTGTAGTTGATTAAATGTGTTCAGGAGACTGAAAATTAATTGCAAGGATTTAAAGTGAACCTGCTGTTTCTAATCTTGCTGATTAATTAATTATTGCCCCAAAGAGGTACTTAGGAATGGAGGACCAGGAAGCACAGTGTAATGAAAAAAACATGGAAAAAACAGAGTCTAATTAACTTCAAGCAAATCTACCATCATCCCCAGATCAAACGCACTGGAGCTTTAAACTCACCACAGACAGGTTAGCTCCATATGTACTTCTTGCACATAAATAAATAAGTAAGTAAATAAATAAATAAATATTTATGTTAATAAATAATAAAATGTATTTGTGAAGGATTGTGTGACACTGAAGACTGGAAAACTGCTGAGTTCAGCTTTGTCATCACAGGAATACATTATTTATTTTTTGAATATATTAAAATATAGCTTGTTTTAAATTTTAAATTCAGTTATTTTAAATTTTAATAATATTTCACAATATTAATGTTCTTATGCATCAAATACATGCAGTTTTGGGTGTGCTTACCAACACCAAACGTTTGAATGGATATATACATTATATATACTATAAACTATAACATTATTTACTTGTAAATATTATATGTGTGAAATTTTTATAGTAATTACTCCGTAACTCATCACTTTTTTAATTGTACAAAACAGAGCACTTACGAAAAATTGACTCATATATTTTTTAAAAAATAAAAAAAAATTGAGTTTGGAGTCACATAATTGTGGCGAGATGACAGAATTATAGTTTAAAATGCAAATTACTTGCTGAAAGTATATATGATTCACTTAGACTGACCTAATTTAGACAAGTGAAGGTGATTTCTGCTAGAGAGTTTTACATAAACACATTGGATACCTCAGTTGTGTAACTTAATCATCAAATGTCATTTCATTTTTATTTGTATTCAGAATCCACTTGGCTCAAATATATAAGTGGGCATGCTCAGTATGAATGGGCAATACACTTCTGGATACATGTTTAGATGGAGCTGTATTTGTGGTGCACCGCTGTGCTATAGCTTGTGTATTTACTCTTTGCACTCACCTCAGTGCCAGAGCCAATTCTGCTGGCCACTCTCTCAAGAAAATGACTGATTTGTGTCAGGACTTACAGGCTTCATGCAGGCATCAGTGCTGCATTAGAACGGTGGGGTGAAAGTGAGAGGAGATTAGTAAAAGAATTCATCCACTTCTCTGAGTCATTGGGGTGAGGATTTTCACAGTAGCCTGCCTTTCACATAGGTTTGAAGTGAATGATGGATATTTTAGGGCTTGACGAGTCATTGACGAGGTTATTTCATCAAGAAATTACCAGGGGTGTAGAATTGGTTTGTAAAGTGGAAAGACACATTATAGACTCATGAATATTAATTAGCTGGTTAAGTTCAGCCAATAGTGGTAACTGGTGGAAATTTTTGCATTGTTACTTGGTCCGATGCAAAACGAGTTGAGAACCACTGAAGTAGTTACCGGAAGTGAGCCATTTCTAGTAGTGAATAACCATTAAAGCATCTGTCACTGAAGCAAATCTCTGATGTTTATGCAGTCGAATAATATCCCCCCTTTCCTTCCTGGAATGACTCAGTCTAAATGAAAATGCCTTTAGATTTCGGGGTGGCTTGAAATCCCTTACACTGAAAGAGGCAGGAAACATCAAAAAAGGCATGGGTAGAGTTAAAACACCAATCAGCCAGTCAAACTCTGAATTGCAAATTCAATAATTCAGAAGGAAATTACTCCAGCAGAGGGAATGTGAATAATTTAGGATATTATGACTTAAAAGTTCCTCCATGCGAGTGGTAAGGATGATTAATTCAACATCTGGACTAATAGAGATTCGTGATTTACGTAGCGCAGTGTTTCTGCTGTCACACAGCATCTTTGTGTCTTACATCCTTAGTCAGAGCGCCTCACTGTAGGCTATGAGCCACTGAATATGTTTCAGTGCCGGTTTAAAGAAAACAGCGGGTAATCTCCGCTACTCGGCATTCACGCACCATTCAGGGCTTTAAAATGCAATACAAGTCACTCTGCTTAACTTAATGCTGTATGACGGAATGATCTGATCCTGTGATAATTAAAGAAAGCATATGCTGCAGGAACCAGATTTTTTCATGACTACAACATAGTACCAAAAATGTTTATTGTGCAGAAGAAAACAACATCTTGAATCATTTTGTGAATGATTTTCGAGGATAAGGGGATGTGTGCAACCTATCCATGTTAACTTCTGCCTAATTTGACTGATTTCTACAAAGTGACAGATGAAATTGCAACATATTGATAGGATGCAGTGCTTTTAACATCAACAGCAAAAGATATGAGAAGTATTTCTTCCTTTTAAGAGTTGACAAGCCTATTCATTTTGATCATAGTTAGTTTTGTATTATTGCAAGTATTATATTATTTTTGCAGCATATTCCAAAAAAAAAAAAAAAAATCAAATGGTGAAATGGTACTGCATTAGTGCTTCATTCCCTTTTTACACTCAACATTTTATCTCCCTCCTCATGACAGCTCCAGCTTTGAAATGGGTGTCTTTTCTTAATAACATTGATGTCTGACCTCAGGCCTACCATAATAGTGCCAGGTTTTATTCAGTCAGGGCTGATTCCATCAATATCCTACTGAAAATATTTCTTATACAGAATGAAGGCAAAAGAGATCAGAGAAATCAAGACATTTTCAAGCAAATCGTGTATTGATTTGGCTTCATTTAGAGGATATTACAGAGCAACAGTGAAGGGAATGAAGGTTACAGTTGGCCAGACACACATTATGGCTCCGATTGATGGGATTTTTTTCATGACTAGAGAAATCGATGGCTCACTCGTCCCAGAGTGAATGTGCGATCTGTCATGTAGAGAGAATGCTGCATTGATGTAATGCTTTCCCACGCTCTATACAAACCAGTTGCCTGCCTTATAGAAGCCAAGGTCATTTTACGACAGAGCTGTCTGCTTGTACTGAGTGCAAAGTGCACTTTAAAAAGTTAAAATGTGCTGCTTTTATCTGACCTGACAGTGTGTTGCGTGCAATTGTGCACTTATGATGTTATCATGCAAGTCATAAAAACAAACTACACCACAGTCACATGACTTTGTCACACCAAGAACTCTCGGATGGAACCGGAAATGCTAAAATGGCTGTTTTCAGGTTTTGGCCTAGAAAATCCATATAAGGATAATGATGTCCCCTTTGATCTCTTTAGATGCCAGTTTCACATTACAACATGTTTTGCCGCAGTGTGCAGGATTTAAAAAGGCAATCTGGAAAAGTTTACGCTAAACACAGAGCCCTAACAGAGACTTTTAGCTTGATCTGAAAGAAGGAACAATAGCAGCTCAGAACATTTCATAAGTATACTGCCATCAGGAAATATCTGTAATGTGTGTGCCATAACAGCCGCCAGCCTCTTTTAGAGGTGAGTAGGTGTATAGTGTGTTGACTGGACCCTGTAAGGGTGCAGACACAAAGAAGCAAGTGCGCGTGGAGCCCGAGGCGTTCGTTCTAAAGTTAACCAGCACTCTTTCTGTCTCTGGCGTTCTGCACAGCACCGGGAGATGCTCTAGATAAGGAAATGAATGAGTTTGTCTTGCCCCGTGTTTCATCAGTATGTTGCCTATTGTTCCTGGTAGATCAGTCATCTTGCTATCGGTTCCCCTGGAGACTTTCTCTTTACTCCACCGTATCAGACCAGATTTTTTCTTAGCCGTGGCCGCGTCTTTCAATACAATTGCAGGCCTGTACTGAAGTCAGCAGAGATGGGATAGAACTCTGATAAGTTGATTGTTGCCTTTTGTGAAGGATGTTGCTGACTCTTAATTCTCAGACTTGCTGTGCACCTGGATTACATAAAAATGGATTGGATTATAGGTTTTGCTTTTCCATGCCCTGGCTGAATTATTTACAGTAGAACTCGTTGGTCAGATTTGATGAAGCAGGTGTGAGGACTTTGCTGACCAGTTTCATGTGCATTCTTCTTTCACCTGATATTAACACATTTAGGTGTAAATGTGATCTAAAATAATTATTCAAACATATTTTGAATGTGAAAACGCATGTGACCACATTGCATTTGTATTGCAAGTGCTAATATTTGCTAATGCGTCGCTGTGGGAAGCCGCAAAAGACTGCTTACTCATTCATCAACCACAGCTGCTCGTCCTAAATAACAATGAACATTCTGCATAAAACATCACAATTTGGGGGAAAACAGCTTTGTTTTTATGTTTATTTTTTATTTTATATATATATATATATATATATATATATATATATATATATATATATATATAAAATTCATTATTTAATTATATTTGTTTTTTGTTTTTATGTAAAATTTTGTATTGGTTTTGTGTGTGTGTGTTTGCCTTAATATTAAACACATTTAACATGGGGGCAGTCGTGGCCTAATGGTTAGAGAGTCAGGCTTGTAATCCAAAGGTCGCGGGTCCGAGTCTCGGTCCGGGAGGGATTGTAGGTGGGGGGAGTGAATGTCCAGCACTCTCTCCACCCTTAATACCACGACTGAGGTGAGTTTCATGCCTTGAGCATGGCACCGAACCCCCAACTGCTCCCTTGGCACCCCAGCCAAAATTTCTACCCACTGCTTCAGGTGTGTGTGTGTTTGTTTGTTCAGTTCTCACTGCTGTGTGTGTGTGCACTTGGATGGGTTAAATGCAGAGCTCAAATTCAGAGTATGGACCACCATACTTGGCTACACATCACGTCCTTTCCTTTCATTTAAATATGCAGTAACACACTGATGTGATGACTGACGTATATAGTCATGTAATCAGAAACTGTCCCCTCCAAATCCAATCACAGGTCACAGAAGGCACATTGGATTTGCGTGTACTAGGGCGATGTGTCTGCTCTGGCCACTTGTGATTGAATCCTCTGAGAAGGCTCTTAATGCCAGGAGTAACAGGGTCAATTATTTGAAGGCAATATGAGTTCAGCTGCTGTTTACTGGAGATGTACAGGCAGCACTTGATTCTGCTCACATAATCAGACAGACAACCAAAACCTGAACAACGTCTGTCGACCACATGGGAATTTATTATTTGGTTGTAATTCTTTGAATACGAGTATACAGATATTCTACTATGTCTAACAAACAGCTTTTTTCTCATAGCATCAATTATGTAGCCCAAGGGTACAAAGATGCTGAATTGAGCGGGATGGAATTGTAAACCTAAAGTTCCTCAGAGAGTCAAAACAAACATCTTTAGTGCTTCAGCTAATTTTGTAGTCTTATCTGGATGTTTATCACTATTCTCAATGTAAAGTCACGAAATGTGTCTGTTTGGAAAACACTGAGTGTGTTTGTCTGCATAATTCTTTCTTTTAGAAAAATGTCCTCATTCAGTTCAAGATTTGAAAAAACTCACTCTTTTAAATATTTGATTGTGATTGGTCAGTTATGTGGTTAGGTGTTTTTATAATAACTGCTAAACCTCATAATTGTCTGTTGTCTAGGCAACCGATTTCCTAAATATCTGTACCAGTTTCATGTATCTCATATTACTCTGTGGTCTCTTCCTTCCAAACAGAATGAAATAATTTCACTCAAATCAATATTTCATTTCTCTATATTTATTTATTTGATAAGTGGATATTCCGGGGATAATGTACAGTCAGCAGGCTGTTTTCACACAATAACACATTACAGGGTGATACAAGACTTACCACCCTATCAGAATTTATTTTGTGATAATGACAGAGTGATATATACTGTATGTATATATACAGTACAGGTCAAAAGTTTGGAAACATTACTATTTTTAATGTTTTTGAAAGAAGTCTCTTCTGCTCATCAAGCCTGCATTTATTTGATCAAAAATACAGAAAAAACAGTAATATTGTGAAATATTATTACAACTTAAAATAATAGTTTTCTATTTGAATATACTTTAAAAAAAATAATTTATTCCTGTGATGCAAAGCTGAATTTTCAGCATCATTACTCAAGCCTTCAGTGTCACATGTAACATCCAGTCTATCACATGATCATTTAGAAATCATTCTAATATTCTGATTTATTATGAGTGTTGGAAACAGTTCTGCTGTCGAATATATTTGATGAATAAAAGGTTAAAAAGAACTGCATTTATTAAAAAAAAAATTCTAATAATATATTTTCTTTACTATCACTTTTTATCAATTTAACACATCCTTGCTGAATAAAAGTATTGATTTTATTTTTAAAAAAAAAAAGAAAGAAAAAAAAATTACTGACCCCAAATTACTGACCAGTAGTGTATATTGTTATTACAAAATATTTATCTTTTAAAAAAATATCTTCTTTTTTTTTTTTTTTTTTTTTTACTTTTTATTCATCAAAGTATCCTAAAAAAGTATCACATGTTCTGAAAAAATATTAAGCAGCAGAACTGTTTCCAACTTTGATAATGAATCATCATATTAGAATGATTTCTAAAGGATCATGTGATAATGATCCTAAAAATTCAGCTTTGCATCACAGAAATAAATGATAATTTAAAGTATAATAAATTTAAAAACAATTATTTTAAATTGTAATAATATATCACAATATTACATTTTTTTTCTGTATTTTTGATCAAATAAATGCAGGCTTGATGAGCAGAAGAATCTTCTTTCAAAAACATTAAAAATAGTAATGTTTCCAAACTTTTGAACTGTACTGTATATATATACTGTATATATGTATGTATGTATATATATATATATATATATATATATATATATATATATATATATATATATATATATATATATATATATATATATATATATAGCATTTACACAACTTTAAAAAAGAGAAGTCAAATGTGAAAAGATTAATTACAGCAGTCAGAGGAGAGAGATGTCAAATGTAAAGTCACTCCCTCAGCAGCTGTATTAGAATACCTCTCTCAGTGTTTACTTTTTTAAATAATTTACAAAGTATTTTTTTTAATCGACATATTTTAATGAAATAAATAATTATATATATATATATATATATATATATATATATATATGAAAAAAATAGATTTAAAATGTGAATTATTGCGAAAATACATCATAGTCTGTGAAAAAAAATTGTCATGAGGGTTTTTTGTCACTCTTTCTGCAGGTTACAAGATTCTGCCAGTAGGGTGCGATAAGTGACTGTTTCTAGTTATTGAAGTTTTTACTTATCGGCTGATTCTTTCAAAACCACTGATTCATTCAGAACATGACATCTTTATAAGTGAGTCATTAAATCTTTGATTCAGCCGCTGTGAATGAGTCCTTGAATCATCCATTCAGTCGATTTGAACGCTGATTTAATTCAGGAACTAAATAGAGTTGCTCAGAGATGCACAATGTTGTGGGGTTGTTTGGAAATGTTTGCATTGACGGAGCAAAAACAGAGCAAGTGACCATCAATTGGCTATATTGTGTCTATAATGTAAGTTACTCAATATTAACTAATAGTGCAACTTTGTGCCTAAATATACAGTACATTCATTAAAAAAAGTATTTGGCCACACTGAAAAATTAATGAATGTTGTTGCATTATAAACTAAAGAACAATTTCATGGTTTCATGTAAAAAAAAATATATAGATTTTTTTTTTTGTTGTTGTTCCAAAATTATACCAAACGTGTTGTGACATTTTCAAGTAAAACTTTTAGCATCATCATGTCCGTAGGTACTGTGAATTGATGAGTTACATGTGGTTAGTCTGCTAGGACATTTGCTGATTCCACTGTGTTATATTTAAGCTGAAAACAACCTTACAACAGTGTAGATTAATGGTGTGGTGTTAAACATACGGACTGTACAGGAGCTGTTTGTGCTTCAGCACTCATCTCAGTATGTGCTTCTGTGGCTCACTGACCTTGAGTTCAACTCCTGCAAACCACACTGGTCAGCTATGCTTTTCACTCGCTTCTTGTTCTGACGTAGTGAAGAGAGCTGTAATGTTTTATATAAGGAGGAATCATAATCTGCACATTTTTAAAGACCTTTGTTAGAGTGATTTTATGCTCTCACACACTAATTATTCCCCCCTCTCTCTTTCTTTCTCTCTCCTAATGGATCCTGCACCTGATTTATATCTTCCTCCTTTGGCTGGTTAAAGGTAAGTCTCAGTTTCACCTCACAATCTTTTACTTAGGCGAATAAGTGTTATATTCAAAAGCTGCGCTGATCACACGATGAAAGGCGAACAAAGCACTGCATTATGCACCAGCGCTGGGGAAATAAATATAAATTACAGTATATGTTACATGCTCTACATTTCCTTTTTTATTCCTGAACATAATTTCAAATACCACTGTTATTTCCCTTTGCTGAAAAATAGGCTTTTTTAAGTGAAGGAATAGTGTACTTGGTCCCATTGACTGTATTATTGAATATTCAGTGGTATTCATAACGTGCCACATACATGAGTCATGAATTCATAAATAACCATCAATCCAACATAAGCAACAATCGTCTGCAGTGTATGCCAAACAGGCCCCTATTGGCAAGTGCTAAAGCATTGCCACAAAAACAACACAGCGACTTCATTTTCAGCTCTGGCTCTGTTTGTTCACACGCTTGTCAGGTCTTTCCGCTCTCATCAGACAAAAAAATAAACAATATTATACTGACACAAAGGCATGACTCAATTAATTCTGATGCAAGAGAACAGAAAAGATGAGAGGAGAATGTGAGAAGGGAAATATGGCTCGCGCTTTGTTCCTTATCTTCCAAATTCTTGCTATAGCGGCCCTGTCTCTAATCTCTCCCTTTTTGTCTCTCTGTTCATTCTCTCTCTTTATCTACAGTTTAGGAAAATCTGTACAAAAAGAGAGCACATTGCAACTGTGAAATTCAAACAAAAAAAGCAAACACAACGTTTTGCCCACAGGGATATTCCCGTCTCTATGGGGTTTTTCTTGAGCTTTTTTCAAGTGCCAGCTCACGATGGAGTAGGTGTCTGTTTTTGAAGTCAGGTAAAGAGAAAGCCATAGCCAAAGAAAAGCTCCCCTCCCCAAGCCTTTTGTTTCTCCATCATGACTTGCCATGATGTGCACTTTGTTCGCCCACAGTCTGTGAAGCAGAATGCCGTTGTAGTAATTAGACCACATCAGCCTTTACTGTTCTGGCTACGAAACCCAAGACGTTCTCCAAGCTTTCCTAGCGCTGTGCCATCGGTCTTGGCATCAGTTTTCAGGATTAAAGGTACAATTCAGCCAAACATGAAAATTCTGTCATCATTTACTCACTCTTACGTTGTCCCAAACCTGTATTAGTTACTTTCCTATGTGGAACACAAAATAAGATATTTTGATTTGTTTTTTTGTCCATACTATCAAAGTCAGTGGTTTCCAGTGTAGCGGTTGATGTTTGGCTTTGTTATTATTTTTGGCATCGGCTGATAAGTTTTTGGTCAATAAGTGTAGTGAGTGGGATAGCGCTGAAACCTAGCACCTGAGCACAGATGCACAAGAGAGCCCATTCTCCATCTTCATTAGTTTAATGTCTTTGTTTAAAAGTTCTGTTGAGTAACAGAAAGAAAAACTCTGTAATACTTTCTAAATATTCAATCGGCATTCACAAAATAGGATTTTTTTTTTTTATCCATCCATTATATCCATTAAATAGTTAATTTATCTTTTCCAAATTGTTGGAACTGGAAACACAGAATGTACTATCTGTTTTTGTTGGAAAATTGGACATTGTTGAATCCAAATAAACAAACAAATGGGCAGCTGCTGCTGTAGAAACATTTCCACAGATATTGGAAAGTGTTCCATACCACTCTCAGATTTTAAAACTTCCATAGTATCTTTATCAAAAAGTGGCGAAATGAATGGGATCCGTGTATGGACAAAAAACTGTACGAAATTAACCCTACAGTGGGTAAAATTTGCATCTTTATTTTCAATATGCATCTTTAAATTCAATATAATAGCTGGGATCATATCATATACACAGTACTGAATAAGATATTCCAAAATCAAGTTCCTAATATCAAATGAAGATCCACTGATATGCTCTTCATGTCAGAGTCCAGTATTTCTTAAAAATATTTTACCAAACTGGGCTGTTTGAAGTTCTATTAGGGAATTCAATTACTCTGCAAACACTTTTGAGTCAACCATGAATCCATTTTAGAGTTCAAAGCAAAAACTAAAGCAAACTTAAAAACTTTAAAAGTGGATTTAAAATTGTTCTTTTATACTGTTTCAGCCACCACACTGCCCTCTTCAGCCATCAAAATACCTATTAACCAGTGTTGTTTTGGACTCCACTTATATTCATTGAATGGACAAAAACAGTTTAAAAACTCTCCTTTCAGTGTTAATTGGAAGACATAAGATTGGGTCCAGCTTTAAATCTAAATGACATTAAACTTTTGAGAAAGCGAGTGAATTTTCAGTTTTAGACTAAGAGAGTTTTCACAGCATAATGACTGCTTGAAAGGTGTATTTGTACACGTCCATTTAAAAACAAGAGACGCTGATAGTGCTCGACTGAATAAGCAGATATGGGCCACAGCAGGCAGTTAGTGTGGAGTATTTGAAGTTTATTGAATCCCTGGATCACCTTTGATGTGTAGGCTTTGAACACAATTCCAATCTGTATTACATAAATGGTTATTTGGTGAAAGATATTGCAGTAGCAGCTGGAGAGATAGCAATTCTTGACCTAGACGTGACCCCTGTGGGTGTTAGTATTGCCTTTGTGTGGCAGAAATCGTCTGATATCATTAAGCAGTTCCCTAGTTGTGTTCTTGCCTTTTTTTTTCTTCTTTTTTTTTTTGTATTGGTGCCAATTGTTCGCCTGATGCACATAATTTAATAGGATGATTGTTAGATGATGAAATTGAGGAAAATACTACAAGCAATAAAATGCAATAAATAAATATTTAAAAATAACTTTTTGTAAAAATACCAGTAGTCTCCACCTCCTCCACATTCCCAGAATTTACATTACAGTGGGGGAATAAATACAAAGCTGTGACGTATCATAATAATGAGACGGCGAACAGAATATGACTTCCCTCAGCTGGTTACTTTCAGCCTCTGCCACGTTAAGCTGTTTTTCCCAAAGCTCTGCTCTCGCATCCTATTCATAGTAGGATTACAAGCATGCAGGAGGGACAACATAGGAGGGAGTAGGATGGGGGGGGCAGATGTTGCCATAGAAACGATCCAGCAGGGAGGGGTGAGGATGGGTGGGGGGGCAGCGGTGGGCGTGACCATTGCAGCAGCCACTCCATCAATGAGCTGACAGTGTGAGGCCATTTTTTTAAGCTAACTGCTGCATGTGGAGCAAAGCTTCTGTTGTTCCACCTTTCCTGCTTTCTCTCGATTCTTCCCCACTCCACCTCCTCCAAATCTGGCCCTTACATTTCATCCGTAATGACCTCTGAGTAGGGCTGGACTATATGGCCAAAATTTAAATCACAATATATTTCTTAATTTCGGTCGATACGATATAATTCTGATATCGATATGAACACAATTAAAAAAGCCTTGTAAAAACTACCAAAAATGCCCACAACAGATCTCTGTGCATACAAACTTATGAAAAATGAATTTGCCAAGTCTATGACACCTCATTTAAAACCATATAATATTTTAGAAAAAAAAAAAAAACAGCAGGAGGCGCTGTGAGTGCGGTAGAACCATAGACTGTATAGAACCAGTGGTTTCTCTAATAACAGCTGTAATCAAAGCAGCTCCGCTTATGAACGCTTCTTCGAAACTTTTCCGAAGACTGTCGGTTCCCCTAGGATTTACATTCATATAAAACACCCGCGATGTGTTTTGATTTTGAAACGCGCAGTGCTCATGTTTATTCAACAAAGTCAAACACCACAAATTACTCAATGTATGGGAAATACTGCTAATGTATATTGAAATATTAGAAATGTGTTTACAAGTCATATCACCATTATTGAAAAAAATTATATCGCGATACATATTGATATTGAATTATTGTCCAGCCCTACCTCTGAGCTGTGAAGAACAGAATAGAAAATCGGTAGAGATATTAAAAACAGATGGCATGCATGTGCGCAGACAGGCTGGCTGAGCTGTGATTGACAGCTTTTCATGCTTGGTTGGGCCATGTGTGTTTGTGTGTGTGTGATTTGTCAGCATAATCTGTTTAGGATTGCACAGGCCTCGTGTGCCATGTAAGGTGTCTCCCAGATCAACCTACGCATAGAAGAGCCAATTTCCAAAACTGCCTCTATGGTGACTGAGGAATTAGCACACCTAGAAAATTGCTCTGAGAAAATCAATTAGGATTTTTAGACTCCTGGCAACACTATTAGACAGTTTGGAGACCAAACCTCCCAAGTACAGTTAATGCACCGCATGCCATTGCTCTGAAATATTTGATTGGAAATGACCTTCCTGAATCGATAGTCGCTCAATATGCAACAAAAGTTTTAAATGCACTTGAAAGTGATTTTGGCAGCCATAGTGGCTTTTGTTTTCTACTCACCGGACCATAATCATAAAAATAAAAGCCTGTTGGCCTGTAGCTTATCACAGAGTAGACAAACTGTTCTCCACGAGACAGATGAGATGCCTGTTTTGCAATATCAGATAGTATCTCTTCAATTGGTGGGCAGACTTTATTTTACATTCTCTGAGATTGCACAGAGAGTAAATAGAGCCAAAATGTTTTCTGATAGAGAGTGGATAAGAAACACAATTGGGGGATATCTGAATGATTTGGAGACTGTACCTTCAAATTATAAAAAAGGAAAAAACTTTGGATGGAGAAATGCAGGTATCCCTTCGGACTCGCCAACTTAAAATTATTATTCTGTAGGATTTTCATTTTGAGCTTTCAGTTGGTGGTATTGACTGTACAAAGAAACTTATCTATGATTGCACCGGTCCTTTGTTGAAAAGAATTCAACTTATCTGTTATCAGGCAGTTGTGCCGTTTACTTGAGTTTGGCAAAGCGTGTATTGACAGTTGGGGTCTTTGGCAGTCTCAGTCATTAACAGGATGACAGTCGAGACAAATCACCCACAGATTTGAGGTTAGAGTCAGGGCACAGGAATTTTTTAGCTTCCTTCTGCAAATGAAAGATATTTTACTTAGCGCTGACATCCGTTCTAATGCCTCAGTTTACAACCCTAAATGGAAAAGATGTGTAACCATAGGTTTAACCATTTGAAATCCTTCATGCATTTGACTCTTAACCCTCAGAGACCCACAATAGCAAAATGCAACACTTGTTTAAGCAATTAAAAAGTACATATTTTGCAATTAATGTGGGTTAAAACTGCTTAGAGCATATCACGCTCTGAAATGTCATAGTCATAAGTTTGGATGGTATATAACATTATTTTACATTATTTATTTATAATAATTTTTTTTTCACAATTCTCAACTTTAATGAAAAAATCAGTGGTTTTGCATAAATTTTGTAGGGAAAAATGCTGTTTTATGGGCCCGACATTTTTATTATTTACCTAACATGAGAACTATGCCTAGCCTAATGGAACTTTATAGAATGTCAGAGGAATGCTTTGAGGTTAACAGACTGAAGTTTCAACCTTCCACCCAAAATAAAACATGCATAAACATCATGATTTTTATAACCAGGGACTTCCTATAAACACATTCAAGGGGGCAAAAATAACACATCAGCAATATCAGTGTGTGTGTGTCTCTGAGGGTAAAGATGTTTTATGTCTCTCTCTTTTTCAGCTTTCTTATTCATATCTCTTTGAGTAAACAGACCCCACTTCTTTGTGGATCAAAGCTAGAAGAGCTGCTTGGCACAAGTGCAAAGTTCTTGGATTATGGCAAAAAAAACTTAAAAAGAAAAGCAAAAAAAAAAAAAGTAAAGCATTTTTTTTCTCTTTACAGTGGTGGGGAATATTTCATCTTGAGGAAATTTAAAAAACAAACCATACACCTCTTTTTCACTTTTTTTTTTTTTTAAATATGCAGATTTAACTAATTGGTGTAGAGGGTTGTCAAGGCAACTGTTCTGACCCAAAGTAATTCCTGACAGGCAGAGAGTTGAATAAATGGCTTTGGGAATTGGGGAGAGCTCCACATATCCATGAAAGGGGTTAAATTTAGCGTGTAGGAAGAAGAGAGAGAGCAGGCTGTGCAATATCTTAATGTAAATGGCACGAGCTCTAATGCAGACCATAAGGTACTGTATGCTCTTTAAACCTGCTCGTTTATAGGTAAACGCAAGCAGAAAGAAGAGAATAAGACATCCCGTTCATAAAAGATGACCTTTTTACTTCAGCTTGCCTCAAACAGCCTTCCAGAGGAACATTTCTCAAGGCTCCTTATATCTCATGAACCTTGCAATTTGCCATACACACACTGCCTGCAGAGAAACCGAAGACACTAGTGTGGCCAGCACTGCTGTGAATCTGAAGCACCTGGGGAAATTATATTTTGTGAGCCTGTGGCCTGAACGTAATGCGATTTTAAAAACACTGCAGAATAATCACAAAAACATGTCACTTCCATGAAGAGTGTAGTCTGATTCACACCAAATGGATTGGTTCTTGCTTCAAACTCAAGCATACACTTTGCAGGAGTCCACCTGGAACAATATCTTATTTAAATGTATGCATGTATATTTATATCCTGGTTGGTGTTTCTTTGTATTCAGCTTATAATTATGCATTCAGAAGATGCTGGATAAAATGTGAGCCTTGTGCTTTCCTGTCAGCATTGCACTTTTCCTGTATGTCATATCAGCACAATGCTTTAGTCAGGAAGTGGCATATCATCCAGCCACGTAGCAATTGCCATTTCCATCATCTTTTGTTTATGTTGAAAAGAAATGGGAAACACATTTTGGACAGCAAAATCTGTCTGGGACAGATGAAAGAAAGATGGAGGGTTCGATCTAGGTGGATGCAGTGTCTCCAATGAAGAGTTCCAATCCCAGAGAGACAGAAGTGTTTGATGAAAATTTGTAGGATATGTGAACTTCGTTTCATATGCATGTCTATAGGATAGCTGTCCCCCCACCGTTCCCTAGCTTGGAGACGACAGTAGGCAGGCGCTTAAAAACTGCCCCATGGGCTTTTTGTTACCATGACAATGCCTAGGGCAAGGAGAAGTCACAGCAGAAGCCTTTGCCTGCGCCTGCCAGCAAGAAACCTCTTTTCAACACATTACACAGAAAGCCCTAGATTCAGCAACCTCAAATATTCCACACAATAAAGGATTTGGAGAAACGGGGTGTTTTGGGAACTCACTTCTGATTAGCAACAGATGCTAGATGACAAATGCACTCAACATAAACAAGAGAAAACAGAAAATCTTGTATACAAACTTTCTCAGAACTCTTGAAAGTGTTATGTTATTTTTCAGTACTCTTTCGGAGAGTTTCGGTGACAATTGGTCTTGATTTCTTTGAGAAGTTTAGTTTGTTTCTATTTATTCTTCTGTTGTTTTTTCCCTTTGTTAGCCATGCCTTGTTCTGTATAAATAGATTTACTAGATGCATTGACGATTAAGTATTTGTCTTTATTCCTGACCTAGTAGTTAATTTTTTCAATATGTTTTTTTTTTTTTTTTTGAGATATGTGTAGTGGTCATGTTTTATTCAGCATACTGTGTGTATTTAAATTCCTCCTCTTTAAAGCTGCTGCTGTTTTTATTTTTCAGCATCATATCCTATGAGTGTTTTATTTTGATTGTGTGTATTTTATTGTGTGTTTTATATATAAAATTACATTTAGTGTGCTTTATAATATTACAGGAACTAAATTCCCTATACAAATTTCCATGACATTTGTGACTCAGTAGTGACTAATTTCCATGAACAGTGACTCAGTAGTACACAAAAAAGAAATGAACGCCTTTCTGTTTTCTTCTTTCTCTCCCCATTCCTTCTGCATTCTCTCCTCTTCCTCTTTTTCTTCTGCATCCACTCCCTCTCGTCTTGTCCTGCTTCTGCTCCTGAATTTCCACTTCAATCCAGGGAGGTTAACAGCATGAGAAATTCAGCATAGTCCATATCTCTAAACACATAAATCAGAAGCCTTCACTCTTAAATGGATTACTGAATCCAGAGACAATTTTAGCTTCTGGGCTTCATTCTTGCTAGACTCAAACCCCGTTCCCTTTGAACCCAAGACATTTGACTGACAGACTCAATCTGGGCTGGCATATTTCTTCACCTCTGCTCCCAGTCCATGTTCTTCTGAATAAGCTTTCCGCTGCCCCAATTTCTAAAGCTCTCCATTAAAACGCTCCTAGCCCGGTCTCACTATTACTTACCCGGGATGAGATGATAATCATGGTGTCTTGTTTACATGGGTCTCTGCCCTTGGATGACATCCATGACTGCACAGAGACATCTCAGGACTTGCCAGGCAATCGGTGAGTGTGTGAGATCTGATGGCCCTCTCTTTCTAAATGATGCCATCTGTTCTTATCATCAGCGTGCTATTGTTTGATAAATTATCCTCCCTTAGGGGCTCCTCTGTGGTAATGAAGAAATCTTGCTGGAGGACAGAGTTAACTGGTTAAGTGGCCAATGTAGAGCAACAGTTTTGTCGGGAGGAGGATAGTGTGCTGTTTTTCTGAGAAAGTGTGATGTCTTAGTGTTCACACTTTTACTACAACAGTGAGACTTACATTAAAACAGGTCGCGTTGAGCTAAAATCCAACCAGGAACTGGAGTTTCTAGCTTCACAACTCAGCTCTTCAAGTTCAGATATATCTTCCAGAGACTGAGGATGGAAATTGCTTATATGTGGCCAAATAATAGCCTGTCTCTGGAAAAATGGGGGTGGGGTTTAGACAAAGTCATGTGACCCTGATGGCATTGAAAACCTATTATTTCTAAGCTTTTAGTCCATTGGAGGAAGATCCTGTGGTTTGTGCATGATAAGTCAAGTCAAATTTTATTATCCTATGGGGAAATTTGAATTGCAGAAAGAGATTTAAAACGGCATACCTTGCATAACTTGATTACAACCACAGATATACTATGCATTTAAGTAATTGAAATGGAGACAAAGGAATAGATGTGGGTGAAACGAGATCAAAACCACTTTCTGTCTGTCCTCCAGATTCAGTATCATAATTGCTGTGGAAATCAAAGTTGCATGATCTTTCAGTTCATGGTTCACTGCTGTAAAACGCCGTCCAGAGGGCATCAGTTCAAAGTGGTGGCTGGGGAAGAAGATGATGCCGTTGGCTTTCCTGAGGACAAGCCTCTCAAAAAGGAAAAACGCTTGTGCCTGACTCACACGCTTTATTGGTTGTTATAACCAGTTCTTTAAGTCTGGCGGAGTTTAGATTAAGTAATCTTGGTGATCAGTATGCTGGGAAAGCAGATGATGCCATTGCCTTCCTGAGGACAAAAAGGAAGGGATAACACATGTTACTGGAAAAAAAGACTCAGTAAAACTGCCATCAGCCAATTAGTTCATTTCAATATTGGTAACTGTTTAAATTTTTAAATGAACACATCTTTTTTACATTTCTTTCTGTTTCAATGTATTGGTTTTATACAAGTTTTATTGAATTCTTTAATTATTAAATTGTATTAATTATTCATTGTCCCATTATTCAGACAACAGTAACAGGCTCAGATTAGAGAATGTTTCATTACTTTATAGCAGATATTTTACCCATTTTTACCAAGATTTTTGGAGACTCTTGGAATGGACTTTTGAGTCACAGCTCAGGATCGTTTCTGTTGAAGAGTTTTAGATTGCGTGCGTTCTCGTTGTGCCATTAGCCATTCATAATTATTACATTTTCATGTGTAGTGAAAACCGATCTCTCCAGGTGTAATAGACCTCCTTGGCCAAACCCTTATCAGTATGTAAGGCTGATCAGCCTGTCAGGCACTAATAAGGCTTTGTATGTTAGTACGCCCCCTATAGATGTGCACTGGTAATTTTGCCAAAAATATTAACGTGTTCTTTCAGCTGAGTTCTCATTATAAGACAAAATACGGAAAATAATTAAATTCACTTTAAACAGTAATGTGATTTTATTGCATTTTATTTTATTGACAAAGACGAACTGAATGCCAGTACTGGTGACAAGTCATGGCGGTGTACTATGAGATGGGGAATACAGTTGGCAGTTCATCACAGAACATGTTCAGTCTATGGAGCCAGAGTTGGCTATGCCTACCTCCATCGTCCTGTGATTTTCAAGGGCAAGACACTACGTAAACAGTTTTGTGTGTTCTGCAGCTGTTGTCAGGAGCCCCTGTCTCTCCTCCTACCTACTGTCCTCTTTCCTCACAGCCAGAGGCCTTCTTATGCCATCCATTATTTAACAAGCACAGATCCTGCACCACACTAACAAGCATTTCTGTTCTCACTGTATGTAGAGATTCTCTCATTACGCATTCCTTTCTGTCGTCAACACGCCATCATTAGACACAGTTATTCCAAAGCAGGGATAGAACATGCATAACGCTAACAAACGTAAGTGTGTATAGAATTTAGAAGTGCGAAATATCTTCTGAGAGGAGATTAGGAAATGTCGGCGAGGATTTTTTCGACATCTGCTCACTGAGCGCTCTGGCACCCTCTCTTCTCCTGTTGTCACTGATGGCATCCTGTAGGTCCCTCCAGAGAGACACAGCAGTCGGAATGACTAATGCAAACAGAAGCGTCACACCTATTTAAAATGATGTGTCCTCTCGGGTTTTTAAATGCAGCTCCCAAAAAATTTATATTTGAAATGTAAGTTTTTAATAGTAATTTAATACATTTTTAATAGTAATTTACTCATATTATTTTTTAAAGTTAATGTTTTCTGTTGAATTTAATACTTTTCATATGCGAAAATACAAGATCACTTGTTGTCAAGTTCATTTGGAATTTAGCTTAAATAATTTAAATGTATTTATTTAAACATTCATATTGATTATATATATATATATATATATATGTGTGTGTGTGTGTGTGTGTGTGTGTGTGTGTGTGTGTGTTAATTATATACTTAAATGTGTTTTTGTTTCAAAAGCAACTTGACTACATTATTTATTTATTCATTTGTTTGTTTATTTATTTGGCCAAACTAAATAGCTGTCACTTGAGCAGTTATGTATTTTGATCATTTTAACTATTTAGAAACACATGTCATGTGTCACGTAGTATTATTTATATTGTTAACATTTAAACATTACTATTATTATTTACTTTATTATTTGTAATTATTTTTTATTTTATTTTAATAATATATTATTTTTTAAACTCTAAACCTAAATGTGTTTTTCCCCCCTCCAGAATGGTATCTAAACTATGGTATTATACTATGATATTTATTTATGTAATGAACCAAGCTAATTGGAGCTGCATTTGACAGCAAGTACTGTAGTTACTTGTACTTAGTTGTAACTAAGTACTGTATTTTATTTTATTATTTTCATGTAGTTATTATATTAACACAAAACCCTGAATACAAACAATCTATTGGTCTATTTCTGGTCTTTTTCTATGAGTCTTTGATTCTGCTACTAGGGAGCCATTAATGGAGACATATACTGAATTCATGGAAGCAGCTTCACTTCTTGACATGATAAATCAGATCATGATTACATTCTTCACAAGGAAAGATTTTCGGATAGCGCTTGGTGGCACAAATAGCTGCAGTAAATGCATTTGCAATAATCTACCATGGTAATAATGAAAAAATCATAAGGTCATTGCAAACGGCAGATTCCCCCAGTACCCAGTTATTCTGTGGTAATCTTTGAATGCAGATGGTCGGGCACAAACAGGTTGTGATGCTTCATAGACATACAGGTACCGTTTGATGCATTTATATGGAGATTACTGCACCAGCCGGAAGAAAAACAGTAAAAAATTATGAATCATACCAGCACACAGAACAAACCAAAGGCTTTTTGGCTCAGTTATATGGCTCCCCTACTGCCTTCCGTCATTCCTGTTTATGATACAGTGTAAAAGACAGTCTGTAGCAGCGTTTTCTATTGATAGTAATGAGGCTGGGTGCAATTTACGGCTTGCACATTTTCAATACTTTTACAGCCTCATTAAGTTTAAGAATGTGACAAATGGTTCATCTCAGCTGTCTCAGACCCAATTGCTGCTCCTGACGGGACTGATGGTGCTTTGTTGTCACACAGGTGATTAGGTGGTTTGTTATCAGTGGCGTGCGCTCACTCAATCTCGTCCATGATTCAATGTTGAAAAGCTTATTCCCGCGGTGAGAAATTCTCCATAGATCGGCCTGTTAAAATGTTGTTTGTCACACGTGGTGGGTAAAACAACTGGAGTGATGACTCCATTGTCTTTGGGTTGTTGTCATTTTAATGACCATGATGGGAAATCAAGCTAAATTAACTTAATAGCTGAGTGCAATCAACGCAATTATCCATTTTGATTGTCACCAGACACCCTCAAATTAGATTAGAAAATATGCAAGTTGCTCGCAGTGGTGGCCTGAGTTAATTTGCGAGTAATTTAAAAGTCCTGCTATTTTAGTGCTCTGTTCATTACTGTAACTTAATTGACATGACCTCTAGATATGCAGAGACAATCGAAAGCCAGATGAATAAACAGGCAGCGGGCAGCCATCGCTCGTGGACTATTAGTCAAATATAATAAAATGCTCTCCAAAAGTCCTCGATTTTATCAGTTCTCTAAAGCGTCGTACAAAGGGCACAGCTCTGTTCAATTTAATTCGAAAGGGAGATGAAAAATCTGTTTCTAAGAGATCAGTGACAAGATTAAATATGGAGGGATCTCTTCTTGTCTTGTTGGCTGACTAGCATATCCATGGTAATGCCTCACAGAGGGGCCGTCTATTTCAAATCAGCCCAGCTAGAACGCTTTGACTCACTGAGCTGTCTGAAACAGACAGGGGTTGAGTGAAAAGTACTGCACCCATCTAAATAACTAAGTTAGTGCAGAAGCAAATGAAAATATACTAGTGTGAAGACATGCATGGCCCTACAAAGTGTTTGCATGTAAAATGTATGAATCTGATTGTGTTGGATAACAAAATTTCAAATCGAGTGGCACTAGAAAACCACTGATTAACACTTTCAGAACACATTTGGCCATTTGTATTGACATTTATTATTATTAAAATTT
Organism: allo-octoploid hybrid of Carassius auratus x Cyprinus carpio; assembly: GCA_024542945.1. Lineage (NCBI taxonomy): Eukaryota > Metazoa > Chordata > Actinopteri > Cypriniformes > allo-octoploid hybrid of Carassius auratus x Cyprinus carpio. The sequence continues at coordinate 9,999,944 of CM045068.1, read as the reverse complement.
TTTAACTATATATATAGATTTTATTTTAGTAATATTAGAGTATATAATTATTTAAAATACTATAGTTAGTGTGTTTTTTTTCTAAAAGCAGCTTAACTTGATATTTATCCATTCATTAATTTAGCAAACCACTGATGCTAGAGCTTTTCTAGATAAAATACATTTATTTATTAATTTAATCATTCATTAGTTCATTCGTTCATTCATTCGTTCGTTTAGTTTTCTGAACATCACTTTACGAACAATTTTAGCTGTTTTTATTGACATCTGTATGTTTCAATATCAAGCCAAGTTCAGTTGCGGTTTTGCTTTTTTTGCAATTATAGGCTTATATTAAATTATTTATTTTTTTATAAACCAAGCAAAATTGCATCTTAACTTGGTTTGATATGTGCATATACTGCATATTATTAATGCTAGAGCTTTTCTCAGAACTAACTTCACTTTCAGAGATATTTTGACCATTTTTATTGACATCTGACATTTCAATAGTGAACCGCTCAGTGGCAGTTTTGCTGGACATTATTATAGCTATCTGTATTTTTAGGGCCCGAGCACCGATGGTGTGAGGACCCTCTTGTATCTGCTTTGTTTATTATTATTAGGGCCCGAGCACCGATGGTGTGAGGACCCTCTTGTATCTGCTTTGTTTATTATTATTATTATTATTATTAGGGCTCAAGCCCGAAGGGGCGAAGAGCCCTCTTGTTTTCCTAAGGATTATTCTTATTTTTTTTATTTTTCTTTTAACCTTTCGGGGGTTTTTGGAGGCCTTAACATACTCAAAAACTCTTGAAAATTGGCACACACATTGGAACCTGCGGCCATTAGGACGCCGCAGAGGCTGGGACCCGGGCGTGGCACAGGGGCTCTACGGCGCCCCCTGGAACACAGTCAGAAATCTTGAACCATAGCTCACACATACTTGCACGTATTCATATGAAACTCAGTACACTTATAGATCTCATTGAGCCGAACAATTTTTGCACTCTATGTCATAGGCTCCGCCCAACAGGAAGTCAGCTATTCAGGGCTGTTTAAAAAAAGCATGCTCTGGAATTTGAAATACTCCTCTGAGGAATTTCAACTGTTTGCCTCGAAACTCGGTGAACATGATCTCAAGACATTGGGGATGCAAAATTGCCAGGGGATTTTTGATATCTCGAACGGTTTGCTCGTGGCGAGGCGTTGAAATTAGGGCGAAAAATGAGAAACAGGAAGTGTCTAATAACATCCACATACATTTTCTGATCTTGATCAAACTTCAGGGGTTTGTTCGTTTTATGATGCTGATCACACTGATGTGACTATTAGGATCCAAAGTTATAGCGCCACCAACTGGCAGCAGGAAGTGAGTCATTTTCAAAATGCTTTGAATTCAGCATCTTATTTTTACTCAATTTGCTTCAAACTTCATCAGAGTAATGACAAAACATGGCCGATATAAAACGGTTGAGGGGATATTGATAACTATAATATTGTTGCCATGGCAACATGTCAAACCTGAATATTCTTCTCTGGTGATTTTGAGGCAGATAACATACATAGAATTTCATGAAACTCAAAACACATATAAGTATTAATGATAGTTAGGACGCCCCAGAGGCTGGGATCCGGGCGTGGCACAGTGGCTCTACGGCGCCCCCTGGAACACAGTCAGAAATCTTGAAGTATAGCTCACACATACTTGCATGTATTTATATGAAACTCTGTACACTTATAGATTTCATTGAGTCGAACAACTTTCGCTTTTCATGCAATAGGCTCCGCCCAACAGGAAGTTGGCTATTCAGGGCTGTTTAAAAAGTGCATGCTCTGGAATTTGATATACTCCTCTGAGGTTTTCTAGTTGTTTGCCTCGAAACTCAGTGAACATGATCTCAAGACATTGGGAATGCAGAATTGCCAGGGGATTTTTGATATCTCGAACGGTTTGGCCGTGGCGAGACAATGAAGTTATGGCGAGAAATGAGAAACAGGAAGTTTCTATAACATCCACATACATTTTCTGATTTTGATCAAACTTCAGGAGTTTGTTCATTGTATGATGCCGATCACATAGATGTGACTATTAGGAGCCAAAGTTATAGCGCCACCAACTGACAGCAGGAAGTGTGTCATTTTAAAAATGCTTTGAATTCAGCATCGTATTTTTACTCAATTTGCTTCAAACTTCATCAGAATAATGTCAAAACACGGCCGATACAAAACTATTGAGGGGATATTAATATCTATAATATTGTTGCCATGGCAACATGTCAAACTTGAACATTATTTTCTGTTGATTTTGAAGCAGATAACATGACACCAACAGACACCAGACACCAAACTCGGTACATATATTGTTTTTATCAATACGGACAACTTTCTAATTCACAGTCATTAGCTTTGACCAACAGGAAGTCGGCTATTTTGATTTGAATATGGATTTTTGGCTCTGTGTGAGGAGTGTATGTGTGCTGAGACTTTCATTGTCTGAGAGAAATTGCGCCTCTACAGGAGCAATTCCCGGGACTGAGAGGGAGGAGTCTCGCTTAGTTTCACTTTTAAATCGGTTAAAAATACAAATAAATAAATAAATTGAATTCACACTGACAAGCTAAACCAACATATCTTATTATTATCGGGTCAGGGCTCATTAATAATCGATGTCTGGCCAGAGATAAGTTAGAAAGACGAGAGATAAATCACCGCTCTGATCACGAGCGTGTGGAGTCACGAGCTCACAACAAACTAATCTATTCTTGTTTTATAGCTTTTAAAAATAAAATATTACAGCGATTGCACACAATCCACCAATTAGAACACACCAAGAGCTAAATTCAGATGTTTGTCAGCTGTAAAGTGTGAAAGGAAATATTTGCGGCAGCCTATCTGACATATCTGAAATCGCCGCCCCGTTCAGCGCGTGCATTGTCACGACCTCACAACAATCGAATTTATTCTCATTTAAGAGCTTTTTTAAATAAAATATTACCGCGAATGCACACAATCCACCCATTAGAACACAACAAGAGCTACATTCAGATTATTACAAGCTGTTTAAGTGAGAAAATTAAAGACTATTTGACAGCGCAAGACTGTCTAAGGGCAGAATAACATCGATCTCTCGAGCTCCGGAGGACGCTATTCTGGCTTTTCGTCGCAAGAACGAACAAATCAAGTACAAGATTATTTCAAAATACATAATAGCTTGGCGAATATAAACAAAAACAGCGACGTGAACATAAACTGTTGAGAAATAAATCTGAAGTGGATCATGATACTGGATTTGAACATTAAAGTGACTGCATTTACCAGCTGCTTTCTGTCTTCAATTTTAATATATAAAAAACAGAAAATCATTCGTCTTGGCTGCTTTTTTGTATGTGTGTATGTATTCAATATATATTTTTTGCTCTAACAAGAATTAATCTATATTTAATTAAATCGATTACATGTTATTTTACATTTGATTTGTCAGTTTCTGCATCTAAACACCTATAAACTTAAAACATGCACTATTATACTATTGTTAGCTATTTCTTTATCGTCCAATTTAACTGGTGTACACACTTTTATTTTCATAATAAACTTGTTTTTTAGATTATAGACAGTTACAGTGGTCTGTAATAAATATTAACAGGTTTTGTTCAAGCTGCTTAAAATGTTTGAAGTAGGCAAATTTTTAAAAATGTAAATCCTAAAAAAAAAAAAAAACCTTGGAAAACAGCCATATTTACGAAAAGGTGCTTAACCTATCTATCTATCTATCTATATATAACTATGAATTAAATTAGTGTTTAATTTTTAGAAATCACCATTTTTGTTGTCATAAAAGCCTTCTTCATTACAATACAAAAAACAATTGTCAGTAGTAAATATTATGAAAACAATAACTGTTGTACTTTTTGCATCATTATATAGTTTATGTATTATAATTGTAAAAACAAAAACAAATTTAGCAACTCACATAGTAATCATTCAACACTGCTTAAAATGTAAGTTGAAAATTAAACTCTTAAAGCATGAAATAAGATACAGAACTTAAAACTAATAAGTTCTAACTAATGATAAACTGATAAACTAATCATTAAATATTTGTAATCATTCAAAAAATATTGTCCCCTTTCATAATGTTGTTCAGAAATGAAGGCCACAATGCTAATGTTGTCCACTCGATGGCGCCACAGGATAGCAAATACTTCAAGATCTGTTCAAAGACTTGAAAATGTTTCATTTATGTGCATAAATAAAAAAATGCATATACATTCATTCTTTTTTCATAAACTTTAATAAAGCCCAATATAGTAATTATGCAAAAACTATCATCTCCTAAATACCATTACTTTTTTATCTTATTTTAAAAGTATTGACAACATATTTCTCAAGTTATCACACATTACTGAGAAAGTGTAGAAGGGACACTATATTTGTTATCTATTTTCATGTTGTGCATATAATAATTTACTTGAAAAAAGACACGTCCATTGTATAACTGCATCATCTACACAAACCATTGTGCTTGGACCCCTTATGACCCCTTGACTTACAACACATTGTTTCAGTTACCTTCTGTGTCTTTGCCCACAATGCTTCAGTGACAGGAATGTGAAATAGCAAATGGGAAAAAATAAAAGGCATGACTTTATTTGCATCCAGCTAGCCAATTCTATTACAGATGTTCCACAGCCCAGACTTTTATTAGAATAGAAAATAGCAAGGGTTCGAATAAATTGTTTATTAATCATTTAATTTCACTTTCTTAATGAATATTGTTCTGTGTATGGGATTTCAAAGTCTTGATGCTTCGGATTAACCCGTTAATTGCCGTATCCCTTAAATTCTGACTGCCAGAGGGTTACTGTAAATGCATGTGCCCGCTGGGCACAGTTTACCTGATGCCACCGGGGTGGCGTTTGCGCTGATGGCTTGAGCCCGCCATCGCTGCTTGCAGCTATATTTATTCTTCTTCTTCTTCTTCTTCTTCTTCTTCTCCAAAATGAATCGCATTTTTGAGGGCCTAAACATGCTTGAAAAGTCCTGAAACTTTGCACACGCGTCAGACCTGGTGAAAATTTACGTCTGATATAGGTTTCAGAAGAGGGTGTGGCAAAATGGCTCGACAGCGCCACCTATCGTAAAAAAATCAACAGCCCTCGAGCTGTGTTTCACGTACATGCACGAAAATTGGCACACATATGTAAAGCATCAGTACCTACAAAAAAGACTCTTGGAGCAATATCCGAAACCCAACAGGAAGTCGGTTATTTTTAATTTTATGAGCAAATTTTGCATAATTTTTGTCATTTGCATGCCTTGTATTTTAACGAACTCCTCCTAGAGATTTTTTCAGATCAACACCAAATTTGGTATGCCTAATCTAAAGGCCTTTGCGATGTTAAATTGCGAAGATCTTGAGTTTTCGTTGAAGGGCGTGTCCGTGGCGGCCTGACGAATTTCGATGATTCGCCATGAAAAATGAAGTTGCTATAACTCAGACATACAATGTCCAATCTGCCACAAACTTCACATGTTTGATAAGACTCCTGACCTGAACAGATTGATATGCCCATATTCAGTTATAGTCATAGCGCCACCTACTGGCAACAGGAAGTGACATGTTTTACGCTGTAACAAACTACCCCGAGAAATTTTATGACATAAATGTTTTTTTTTCAGTCACTCTATTCTAAAGGCCTGTGCGATGTTAAATTGTGAAGATCTTGAGTTTTCGTTAAAGGGCGTGTCCATGGCGCCGTCACAAAGTTCGATGTCTCGCCATGGGAATAAAAGTTATTGTAACTCAAGCATAAAATGTCCGATCTTGCCCAAACTTCACATGTTCGATAAGAGTCCTGGCCTGAACAAATCTGAAGGCCAATATTCCATCGGGTGTGGCAAAATGCCTCGATAGCGCCACCTATACATTTTCAACGGAGTGCGCCTCGAGCTACGTTTCACGTACATGTACAAAAATCGGTACACACATGTAACACACCAATACCTACAAAAAAGTCTCTTGGTACGAAATTCGAATCCCAACAGGAAGTCAGTTATTTTGAATTTTCTCTGCAAAATTTGTGTCGTTTTTGCCATTTTCAGGGGTTGTACTTTAACGAACTCCTCCTAGAGATTTATTCAGATCAACACCAAACTTTGTCTGTGTATTCTAAAGGCCTTTGCGATGTTAAATTGCGAAGATCTTGAGGTTTCGTTTAAGGGCGTGTCTGTGGCGGCCTTACAAATTTCAATGTTTCGCCATGAGAAAGGAAGTTGCTATAACTCAGACATACAATGTCCAATCTGACCCAAACTTCACATGTTTGAGAAGACTCCTGACCTGAATATATCTACATGCCAATATTCAGATATCGCTATAGCGCCACCTGCTGGCAACAGGAAGTGACATGTTTTACGCCGTAACAAACTACTCCTAGATATTTTATGACATTTTATAATTTTTTTTGGTCAGTCTAATCTAAAGGCCTTTGCGATGTTAAATTGTGAACATCTTGAGGTTTCATTAAAGGGTGTGGCCATGGCGCCGTGACAAAGTTTGATGTCTCGCCATGGGAATAGAAGTTGTTGTAACTCAGGCATAAGATGTCCGATCTTCCCCAAACTTCACATGTTCGAAAAGAGTCTTGGCCTGAACACATCTGAAGGTCATTATTCCACTATAATCATAGCGCCACCTGCTGGCAACAGGAAATGGCTTGTTTTGCACTAACTTAAACATGCAATGTCCAATCTGCACCAAACTTCAAATTTTTGGAAAGAGTCATGGCCTGAAGATATCTAAAGGCCAATATTCAGTTATAATCATAGCGCCACCTGTTGTCAATAGGACACCTCATGCCTTATACTAACCTCAAACATTCCATGTTCAATCTGCACTAAATTTCATATGCTTGATAAAAGTGCTGGACTGAAGAAATGTACATGCCGAAATCCAGTTATAGTCATAGCGCCACCAGCTGGCAGCTGGAAGATTGGCACATATAAATGACTTTGACATATTTCTCTTATATTTACCACATAAAACGCATATATCTTGCCGTTCGCTGTTTTACAAAAGCCACCCGCTGGCGGTGAGCCCGGGTGCGAGGGCCCGTTCATCGCTGCTTGCAGCTTTAATTATTATTATTATTCTTCTTCTTCTTCTTCTTCTTCTCCAAAATGAATCGCATTTTTGAGGGCCTAAACATGCTCGAAAAGTCCTGAAACTTTGCACATGCGTCAGACCTGGTGAAAATTTACATCTGATATAGGTTTCAGAAGAGGGTGTGGCAAAATGGCTCGACAGCGCCACCTATCGTAAAAAAATCAACAGCCCTCGAGCTGTGTTTCACGTACATGCACGAAAATTGGCACACATATGTAAAGCATCAGTACCTACAAAAAAGACTCTTGGAGCAATATCCGAAACCCAACAGGAAGTCGGTTATTTTTAATTTTATGAGCAAATTTTGCATCATTTTTGTCATTTCCATGCCTTGTATTTTAACGAACTCCTCCTAGAGATTTATTCAGATCAACACCAAATTTGGTATGCCTAATCTAAAGGCCTTTGCGATGTTAAATTGCGAAGATCTTGAGTTTTCATTGAAGGGCGTGTCCGTGGCGGCCTGACGAATTTCGATGATTCGCCATGAAAAATGAAGTTGCTATAACTCAGACATACAATGTCCAATCTGCCACAAACTTCACATGTTTGATAAGACTCCTGACCTGAACAGATTGATATGCCCATATTCAGTTATAGTCATAGCGCCACCTACTGGCAACAGGAAGTGACATATTTTACGCTGTAACAAACTACCCCGAGAAATTTTATGACATCAATCTTTTTTTTTCAGTCACTCTATTCTAAAGGCCTGTGCGATGTTAAATTGTGAAGATCTTGAGTTTTCGTTAAAGGGCGTGTCCATGGCGCCGTCACAAAGTTTGATGTCTCGCCATGGGAATAAAAGTTATTGTAACTCAGGCATAAAATGTCCGATCTTGCCCAAACTTCACATGTTCGATAAGAGTCCTGGCCTGAACACATCTGAAGGCCAATATTCCATTGAGTGTGGCAAAATGCCTCGATAGCGCCACCTATACATTTTCAACGGAGTGCGCCTCGAGCTACGTTTCACGTACATGTACAAAAATCGGTACACACATGTAACACACCAATACCTACAAAAAAGTCTCTTGGTACGAAATTCGAATCCCAACAGGAAGTCAGTTATTTTGAATTTTCTCTGCAAAATTTGTGTCGTTTCTGCCATTTTCAGGGGTTGTACTTTAACGAACTCCTCCTAGAGATTTATTCAGATCAACACCAAACTTTGTCAGTGTAATCTAAAGGCCTTTGTGATGTTAAATTGCGAAGATCTTGAGGTTTCGTTTAATGGCGTGTCTGTGGCGGCCTTACAAATTTCGATGTTTCGCCATGAGAAAGGAAGTTGCTATAACTCAGACATACAATGTCCAATCTGCCCCAAACTTCACATGTTTGAGAAGACTCCTGACCTGAATATATCTACATGCCAATATTCAGATATCGCTATAGCGCCACCTGCTGGCAACAGGAAGTGACATGTTTTACGCCTTAACAAACTACTCCTAGATATTTTATGACAATTTATAATTTTTTTTGGTCAGTCTAATCTAAAGGCCTTTGCGATGTTAAATTGTGAACATCTTGGGTTTCCATTAAAGGGTGTGGCCATGGCGCCGTTACAAAGTTCGATGTCTCGCCATGGGAATAGAAGTTGTTGTAACTCAGGCATAAGATGTCCGATCTTCCCCAAACTTCACATGTTCGAAAAGAGTCTTGGCCTGAACACATCCGAAGGTCATTATTCCACTATAATCATAGCGCCACCTGCTGACAACAGAAAATGGCTTATTTTACACTAACTTAAACATGCAATGTCCAATCTGCACCAAACTTCAAATATTTGGAAAGAGTCATGGCCTGAAGACATCTAAAGGCTAATGTTCAATTATAATCATAGCGCCACCTGTTGGCAATAGGACACAACATGCTTTATACTAACTCAATCATTCCATGTTCAATCTGCACTAAATTTCATATGCTTGATAAAAGTGCTGGACTGAAGAAATCTACATGCCAAAATCCAGTTATAGTCATAGCGCCACCAGCTGGCAGCAGGAAGATTGGCACATATAAATGACTTTGACATATTTCTCTTATATTTACCACATTAAACACATATTTCTCGCCGTTCGCTGTTTTACAAAAGCCACCCGCTGGCGGTGAGCCAGGGTGCGAGGGCCCGTTCATCGCTGCTTGCAGCTTTAATTAGGGCCCGAGCACCGATGGTGTGAGGACCCTCTTGTATCTGCTTTGTTTATTATTATTATTATTCTTCTTCTTCTTCTTCTTCTTCTTCTTCTCCAAAATGAATCGCATTTTTGAGGGCCTAAACATGCTCGAAAAGTCCTGAAACTTTGCACACGCGTCAGACCTGGTGAAAATTTACGTCTGATATAGGTTTCAGAAGAGGGTGTGGCAAAATGGCTCGACAGCGCCACCTACCGTAAAAAAATCAACAGCCCTCGAGCTGTGTTTCACGTACATGCACGAAAATTGGCACACATATGTAAAGCATCAGTACCTACAAAAAAGACTCTTGGAGCAATATCCGAAACCCAACAGGAAGTCGGTTATTTTTAATTTTATGAGCAAATTTTGCATCATTTTTGTCATTTGCATGCCTTGTATTTTAACGAACTCCTCCTAGAGATTTATTCAGATCAACACCAAATTTGGTATGCCTAATCTAAAGGCCTTTGCGATGTTAAATTGCGAAAATCTTGAGTTTTCGTTGAAGGGCGTGTCCGTGGCGGCCTGACGAATTTCGATGATTCGCCATGGAAAATGAAGTTGCTATAACTCAGACATACAATGTCCAATCTGCCCCAAACTTCTCATGTTTGATAAGACTCCTGACCTGAACAGATTGATATGCCCATATTCAGTTATAGTCATAGCGCCACCTACTGGCAACAGGAAGTGACATATTTTACACTGTAACAAAGTACCCCGAGAAATTTTATGACATAATTTTTTTTTTCAGTCATTCTATTCTAAACGCCTGTGCAATGTTAAATTGTGAAGATCTTGAGTTTTCGTTAAAGGGCGTGTCCATGGCGCCGTCACAAAATTCGATGTCTCGCCATGGCAATAAAAGTTATTGTAACTCAGGCATAAAATGTCCGATCTTGCCCAAACTTCACATGTTCGATAAGAGTCCTGGCCTGAAGACATCTGAAGGCCAATATTCCATTGGGTGTGGCAAAATGCCTCGATAGCGCCACCTATACATTTTCAACGGAGTGCGCCTCGAGCTACGTTTCACGTACATGTACAAAAATCGGTACACACATGTAACACACCAATACCTACAAAAAAGTCTCTTGGTACGAAATTCGAATCCCAACAGGAAGTCAGTTATTTTGAATTTTCTCTGCAAAATTTGTGTCGTTTTTGCCATTTTCAGGGGTTGTACTTTAACGAACTCCTCCTAGAGATTTATTCAGATCAACACCAAACTTTGTCAGTGTAATCTAAAGGCCTTTGCGATGTTAAATTGCGAAGATCTTGAGGTTTCGTTTAAGGGCGTGTCTGTGGCGGCCTTACAAATTTCGATGTTTCGCCATGAGAAAGGAAGTTGCTATAACTCAGACATACAATGTCCAATCTGCCTCAAACTTCACATGTTTGAGAAGACTCCTGACCTGAATATATCTACATGCCAATATTCAGATATCGCTATAGCGCCACCTGCTGGCAACAGGAAGTGACATGTTTTACGCCGTAACAAACTACTCCTAGATATTTTATGACATTTTATAATTTTTTTTGGTCAGTCTAATCTAAAGGCCTTTGCGATGTTAAGTTGTGAACATCTTGAGGTTTCATTGAAGGGTGTGGCCATGGCGCCGTGACAAAGTTCGATGTCTCGCCATTGGTATAGAAGTTATTGTAACTCAGGCATAAGATGTCCGATCTTCCCCAATCTTCACATGTTCGAAAAGAGTCTTGGCCTGAACACATCTGAAGGTCATTATTCCACTATAATCATAGCGCCACCTGCTGACAACAGAAAATGGCTTATTTTACACTAACTTAAACATGCAATGTCCAATCTGCACCAAACTTCAAATATTTGATAAGAGTCATGGCCTGAAGATATCTAAAGGCCAATGTTCAGTTATAATCATAGCGCCACCTGTTGGCAATAGGACACAACATACTTTATACTAACTCAAACATTCCATGTTCAATCTGCCCTAAATTTCATATGCTTGATAAAAGTGCTGGACTGAAGAAATGTACATGCCAAAATCCAGTTATAGTCATAGCGCCACCAGCTGGCAGCAGGAAGATTGGCACATATAAATGACTTTGGCATATTCCTCTTATATTTACCACATTAAACGCATATTTCTCGCCGTTCGCTGTTTTACAAAAGCCACCCGGTGGTGGTGAGCCCGGGTGCGAGGGCCCATTCATCGCTGCTTGCAGCTTTAATTTAATATGGAGACTGAGGATATCATAGTTTGTTACTAAAACCTCTTTGTGCTTATATGTTTCCTTTAACTGCACTGTACCTGTTTTATGGTGACAGTCTCCGGGTTGCCTGGTGCCCAAATCAGCAAAGGTCTACAGGTCTGTGTGTCCTTATCAGCAAGAGAAAAGCTTTGGGGCTGCGGCTGGCATGTCTGCCGCAAATAAACAGCTCTCAAATCCATTTTACGCAGAACAACAAAAGCCTGTGGCGCCTGTTTGCTAGTTCAAGAATAAACTGCTCAATGTGTTTGCAGTGAGATAGTAATTAAGCAGCTTCATTTGGAAAAAGTCGTACAGTAAAAAAAGGTGACAAGACACATTCGACTGTGTTCTTTTTGTTTCTGTCCACACAATCCCATCCATATATATCTTAACCTTCAGATGACCTTCGATTCGATAAACATTTTCATTTGTGCATGAACAGTCACCTTAAAAAATTAGAGGCAGCATGATTAAAGAACAGTAAGGGGGTTCTGAGATCAATACTGTTAATATTTTCTCATTTCCATGACCAATTTGAGAGTCTTTTCACACTGACATGGCCTTCGGTAATGGTTTTATCTGATGGAGTTTGTTTACAGCAATTCATTCAGAAATTGCATTGCAACATTCTTGCGCTTAATGAATAGCAAAGAACCTGCAGGGGTTCATCACCGCTTAGTAAGCAAAGATTTGTTTTCTTACTTGTTCCATTCTGAAGAACAGTATGCATTTTATTTGAGAACTGTAAACAGACTCACATTTCATTTGTTTAGAATGATTGTACCTAAATTTAATTTAAATAGTTCACCCAAAAATGAAATTGTCATAATTAACTCACCCTCATGTCGTTCCAAACCTGTATGGTTTTCTTTCTTCTGTGGAACACAAAAAAAAAAATTTTGTATGCTCCACAGAAAAAAGAATGTCATACAGGTTTGGAATGACATGAGGGTGAGTAAATGATGACAATCTCTATAAGACTACTAAAACACCTACAAAACTAGTGGATGATAGACCTCCTTAGATAACAAAGTTTGAACAAGTGGCCCATTCTTTCTCTATTATGATTTGAAACCCAATGGGGAAGTGCCTCAATGGAGACATTTCAGGCCTGAAGGAATGTGGCAGAAACGATAAGTTTCCGGGGGCCCAAATGTAAACACAGATCGCACCTACAATCACCTTTTGCTTGACGCAGAAGCACTGCTCTCTTCACCTTTTAATGGCATGGACATCTGCCAAAGTACTCACTCTCCACATTCACTACTGCTGATTGATGACATCTGGGCTGAACCGCCAGAAGCAATTATTCTGACGAGCGACCCCACAAATCAAGAAGCGGAGTGCTGCTGTGGAAGTTCGAGATGCTCCTCAGCCGACAACTAACACAGCTCCACAAATTTCCAGCACAAAGGAAAATAGAAAGTGAGCAGGCAGACTTTTTAATACTTCCCTTAAATGTCAGCAGTAATCCTGTGGTGCAGGAGGGAGGCAGAAGAAATATAATGCTGCTTGATAAATATATTGCTGCTTTTCTCTGTGGTGTTCTAGACACACATTGAGTCAGTCACAACATGTCGGATGTCTGCCCGGGTAAACATAAGGTTATAGGTTGTGTGGTTGAACCAACAATGGGTGATCACTGAGTTATCACCTGTTCTGCCCCACAAAAAAAGTGTATCACTTCATGTCAAAATTCAGGCTGTCTATGTTGACTTTCGTTGCTTATGTTGCCTGTATCTGCAATTGAAATATGAAAGAGAATCATAGTAGGATACTGGTCTGGGGTGCGTTTTCCAAAAGCACCGTGAGCCAACTGTGGTCACAAGTTCCGTCATTACCAACATGGTTCAACAATTTGGTGTCCCCCGAAACCACAGTTCAAATGAACATTCGCAAACAGTGTCGCAAACTTGCATGATAGGAACTACAGATGTCCACCTGTGGTTAGAAGCATAGTTTCTTGATAGCAAGACATAATGACACTAATTTTATATCATTGTGACTTTGCTTTCAGTACACTTTAAGTACTTCTACATATACCATAGCAAAAACTATATTTTGAGAAAGTTCAAACATGATTAAAGGCAAGTGAGCAGTCACAGAAAGGGGGGGGGGCAAACACACAATTTACAAGCATAGATCAAATAAACAGTAGTATTCAGGTACAGAATTGTAATAATTAAATGTAAAATAGCACTGCATTGTGTTCACTGTATGAATTAAATCTAGATTAATCTTTGTTATAGCTGTTTTGTTGTTTGATTCATTAGTGACATATTCAGCAGAACGTATTTATGGGCTGTTGTCCCTTTAAATCCAACTGCACGGATCCAGTATAATGATATACATCCGATTTCTTTCTCAGCTGTTTACATTCATTTAAAACATAAATCACTGCGTTTACAAGCATTATCATTGAGAAAGGTACTATTGACATAATTCTGTGTGTATGTGTCTGTTCAAACATAAGGAGGAGATGTGAAAGATGAATTAACTCTGTGTTCGTGCGCCGTCTGACCTTTTGCAACGTTTTGATTTAAGTAGCCTATTATTAAAATGATTCAGATATCACATGCCATTGCAATATGTATATTGCAATATTTACATGTGCAATATTTCGATAGTTTCGATATATCGTGCAGCCCTATTAAAGAGTTTAGTGCACATTTCAAAGAAACATTAATAATGGTTTCTTTTATTATTGGTACTGTACTTTCCACTGCAACTCATGCCGACTTGCACTTTTAAAGGGAAAAAAGGGGTTAAAGCTTTGCTGTTATCTTTAACTATCCCTTTAATTTAGACATATAAAACTGAAAATAAGCAAAAAAAAAAAAAAGAAATAACCTAATAAATATCCAATATTTTTGCTGTTTTTGTACAGATGACAGACTTTTTAAATTGTTGCAAGACTATTGTCTTTATTAAAAAAATAAAATAATAATAATCAAATTAGATTAACTACCTTACATTTGTAAAATATTTATTTTACATTATTAATACTAAAAGTTACTTCATGCTTCTGTAATATATACTGTACATGAGGTATACCTGTATTTCCAGCAATATAATATATACTGTTAGTGTGAAATAAAAGTATGATTTTTGTCATAACATACAGTCTTAGTAGTTTCAAAAGCAGAGAATTTGATTGAAATATAGGCATAAATCTTTTCCTTTAACGTTAGCAGTGATGAATCTGTTTTGTTTAGCTGGAAGTGTCACTGTTGCGAGACTGTGACACATGGCTGCATCATAATAGACTGTAAAAGGGGGATCAATGATTGGATTTATATTTCTGACATGTGACGTTCAGATGAATTTTGTTTAGTTTTGTGTGGAAGAAGTGCTGAACTGTGTGACTGGTATTCTGAAGCCCAGCAGCTGTCGAAAGTCACTCATGCGGTAGCTTCCATCCTCAGCCATTCCAGTTGGACACGGCCCAAAACTTTCAGTCTTAGAATAAAGCAGAAATCTCACTGCCTGCGGTATCCCGGAATGCCAGGAAAACCCTTGACTGAGAACGTCAGCGCCCATATGTTGAGTGACACCATTCGTCATTCCCTGAATGATATCCCCTCTCTCATTAGCTGAATGGAAGACTTTGAAGCTATTAAGAAAAATAGAGACTTGCTTCTGTCATTTTTTTTTTGGACCTGGAAGGATTCCTTAAGGTTTAGGATATATTAGTGGCATTTCACTTCTAGGCAGTTTTAAAGCATTGACAAGAATTTTATTGAAGGTCTTTTTTCAAGTATGGGCACTTTTGACCCTCTGGAATTTTAACACTCTTTTCACTGGCTCACAAGTTTATTTAATTTGTCCACCAAAAATGTCCAGTAGCTGAAAGCTGATATCACAGGTGAATTAACATTTTTCCTTAAAATCATGAATATTCCTATCAGAGCGTCATCTATTTATCTATATTTACTTGAGCTTGATTTGTTTTGTCTATTGGTCTTGTAGATTTAGTAGACTTTTTTTAGTATGTAAATACATTGTATCACTAGCCTCTTTCACACAATGTTGATCCCGGAAAATTGCCATAAAATTGCCAGAGGCCTGGGAATGAAAACTGTGATTAGGCTAGTTTTGAGTAGCAATTGGGCGGGTTTTGTTGTGAAAACATGGCAACCCTGGCACGCTACATGCGGAAATGTTTGAAAGCATATATAAGAACGTACTTCAAAACGGTACCTGGAAATTACTCAAGCAGTAACAGTGTTACGGTGCATTTCATTACTGAAGACTTTGACCTTAAGATAATATATATAATAAGGTAATATATATAATATATATATAAATATATATATATATATAAATTCTTATTTATTTATTTAAAGTCTGTGTCTGTCTAAAGTTAACAGACAGTGTTTAAAAAGTGCAGTCCACATGTTAACATGTTTATTACAGTGACTATGAATTACCTAAAGTAGTGTGGTAAAGCAACATATTTGTTTTTATATTTCTACAATCTACTTTAGTTTGTGTGATTTGTATATTAATGTTTACACCAGGCTTATTTGTTAGTGCTTTATGTTGTCATAATTATAATATGGTTACAAGGTTTGAAGTTCAACAAATCAGTCAATATACTATTGTGATTGTAGTTGTTTAAGTTAGGTAGGGCACTTTCAGCTGTGAGTCCCATAATGGGGGGTGCTGGCTAACAGGTTAATAAAAATGTCATTCATATCAATTCATGCATCACCTAGTTTCATCGTAACATATAGGCCTGGCCTACAGAAAAGAACATTTCTGTTTAATCTATCTAATATTGTGTTGGTCATATACAATGATTTATAGCTTGTCTTTGTTGAATAATACAGAAATTAAAGAACTGCATTTAATAATTGCATATTAAATCGCATTCGAAATGTTGGTAAAAAATCGCAATTAGATTATTTTCCAAAATCGTTCAGCCCTTATTCCAATGCCAGAAGGGGTGTGTCGTAGTGATGACACACATTATTATGTGACTCTTTTGCCAGGTGTTTTATATGTGGATTGATGTTCAGGATGAAAAAAATGTCTGCAAACTGGAATGAAGCAGAGACCAGGGAGCTCCTTACTATCCGTGCTGCGACTGAGATAATTCACCAGCTAAGTGGAACAGTACGCGTCACATTACAAGTCAAATCTCAATGTCCTGTGTCTTAATGGGATCTTTACAGGATATGTGTGAATCACCCACAGATTCCAGAAAATCACTGGCAGTGTGAATGAACCAAAACTAAATGATCCCGGGACACATTATCAGTGAATTCTTCGGAATCTCTGTGTGAAAGGGTCTACTGCTTCATGCATAAAAACCTAATTTGCTGTTTATTGTGAAAAGTGCTATACAAGCATGAATTAAATATAAATAGTGAAAAACCTTGCCCTATAAACCCTATAAAATAGTGAAAATCCTTGCACTAATTGTCAAATTTCTAATTAATGACAAGCTTAATAAAAATATTTATTTTCACTCAGGGTAATGTTGGAGGCATAGTTTACTTAACCTGTTTGCTGTATATTTGTAATTAGTAGAGGTTCCTGTGCTCTTAGGTGGCCTTGTTTGTCGTTCTAGGTCTTAATTTCTTGCATGTATTTCTGTGAACAAATATCAAAGTGAAATCTTGTTTGTTGGTCTCATCTCTTTCCTCTCTGGGAATAGAGGTCCTCTTTTCATCTCTGCACGGAAGCTTGTGTGCACATAAATGCAGACTGCAGCTCTTTCAGATGACACAGGCGATTACACATTCACTCGGTTCGTTTTGTCTCTAAAGCTTTTTGATTTGTTGAGTGGCACAAGTATTATTTTTCTATTTAATTTAATGATAGACTATTTGCTCCTTATGGATTCTTCTCGGCCTGCAATCTGTCAGTGCATTTGGGAAGGTTTGGAGAGCTTCCTCACTTTGTAGCTTCCTAAAGTTTTTGTTGCTTAGGGTTAATGGATGGAGACTGAGTTAAGAGCAGCAGAAACAAGATTTCCAAAGGCTTTTCTCTATCTTGGTTATTCAGAACGGACTGTGTAAATAATAATGCGACATTGTGTATTCACTGGGTATCAGTGGCAGACTTTCATTTCTCATTTGCTATTTGAAGGAACATATCCTTAGAGAGCTGACGCGACTCGTGATGTACTGGTTCCTGAAACTCACTCACTCTTCGAAGTACCCTCACTAACAGAGTCCCTCAAGCCTATGGCTTTGTTTTCATATATCTCACTGTGAAACCTTGAGAAACATTTTTGATGTGGACTCATTGTGGCAGAAGGCAGCAGAAAGTGACTCTTTGAAAAAGGAATCATTGCATTAAAGAAATATTCTGGGTTCAGTTCAAGTTCAAGTTAAGCTTAATCCACAGCAGTTGTGGCATATAGTTGATTATCAGAAAATATATTTTCCCTTGCCCCTGATTTTTTTTTTTAAAAAATGGAGGGGGGTTGCATTGAGGCCTTTACAATGGAAGTGAATGGGGCCAATCCATAAATGTTGCAATAGTATAGCCGCAGGATGTAAATAATATGTGTTAAAATGACTTTTGTTTAACCTTTAAGTTTTTAGACTTTTTTTAGCTAAACTTTTCTTTATAAAAATTAGGGCAACACAAAGCCAAACACTCTTAAATGGCAGTAAAAAAAAAAATTGAAACTTTTTGCCAGCTCTATTAATAGAGTTGTAGCAGAAGAGTTATTATTTTAAATGGTTTTTATCAAATAAACTTCACATTTGTTCTTTTATATCCTTTAAAAATGTGCCCAATTTACTTTTAAAAAAAGGGGGGACTTATATTTACTAATTACTAATATTTATTGTATTTACCAAGTTCTAATTATTTTATGTAGTATTAAAATGATGCCACAAATGCTGTCAAATCAGCTTAACTTATATTGAACCTCAAAGGGATACTCCACCCCAAAATGAAAATTTTGTCATTAATCGCTTACCCCCATGTTGTTCCAAAACAATAAAAGCTAATTCATCTTTGGAACACAATTTAAGATATTTTGGATGAAAACCGGGAGGCCTGTGACTGTCCCTTAGACTGGCAAGTAAATAACAGTGTCAAGGTCCATAAAAGGTATGAAAGTCATCGTCAGAATACTCCATCTGCCATCAGACGTGCAATCTGGGTTATATGAAGCAATGGGAACACTTTTTGTAAGTGAAGAAAATAATGACTTTATTCAACAATTCCTTTGTCAACAGTCTCCTCTGTGTCTCTCCATATAACTGTATACTGCGTATGCTCTTTTGTATCATCTGCACCACAAGGATGAGCTGTTTTCTTTCAAATCAAAGCTAAATAAACGTAGAAACAGCACATCTTTGTGGCGCAGATAATACAGAAGAACATACACAGCATTTTTTTTTTTTTTTTCAGTTAAAGTAGGTTGACTGGCTTTAAAAACTTTAAGGCTCACATTAGCGAAATTTCAGCAAAAATGCTCCATGGTCTGTTGTTAATAGTGTAACAATAAAGCAGCTTTCTGTTAGTAAATGCATCCAATCCTTATGACGAAATTGAACCTGTTGCGAAATCTGTGTGGGGAGATCTTTCGCCCTCATGCAAATTCTCAATCACATGAATTCCTACAATGTTAAATGTCACTGCACCACTGCAATGAATATAAAAACGTAAAAACTCATGGGTATTTTTTCTTTCATTGCTTGAATTATAAGAGTATTCTAACTGCATTCTAATGGGCTTCATCACACAGTGAATGCTTCTGGACTCTCAAGATGTGTTTTTGTTTGTTTTTTTGCAAAGTTGGTGACACTCGTCAGCTCTCCTGTCATCTCTCAGTCCCTCACAGTCACACATACAGCACAACGGCATTATGTCAGGGGAATGTCTTTAAATTCTAATCAAGGAAAAATCCTATCTTCTGTTGTCTTCTTTTTAAATAACTTCAAAAGTTGCGCTTGAACCATTTTGCACGAAAAATGATGGAAACTTGCTTCAGCTTAGGCGCAGCTTGTTACAGTATCGAGTTCTGATTGGCCAATCGCTGTTATTTAGTTCGTGAATTATCATAAGTAGAGAATTTTAACATTTCATTTGCGTAATAAATTTTACATAATACACAACATTATTAATCTAAAGGGGATGGTTAGGGGGGATGGTGGTTTCACATGGGGGATGCTTTTTGTCATTTTTTTCCACCAGGGGGATGCCATCCCCCCACATCCCCCCCCTCAATTCGAGACCTGCCGACTAGCCTAACACAGGCTCAACAGATGGTGTGAGTTTGGTGGCAGAGCGATCTGCTTTGGAGATGCTAGTGGTTCAGAACATATGCAGGTGCTGTTGTTAGCTTCTGATGCTAACCTGAGAAAGCAGCTCCACTCCAGCCGAATAGGGAAAAAAAAGCCAGCATTTTCCTCAGGCAGCAGGCTAGTTGGTAGGATCAGATCAGGAGCATTTATCAAAATGTCAATATGCAAAGAGAGGGCCTTTTGCCGCGGCTTATAAATACAGCAGAGGTGGGTCTGAGCCTCCGCTTGCCTCGAGAGAACCCAGATCTACAATTAAAGCCCTATCGGCCTTGTCTCTTCCTCCATCAATACATGCTTTGATAGGCCCTGCACATGCACGAACCATAGTACTTTTATGGCCTGTTGCCAGGCAACAGATGAGCGGAAATGGGTTCCTAGACCCGACAGGTCACTCTTGAAGAGGAGGCCATCCAAAGCAAGGATCTGTCTGCTTAATAATGGACCAATCTCTCAATCCTTGATACTTCAGCAAAGAAAGATAAATCATGCACAACTCACGTTATTTAACATTACATATGTAAGTATGGATTTATATATTAAAACAAGGACTTTTGATTTAACAGCAATTTGCAGTTTTAAAAAAGTCCAGTTATTTAATGAAATAATACTGCAACAAAATTTCAATGCAACAAAAAGATTTAATTTGTGTGTGTGTCTGTCTATCAGTCTGTCTGTCTGTCTGTCTGTCTATCTATCTGTCTATCTATCTATTTATCTATCTATCTATCTATCTATCCATTTTGGAATATCCTGATTTCCATCTATTAATTGACATTTATTTATTGAATGGTAAGATGTATCTGAGGAAATGTCGATTGGTTGTTTATTTCTCTTTTTTATTTAATTATTTGTTTATTTTGAGCCAGCAATTATTAACAGTAGTGATGGAACAACTGGACAACAAAAAAACACTGTACCTTGCTTTTCGCAATTCAGTCAAGTGGCTGCAGTTTACCCTCAAACTTTAAAACTTTAACAAAAAAACATACTAACAAAAAACAATATCACCATGATATGAAGGGCCTTGATCTGTCTTAACTTTCCTGTCCAGTTCCTATGATTTTTCTGGCACACAGAGAAAAAGGAGTCAGTTCATACTGAATGGAATAGATGAGGGAAAAATGTTTCTCTTGGGCTTAATTGTACTTTTATACTGTAGCAAAGTTCAAGTACTCTCGACCACAGTTAAAACACACTAGATGTTGATAGCAGTGTTCAGAGGTGAGAATTACTGTCAGCAGTGAGCTTAATGACAATATGGAACTCACTCAATCTGTCTCATAAAGAGGCATAAGACCGCACACTCACTTGCAGGTGATTCTTTATAACCAACGTTTCGGCACAACGCCTTTGTCAAGGGCCTTTAATGTCTTCTGACCGGCACCTTGGATGGTGTGCATATGCATGCTTGTTTTACTAAGGAACTAACTCACTCTGTCACACACATCATTTAGCAACAATTAGCATCGACATTAGAGGCCTGGACCATAAAAAGAACAGTATCTCAGTGTCTCTGTATCCATTTATCTCTCTGGAAAATATTTATTTTAGTTCTGTATATGCATACTGTACAAGGTAAGGTTGTGCATTTCATGTTGGCCTGTTGCATTTTGTTTCTGCATTTCCTTTGAGATATGATGCACTTGAAACACTTATCAGAGCCTGACTAAGCCAATAAAAATGATGCTCTGTGTTTGCCTGCGTAACTGCTTTATTTATGCATTGGGCGATGAGTTTTTTTTTTTTTTTGCATAAGCCAGCCTCATCAATTTAAACTTGATAATGATTAGCCGTGTTGTTGCCTAGAAACATATGGATCTCTACCAGGAAACACAATGTGCAGTATGATGTGAATAAGATGTAGTGCAGAATAAGTGCAGTGCGTGCTGTCAGATTGCGGCAAGTGAAGTTAACTGGTTTGGTCACTTGGGACGTTACAGCCAAACACATAAATCCATGTATAAGTCCATGACCCAAAAAATGCCACCACTGCTTGAGTTGATCTATGCCAGGCTTTATATCTTGTGGCAAAAT
This sequence comes from allo-octoploid hybrid of Carassius auratus x Cyprinus carpio, assembly GCA_024542945.1. Lineage (NCBI taxonomy): Eukaryota > Metazoa > Chordata > Actinopteri > Cypriniformes > allo-octoploid hybrid of Carassius auratus x Cyprinus carpio. The sequence continues at coordinate 9,978,083 of CM045068.1, read as the reverse complement.
GGTTTGACTATTCAAAGAGTCTGTGTGTAGTTTTCTATGAAAGGGACCATCTCAGGCTAAAGGGAGCAGCTCTTTTTTGTGCACTTCATTAGTTAATTAGGATACAGGCACACTGGCTCTATTGTGCGCACTGTCCAATGGGACAGACAGAAAGAGAGAAAGACACAGACAGAAAGTCTGAGTAAAATTGTTTCTACACCAGTTTTTTTCATTATGTGTATATACATCAGGCTAAAGTGGAATTTTTTGTGTAAAAGTTGTTTTAATGTTGCCTACTGTAAATTCACTTCATATATCCTTTTAATTTTTGCCATTTTATCTATTATAATCAGGCATAACATGAAAGTACAATACATATATCTAGCTTTTATATACATATTTATTGCCAGTTAGAATCAGCCTGCTAAATATTCAATGCATTTATTTTTTCTCTTAAATCATGCATTTAAAAAAAATAAGACTTTGTCTGAAAGACTCCCTTAATTATGATTTTAGAATTCTACCATAATACATTTTTCAAAAATGATTTAAATCTTTAATTTTGCACATTTTCAAACTCAGCTGATGCCTCGGGCAGATTGTCAGATAGAGAATGATGCTGTTGAAAGCTGGAGTAACTCTGGCAAACCTAATGAAAGCCTTTGAATATGACCCAAGTGCTCTTCAGTGATGAGGCCTCTGAAAGACTGCTCTGCATGCATGAACCTGGCTGCCGCTTTGCAGCTTGTGTCAGATGTGTGTTTTCACCCAGAGGCAGCCAGAGGTTCTTTATATGCGTTTTATCTGTTCCAAACCCTTTCAGCCTCTCTAAACAGCACCTTGCTCCGAGGCTCTGTAAACTGTGTCCTGTTAACGCGGCCTCAGTAAACCTAGCCCTGTGCTATGCCTCATTAGTAAACCAATAGAAGCACACTCTCAAGCTAAGGGATTTATGGGGTATTTTCCGTAAGTGAAATTGCAGCCTTGTGCGTCAGCGATGAGCGCAGACATAGTGGTGGAATGTCTGAGTTCAGTCCGCGCATCCTGACAAAGGAGAAGGCCATCAGTATTCCAGGTGTCTGCCCACATCAAAGGGAATTCACTGGAGCAGGGAGCTGTTTGATTAACCGGCATCGATACAGCTTAAGATTTTAGCCTGCTTAAGACAGCTGACAGCGAAACAGGATTTCTTGTCTCCTTCTAAGTGTTTTACCAGTCTTCTCGTGTCTGAGTTTGCAACCGTTTGTGCCTTCTGAAATTTTTACTGAAAGGAAGAGTGCTCCCAATAGTGTGTAAGGCTCACCAGTTTAGCTCATGAAATTATAGATCCAACTTTTGTCAGGATCACCATAAATCCCTTGTTCTATATAATGATAAACTATGAGTGCCACTTGAAAAAAAAGGAAACAGTTTTCAATTTATTAATAAAAAAAATTAAAAAATTACATTTAAATAAATAACTTCAGAAATTGCCAGGTAAATCAGCATACTTAGGCCCAATCTCAATTCTATTTTATACCCATATTGGGATTGGGCCTTAATATCTAAGGGATAGTTCACCCAAAAATGAAAACTTGCTGAAAATGTATTCACCCTCAGGCCATACAAGATATAGATTTTAGAGTTTGTTTCTTCATCAGAACAGGTTTGGAGATGCTTAGCAATGAATCCTCTGCAGTGAATGAGTCCAAACTGCTGATAAAAACATCACAGTAATCCGCAAGTAATTATTGTTTATTACAAACATGCAGATTTTTACTTCACAAGACGTTAACTGATGGACAAGTGTCATGTGATTTACTTGTGGATTATTGTGATAATTTTATGAGCTGTTTGGACTCTTAATTCAGACGCCACCCATTCACTGATGAGGATCTATTGATGAAGTTCTGTAATGCTTAATTTAACCAAATCTTTTCTGATGTTAAAAACATTTTCATCAATTTTTTATTTTTGGGTGAATTATTCCTTTAGCTATAGTGATGATATGAATTAATAGGCATATTTAAAGCTATATTTAATTTGTTTAAAATGTTAGTTAAATGTAACAATAAAATAATACATTAAACACATCAATGCAACTTTAAATTGCGTTTTTAAAAGCATTGGCTAGTTGCTTTTAAATTCTTAAAAATGGGAAAGTTTTTTTGATTGGCAAATGGATAAAGAGAAGTAACTGACAAATAGTTAGAGAAAAGCAATTTACAAATGGTTAATAAAGATGCAATGTCAATTTTGCATTAAAAATGATTTGTTCATTAGAGCAGTATCCTCAGGCGACACAAACTGAAGTCATGGCTCGAGGTCTTTTGCCTGTGATGTTTTCCTCACCTGTTTCCTGTCTTATTTACACTATCCTATCTAATAAAGACAGAACAGGCCAAAATTTTTTTTTTAAATATTTATACATTTATTTTTACATTATTAAACATGAATTAAATAGAGTTTTAAATATGTTTTATTTGTTCATTTGAAAATGGATTAATGCATTCTTTTTCAGTTTTAAGTGGCACTCCTACTTCTTCATAACTGTAAGCTCAGGAGTGTCAGCAGTGTTATAGGAGGAGCAATGTGACTCTTCCTGGCTCTCATAGCCCTCAGAGGACATCAAACTGGGGCAGGTTTACCAGTATGAGACACGGATGCCCCCAGACAGCCATATGGATGAAACTCAACTAGCATTCTCTTCCACTCGCAGCATCAATCATAAAGAATAAGGCTCAAATCTGTTTTCCCTGGCTCATCATTAAGAGACCTGAGTAGGGCTGAGGACAGAATGGGAGCTACAGATTCTTAACCCCTAGCAGAGACCCTCATAAGGGTTTGGTATTTTAAAAACAGCCATTTCTGTTCAGCCGTTTGTGAGGTCCTTGATCTGCACTGTTGTTCCAGAAGCAAAATGAAGACCGGTAGCCACATAATTGCTTCCACATTTTAATGAGAGTTATTTATTTTTGTATCGTCCTTGAAAAATAAACTGCTGCCTCACTGGAGTAGGTCACCCAAACTGGATCACAGTTATAGTAAAGCAAAATGACTTCACAAATACTTCCTATCTAGGTATATGTATCCAGACAGATGTATAGATTCTCATTCACAATATCTTGATTGTTTAATAACTTTTTTTTTTTAATTGATTCTTTAAAAGGTCCTACACAAAAGAGTCATGTGTTCATAAATCAGACTACACTGGTTGTGCTCAATGTTGTTTGATCGCTTAAAAGAGAACCAGCTCAAAAAAAAGTCATTTTTGGTTGTGATTCTGGCTACACTAGTTGTGCTGCATGTTTTTGATTCACTAAAAAAAAGCAGCTAAAAAGAGTCATTTGTTTATGATTCTGTCCACTTTGGTTACACTCTATGTTTTGATTTACTGAAAAGAATCAACTCGAAAGAGTCATTTGTTTGTTATTCTGATTACACTGGTTGTTCTGTGTGTTTTTGATTCACTAAAAAGAACCAGCTGAAAAGAATCATTTGTTTGTGATTCACCCTGCACTGACTGCACTGTGTGTTTTTGCTTCACTATAAATAGCCAGATCAAAAAAGTCATTTGTTTGTGATTCTCATTTCACTGCAACTACACAATATGCTATTGCATTCATGAGCACAGCTTAATAGAAATATGTGTTTTATTGTCATTATGTCACCATACAGTACACGCCTTTATCTCATTACATTCACTTTGGACTGCAATTTTGGATTTTATAATTCAATATAAAGATCCCTGAAATGCAGGTCATGATTAAAAGTCGATATTTTTACACAGCCCATTTTCTGTTCTATACTACTATCTATTTATGTAGAGTGTGCTTATGGGGTCAGAGTGGTCGGCGGTGTGTTTACAGTAGTTGGCTGGATTCCTGGCAGCAAGTATGGGCTGAACACAGCATGGTAATTAACCCAGGACAGGCACAGCTGACAGACTGCAGTGTCAGACACCCCAGCGCCCTTCAATCCCCCACCTCACAGCTTAGTGAGGATTACCGGACATACCATCACTCTGTCTGCCGCTCTTCTGTCTTCATTGGCACTGAGGGACATGGAGACACCACGGTCCACAGCGCAAACAAATTACACGGTCAGCTAAATGGCATGCTGGGTATTTATTTGTAGGAGAGATTCTCTCAACAGGGTTTACTAGGAGTTTAGTTCAGAGGAACCGTTCGTTGAACCTAACAGACGGTCGTTTTGTTGATTAGCGTTGTAGTTAACTTCTGGAGCTGACGCTACGAGACCAGACTTGTGCTGCTGGGTATTGGAGTGGTACTGAAAGCTGGGAATTGTCCTACATGGGCTGATCTCTGAAGGAGGAGTTTTCTGCCTCAACTGGCTCGAAGTGATGAGCTCGCTTGGTACATTGCAATTGTCTTTGTGCAGATCAAATTCCTTTTCAATCTGACAGGGCTATTTTCTAGCTCTCCCAGTCCCTTGGCATGATTCCCTTTCAAATTAAATTTAAGAACAAGTAGTAAAGCCTTGCTAATGTGTACCTACTGTACAAGAAGAGCAGGTTTGGGAGTGGGATTCATAAGGATGGCTAATCTTGTGCCTGTGCTGCACTAGAGCACCTGTTTTCAATGACTTTCAACAGTAAGTCAATTAACTCTAATTACAGCTTCTGGCTTAAGGCCTCACGGTGAGAGGCAAGACATCAGTATGATCTACAGCCGCACACTCAACCCTGAGACATTGTCTTCCTACCCAGCAACCTGTATCCAACCACCCACCTCATAAACATCATCCTCTTCTGTTTAATTAAGACTGCTCCTACTGATATCACTCCTCGAGCGCACTACGTCTGGCTTGCTCATTCACTGACTGAGGTGTGCAGTACATTTGTTACACTGGTAGAGCAAAATACTTCACTGTAATTCTGCTCTGTTTTGTTCCTTCTTGAAGGAATAAATCACCCAGAACTAAAAAATGAAAATAAGGTAAAAAATATTGTGATCCACAGAAAAAAAAATATTAACATGAAGAATTGTCTTTTTTTTTTTTTAACAGCATCAAATGTGACAAAATAACACATTATTATTATTGTTATTGTTATTATTTTCTTTTTATTATTATTAACATAATTGTTATTGTTTATTTATAATATCATAATAATAATTATAATTATTAATTTAAATATATATTGTTTTGGTTTTAATTAATTTCTTATTTATTCATTATAATATATATATATATATATATATATATATATATATATATATATATATATAGTTATAGTTATTAAATAGTTATTATTAAACATATAATAAAAAATAAAAAATATGATTTTTATTATTTTATAGTAAAAATAAAAATAATTAAATTATTATTATTATTATTTGTATTATTATTTAATAAATAAACAAATGTATTATATTTATATACCTATAATAGTCTATATTTATTTATTTATTAATTCTTCCTTTGGATGAACTGCTGCTTTAAAGAAGAATAGGGAGAGTAAGGGAGATGGGATTTGGACTTTTCATTGATATGTGCGATTGCCAGTCAGTTCTATCTCTCTGATGTTTAGTCACCCAAATCTGCATTAAGCACAATTAGTATCCTGCAGGCAGTGCTCAGTCTCTGCGTGGTGGGAGGTGGCCCCTCCAGTTTCAAGCTGACACCACAGACCACCAGGCATCTGCACCATTAAAGGTAATAACATATGTAAATGAAATGAACTTGTTTTTGGCAAGGGATATTTAAGTCATTTGAATTTGTCTTAGTCACACGTCATGGCAGCCTCTGAGCGAGTGGTCTAATTTATCTTCCCCAAGACGTGCCATGATTAAAGAACGCATTTGACTCCACACTTCACATTTATTATGATTCGTTGCTAACTTGTAACTGCTAACTGACAAGTAGCTGATTTTTGCTTAAATTGTATTCATATCTAAGCTGGTTAGCTGGTCCTAGCTGGTTTACTTGATCGGCCAGCTGGTCTCCTAGTCTGAACAGCTGACAAATGCCCAAAACTCTGGCAAAACCATTGAAACAGAACAGCATAAACAACTACTAGCTAACTTGCGCAACACGTAAAGTTGGTTTAAAGTTAGGGTTAGCTTTCAGACAGTAAGATACAAACAAATGGAAATCATCTTACATCATGGAGTTTCATTCTAAAGCAGGTCTTCTCAACCAGGGGGCCTCAGCAAGCTTTCAATGGCCTTAAGATGACTTAAAATTGCATAAAAATGAGACAAAACAAGCCAACTCAATATCAAGATATTTTTTCACTGTCACTGCATTGAAAAAACAGGATCCATTAGATAGCTTCATTTTAAAAGTATGATTTCTAGACCTGGAGAAGTCATGTAAATTAATAAAAACGTTTAAAATCTTTTAAAGAATTTTCATTACGAATATAGATTTTTCTAGTTATACCGAGTCCTAAAATATTCTATCTGGAAGTAATTTCAAAAACTTATCTAAATCATGGAAAACTGGAAAAGTCATAGAGAATGAATAATTAGTTATGTTGAGTCCAAAATGTTGAGAACCACTGCTCTAAAGCCAAATGTCATCATTCCCACCATCACAAGTATATAATTCCTTGCTACGTAAGTGTTTTAAACCCAAGCATCCTATGTGTACAGCTCAAATGTACAAAAGTCAATATTTAAGTGGGAGCAAGAGGTCAGTAGCACAGGGGGCTTTATCTTGCTTCATGGTCCTTGGGATGGACACTTTGCTCTTGTTTTTTAGTCATGCACTTTGGTTGCTGCTTTGTAGTCTGCCACCACCTCTGGCAGAGCGTTTACACGTACTTCTTAGGCGAAGGTTGACAATACTCCATTTTCTACATCACAGCTGTTTTATTTATGCTGCCCTCTGGTATTGTCGCATTTTGATCACGGGATAAATAATGAAAATCTCCCCAAAAGAAGACATTGGATCATATAGCGCTCTCAGACATAAATAGAGCGTCCTTAGGTGTGGATTATACATGTTGCTTCCTTTGTTAACATCTATAGACTCTTACTTACGTTGGATTTGTAAAGTCTGCTTGGGTTCATTTGAATGTCTCTATAATCCTATTATCTTTCTGAAATGTGGCATTACATGTAAGCTTTCCCGTCAACACTTGTGAACTTCTCAAAGGAAAGCATAACATCTCAAATAATTAGTTTGATTTCCAAAGCTTTGTTTATTCCATTGTCTGTCTTGCACATCTCTTTAATCAGCATTAATGCCCATCTGTTGGTTCTCCGTAGTGTGGACCTCTCTAACAGATTGTAAATCAGTTCTGTCAATGGTTTCCTTTACGTTCGGGGCTTCTGCTTTGATTCAGGGATTAATTATTCAGGACGAGCTTCTGAGAATAGTTTGGATGGTGCCAATGTTGTGGGTGTTCGAAATTGTTATTTGAATGGAACTGCTGTTGCTCTTCATTGTTTTTGCTCTTAGCAACTTGGTAAGGCAAAGAAGCCGATATTTTTTCAAAACTTTGAGGGACGGAACTGCCCTAAATATCAGCAAAGTGGGAGGATGATGCTAGTCACGTCGTTCCTGAATTTCTCTAGATCACAGAGTGTTAAAATAGAACCTCAGAGCTATTCTACCATCTGTTCTTACAATATGGTGTCGTGTAACCTTGAGAAAATCGCAAAACAGTTGGCCATGCCTTTTTCCCTAAGCTGTTATTACTTTTTGTAATTGCCTTCAAGTCAGTTCTGCTTTAAAATATAAAAATAGTCCAAGTTTTTTGGTTAATAGGAGTTTTCACAATCGTTTTTTTTTTTTTTTTTTGTTATTGTGAAACAGTATAACTACTGCCGAGTCATTACCACTGCTTGTTAGTGTTTTTTTTTTTTTTTTGCCTAAAGACAGGATGTTAATGCTGCATCCTCTGCACATCATGCATGCATAGACTGAGACAAATACTGGAACTGGAATAGTCGGCGCAATTGGACCGGATGATCAGCGTGGTAATGAGGCCATCCAAAAACATTCTCTCAACCCGAATGACCCTCTGTGTTGGCATCTGCTGGAAAAGTTCTATCTAGAGGGCATCCCAGGCCCTCCAGTTTCCATAGTAACTCGCCAAGGGTGGTGCATGAAGTTTTTGGAGTTCAAAGTTGACATGAGACCCCAGAGATGCTGGTTCCATTTATTGGCTGCGGGTTGGATGCGAAGTGAAATATTAAGATGAAGCAGCTGTTCTTCGTGGAGTTCCTATGTCTCATTTACTGCCAACCTCAAATTAACCACGCTTGCTTTACTGTATCAGAAGGAATAACAGTTCTTACTCACAATCGTAGTTCACCACAGAAATCCTCAGACATGGATAAGCACAGGAAGTGGAACTGTGATCACATTTGACAACATATTTCAAACAGTTTATGAGAGATATGCACTTACATTTATTATAATATAATATATTAGCATTTAGAAGTTTGGGTCAGTTTTTTTAATACCAAAAAATTAATACTCAGCAAATATGTATTAAATTGATCAAATATAAAAGTAAATGTATTCACAATCAAATCTATTTCAAATAAACTTCTATTTATCAATGAATCCTGAAAAAAGTTTCCTCCGAAATATTAAGCAGTAATTGCTTTCAACATAATAATAAGAAATATTTCATAAGCACCAAATCAGCCTATTAGAATGATTTCTGAAGGATCATGTGAGTAATAGCTGCTGAAACGTCAGCTTGTTGTTTTAAATTGTAATAATATTTCACAATTCTACTATTTTATTGTGTTTTGATTAAATAAATTTAAGGTTTTTGAGGAAAACATTCCAGGGTTTTTCTCCTCATAATGGACTTCAATGGTGGTCAACGGGCTGAAGGTCCAAATTGCAGTTTCAATGAGCTTTTGTAGTTAAAAAGTATATAATTTATTTATTTTTTTTTAAGAAAATGGCCAATCAGTCCACTAAATAAGACCCTTATTCCTTGGCTGGGATCGTGCAGAGCCCTTTGAAGCTGCATTTGGAAGTCCATTATATGGAGAAAAACCCTGGAATGATTTCCTCAAAAACCTTAATTTCTGTGCACCTGACTGAAGAAAGAAAGACATTAACATGTTGGATGACATGGGAGTGAGTAAATTATCAGTAATTTTTTTATTCTGGAAGTAAACTAATCCTTTAAAAGGTGTCAACCCATAATTTATGAAGATCGTCAATCATTAATCACTGACAACCAGAGATCAAATCTGAATGGAGAAGTAGACATTCAGAATCTCAGAGGCACCTCAGCTTAGAGGCATGTCAGGTAAAATCATGCCTTGAAATGTGTCGAGGTGGAACTCAGCAACTCCATGCTTTGTACCAGGTGTGTGTGTGTGTGTGTGTGTGTGTGTGTGTGTGTGTGTGTGTGTGTATGTGAACGTGTTTGAGTTTGCCTTAAATCTGCTCAGAAGGAATGACTTTGTACATATCAGAGTTTGCCCATGCTCTTTCATCTTCCCTTTATAGCCCGTCTGAAGCTGCATTTCAAAGCACCTTATTCCTGCCACAGAATGGTAAAAATAAACTTACTGTCAGGAAAGTTTGTCAGTGGGAGAATCTCTTTACTCTGGTCCACAAAAATTTAAGCTCTCTCTGAGTTGACACCCAACGTCAGGCACACGTCAACGTGCGGACAGCTCATCTCCTCGAAGCCTTGGTGATTAATATTCGTGTGTTTTGCCAACATCAGTGTCTCTGCCTCCATTACAAAAGGATTAATACACCATCATGCCAGTTTGATGGCATGTTTCACCAGAGTATGGGGATGAATTGCTGCAGCTGTGTATTTGCATGAATATAGTGATTTAATGTAGAGGATGTAGCTTTGTGTCAGACGTAAACACATGGATTGGTAACACATCAATGAACCTGGGAAAATGCAGAGCTGTTTTCATTAGCCGTCAAAGACGAACACATACATTTCATAGAAAACTTGACATCTAATATATGTAGGATTTTGCTAGCAAAAACAAATGACCGTAAGTCAAGGGGAAATAGGATTGGATGTAGATATACAATGTAGTATATCTTGCTCATTTGAAAGATAGCATTGTAAACGAGCTAGTTCATATTCAAGAGGCTCCATTTGATATGTTCAGGCTCATTGTGTGTAGAATTTGAAAATTCAAGCTCTTTCTGCCTTCTCGTTGTATTATATTTCTCTGCTATTGACTGATATAAAAAGCTATTCGCTAGCATTCCCATTCATCTCAATGGCAGTAGCTTGACAGGGCCATGCTAACTAGCCAAACCTTGGTTTGACGGAGGAAAAACACTGGCAGTTTCCTCAGAGTTTTAGCATATAAACTCTCTTTTCCTCATTTAAGCTTGTGCGTTTGCATTTGTATTGTTATTGCGCTATATGCTATCCATCATATGATATGCTGATTTGCTAAGTGGCCTGCAGTTATCTGTTCAGTAGGAATGAAGATTAAGAGTAGAAGCCTATGCTAGAGGAACGTGCTGGCAGCACAGCGAGGTGCCACCTATAAGGCCGAGCTGTTTTGGATTTATTTTGTAATTAGGCTTATCGATTTGCCATCCTATTGTGTTTTACATGTTCATTTGCCTCCCTTGTGCTCTCAGCAAGGACACAGTGCTGTACTTTTGCTGTATTGATGCTCGCTAACCATGGAGTTGACACATTTGGCTTCATTTAATATAAAGTCTTAAGACTGCATAACTGGGTCAAAGAAATCCAAATAACAATATCACCGCCATACTGGATTTCTCAAGATCTGCATTTATTTATTCAGTCCAGTTGTTCAAGGCACTCTGGTGTTTTTGAATGGAAATTGAACTATTTCTAAAGCGGAAATGCTTTCAGTGAACAAACAACTTAAGTCGTAGGAAAAAAGCAAATTGAATATGTTGGCTTTTTCTCTGCTGTGTTTTCTTTCTTTTTTTAGGCTGATTTTTTTTACACAATACATGGATCAGGATATTGGATTACAATATTTTACTCAGATTAAGTATATACAGTGGCTTTTCAAGCTCAAGGACCAAATAATATAGCTGGTTGGCTGGATGTGCGCACTTAATACTTGATTTGGTTTTGGAGATATTTTTCCTTTTTCGATTTGTGCTGAAAATGTAAGAGCGCTGTGTGGAAATTCATTTTGAGCAAACAAGACAGAGACTTCCTCCCACAGTACATCAGCGAATATCTCTAGTTGCACTTCATATACAGATACAAACAAATAGGAATGTTCTTTGCTTGACTGCAAATACTACAGCAAATACCCTTTTTTGTGTGTACTTCCTCACACCACCACACATAACACTCTGTATCTTGAAGCTTGATTAGGTACCGGGCTGTAGGTTTGTGTTCAGGATTGTTGACATATTAAGTATAGATGTAATACCCACATACAGTACTGTACACAACTGTACAGTACATACACAACTTATGTGCACCCCTGTTTATAGGTAGTTAAATGTCTAAAGTGGACTATCAAAATAAAGTGTTACCTATGTGTATGTACAGTATATATATATGATATAAATATAAGTTTAGAAGTTCCTACTCTCTTAGATGTAGGATTAGTGTTGTACTGTATCATACAGTGTAAATTCTAAAGCCTTCTTGGACATTTACAGGGTAAAAAAAATTGAATGTTGAGCTCTTTGGCTCAATCTGACTTACTGAATGAAGTAATGAAGTTTTCTAATTACCCATGATTTCAGTGTGTATAAAGAAGCTCTGAGCTGAAGAATGCTGCTGTGTGTAGCTCTGTCTCATGAGGTTTGATTCTAGGTCATTTCCTCTCTTGTCACAAACCATAGGAAACAAAACATTTCTGTAATTTCTTGACACATAATGGTGTTTATGATTGACAATCTCAATGGCACTGCCTGCAGTGATTCTTTTGACAAGAAAAGAATCAGATGTTGTTTTCGCAGGTACAGTTTCACCTAGATAGACCGGTTTGCCTTCATCGCTTTTCCTTGTGATGTGATGGTATCCATCACTCGTGGAGCTAACAGCCGCTTGATGCCTGGGTTCATCTCATTCACCGCAGTTGATGCAGGAAGATGAAATTTATTAGCCTCATATCGGGAAACTAATATGCTATCATTTACAGCATTACGCTCCCCAACTGCACACAAAAGAAAATGTTCAAAGAGCTCCATCAGGTGCCTTCCATTAAACTGGAAAATTGAAGCTTATGGTAGCATTATGAAATATCAGTGTAGTTCAGAACCCCCAGGTAATTGTGGGTGGAAAATAAGTTTGCGAGAGGCCTATAATTCACCATATTTCTGATAGTGCCGAGCCCTAATTGTCATATTTAGTCTGAGAATCAGCCTGCCTAACACGGAGGTTTTCAATAAGCTCTTGTAACAGTACTTGGGGTTACCATGGCTACAGTTTGCTGCACATTGCTCTTGTACACCCCAACACCCCGAGCAGCCATTTCTGTACCGCAGTAAATACTCATCTCCACCTGCCACATTAACAGAACTGGAAATGAGCCAGCGCTATTGTCGTGTTGTTATCTTGAGGTCCAAAAATGCACGGCCTTGTGCTCCTCGCACACCCACTGACAACATCCTTCCCAGGAGTGAGTTTTAATTGGTTGGCAGGCCCAGTCACTGGGGATATACAGCATATGCTTCTCCTTTTAGCTTCAAGACAGAAACTGTGATTTTATGTAAACTACCTTAGTAATTAGATAACAAAGAAAAGCTTTCTGCTGAAATGCTTCAGTTAGGATGTGTAGGAGGAACATCTACAAGTGTGTATGGGTATAATTTAAGAATGGGTCGTGATGGATGATAACTAATGATGGTAGTAGAGGGTTCCCACAGACATGTACCAAATATCAGGGGATTTTAAAATTGTGATCTTCAGGCCTGAAAAAGTCAGGAAAATGTTGATAGTGAATATATACTACTGTTCAAAAGTTTGGGGCCATTATTAAAGAAATTAATACTTTAATTCAGTAAGGAAGCATTCAATTAATCAAAAGCAGCAAAACAGTTATAATGTTCCAAAACATTTATATTTCAAGTAAATGCTGTTCCTCTGCACTTTATGTTCATCAAAGAATCCTAAAAAAGAATGTCTCACTAATAATATTTCACAGTATTTTCGTTTTCACTGTATCAAATAAATGAGCCTTGCATAAGCATAAATGTGTTCTTAAAAAGAAAAAATCACCCATACATTTTTAAATTGTAGTGTACATTTTTCAATTTTTTGTTTTCAACAATATGCTCAAAAATTTTGTATCTGCTAGATATTTAAAGATATTGTAGGTAACTCTTTCGCTTTCTGCAGACATTTGAAAAATGTAATACATTTATGAATTTACATCTATTCATTCCAAGGATTCGTACCTGATATAGAAAACTGCTCCAAAAAATATCTGGCGTTATAAAAAATTATTTTTGATTCAGCCAATCGACTAAATTGTTGATTTTGCAAACATAGTTTTTATTTCCTTTGTTTGATTTGTGTATCGTATCCATGTTAGTTATTTCTGAAATATGGATTTCTTTCTGTCTCTCTCTTCTCTAGCTGCCTTGCAAGTGGAAATCACTCCAGTCCAGGGAGAGATCAGCGTGGGAGAATCCAAATTCTTTTTGTGTGAAGGTAGGAAGATGACCCTCTTGTAATGAAACAAAGCGGGGGTCACGTCACATTTAACCTTCTCAAAGTGCTTTTGATTTCAAACCTGCTCGCACCGCTCTGTTCAATGCATTTAATCAAGCCCTTTCATTCTGATGAGTGGGCAAGGTTGACTAAAGCTTTGATGTGCTTCTTTACAGAAGGTAAATTCATTGACCTGCCTGACTTTTTCAGTAGATCAGTGTGTGAATTTAAGTCCTTGATTTTTGATCCAGATGAGTGAAATGTAATGTTAAAGAATAATGCAAAAACAACCTCTATTATAAATGAGGAACACCTGAAATATTCAGAGGACTCATCAAAAGGGGAAAAGTTATTTCACTATATTATTTCACTTTTTTATTTTCATAAGATTTGTAAAAATATTTGACTGCACATTAACCAGCTTGAATATGTCCTTAAATAGCAATGTTCAGAAATGTTTAGATGGCATTTTCTTTTTCTACCGGTTTAAAATGATTTTTATGTTTTGTTATATTTGTGCATATTAATTATCAAAAAAATTTATTTTTTGTTTTTTAATTTTTTTACGCTGGTTGAAAGTCTCTTCACATCCTAATAGCAATCACTAAGTTAAGTGGTCTTAATGTATTTAAATATATTTATATCATCTGTGGAAGTTGTAGGACCATAAAATGTTCGTCCAATCATATCCCTGGGTCCGAGGGCTACGATAGGCTGTCCTACCTCCTTATGCTTTCAAAGCTTGCTTGCTATTGCTAGCCTCTCCGAAATCGCCTACCCTACCTTTAAATAGCTGATGGTCTGTCACAGTGTTTTTTCACTCTATCTATCTGTCTGTCTGTCAGTTGTTGGAGATGCTAAGGAAATAGACTGGTTTGCACCCAATGGCGAGAAGCTCCTGCCAGGCAGACCAGACATCAGTGTTAGCAAGAATGACGAGTTCTCGTCGACGCTCACAATCTACAATGCCAACATCGACCATGCAGGAATGTACAAGTGTGTGGCGAAAAGTGGGGACAAGGAATCTCAGGGCACTGTCATCGTAAAAATTTTCCGTAAGTAAAATGTTTTCCTTTCAAGGTCTTAATAAGAAATCATGAGAAATGAGGAATCAAATTGTATTGGACCCAACAGTAAACCCCAAGCACAATAAATCATCTGACATTTACCACAACAAGTAATAACATAACAGTACACTAATCATGAAAGCATAAGGTTAATACACGTCAGTTTTAGACATCAACCACTCATATGACATGAAGACAATTGCTAATGGAATACATTTGATATATTTTATATTTCTTGAAATCATCACCCACGATTTTTAATGCTTCATTAAAGTGAACTAATCCTGCCATAACCGCTGTTTTTGTACTTAATTATGCTGTTCTGACAACTAATATATATATACTGTAATTAAATATATAGGATTAATTATTAAAAATGAAATAATTAAAATGAATGTATTTAATAAAATAACATTTAACATGTATTCATAAATATAAATTGTTCTATTAAATATTCTGTAATTGTTTTTATTTAATTATTGATGTCATAAAAAAACTGCTGATCAGCATGCCACTTCTTTCAAGGATACTTACTAAAAGAATATATTTCAGATAATTTATCATCTTGACTTTTATCTTTCAAACCAGAAATAAACAGTTTGGCCAATGGGGAAAAAATCTTAAATCTTTCTCAGAAATATATGATGTTTACATATTTTCTTTCTCAAAATATTCCTTAATATCTAATGCAACATTGCTTCTCAAGCTTTTACTGGAATACAAGACAAAAATGCAGATTAAGAAAAGGATTTTTGCAGTAGCGGTACAACTGAAGTGCATTTCAAATGTCTTTTTCAGAGAAACTCACTTTCCAAAACGCTCCATCACCTCAAGAGTTCAACGAAGGCGATGAAGCTGACATCATCTGTGATGTCATCAGCTCGCCGCCCCCGGCTATCATCTGGAAGTATAAAAAGACCAGGATCCAGCCCGAGACTGATGGTACAGTACCACGAGCAGAGCTCTTTCGGTCATTTTCAGCCACACTCTTATTTCTGTTTTACGCATCTTCACTTCTCTCGTTTTTAAATACCTCCCATACCTTTCCTGTCAAAATCATCCCCTCTTCCAGTTAGTGAGCTCTCTAGCGCTGTGACAATGAAAACAGCGACAGTAAGCACCTGAATTTTTATTGTGAGAACTCAAGTTTCATACTGTTTTCATCTGCATTGTTTTGTTTGTCAGTTCAAGCCTCATTTGGATGAAACTATTTTAATGTCGGAGGGCTCCTCCCTCAGAGACTGCTGGATGAAACAGTGACCGCAGCTCTCTGCTGTGAGACATGAACTCACAGCCCGCTGCTAGATGAAATTTTCACTGCAAAACCACTAATTGTAGTGGAGCTTGAAAACCAAACTGCTTTATGTAAATAACACATTTTCCACATTTCTCTCGTTAACCTCTTCTGTGGATTTTTTTCTTTGACTGATCAGTTCGGATGAAGCACAACACAAAACACTCTGTCATTGTTACATACTACTCTTATTATTGCTGCAGGTTTTTTTTTTTTTTTTTTTAAAGTAGGCAGTATCCAGTGTATACTGTGTAGTGTGCACTAAGTAGTAAGCAAGTATTGCTTTACCAACACAGCTGGAAAGATGTGATTTATCTTGCTGAATTTGACTTTTTCATCATTTTTAATATATCAGTACTATTTTAGTGTGTCTCCACGGAGTTAAGATATTATATGCACCTTTACTGTGGGTCTTGAATACAGATCGCACTGCAGAAAAGCCCATAAAGATGATTTTATACCAGGAGAAGATGTGCAGATGAATCATTTTGCTGCCCAGCATGTAACGAGAGGCTCGTTAACACGGTCTCCTTATCTTACTCAAGAGTAATTACAGTCTCATTTTGCTTCCTTTTGTTTTTTTTTTTCTCTCTCTGTTTCTGTCTCACACCTACAGTCCGTTTCAAGGTCTTAAGCAACAACCACCTCCAGATCCGCGGCATCAAAAAGACAGATGAGGGTGACTACACCTGTGAGGGCCGCATCATGGCCCGTGGAGAAATCGACCTCAGGGTCATCAAAGTCATTGTCAATGGTGAGGACTCATTCTCAGAGCCACCTGAGCCAACCTTTGTTACCCTACATGTTTTATACACATTTACACCAGTGTACACCAGTCTGACTTTTTTCTAGTAAAAGCAAGATACATTTGCTTGTAATGCAAAATTGCATGTTATTAATTCACTGATTTTAATAAATGTGATCCTGGACCACAAAACCAGTCACAAAAAAACAAGTCGCTGGGGAATATTTGTAGCAATAGCCAAAAAACCATTGTAGGGGTCAAAATTATTGATTTTTCTTTTATGCCAAAAATCATTAGGATATTAAGTAAACATCATGTTCCATGAAGATATTTTGTAAATTTCCTACCATAAACATATCAAAACTTAATTTTTGATTAGTAATATGCATTGCTAAGAACTTCATTTGGACAACTTTAAAGGCGATTTTCTCAGTATTTAGATTTTTTTGCACCCTCAGATTCCAGATTTTCAAATAGTTGTATCTCGGCCAAATATTGTCCTACATCAATGGAAAGCTTATTTATTCAGCTTTCAGATTATGTATATATCTCAGTTTTGAAAAATTTACACTTAAGACTGGTTTTGTGATCCAGGGTCACAGATTTTAAGAATTCATAACAAACAATTATTCATTATTAGACTTATATTCATTGGGTGACCATTTAAAATTTTTATGCTGTTATTGTGTCTAGGGAACATAAAAGAAGAATGTTTTAGAAAAGTTTGAAGTGTTTTTTTCTTTTTCTTTTTTTTTCATAATACAGCAGTTCTGAAGTCATCTGATAACTTTATGTGAGAAAGAGACCTAACTTTTGCAATATTATTCAGTGATGACTTCAGAGAACTACTTTTAGAATGTTTTATGTGTTTCTTTTGTGGAGCACATAGTTACTATGAATTGTCTATTTAAATGGAAAAAATTACAGCATACAGATTTGGAACGAAATCAGTGTGATTGTCATTTTTGGGTTGTCTGTCTCTTTAAAGAGCCAGGATTTACCAGAATGTTCTTTTCGCTTTTCTCTTCTTCTCCCAGTTCTGCCAACTATCAGGAAGCGCTACTCTGAGCTTAATGCCACTGCAGACATCAACCAGGTCATGACGTTGACCTGTTACGCAGATGGCTACCCAGAACCATCAGTCACATGGGCGCGGTACGTGTCATTCATCACCCTTTCTTTTTTAACGGCTCTTTATCTGTTTGTGCCAAAACAGCACTGAAAAAGTTCAGCCAAATCTCTGTAGGGAATGCTAAGCTTTCTCCGAATCCAGGGAGAGAGAGGGATCAGAGTTATTGGAGCTTGTAAACTAAAAGTGCTGTGAATGACAGAGCCACCGTTTCATCCTTTCAGCTGCCGTTAGCCGTGGCAGCTAAAGCAGCTGGTGGCTTTCAGCACGGCTTTACCTCAGAACTCCAGTGACTTCTTTAACCAAGTCGTGACTGGCACCCGAATGAGAGGACGAGATTGCATCAGGTCTGAGCGTTGCCTCGGGAGAAGGAGGGATAAGAGCACTCGCCACAGCCTCATTTATTTCCCTCCTTCACTGACAGTGCTGTCACTCAGGGGCCATTTGAAAATGTCGCTCAATTGCTGCTGTTACAAGCAAAAAGAGGAGGTATTTGGATCCAAACTTTGGATGACTGATTTAGTGTCTCAGGAAAACACAGCTCACAGCATTCTTCCAAATAAAAAAGCCCATCAGCTTGATGTTCATGGCCTTCAGACATTATTTACAGCTTTTGTATTGGCTTCAAGACAGCAACGTGTCAAGAAACCGAAGATGACAAAGCACATCTGCTTTTATTTTTCTCCAGCTTCTTCCTACACTATCAGCATCATGAGAAGCTGTGCACTGCAGGATGAAGAATCCATTTCATGGGCAGGCACACTTTCTCTCTGTATTTGCTGGTGTATGTGAAGATGAGGCATCATGTATTCATGACTTTGCTGAGCAAGTAACAGCTCGAAGGCCAAACAGTAAACCCCTCTCTTTCATTCTATCTCTCTCTCTCCGTCTGTCTCGCAGAGGTAATATCGTGCTGGAATCAAATGGAAAGTACAGTCTGAATGAAGATGGTTCGGAGTTGACCATCAAAGGCATCACTAAGCTTGATGAAGGAGATTACCAGTGCATCGCTAGAAACAAGGCTGGAGAGAGGAGCGAGGAAGTCTCACTCAATGTTTTTGGTAAGCTAAAGAATTCTGTCATTACCATTGGAGCTGAACTTAAAACAAGTGTTTACATATGAGTTACCAGGAAAATGTCCTCTCCATTAGGACCATACAATTTGTCAATTTAAAATCAAAATCGTGTTATTGCCTTGTGTGATTATTAAGCCGTGAAATGTTGCAATATTATTTAATGAATATAAACTGCATGCACTGTGTGTTCCAAAGTTGTGTCATCTGTTATGTCATCTGCTACACTCTGCATGCAAAAGGCCCATAGTGTAGTGTTTTCAGTATCACAGAGCAGCTCACTCTACAAGATACTATTCTAATCAAATTTAAAGGGGTCATATGATGCGATTTCAATTTTTTCTTTCTCTTTGGAGTATTACAAGCTCTTGGTGCATAAAGAAGATCTTTAAAGTTGCAAATAAAGTCTCAAACCCAAAGAGATGTTCTTTATGAAAATTAAGAGTCAACCACACTTACCCAAAACGGCTCGTTCTAACACAACCCCACATGTCTATGTCACGATGTGGGAAGATTTGCATCTTGTACGTTTTCATATTTAAAGAATTTGCCACTGATGATTCAAACATGAGTTTTCAGCAGTGTTGTTGTTTGTCGTTTCTCTGATCACAAATATCTATATCTATATCAAATATCTATAATCTATATCTCTCAATTTAAAAGCAAAACAAATGTTTTTTCTTTTTCTCATTCTTTTTAATAATTATTTATATAATTAAATGGGCTATGACTTTATCACAGCTAAATGGGACATGCTTTTAGTTTTGGGTATAATGTGAATACAAGGAGAACTGAATTCTTTTTACTCAGTTGACTTTTTGGTCAATTGAAAGTGATCTGAGTTTTGTTCTCTTAATGAGAGCAAGTGTAAATACTCCTAAAGAGTAGCTATCACTGTTGAAAAGAGAGTATGGGAAAAGTAATAGACTTAATATGAACACAAAGCATTGCAGCTTAGTTTACTTTAAGCACACTGTTGATCCTGAGAGCTGCTGTTTCAGTGTGATTCTATGCTTTCTTCTTTATGATTGTTATTATGTTTGCATGAATATTTTAAATGTTTATGTTGCAGTCCAAAATGCAATCATAATATTTTTATTTCTCATCATGTATAAGTTTTCTCCAGCACTGCTTCAGAGCACTTAGATTAGAGCCGAGGCAAATAAAATTGAATCAAAGTTCTACTCCATTTCATCTATTAAACAAAGTTCCTCTTTTGAATTATAAAATATAACAATGAGTTGATTAAATATTAAATGCACCCAGCCAGTGAGGCACTCTCATCTCATTAACTTAAGGGCACTGTTTTGGTATTATGACCATTGTAAAGGCTCAGTAATTGCATCGAGGAAAATCATTGTTTCTTTTCCCTGAGGAGAGTGTTTATAGACCATGTTTTGAATTCTTGTGTTTGTGTGTCAACAGTGCAACCCAAGATCACGTTCCTAGAAAACCAGACGGCCTCTGAATTGGAGGAGCAGATCACATTAACTTGCGAGGCCACGGGTGATCCCACCCCCAACATCATCTGGAGCTTTGGTCGACGGGTCTTCACAGAGAACGAACAGGTGCTGAGGTTGAGGGATCAGTGGTCAGTGGGCAAAACGATTGGTACTAAAGGCCAGAAAATACTGATTGGATTGATATACCGGTAGAAATTTGTATACATTTGAGTATTATCTTTATTGTGGTTATATAAAACGTAGCTACATGGTATTAAGTGGGTGTTTCAGTCACTTTTCAGTCACTTCACTTTACAGAGAGGAAATGAGACAGAGCTTGTTTAAAAAAAGAAAATGTTCTTTGTGTTGTTTGAACTGACCCCTTTTGTTGTTATTGTTGCCAATGCTTTGAAACTTTCTTATGTGCACATATTCTGCTGCTCTTTAAAAAAAACAAGGTTAGTTGATTTACCTCTAGAATTATTAAGTAACATCTGGGTCAGCTGCTCATCTACTGTAGTAATTAAATATGGTTGGCGAAAGGTTTCTAGTTAGCCATGGAAGCTGTACTGGAATGCCTGATGAGAGACTTGTTTCAGAATCAAAGCAACGTTTATCATGTTCAGTTGAGATGAGAGAGCTCGTTTTTTGGTTGGATTAAAATAAGAGATTCTGAGCAGATAAATGGTCTGATGAATATCATTTTTAGTAATTAGCTATATTGATATTCAAGACTGCTGAAAATTCACCTTTGCTGAATGCATAAATTACAGTACATTTTAAAATATATTCACATAAAAACTGTTATTTTAAATTAGGGCTGCACGATTAATCGTATTTTAATCTCGATAACGATATCCACCTTTCTCGTTTAATTAAAAATAATCTTCACGATATTGGCCACTCGTTATTTATCCTGAAACATGTTTTTAATTTGGCATTTGCATTTTCTTGCATAGCTAACAAGTCTTCACTATGCTTGTGGTTGCCAGATGTGAAGATCTTTAAGCCCCAAAACAGAGCTTTTTTCCTTTAATGATACACTTTCTGCCTGGTGTTTTATTTAATTTGTGCAATCTGGCAACCCTGTGCACGCACTGATGGCAGAACAAGCACTGATGATGATATGAAAACACACGAGTTAAGTGATCTCTCTATAGCAATATTCTGCTTACATGAAAGTGTCCTATCGACAATGTGTTTTTTCACAAGCCATTTGTACTGTTTGTGTTACCAAATGTGCCATGATCAAACTTTCACTGAGTTTCAGTGATGGATCTATTGTGTTTGAGGAATACATGCACTTTTCCTACCTGTGACAATACAACGGGGGAAAATGTACATTAAATTGGAATTGTTTTCGTGTTGAAAATGGCATGGGAATGTTAGATTTTAAGTGTGTGTTAACGATCTTTGAGCAAATTTAATGTAAAAATCTAATGTGAATACAGATTACAAAACACTAACCAAAACCACGAGTTTTGTATTATCATAGTTGGATAAATGAAGTCAGTGTATAGTCAGTGGAGGTTGGTTAAAGGACACATGAAATGTTATTGCATTTCCCTGCTAAAAAAAAAAATGGCTAAAACCAGCCTAAGTTGGTCATCCAGCCTGGTCAAAGCTGGTCTAAAGGCTGGTTTTAGAGGGGTTTTGACCACTTCCTTAGCTGGTTAGGCTGGGAGACCAGCTAAAACCAGCTACTTCCAGCTTAAACCAGCTAAATTTAGGCTGGTTTTAGCAGTGTTTTTCCCAGCAGGATAGAATAATCGTTATTAATAATCGTGATTATAATTTTAATAAAAATAATCGTGATTATCAGTTTAACCATTATCGTGCAGCCCTATTTTAAATAGTTGTAATATTTCACAATATTTCTGTATTTGTGATCAAATAAATGCAATCTTGGTGAGCACGAGAGATTTCTTTCGAAAACGTAAAAAATCGTCCTGACCGCAGATTTTTGATCGGTATAGTGTATATTAATCGTTCTGGTATTCATGACTGTTCAGAGAAAGGTCCAAAATTTACATTTGTGAAACGATTATTTGTTTTTATTTAGTTTAAAGGACCTTTCATTATTTTTTCCGTGTATTTATTTGCTTTTCAGTTTTAAACATTTTCATAAAAATCAGTATATTATGTAAAGTTCATCCAAAAAGACTAGTTAGTGCTCCCAGAAGAGGTGTGTTGTCAGTTCCACAGATTGTGTGTTGTATATTGTTATTGACCAGATTCTTTTTATATTTAATTAATGCACACTTTCTGATTTAATCACCTACCCAAACAAGAAATACAGCAATTGCTCTAGAGGAGTCAAAACAAGACTACAATACACATTTTTATGAGTTCTCCTGATTGCTGTAGGCCTATGCTAGTGAGTAAAAGTGAGGGGTTTTTTAATATCTTAGAAGCAGCAAGCTCACCAGTGCTCAGTCTCACTGGTCTCTCTGCTCTGCTGGATTCTGAACCTCTTTTATTTAGTCAAGCATGCTACCTAATTAACAGCCTCAAAATACTCTCTTAATTTATATTTCATCATAATACAGTTATAAGAATTCATCGACAGCTGCTAAAAGCTCTTACTGCTTCTCAGCCTGATGGGGAGCCCCCAACCACTTCAAACGTGATTTCTCCTTCCCCTCTCTCAGTGGTTTTCAATCCTGGTCCTGGGGACCCACTGCTCTGCACATTTTGTGTGTTCAGTTCATCAGCTCATTAGGAGAGATCCATAAACTAAACTGAGTGTGTCAGATAAGAGAGACATACAAAATGAGCAGAGCGGTGGGTCCTCAGGACCAGGATTGAAAGCCACTGGTTAAACCCTACATGTCCAGCCCGTTCCAGTATTGTAGATAGGAAAATGTGAGTTAATTTTTAGAGTTAATTTTTTTGCGCCTGCCATAGATCTCAGTAGGCAGGTGTGAAGTCCAGGTATGTTAACAAGTCTCTGAGGCCCTTTTTGGTAATACTTTAATTGTATGCATCAAATCCCCAAGGCATCATGAGAATTAATCCTTATATAAAACCCTTCATGTATTATTAGAATATTCCACTGGTCACCCTGTTTTTATGCCAGCAGTATTTGGTAAGCAACCAGTTTGCCCTTCTCCTGCTGGTGGTCTATGTTGTGTAGGTGGGCTGTGAAAAAGCACCTTATGTTTAATGTGTACATCTGGCTCACTATGAAAATGATATTTGCGTGACAATAGCCCACGAGATTGGATCCTTCCCTGTGTTTGCATTGTATTATCTCTGGCTAGTCGAGCCAATATTCATAACTGTCAAAGAGAAAAAAAGATTTCCAGCTGTACGGTGAAGGTTTTCTTTGTTTATGATCATTTTTATCACTGGTTTCCAGCTCCGAATAGCAAATGTGTCACGGTGAGGAAGAGGCGAAGACTCAAATGCAGGCAGAAGGGTCCTTCTTTTAATAAGATGAAGAAACAAAACTAACAAAAACAACCCCGAGGGGGAAAACAGGCAGACTAGAAACTGCACTATAAACAGACATAACACCACGATAGAAAACAACAGATCAGCACAGGATTACAGACACCAGGAGAATAAATAGGGAACCTAACGAGGGAGACACAGGTGGAGCAACTAAAACAATAATGATGTAACAAGATGGGTGGGGTCAGAAAATAGGGGAGAGAGCACATGGCACCCAGCAAACACAACACAAGCCATGTGCGCACAGAAAACAGTGTCATCTGGTGGCCATCCTGGGCACCCCAGCTGAAGACTGTGACAGAACCCCTCCCTTAAGGAGTGGATTCCAGACGCTCCAATGAAAGAAATCCCAGAGGGAGGTGGAACGGAGGTGGATCAGGGGGAGAGATGGTGGGCCAGGCCCATGTAGTGGAAGAGGGCCTGGAGACAGAGGTAAACAAAGGTGCCAGGGCGGGGCCGGCAGCTTGGCAGGCAGCAAGAGTGGAGCCTGCCCCAAGGAGGGAGCTGGCAGGGCGAGCAGCCGGGGTAGAGCTGACATCAAGGGTGGCCCCGGCAGGGCAAGAAGCTTGGGCGGCTCTGGGATGGCACCCAGATCTGGGAAGACCTCCAGGCCTTGAAGGACGGAAGAAGCCTTCCTTCTCCTCCTCCGTTTCCGAGAGGGTGGCACTGCAGCTTCGTCTGCCGCCTCTGGGAACACTGCAGCCTCTTCTGCCACCACGGGGGGGCACTGCACCTTCGCCGCCTCTGGGGCACTGCGAGCGGATGCCGCCACCTCGGTGGCACTGCGAGCGGACGCCGCCGCCGCCTCCGAAACCTTGTGAGAGGACGCCGCCGCCTCCGAAACCTTGTGAGAGGACGCCGCCGCCTCCGAAACCTTGTGAGAGGACGCCGCCGCCTGGGGGGAACTGTGAGCGGACGCCGCCGCTGCCGCCTCTGAAACCTTGTGAGAGGACGCCGCCGCCTCGGGTGAACTGTGAGTGGACGCCGCCGCTGCCGCCTCTGAAACCTTGTGAGAGGACGCCGCCGCCTCGGGTGAACTGTGAGTGGACGCTGCCGCTGCCGCCTCTGAAACCTTGTGAGAGGACGCCTCCGAAACCTTGTGAGAGGACGCCTCCGAAACCTTGTGAGAGGACGCCTCCGAAACCTTGTGAGAGGACGCCTCCGAAACCTTGTGAGAGGACGCCTCCGAAACCTTGTGAGAGGACGCCTCCGAAACCTTGTGAGAGGACGCCTCCGAAACCTTGTGAGAGGACGCCGCCGCCGCCTTGGGGGAACTGCGAGCGGACGCCGCCGTCGTCTCCGAAATCTTGTGAGCGGATGACACCGCCGCAGCCTCCGAAACCTTGTGAGTGGACGCCGCTGCCACAGAAACCTTGTGAGAGGACGCCGCCGCCTCCGAAACCTTGAGAGCGGCCATTGCCTCCCTCACCGACATCAGCGAAGGATCCTTCATGCTGCGTCTAAGCCCGAGGTGCCCAGAGAATGACTCCAAGAACCTGGAAGTAGCTGGCACGACCTGAGGAGGTTCTGGAACAGCAGCCCAGACTGGGAGGGGGGCACCCTCCAGCAGTTCCACCTCCTTCAGATAGATGATGTGGTCGACCATCTCCCAGTAGGACCACATATCCAGCTCCCCCAGCTCCTCCCAGTTGACAGGCTCATCCAGGCCCGCTAAAAACAGGTGGATGAGGGTGCTTTCCTCAAACCCTAGCCCCTGGCCTGCATAGAAGAGATCTTCCGCATACAGCCCAAAGGGGCGATTGTCTTGTGGGCAGGGATGTGACCCATTGGCCAGGGTCTGGATCCTCTGTTGTCTGGCAGCTGAGTATAAAAAAATTCCCATTGCCGCTGAGTCTTCAATCTGGCTGATCTGTTCTGTCACGGTGAGAAAGAGGCGAAGACTCAAATGCAGGCAGAAGGGTCCTTCTTTTAATAAGAAAATGAAACAAAAAGAACCCCGAGGGGGAAAACAGGCAGACTAGAAACTGCACTATAAACAGACATAACACCACAATAGAAAACAACAGATCAGCACAAGATTACAGACACCAGGAGAATAAATAGGGAACCTAACGAGGGAGACACAGGTGGAGCAACTAAAACAATAATGATGTAACAAGATGGGTGGGGTCAGATAATAGGGGAGAGAGCACATGGCACCCAACAAACACAACACAAGCCATGTGCTCACAGAAAACAGTGTCATCTGGTGGCCATCCTGGGCACCCCAGCTGAAGACTGTGACAAAATGGATATGCTTTGTAAAGAATGATCACAGTTTTGCTAATTCAAGCTTCTTTGATTGATGTCTGACTCTTATTTGACTTCTCCTCATGAGTGTTTGCACTTGTGGTTACAAAAGTGATACCTTTTGGAAAGTTGGTTGTTCCATTTAATGAATGTCTACTTAAAAGGCATAATCTTATTGTAAACAATTTAGATTATATGATTTTGTTCATTTTGCTGATAGCATAGGACTTGAACTGGATTTAAACTACCAAATATACTTAAACTTGTATTTTGGAACACAGTATCCTGGTATCTTAGCTGATATAAACAGGTCAATAAATGGTCCATGCTTGTCATTAGCCAGTGGACATTGTTCACCTAAATGAAATAGTTCATCGAAAAAGGAAAATTTGCTGAAAATTTACTCATCCAAAAGCCTTCCAAGATGTGGATGAGGTTGTTTTTTCATCAGAACAGATTTGGAGAAATTTAGCATTACATGACTTGCTCACCAATGGAAACTCTGCAGTGAATGGGTGCCGTCAGAAGAGCCCAGAGAGTCCAAACAACTGATAAAAACATCAAAATAATACACAAGTAATTAACATTACTCCAGTCCATCAGTTAACATATTGTGAATGGAAAACTGCAAAACTGTCATACTATAAGTTGGTAGCTGTTATTTTCTTGACCAACTTGGACTAACTAATATCTTGCTTAGAGAAACCAGCTACACATGCAGTGCTATAATAACCTGGAATTTCTTGCAGGGTTGTAGCAGTTCATTAGCACTAATTTTGTTGATCTGCACTTGTCTCTCACCTCATCTCATCACCTTCTACAAGATGAAGTGATGCTTCATGTTTCTGTTTGTTCGCTCACTGGAACTACCTGTACATTCAAGGATTCCAGCCAGTCAGAATCAAGTATTCAGACAGACAGTGCTATAAGTATATGTGTAAGTGTATGTCTTTCGATGGTTGCCCAAGGGTTGCCTTAAGTGAAAAGAGCTGGCAGTGTTTAATGAGGCATACCTTAAGTCAATGGGGCCTCATCACCGCTGCCATTAAATGAAGTGCGTGGTATTTAATAGTAACAACGAGCTGTGGTTATTTCTGGTCATGTAAAGCATGCTATTATAGCCGGAACTAAAGCAGTTTAAAATAATTTCCATTTAGTTTTTTTCTATATCTACAAATAGGCAAAGAGCATGAGGGTTCATCTCAATAAGAACAGCCTGTAATCAAACCAGGGATTTCGGTGGATGAGCTGGCATATTAATACGGATCTAATGAGTCAAGAGCTTGTCTAAAGTCTCCTCAAATTCTGTCCCTCATACGTATTCTGTATTCCCAACCACAAATTTCCAATGTCTGAATAAGTCAGAAATGCACAAAAAGCTCAGAGAAGGCAGAGAACTGTGACTACCAAGTGAGCAATATCTGAACCGGACTGGAACAGACTGATCTTCCTTGAACTCTTCAAGCAACAGCATTATAGAAGATTCGCCGTCTGTTTTCCGTTCTGCCTGCTGGATGAAAGGTTTTGGCATGAGAGTTCACAGAGATAGCATGTTCTGATATAAGAGGCACATTTTTGATCATTCATCCAGAAGGAAAGGCCATTAAAGGAAATGAAAGTTCTGTATTCATTTGCACACCCTCATGTTGCTCCAAAAATCTTTGCTGTTGGTTTTTGTAGTGGGACACGAAATGAGAAAATATGTTGAATTTAATACAATGAGAGTTTATAATTACAAGATCTGCCATGTCCAAAATGGACCAAAACATGTTGAAGGCCATATAATTGCTATGGATGAACTGAATGTACAGTAAGTGTAATTCATTACTTATTTTCATATCCACTTCACCTCTAGAGCACCTTTCAAATCAAATATTAAATTAAAAATTAAATTAAATTAAATTTATGCATTTAGCAGACGCTTTTATCCAAAGCAACTTAAAGTGCATTCAGGCTATCAATTTATACCTATCTTTACCTACCTATTTACATATTTTTACCTTATACCTTAATATGGCAAAAATGTTTTAAAATGTGC
Source organism: allo-octoploid hybrid of Carassius auratus x Cyprinus carpio (assembly GCA_024542945.1). Lineage (NCBI taxonomy): Eukaryota > Metazoa > Chordata > Actinopteri > Cypriniformes > allo-octoploid hybrid of Carassius auratus x Cyprinus carpio. Next base: position 9,950,049 of record CM045068.1, on the reverse strand, counting down.
TTTGTGTGGTAACATCTAAATTAATTTTCATTTAAGTCAAAATCTATTTTTAAAAATGTATGTTTTTTAATTGTTTATATACCATTAATTATTATTATTTAAAAAAAAATTAATACATTTATTCAGCATGGAATCATGGAATTGAACAACAGTAACTGTAAAGATATCTACAATGTTGCAAAAGATTTCTAATATAAAAGCTGTTCTTTTGAATTTTATATTGATAAAAAATTCTAGAGCATTGACTTAGAATATTAGAATGATTTCTGAAGGATCATGTGATGCTGAAGACTGGAGTAATGGCTGCTGAAAATTCAGCTTTGCCATCACAGGAATAAATTACATTTTAAGATATAAAATAGAAATTAGTTATTTTAAATTGTAATGATATTTCACAATATATTTACTGTATTTTGATCAAATAAATGCAACCTTGTTGAGCACGAAACATTTCTTAAATATAAAATCCTAAATATATTCTTATATAAAAAATCTTTACTGCTGTGGCAACTATGAACTGCTGTTGTATGGAAAAAAAATTTAAGTTCTTTAAAATTATTTGTGTTCTACAGAAAAAAAAACACAGCATATGGGTTTGGAATGACATGAGGGTGAGTAAAAATGATAGAATTTTAATTCGTGTGAATTGTCCTTTTAAAAACAATAGCTAATATTTACACACTGAAAATCACATGCCCAAGTACTGAGTCAAGAGACTTAACATTAAGTGAAGATGAGAATGCTTCTGTGGAGTCACTGCCCCTTCATTTATCATTTAAGCCACGCTCACTGGGATCTAGTGAGTCGTCCTTGACACTGCTACTGTATGAATCACACAATCAAAAGAGACATTTCAGGTCTGCTAGCTTATTGTGGAGTCCAGTGCCAAGCTGCCCTTCTCTAATGATAGTCTCTTAATGGCACCCCTGCTGATCTGAGGTCAGTATGGTCCATGCTGTGACGCTCCTAATGTTTTAAGCAGACCGTGTCTGTGCACTCAGAACCATTAACGCACACCCTGCCAGGATAACCATGTTGACCTGGAAAAAACTTTTAAGATTAGCTTTTCTCTCTCTCTCTCTCATGACCCTGAATGTTCATTTTTGGATTTAACAATGGATAGATGATCTTGCTGCTCTTTACAGATCAGTGTCATTCTTTGTTTATATGCATGCAGAGTGTCATAAGTCAGAGGTTTTGTTTAAAGGTCAGCAAGAGAGTCTGTGACCGGGATTGTTCTTGAGGGAAGAGGGTCAAGCTGCCAAGATAGCAGAAGCAGGTGCCAAACACAAGGTTTTAACCCCCTGTAACCTTTTGACAAGCTGTCAGTGGGCGAGTAATTAAATCAATAGCGGCAGAAAGGATGTCAAGCCTCTTTAATACAAGTGTGGCCTATAAATTGGACTCTTTGCAGGAAAAGCATAGTTATTTTTCTTTGAGTTAAGTCTGTGTTTGCAAAGGCAGACAGTCTTTTTTTTCTTTTTGAACAGTTTTCTATGCAAGCATTGTATTTAAAAATTAATGAGCTAATTATAAGTTTAAAATAATGAATCAAGTCACAATTGTGAGGTATTATGTCATATTGTGAAAAATAAAGTCACAGTTATGGAAGTAATTACTAAAAGTATTTTTTCTATGGCAGCGTTATTGTGGTATCGACTAACTATGATTGATCACTTGATATATCAATTAAACAATCTCTTCCTGTCTAACTGGACAGTTCTTTGCTAGAATAAACTGCAAAGTAGACCAGACAGATGTACTTAGTCAAAAGTCTGGCTCCATCTGACTGCTTTTAGCCATCATCCGACAAACAACTCAATCGATATGCATAGACGAAGACCTAAGCAGTTTATAAAATCCTGTCCTGTGTTCATTCACACCGAATGGCCTTAAATATTTAGCTGGAACTCAACAGACTACAAGTAGTTTCTTTAATCACAAATGTCATTATTCTGCTTGATCACTGTCAGATTTGATAATGCATCCTGAAATCCTACTTGTCTGCGGCAGATTCCCTTTTAAGCAAATTGTGTGATTAGCAGTCAAAATAATAGAATGCTGCCTTTATGAAGAGCAAGCTTTCATTGAATCGCTGTCACTCTGTCATAAGTCAAATGGGTAGGATGTCTGCTATTCATGTCTGTTTGATTTATCATTGGTTCTAGTCACATCTTTATCAGCTTCTATTGTGAGTCATGCAAATTCTCGCCAATGCAATTCCAGATGGCAACGTCATTGATTGATTTTAGGTTAACAAATGAGTGGAAGGTATAAAAACCTTTACTGAAAACTACTCATCACTGTCCCGTTCAAAGAATAAAGGGATCAGTGTTGTCAAATGGAAGAATGGGTCTCGTTAAGGCTCAAAGCTGCTGCCTGTGACTTATGAGACATAGGCGAAATGAATGTGGTGATCACAGTTAACATCACAGGCAGTAGATCTTGGCAGATAGATGAGCTCTCCGACATGTCGCTCTAGTTCCAAGGTGTGCATCATTTCATATGTATACCTATTGTGTTATTAATTATTGATGTAGCGTGGCATTTTGATGGCTTGTCAGCATGTGGGGGTGGGGGCTGACTTTTCTCATCATTTGCAAGTTCATATGCATGTGTCACCTGGAGCATTGCACCTGGATGTCTGAGCATCCACTCATGTTTAAGTCATTTGATTTCCCAGCCTGCAGCTAAATGTGTCCTTTTCCATGCAGTTTGATTGTTGTTCAAGTCAAAAAATGATTTGTCACACTTGATGATGTTTTGATTACACACCTCTCAACTGGTATCACGCTCTGATACTGGTCATAACAAGGTCAGTTCAAGGTCATATGTATATATATAATGACAAGTAAATGATATATATATATTTCAGGGACATTTCCTCCAAGGAGGCAAGAGAGGCAGTGTCTCCTCTCCTCAAAATTGGATGAGAAAATAATCTATATTACAAAAATAAAACTGCGCAAATATGACTACATATTATATTAAAAGTCTAAAAGTCACTCATTTTTATAAGGTAACACTGTCCAACAGCGACGTCCACAGGTAAATTTTCAGCGTAGGCTTGCCTCCCTTTGGTCCATAGACTTTCTACAGAGACCCCTTAGCATGCCCTGACTTTTCTGGAGGCTCACTGGCCCTGTCCCAAATGGCACCTTAAACCCTTGCAGTCTACCTTTGAGTCCGCACTTTCGTGACGTAATGCCGCTTTGACTGTTGGGTAGACATCTGCTGTGGAGCTCCCACTAGTGCGGGCTCTGCAGAAATGCGGATTGAAGAAATGAAGAAAATTATGGCGTTATTGACTAATTATAAAGTAAGTAAACAACTCTCCCGCTTAGATGCCACTACTTTGTGTCACGTTAAAATAAAACTTGAAATGGTCTGAAAATGTGATGACTGCATCAGTTTTTATTGAGCATTCAGCGTGATGAAATGAAAGATACAGCTTTTATCATCATGACCCGAAAATGATTTAGAGCTCGTTGCATTCTTTTCTGTTAAAAATAACAGTGGACAGTGGTTTATGAATGTTGAATGTGCTTAGCCTAAATAATTTGATCGGGAGCATCCCCTCCTGTGACCCATGATTTGTCTGCAGAGCCAGTGAGCGACGGACTTTCATAATAATAAAAAACTGCGTTAATGCGCGATAAGATAGCCCAAGTTGCTTGAAGTCCAGTGTTAAGTTTCCACAGTCTGTGATGATTTGGGGTGCAATGTCATCTGCTGGAGTTGGTCCATTGTGTTTTTTGAAAACCAAAGTCACTGCACCTGTTTACCAACAAATTATGGAGCAATTCATGCTTCCTTCTGCTGAACAGCTTTTTGAAGATGCTGATTTCATTTTCCAGCAGGATTTGGCACCTGCCCACACTGCCAAAAGCACCAAAAGTTGGTTAAATGACCATGGTGTTGGTGGGCTTGACTGGCCAGAAAACTCACCAGACCTGAACCCCATAAAGAATCTATGGGATATTGTCAAAAGGAAAATGAGAAACAACAGACCAAAAAATGCAGATGAGCTGAAGGCCACTGTCAAAGAAACCTAGACTTCCATACCACCTCAGCAGTGCCAAAAACTGATCACCTCCATGCCTTGCCGAATTTAGGCAGTAATTAAAGCAAAAGGAGCCCCTACCAAATATTGAGTACATGTACAATAAATGAACATACTTTCCAGAAGGCCAACAATTCACTAAAAATGTTTTTTTTTTTTTTATTGGTCTTATGAAGTATTCTAATTTGTTGAGTGAATTGGTGGGCTTTTGTTAAATGTGAGCCAAAATCATCACAATTAAAAGAACCAAAGACTTAAACTACTTCAGTCTGTGTGCACTGAATTTATTTAATACACGAGTTTTACAATTTGAGTTGAATTACTGGAATAAATTAACTTTTCCATGACATTCTAATTTATTGAGATGCACCTGTATATATAAAGCATTTTTATATAATTATGTATAATTATTTTATTTATAAAGCTTATTGTTTTATAAAGTTTTTATTTTTATAAATAACTCCAATCTACAAATAAAATAATTACAAACAACAAACAATTTAAGAACATTATTAAGATGTCTGTTGCCTGTTAGTATTTTACAATTACTAAAATGACTCGTCTTTGATTTGATTAAAAAACGGGTTATCACAAACTGAAGCTTCACAAACTGTCTGCTCTGAATAACGTGCTTGTGTGATGCCTGTCTAACTGTGTGCCTGCTGACTTTTTTATTTTTTTATGGCTTTTTTCATTTCTGTCATGTTTTGCTTTGTGTGTTTGTCCTCCCAGGATTCATGGACTCGACCTGAGAAACACAAGGTAGGGCTGCTTCAAATGTAGCCAGAATGTTCACTAATCCTAGAGAAGCCCTTTATCACTGCAGAACATCAAGTGTTGGCTCTCTTCCACCTTTACATTTCTGTAGACACACACTCCCACACACATCACATCTGATCAAATGGCATCCCCAGTCTACAATGATTGTCGTTTAATTTATTTATATGCAGCATATTGCTCATTATTTTTCTGGATAGCTTCTGTAAGCAGAAATGGTGAAGATCCTATTTGGTCTTTCTAAGCTGTGAAGTTTTTTGTTTTGTTTTTTACTTCCCCTTTCTTAGTAGACCTGTTTTCCTTTACAAATTCCCCTCAGACAAACTTTCTCAAGGGACTAGGGAAGAAAATAAAGAGAGGGTGTTAGAGCAGGGCTTCAAGGGTTGGAACATGCCAGGTTCTTCTTTAGAGTATGAGCCAACACTCAGTGTTCTCCCATAGACTCAGACAGGGGAATGTAGCAGCACTAAAACACTAGGACATATAACCAACTCCAGCTTCAGACAGCACATGCTTCTGTTAACATAAATATACTAACCCTCACTGGATAAACTCATACACTACATGTCATAGATGATTACAGTAACTTTAAAGTCAATGTGAAACCCATTTTACTTTAATAATGTGGTACATTTGTGTTAAATAGGACATTTAATGCTAAAAATGTACGACAAGACCGTGTTTTATCCATTGGAAGATCATTGGATTGGGAAAAGCAGGCATTGCATATCAAACCGAATGTGTGTTTGTGAAAAATATTGGTTTACATTATCCAATAGTGATGCGAATGGAAAGGGAAAATACATTGTGATTACAGATTACAAAGGCTTTCTTTTAGAAGAAAGTAAATAGGTTAATTTTGATGTCATGTTGACTTTAGCTGTAGATACAGAATATGAGCAAGTGATTCCATGCTTGACTCAGAAATGTTAGACTCTTTTACTTGCTTTATTCATCTGTCAGAGAGAGAATTCATCAGTGTCTACATTGCCGATTAAGAATGATTCAGATGCATATGGATTGTGTGGGAAGGTCTGTTTATCTGATCTGCTGAGATGAAAGGCCACAGTTATGGGATTGCCCACACATCACTTCATATTTTCAATCCTCAGGAGGACAGATAAAAAGCACTATGGTTCTTTACACATGCTCTTTTGCTCTAAGTCAAAGACAATGAAATTACTTTATCATAAGTTTTGGAATAATCAAGAGTCTGTAGTAATGAGTTGATGCTTTAAATTAAAAATTCAAGATTACAGTCTTTCTACATTACAGGGAGTACGGACTCAAGTGTTGTGTGACTGACAGGCAGCTGTTTTTCAATGCTAGCACATACTGTGTGCGTGCTCTGTGAAGTGCACTCGTGCCTCGAAGTAATGCTACACGCACGAATGGCCAAATGCTTTTCTTGTTCAAAATGCTCATCATGCCGAGGTGTTAATATAAACACTGTTGCTTATGTCATTAGTGAATGCAAACAGGTAGAACAAAAAAATGGATGTGCGATATGTTAGAATATCCGATACTTATGCTTTTAAATGTAAATGGGCCTGCCACTGTCTATTGTGTTGCTATTATAAATCAATTACAAATTTTAACAAGAAAAAGACAAAGCCACTCGCTGCTCGCAGCTGGATAACTTTAGTAGTTTTGATATACCCTCTACAATCAAACATGAGCACAAAGTTAATCCTGTTTTTCAGACATACTCATACAGAATTAAATCAGTTTTAATGAGTTATATCTAGTGATCATGCAAGATTAAGTCAATCATTTAATTGTTTACATTTCAATAACTTATTTTAACAAATAGGTGTGTTCTGCCAACAAGAAATCAATGTAATTTTATAGATTTTTGTAGACATTTGCATAAATTCTCATACTGTACCATTCAGAATTTTAGGATAAGTACAATTTTTTTAAAATGTTTTTAAAAGAATTCTCTTATGCTCTTATGTCATAGTTTAAAAAAAATGTCATTACATTTTAAAATAAATGTTTACTATTTTAATATATTTTAAAATGTAATTTATTCCTTATCATCAGTGTTAAAATACTTGTGCTTGTTTTTCAGGATTTGTTGTTGAATAGAACATTTTTAAAAAAGCATTAGTAAATCTTTAGTAAAAATTGCATTTAATCAAGAACAACATTTGAGATGTAGAAATACAGTTTTCATGGACTTGAAAGCCATTGAAAGAGTGCAAGCAAATTTACTGTTATTAGTTTATGTAATTTATAAATAAATTTGTCATTTTAGATTGTCCTGTTATGCAATTGTGTCTGTGTTGAACCCTCTGTCTTCTGATCAATCATTAGAGGATTTGTAACGATTTGTACATCTCAAAATGTTTATTCATAAAGTGTTGTTATACATGCATATATACATTATATATATATATATATATACACACACACACTGGTACTGTATGTATGTACTACTGTATGTGACCTTGACCAAATTCAATTAGCATTCAATCTTGGAACGTCTGGCCTGCTCACTGTCTAGACTTTCACTGCTGCAGACCACCTTAGGGTAGCTATTTCTCAGCATGTCTTGCATCAATCCAAGATAGGCCATCTTAATCAAAAGTTCAGATTTATTCTCTTCCGCATTTGGACACACTGTGATCCATCTTGTCTGTGCTAGAGTGCTCTTCCGCTTTCTTGTTAGCGTGAAATTTGAAGTGCAGGACACCGTTTGACTCACTTTTCTCAGTGACAGCTTTTTTCTTACATTGTCTCTTTGTCAGTGCAGTCATACAATATGATATACGTCACCTACTATTTTCTCCCGAGGGAAAAGAAGAAATCCTTTTCTTTCACGCGAAAGACCTTGAATGTGAGCTCTGATTCTGTTCGGCCGTTGGTTGTCTGCTCTTTCAGGAGAAACGGATGGGCAGAATGGGGCTTCCTACAATCTCTATTAGGTGAGATAAGAGGCGCACAGGCTAGTGATTGCATTTCAGTGCAGAAACGTAAGCCAAAACATTCTCTGTCTGTCCCTCCCTCCTGTTTCCTGCTAAATTTGACAACAGGCGACGAGGAAGAGTTGCTGATGTGATGTGATTTGCCGGAAGCGTTCAAGGTTAGCGTTCAAAGAAATCGTGAGGTTTATATGTGACCGGCCCTACGTACGCACATAAAACAGGAGAGACTCTGCGTATGTGGCTTACTGTCAATTACTATGCAGCGGGAGGGGACTCGCTCGACAGCCCTGCATACTAACAGTCTTATGAACGTGAGGCACAAGCAGAATGGAATTTATGGTCGAGACCCTGGTTGTTGCTTAAAGCACTCAATCCCTCAGATCGTGACTAAGCCACCACACCTTAAATCAAGTTTGTGAATTGATTGGATTTCACCACCGCATACACTCCATTCTGCTCTGCAGTCAAATTTCTCACTGACCATTGAGCAGGCACTTTATAAATGAAGTGCCACTGCAGGTTTCAGAAACATCTTATTTCCCGGCTGTCTTCGCACGCTGTCGGGGGGACCGTCTGTGGCACTGATGAAAGGTGCACGCTAATGTTCACTTTTGCAGTGCCTTCACTTAAAGAAAAATGTGAATCATATGCTGAGCATTTTGCGGTGAGTTATTCGATGCTCAAAACAGCTTCCCATATTTCATTCAGTATGCATGTACATGCAATAGTGACATTGTAGTGCAGGTAAAACAAAGTATGCTTCGCTAAGCAAGAAAAATGTAGAGCACATCCGGCTCTCCTGGGCTTATTTTATTCATTCTGCTGCATTCAATTCTGCTTGCGAATGTCAACAATACTTAGGTGTGACAGCTACTCTTTTTCTCTTTGAATGTCCATCCGTAATGAATGGGAGTGGGTATCCATGTGAATATCATGGCCAGTGGCTTCAGCACTGGAGTGGAGCAGCAACTTGTATTTGTTAACTGAGTAATATGGTGTCAGCTGGCATGACTAATAAATCTATTTAAACGTGTCATGGAAGAGGCTGCACTCTCTGATTAACATGGGTCACATTACGCAAGTCAGATTCGCTCAGTCATTTAATTTTCTTGTAAATTACATGAGTGTCATTAATCTGTGGATTTCCGTTTGATTTCTTCTTTTGAAGATCACAAAGTCGAAGCCGCATGTGTCAGTCACTAACATATTGTTAACATATGGAGAGGGTAAAAAAATTAAGATCTCACAAAAGGTTAAGATCCATTCATTTGCATTAAGTCATGGTCATGGACACATTTCTTGATTAAATGCATATTGTTTGAGAGATCTCCATTGTTAACCTTGTGGTGCAAAAGAAGAAACCAACAGACTCAAAATAAAAGATTTAAATAAAGATATATAAAAAGATATAAAAAATATTTTTTTTACACTTCACATCCATTTTAAATGGTCATGTGATGTGGCAAATGAAATTTGAAAAGTACAAATGTTCCATGTGGTTTCTCAATCAGCATGAGGTCATAAAGGCTGCATGTTTAAGAAGTATAGAAGAATAAGCAAAATGCTGTAGAAAATAGTTGAGTTTTAGCATGTCACGGCACAATATATGAACTTACCCACAGTATTTCATGTCAGCCGCACATGTGTAATCACGGGCAAATTATGTGAATTTGCTCCTTTCGGAAGCTGATCTGAAGGGCCTTTTTAGATGCTTTTGAAAACTAGTGAAACTACCAAGAAAACTAGCAAGAAATGCAAAAACAGAGCAGTGATGGAAAAACATGCCGGCTTTTCATTGTAACAGCTGGAACAAGCATTGATTGCTGAATTCAAAGCCCCTCCAAGCAAAGGATCTCAGATAACCACCGTAACCAGAGATGGGCAGCAGAGTTAATGCAGTACAAGCTAAAGAGGGTGCGCATGTGTGCAGGGTGGAGCCTGGGAGTAAAACTGTTAGCAGATTGTCCTAGCTGTGCTGTTCAAACAGGCTTTGAGAAGAAAAGGCTTTAAAGTGGCCCCTGCCGTGTGGTCCACTTCATTATTGATCCCTACCTCACTGTCTCCTAAAATACCCCCCTGAGCCCCAGACAGAGCCTGAAACACAAAGACATGCAGTTTCTCTTCCTTTCGACTGGCGTCTGTAGTTGTGTGCAGGAATGAAATAGAAAACTGGATTGTTTTTCAGTGATGAAATGAAAAATGTCATCATTTACTCACCCTCATGTCTTTCCAAACCTGTATGACTGACCTAAAGTTGTTTTCACAAGAAAACCTTGACTTGGTTTGATTGAGTCATTCTTTTGAGTCAGATCTTTTTAGTGAATTAGTTGATTCATCTCACAAAACAGCTCTGAATGATTCATTCACAAATGAACTTCGCTACTTCTCTCATTATGGAGTGGATGTCAAGATTTTCTTTGAAAATGTAACTTTGAATTTAGATCTGGAATATATAAAGTCAGAACGACTACTTTTATGGTGCTTTCGTGTCTGTTTTAAGCTTTGTCAGAATGTCGTTTTTTGTGTTTAATTTTTTATAAGAAAGTCATGCAGTTTTGGAATGACATGAGGTTGAGTACATAATGGCAAAATTATCACTTTAAGGACCCCCTTATTTCTCTAGCACTGCTATTTAGGTTTAAGTTTGACTAATATACTTGTATTTTACATATCTCTTTCTTACTCTCACTCTCTCTTCCTCTTTTTCTAGAGTCTGGATGGTAACGTGATCGTGCGCAGTGATGCCCGTGTGTCCTCTCTGACTCTGAAATACGTGCAGTTCACCGATGCCGGCCAGTACCTCTGCACTGCCCGCAACTCCATTGGTCAGGACATCCAGAGCATGTTCCTGGAAGTGCGCTGTAAGCTAAACAACAAACTTCTCTCTTTGTCCTTTGTAGGTTATTTGTCTTGTTGTGTATAGGGCAAATGTGTCTAAGCTCAATGTGGTGGACAGATTGAGGTTTTTCAATGTTCCATTTGTTGGCTACTAGCCTTTGTTGGCTACTAAAACACCAATAAATGGATGCTGGAACCAAAAAAAACTAACTTAATCATCAAGACTTTCTTGTTTGCCAGAAACTAAAGCAGCTCATTTTTGGCAAGTGAACAGTAGATCCACCAGCTAAACCCAGCAGACCCACATGAATCAGCCTACCCAGGAGAGACATTTTTTTTTAAACTATTGATAGTTATTCATTGATTTTCTTTTTTTTTTTTTTTGATTCGATTTAACAAAATAAATTATTTTTTAAGGAATTGGTGGTTTGAGGGCTTTTTTAAATGTCTGTTTCAAACAAATTAAGCTTGCTTTCCACCAAAAACTCACAGTTGTACTCAAATGTGTTTTATAGCTTTTGGGCTTATTTCTTACATTCAGAGCTCTTCATATGAAATGAAATACTGCCATCTTCACATTCTTAAAACTCAATTTTGAGAGCAAACGCATATTTTATTAGATTATGTTTACTGCAGTTGGCTGAGTGCACTTTTGTGCCATTTGCCAGGTAGAGAATTACAGTAAAGCTAGCTTTAAAGTTATTTTCATCTGCATTTTTACGCATTCTCACAATCTAGTTCAGAAAAGTGGGAGGGAGTGAAGCTCGAAGTGCAATGAAAGTCTAATTGGATTAATTTTTCTTGCCCTAAAAATCTTCTCCCGTTCCTGAGATAGCATCACAATGTGCAATTGATAGAAATTGTGTAGAAATGCAGTTTGCCACAGCCTGGCTTATGAGTAATCAGCTTCTTGGTTGAGCACACAGAGCATTTCGCAGTAATTAGTGATAAGAAAAGGTGCTTTGTCTGCTTCAAATGATCCTAGATGGGATTGTTCACTCCCATGCTCAGACACTTGCGGTCTGGGTTAGAGTCTCTCCTGTTTTGCATGATTGTACATTTCTTTTATTTCCTTCCTTTTACTTCAAGTATACATAAAACTGAAGTCTCAGGCTGGCAGCCAGTTGGAAAGACTATTTATTATAGCCATTTGAAATCATTAAGTATCTTTATGCAAACTTTTGCTGTTTACTTACATCAACATGGTAAGAACGTGCTCTCCTGAAATCGCACATGAACTCATGAATCATTTCATGCCTTCAATTTGCCAATATTCATTTCAACCACTGCTGTGATAAGATTTCATTGGCCGTTTCATCCAAAAAAGAGACATTATGTTTTGGGGTGCTGACATTATCTCAGCAGCGGTGTTGCAGCCTGTGGTCCTGAGATAGCGATAAGATTTGAGTGTCTTATCAGAACAGCTTCATGTGAAATGTGATGACTCAACCGCTTGGATCAATCCTGTAGTGGAAAGTCTTGTTAGCCGAAGTGTACAATCACAACAGACAATAGAGCAGATATCACAAATTGCAGTTCTGTAAGGTAGTTTAGGGAATGATGGGTGATGTATGCCAGCTGGAAGCCATCGTATTTTTTGCCCCATGGTCTTTTTTCTGGAACAGTCCATGTGTTGGTTGCACTTGGCTGACATGTGTATAATTACAGATGCTCCAAAGATCCAAGGCCCTGCGGCGGTGTTCACCTGGGATGGCAATCCAGCTAACATCACCTGCGAGGCCCTCGCTCACCCGGCCGCCTCCGTTTTGTGGTTCCGTGATGGCCTGCTGCTGCCTAGCGCTAATACCACCAATGTCAAGATCTACAACACTCCTTCTGCCAGCTTCCTGGAGGTACAGCATCACCGCTCCAACCTATCAGCCTTTAGATGCCCCCTCATTAAAGTTTTAACCCTAAAGACGTGTTTGACAGTTATAATTGCTTTCTGAGCTCATTTTCAGTATACAGTACTTCAGAACTCTGTTGCATTTGATATTCAATCATAGCAATAGTGCACAATAATTACATTTTTTTTTCTTTCCAGTATTTTATGTTCCTTGTTTATGTACAGAATAGAGCTGATACACACACCTACCAACCCTTATTAGCCCACAAGTGCTAAGTATATAATGACTTGTTGTTATTGTGTAGTAGAATAATTTGTGTCATTTCAGTTCTCCAGTCGCTTGACTTTTTGATTTTGTTTTCGCATTACTGGCCAATATCATTAATTACAATAATTAAGTTGCTTTCTGTATAACGACGCATTGTGAATGACCCGCATGGAGCATATTGTTTTTGGGGTCTTGCAAAGCACAGATTGTGATGTTTAATTTGTTGCATCTAAATACAGAAAATATTACTTTTTGTGAAATGTGGGTTCATTTGAAAGCAAACTAAAGAAACCTTTTGAGATCAGATCACAGCATTATGAGTCTTCTACTGTATATAACAACTTGACTTTTTAATACCGCAAGTCTGCATAAAACTAGACTCGCAATCCCAGGAAATATTTCATGTAAATTATTGATTATTGAGCACAGGTAATCAAATACAATATGCACAGATTTGCATGATGAAGCAGCAGTGTAAAGATGCTCCAAGAGCCTTTTTCAGTTTACGTGTATTTATTTGAATGTTTTGGGAACATTTTTAGATCAGAACCCCAATCCAGAAATGCTTTGCTTTATCACAGTCAAAAATTAAATTAAATTAAATTAAATATTTATAAATAAATTTAATATTTATTTAATATTTATAACATTTACTGGTTTTACACTTTCAACACTAAACTGTTGTTGACTCATTATAGGCCCTTTATAGAGTTACACTTTCTAAATGACATAAATCAGCAGTAATATTATACACTCCCATAAACTCTTGCACATGATGTCACCACTCGTGAGCAGGGCTTCGTCTCATGGTTCTCAGTAAGGGGGCTTTAAATATGCAGTTCACTACTGCATGAGAGGTTGTTTTTGACTGTTCTGTGAAATGTTCTCTGTCACTGTCCCTGTTCCCATGGCATATTTTACTAAGCTGTTAGAGCTAATGGAGACAGTACGCTTCCATTCTTTCTCTCTCTCTCTCTCTCTCTCTCTCTCTCTCTGTCATTCAAAAATTATCGAGCGAGGTGAATGCCAGCGGTGCAGAATGGGAGGTCACTGCCATTGCCATGGCAATGAGCTCTCCTTAACCAGCTAATGTCTGTGTCATGCTAGCTAGGTCAGAAGAGAGGCGGTGCCTTTTTTTTTTTTTTTGAAGTGGCTTTTTTATTTTCTCTGACAGGTCACTCCGGAGTCCCAGAACGACTTTGGCAGTTACAACTGTACGGCTACCAATGTCATCGGGACAGAGTCAAAGGAATTCATTTTGGTTCAAGCAGGTTTGTGAATGTTCAGAGAATATTGTACAAAATCAGCATTTGCTTTACATTTATGGTGAATGTGTATCAATCACAAATTGTCTTTCAAAGGTTCTAATTAGCTATTCACACATCCTTACAAAGTGTGTCTTAACACAGAAAAAACACTTCTAAAATCCCACTTGGTACCAATTCATAATCCATTAAATGCAAAAGGTAAATCTCCCCCAGACAGAGATGTTTTAATTTCAGATCAGAGCCTGCACTTGTATTTTTTAGGCTGAGACTCTTGGGTAATAAAAACAGCAGGGTATAATTTTCAGGCTGCAGATTCGACGCTTAAATGCGACTGTGCCTCTGATATTTTTGGTGCTCTGTAAAGTGGGGCAGATGTGAAATGGTGTGGAAGGCAGTGAGGTGATTATTTAGTCTCAATGCGATGAGGCGGTGCAGGTGTGATGCCTCTCTTCTGCCTCACAGGCTTTAGAGCCACCACAATTGGATTTTATTGTGTGATAAAGTCTCATTTCTTTAAAAATTATTTTTACTCAGTAAGAGTGTTCTGTGAGGGAAGGAGGTTAATGAATAGATGAATTATGTTGTTAGTAAACCTTTTTGTAACAAAAACATGTTGTAGCATTGAACAGAAGGTTTATTTTTTGGTACTGTGCCTTTAAGACTTTTATAAAAACAATTTTTTTTGCATGGGAAATGAGAAAATGTGCTGTGAGTTTGTTGTTTGCATCCAATACTGTTTATAGATAACTCGTCCATTGAAAACATCTTCTTTGCAAAGCTTTAATTACATTCTAACAGGATTACGAAAGAATCCACACTGAAATGTGACTTTCATATAGTTAAGATCTTAATAAGGACTTAAATGATCAGAAAGCTGGTCACAAATAAATATCAGATTCATGTTTCTAACTTTGGGATCCCTCGGGAGGATATGCAGAGGAAGATTTACTCAGGGCCAGCTAAATGTTTGGCAGACTTCCCCACATTTAAAGGAGAATGTGTCATTTCTGTGCCTCTAGTGGCACCAAACAGAACTGCAGACTGTTTGGAGGAGTGTTTGAAACTTGTTTGAAAACAATAGTTTTCCTATTGATGTGCCTGTCTGATGTCCGAAGGTTGGAGAAGGTTAGAACAAGCCATTTTTGTAGCTTTGTTAGTGTAGTTCGTTACAGTATGTTTTCATAGTACATCAAACTCTTTCATCTTAGAAGTTCAAGGAAAATTCGATTCCTCATGATATGACCACTTTAAACAATATATTGGTTTATCTGAAACATATTTTACTTATGCTTCAGGGAAAAACTGTACTGGCCACTGCAATAACAGTTCCCTTGGTGAACCATTCCCCAAGCCCATAACAATTTTTCATTGTTTCAGTTTGTCTGTTGCCTCACTCACATTTTTGTGGCGCCCTGCATGTGTGCGCAGAGCAGTACGCCAGTTATCTTCCAGTGTGTGCTTATAAGTGCGTGTTCTCTAGATGTGCCTTCGGCCCCCTCTATCGAGCGTGTGGAGCCGTATTCCAGCACAGCAATGGTGGAGTTTGATGAGCCTGCCTCCAGTGGAGGAGTGCCTATCCTCAAGTACAAGGCTGAATGGAGGATAGCAGGCCAAGACTGGACTGACAAAGAGTATGAAGCTGAGGATGGTAAGTATCCAACACACACACATGCACACACACACATTATAATAATATTTATTCAGAACTGGAAGCAATGAAAAGAAAAAACAAGATAAATGAGGCTTTTGGGAGGCTATAAAAGCTTTTCCTCATTTGTGTGAAGGTCAAGCTTTTGTTTTTATAGCATTGTTTTATACAGAAATGAACACAGATTATCAGATGATTGTATTAGAGCAAGGGTTTTAACTGAGTTATATTGTTTTAGTGCAACTCTTTTTAAAAACACTGTCCTAAGGCAGTCGTGATGCGGCAAGATTCCAGCGACAAGCAATTTTTTCTGTCTGTGCTGAAAGCGAAAATATAAAACCACAGCCAATCAGAACAGTGTGTGTTTGCACACTTTCTCGCACTTGCAACACACTGCGTAGTGTACTCCAGATGGCCCTTTTATGGTTTTTCTTGAGGAACTTGAGGAATTTGTACTGAAGCTTGTTTCCGCCTCATAGTAAAAAATAAAAAAAGAAAGTTATAAATAAGAAACATGCACATTGTGACATATGAAGTCACACTGTACAATATAAATTCACAATTGGGAGATATAAAGTCATAATTATGAGTAACAAAGTCACAATTGTGAGATATAAAGTCATATTATGGCATTTAAAGTCACAATTATGAGTAACAAAGTTGGAATTGGTAGATATGAAGTCACATTATAAGATATAAATTTTGTTATGAGTAACAAAGTAGGTATTGTGAGATATACTGTAAATTCACATTGCAAAATACAGTCACAGTTATGAGTAACAAAGTCGCTATTGGTACAGTAGACAAGAAGTCACATTATGAGATATAAAAACCCAAGCTACAAAATACCAAGTCACAGTTATGAGATATAAATTCATATAGCAAAATACAAAGTCACAATTCAGTTATGAACATCAAAGATATGAAGGCACAATTACGGTAAAATTGCAATTACATTAAAGTTGCAGTCAAGAAAAAGTCGCAATTGTAAGATAGAAAGTTACAAATTAATTTTACTCTCAGGAAGAAATGGGCTTCCATAGATTTGTCATTTGATAGCCACAGTCAGTCTCTCTGCGGTTTATTCATGTTTGAGGTTTAGTGTACATGAGGAGCTGAATTTTTGTGCAGTGAGGTTTCGTTGTGTGCTACTGACAACATGTAGTTTTGCTTGTCACTGTTGCAGCTGGTTAGGACAGAAATTTTGATTAACATGGAAGTGCTTTTATTGCTTGTCACACTGTCGCTTCTCACCTAGTTAAGAAGCTGTAGTATACTTAAAGAAGAAAACAGCAGTCTATGACGCACATAGAGCCACCCTCCCATAGTCAATATAACAGCTAAACACTTTCCACAGCTGCTAGCCATTTCAAATTGTGGCAAAATACCCTTCCCCGCTGCCATAAAAACTCTTTCATTGACCATATTGCTTGGCAAGCATGAAATGCGATGCAGAGTTGACCAAAAATACAAAGCTCAAATGTAGGAAAGGGACGGGGTTCAGTTGAATGCTAAATAAGAGTGCTCTGAGCAGTTGTCACAGCCTGACATGTGCGCTGTTTGTCAGTGGGTACTGTCTGTCTCTCAGGGTGGTGGTGGTGGGGGGGGGTGATGTCAGTTTGCTCACTGCTGACAGCCTGCTCGCTCTGCCAGACCTCCTTGGGACATGCGTCAGAACAAGCCTCACACATTCAAAACGCAGCCTTTCACAAAGCAGTCTTACCAGCCACCTACACACACACACACACACACACACACACACACACACACACACACAAACCCCTGCTCAGCCAATGGCTTTTTGATTGCTCAACCTTTTGTCAGTTAGTCTCTAACGCATTAGACTGGCATATGATAGTCATGCATCAGACTCAAACACAAGGTACCAGATTGAACAAGTAAAAAAAATAAATAAATAAAACACAAACAACACATTCTGGTCATTATTGATATATGATTGATGACTGATGTAGGATAGCAAGAGAGAATATTTCTTCTGAACTGGTTCTTTTTTTCATCATTCAGTCAAATTAATTAAATGGAGAACTTGTGGAGTTAAATTGTGGGTGATATACTATAAAAAGCATTTCAGATTGATAACTTAATTGAAAACAGTGATAAACAGCAAACTAACACTGAACTAAAGTGTACTTTACTAAAGCAATATCACACAAGAAAGAGTGCTGTTGTTTTTTATATTTATTAAAGAATACGGAAAAAATATATCACGGTGTCCACAAAAATATACAGTTTTCAACTCTTATTTTTTTATAATAAGAACCAAATCAGCACATTTAGAATGATTTCTGAAAGATCATGTGAGAGTGAAGACTGGATTGATGGCTGGTGAAAATTCAGCTTTGCCAACACAGGAATTAATTACATTTTAAAATATACTGTATATAATTTTATATACATGAAAATATTTTCGATTGTAATAACATTTTAAAATATTACTGTTACTACTGATTGTTTATCAAATAAATGCAGCCTTGGTGTGCATGAAAGACTTCTTTCAAAAACTTTTGAATACTAGTGTAAATTAATATAAAATAATTCACATTTTAGACAAAATGTGGCCAGTTATTTTGTTTACTTTTGTTCTGCCAAAGAAAATGGTTTCAAACGAACCCAAAGTAGGGTTTCTGGAACAACCCAAAGAAATATCAGCACTCTTGTCCAACACAATTAGACGATGAAAACAAATGGTTGTAATATAATACAAAAATGAAATGTAAGATGCTGCATGGGGACCTCTGGGAAAACCTCTGAGTGATGACTAGGATTCCAGGATCGGTTTTGGATCAAACTAAAATGTATTTTACTACAAATATGAAACTCAGAATTCTTTGCAGGGTCTTCTGGGAAAACACACAGAATCTATGCCCACAGAACTACCCACAAAAAGTCCTGCAGACTTTTCTCAGAATTGGAAACCCATTATTGATAAAGTTTCACTCACCACTCGCCTCTTTGTTTATTTAATATTTTGGCTTACCGGTTAAGGCTTGTTTCTCCTTATATCCTTTCTGCACATTTTCCCTTAAAATCTGGAATTTTTTTTTTTTTTTTTTTTTTTTTTACTGTTAAGACACATATCTCTGTTCTCTATAATGCTGAAGTCATGTTCTGTGATAATATGTGCAATTTGATAAGGCAATCAAATTAGTATATGTATGTCATATCAACAGTTTTTGAAAGGTTTATTATATGCTTTGTTAAAACCAGATATATTTTATCATCTTATACCAAGTTTTTACGTCCAATATTTTATTGGAGCTCTAAATCTTTCTAAACCAGGTCTCAACTCGATCACCATTTTTGGGCTGAAGCCAGAGACCACGTATGAGGTCAAGATATCAGCCATCAACGGCAAGGGTGAAGGAGAGAGCAGCCCCCCTGAGATCTTTAAAACCCAACCTGTCCGTAAGTGCCTCTCTTTTTCAGTCTGTTTATCATATGACCCTAGAGCTTTCTTTACCCATCAACCCCCCTCCTCAGTGCAGCAGCAGACCTCACTACCCACAATGCATCCCTGCCTTGGACCCTGCTGGATCTCAGTCCCAGGAGATGCATTGCTTGTCCTCTCTGTGTGCTTTTGTATTTAGATGTGGATGTGCTTGTTCATTTAAGTGTGTGTCCGTGTATTTAAACAATTTCCTGAAGGTCATCGTGTCACTGCAGCCTCTCACCTCAGCAGTGCTTCCCAGTGATGTGGCAGTCCTCCCCGTCCGTCCGGCTCTTCTGCTGGTGCCAGCATGTGCCAGGCAACAGCTGTGTCTCGTGTCTACTGAGAGCTGTGTGCTCTGTTAAGTGTCGTCCGTGTTGATTAGCCACTCTTCTGTAGAGTAGATGATGAAACCCTCTTTAACCTCATATCTACAAACAGATCAGGATTAGACTCTCAGAAATTGTAATCTTCATGAAGCTGGGATATTTTGCATTTGTACAGCATTTTGAAGATTTGAAGACAATTCCAGATGGAATTTCTCATGTTTAACTAGAACTTATTACTTTGGCTCTAATGTACACTAGGTGTGCAATGTATGTAAGCCTGTTTCTGCCTTAAATAAAAAATAATAATATTAATATTTTAATGACTGTATTTCCAAATTTGATCATAATTGTTTGTCATAAATGTGATTTTCTTCATAATTGTACATTTCTAATCTCACAATTACAACTATTTATTATAATTGCAACTAAATCTCAATTGTAGCTTTACAGCTCACAATTGATTGTGACTCATTTTTCATAACTGCAACAAAAATCTCAATTTTGGCTTTAAAGCTCACAATTGTGATGCATAATTGTGGCCTTGAATCTTACAATTCAGACTTTCTAGCTCACAGTTATGAATGTTCATAACTTCTAACCAGCTTTATATCTCATATTTAAAACTTCGTGCCCCAATAATTGCATTGTTATATCTCATATTACTTAGTTTTCATAATTGTAGCATTAAATTTCTATCTCACAATAGCAACTTTATCATAAATATATCATAATTGTGACTCTGTATCTCACAATTAGGACTAAATACCTCATTTTTACAATTATATTTTCATAATTGCAATTTTTTAACACATACTGTAATTGCAACTTTATATTTTACTTTTGTATTATTTTAAGCTTATTTTTGCACTCAGGTGGAAACAGGCTTACACAGCTATATGAAAGTCAGGTGAAGTTTGAGGTTGGTTTTTTAGTGCTTGTTTGACTTTCTGTTGTGGAGCTCTCCACATTAATGAAACATCATCCATATTTAGATTTCACAATGTAGTTTTCAAATTTCCTACAAATCTGCTGGTTTAATTACTGCATGTTGGCTCAGAATGTTCCACTTAGAAAGGAGATTAGAAAAGTCAGTTTGCAAGAAATGTGGGATGAGCAGAAACACAGTTCTAGTTTGATTATTCAATTTCCTTCGGCACTCACAGGGATTAAGTGACTAAAGTTTAAATTGCAAAAAAGTCTAATTCCTTGTCGCTTTATTAATCCAATTTATTGATCCAATTCAGTTGATTCAAAAGCACTTTGTAATAACGTTATGAAAAAGGAGTCATACAGCAGTAAGCTTGATTTCCATTTGAATACCCAGAAGCTTTGGAGGGAATCTTTCAAATATGGGTAAAAAGCTAAAATAACACAAAACAAGACTTGTTTATTCTTCTATTGGGAGTACAATAGCTCATGGCAGGAGTGAATTGCTCCATTGATGTAAGTCAGAGACAGGCTGACATGAATTCTTATCTTACTTTTTTTATCATGTCATCTTTGCTGTTTTCACAGTCCCCACATTTGCTCTCTCGCTTGCACTAATTGGGTGATTCACAACAGCTAATTGGGTCACCATTTTGGGAATTAACAAGCCATTCACATAGTATATCCTGGCCGAATCTGAGTCAACAAGGTGATTTTCTCATCACTTTATAAAATGAACCCCAAAATGGCAAGTCGGGATTGGCCTCTATTTTATTTATTCCTGTTCTCATGCTCACTGCTTTTTATGGTTCTCATCATGCTTTCCATCTTGTTTTGTTCCACTGGACATCAGACTCCCCTTTCAAAAGTAAGTGTTCCATCTCTCTGCTCTCTTTCTTTTGCATTTCTGTTTGTTTTTCCATTTGCTTCCATTTCAGCCATCGCAACACTCCTGCCAAATCTTCTAGTAAGCCTTTAGAGAAGATGGTAAAAGCTTGAATAGAATGTTAAAGGCTCCATGAAATGTGTTAGAGAGTGCCGTTTTCTTTCTGGCGTTTGAAGGAAGTTGTATATTTGGAAGGACTCAATCTTGTTGTACTTACCAAATGGAATTCCATTCTATTACCCAAACAAGGATCTAGGTTTGCTATGAGATCATTTAGACCAGTAAATTTTCTTTCCTTCCAGTC
The DNA here is from genome assembly GCA_024542945.1 of allo-octoploid hybrid of Carassius auratus x Cyprinus carpio. NCBI lineage: Eukaryota > Metazoa > Chordata > Actinopteri > Cypriniformes > allo-octoploid hybrid of Carassius auratus x Cyprinus carpio. The sequence continues at coordinate 9,928,517 of CM045068.1, read as the reverse complement.
CTGGAGGCTCAATTTAAAATATTGCTTTTTATTAAAAACCTACAGTAAATATGCACCTGGTTCAACTCAATTATGCCACATGGAGCAATTAACACTTGATTAATTGAATCAGGTGTGTTAGGTCATGGCTTGAAACGAAAAGTTGTCTTAGCTCCCTGGGGTCTGTTGATGAAAAGCCACCGTTTAAACGTATATGCTGGCATCTTAGTATAAAAGATGGTCGTTGGTATGTAGATTTCCCCCTAGTCAGAGTCTGTTTGCAGTTATTGCTCCGTTTTCATTCACAATATTACACATGAAATCCACAGAAGTCTCAAAACAAGCTATTTATTTCGCATTCGTAGGATAGTCGCAACCTCATTGGCTAATGTTGGTGTTTAATTCATAGTTTGTGTGAGGGTGATTGTTTTGCAAAAAGCAATTTTAAAACAGTTGAACTGCAGAATGACTATTGTTTGTTTATGTAACGAAAAGCAAATAACATTGTGATGAAGCTGTTGCTAATTTAATTGACAGTATTTTCTTGTCGTGACTCTCTATTGTTCTCATTATCCCTGACAAGGATCATTTGACTTCGGAAGCTTTCTCATGATCATTACACGGGGGAATAAAAAAGAGGCGATGGGTGAGGCAGAGACCTTATCTCGTAATGGTAGTGTGATGTGATCGTGTTCAGATGAGATTGACGGCGTTGTCCGCTCTTTCTCTGGAACTATACCTGTGTGAATTTAAGAGGTGATTGGCAGGACAATGATCCAGGCACTTCAAACACTTACTGATCTTTTATCAATTTGTGCATGACAAAACGAGACCACCGGCAGCATCGACACTTATCGAATTATGACTTCACAAATCTGGTGACAGTCCAGATTGGGTTTATTTGTTTCGAATTTCCAAACCAAAGCCAAAATGACTTTTGTTGCCATTCTTCAGAAATCCTCAGAAGTAAACCTAACAATAGCGGAATGTTTTTGCAAGCTTTCTTTTCTCTCTTTGATTATGAACAATCATAATTAAGTTGTTTTTTTATCTCAGAAACAATGAGTCTTGCTTTATCTAGGGCAGAAAATGACTTAAAGCAATAATTCACCCAAAAATGAAAATTCCGTTATTTCTTGATTTACAACCTCATGTTTTTTCAAACCTCTATGCTGTTATTTTCTTAATGTCCATGCTTAAAAGCATTCACCAGCCTAAACTGGTTTGCAGGTCTTGGGTGGTCTTCTAGGCTGGTCTTTTGACTGATTTGCGATGGACGGCAGATTTCGAATTTTTGCCACTTTTTTGGAGGTCCAGTAGACCAGCTTAGACTGGTTTTGCTGTGTTTTTTTTCAGCAGGTGGAACACAAAAGGAACGTTTTTAAAGATCTTCAAACTAATTTTTCCATACTTAGAGCTGTTTCATGAACAGATCAAAATTTAAACCATTATTTACTGTCAAATGAGCAGGCTAAGTGTCAATGAAATGAGTTGGTTTTCACAATCTTGTGACCAAATATTGCTAAACCTGTGCCGTAGACATCATATTTAATTTGAGACATGCTATACGGTTTGACTTGAGAGTCAGTTACGACATAACTCCACTCTGTTCCTCATATAAAAAAGCTATCATATGACTTCAAACATCGTTTATGAGTCATATGGACCACTTTTTACAGTGCCTTTGTAGCTTGATAGACTGTTCACTATATACTGCCATTGAAAACAGAAAGTCGGAAATTATTTCAAATGGTTCCTTTTTGTGTTCCATAGACAAAAATAAAAGCATACAGCTTTGGAGCGACATGACGTTGAGTAAATAATGGTCAAAATTTACTTTTGGGTGAACTATTCCTTTAACAGTTAGGGAAGTATGACAGATTGACTCCATCCATTAAAAAGCAACATCATGTCTGCAGTGAGTGGCGTAGTTTGATGTAGATGGAGCTTCAAGTAAGATATACGGTAGTGCCTTATCACCACAGGCCATCCCACAGTCTCAGCCAATAGAGTGCCCAGAGCGCCAGAGGATGAGGAAAACAATGACACAAAAGACGTTGCCAATAGCGTGACTGAGAATATTTCTCCTCAAGAGCAGGGATCCGTGCCTCTGGCCTCCACAACCTGTGAAAATTGTAAAAGAGCACTATATAATTCACATTACTGCGGTATGTGCTGCAGGGACCAGTGATTCAAAGCGTGAGAGCTCCCTCTCCATTTTATGTGCTTTGAGCGTGAATGAAGAGGCTGGGATTGTGTATGGAGATGGAGTGATGACAAAGCTAGCTAGACCTGCCACATAAGCGTTAGAGGCAGGATTGATGGACACCTCTGGGAGTTTTCTGATGGATAATGCCGCCTCTGCAGCTCACTGCGGAAGGGTCATCTCAGGTGACAGCTAAAATATTCACAGCGACAAATAGGGGCTCTTTCTATTGCTGTGTGCCAAGCTTTCAGATGGCTAGCCTGTGCACAGGTCACCCTGCATCCAGAGAGCACGTAGACTCCACTGACAGAGCCTTTCTTTAATATGAATGGGATCACCACAGACCGCAAAGGATCAGAGAGCACCGCAGCAAGGACTGTACCTATAGAGACCTGCAGTGGAAATAGCCTCTGCAAATACTAGGTTATACAAACATAAAGGAGGTCAACTCAAAACCTAATGTTAAAGTCAAAGTGTGTGAAAAACACAAGGAAGGAATTTCACATTAAGCAACATGCAATGTATGTTTTTTTTATATATGTAAACAAACATACAGTTATGTCATAAACATTACAGTCATCTGTACTCTATTTACTCTATCTCACATACAAAACAACCTCTTTAATAACATGTAATGCAGTCATAATCGGGCACAGAAAGTAGACTGTAAAACAGTTTACGTGGCACTTCATCAGATTGTGCTCACTTATTTAGTACTCCTGAGAGATAGTTTAAACTAGGTCTATTACATAGCACATCTGGTGGATCACAGTGGTTTCTCTGCATCAGTGCAGGTGAATACATCTCTCACAGATCGAGACACAGGCCAGCGACCTAGCAGATGGTCCACGTCCTCAGGTAGAGTTCTGGAGTGCTTTAATTGTGATCACTGCTGCAACTGCATTAACACCCCCTTTATTCCCCTTGGCATGAAACACTTACGAAATGATAATCCTTATTATTCCGCAGAGCAATTTTCTTCTCTGTCTGAGACGCTCTGTGTGCTTTGAAGCTCAGCCTCTGCTCTGTGATATCTACAAAACACTATACAATGTAACTGCCCCACAGCATTTCATCAGACCACAGCGGATAACACAGTTCGATTTTAGCATGTATTTTATCATCTGCAGTGCAGTAGACCAAATTGTAGAACAGATCAGTGTTTAGTGAAATCAATGAGCCTGCAGTGACTAGTTGTGCGCAAGTTAATACACTGGAAATCAGAGAGAAGAATAAATCTGCATGGCTCGGTCAACCATGCCATTTAAATACAGGTTATTATTTGTGTCTCGGAACCCGGTAATATGTGGAATGTTATCAACTGCCGTCATAAGCATTAAATTGTTTGTGCATGTTCCAGAAGTGGCTGTTCTTTGAAATGTTGTTCTCTTGCTAGGAGTGATGGTGTCATCTACTGTATATGTTCTTTGTACTTGAAATCAGCTTGTGTTGCTCTCTCAAAAAATGTGTAAAAGGTGGTTAGGTACATTCATTTTATTAATTACTTGGTTTGATATAGCTCTCTCCTTAGTTTAGTACCACAGAATCAAACAGTTTAACTGTTAATCTCAATTCAATACTCCATGAGCAAAAGTGCCTGGGTACTGTACATTTTATTTTACTATGTTAAAATAATATTTCAGATTTAGAATTTTTTTAAATAAAGTTTTAGGACCAGTTAATACAGAACGCATTTTCCTTCCACAGCACTTTATATTAATATAAATAATATTATATTATTACCATTTAAAATAACTTTTCTGTTTTAATAGGTTTTATATATTTAATTTACTCCTATGATGACAAAGATGAACACTTGCACCAGTTTTCAGTGTCACATGATCTTTCAGATATCATTCTAATTTTCTGATTTAGTGCTTAACAAACATGTCTTATTATCAGTGTTGAAAACAGTTGTGATGTTTCATACTTTTATGAATCTGAGATCCATAAAAGTAATTGTTTTTCAGTATTCTTTAAAACATAGAAAGTTCAAAAGCACAGCATTACCGATTACTGAACTAATAAAACATTATAAAAAAGAAAAAACTTTCTGACCACAAACATTTGAATGGCAGTGTATATTACGTGGGATTAAAAAAAAAAGTATACAGTAGTTATTTCTTTATAGTTATTCTTATATAGTTATAGTTATAGACTTTATAATTATTTCAGTTTTTTTATTTATATTTACATTTTGAATACTCTATTATCTAACTAAATTAAAACTAAATAATAAACATGTATTCAGTGAACTTTTTAGTATTGTGATGTTTGTTTTGTGCAATTAAATGTTTGGCATAATTTTAATGTACTACTTCTCATTAGACTTTGTTACCCATGCCACATATCCAACTTTACGACCAAAGTCTAATAAGATTAAATAATTTCAAATAAAATTTTGCCATGCACATACATTTTGTCATAACTCTGATCCAGAGGGAATCCCAGTAACACCCTTCATGTTCACCTTTGCATACCTTTAGCTATATAGTATACTGTATGTTTGTGTCTCTACAGTGAGGCACTTTTTATTTGGGTCGCATGCACTTCTGCCTGGACTCATTGAATGTTGATGAGGTGTGATGTACACTAGTTAGTTATTATGAAACTGTTGCAGCAGTTACTCTGCAATCAGTGCGTCACAACGAAAGCACATCTCACCATGTTCTCACCATCTTCCAGTGTCTTCAGAGACTCCAACTTCCATTCCTCCAACCACTGCCGACCTTAGTGAGTATGCCGACTGTGTGCAGTGTCGTTTGCCACTCTATATCCGCCTGCTACACGTTTGTTCGCCTCACCTAGACCATTGTTCCAGTAGACCGACAACACATGTCTGCGATAGAGAAGCGAGACTGTGTAGATGTTAGTGAGGGCGGGGGAAGTGAGACACTGGGATAGTGCTCATGACCCTCAAGCCTATGTAGAGAACCATCACTAACATCCGCTTGTAGACCAGCTCACCTGTCTAACATGTCAATGCATGGTATACATACAGGAATATGACATGAACCGACATGCTTTTTTGTGCTAATAGTTAATGGTTTATAAACTCATGATGTGTGCTGATTTTTTATGCCATTGGATGTGCAGAAAGTTATAGAAACAGCATGACACATGCAGTTCTCCTATGGTGCACTCTGAGATATTAATGAAACGTGTTGCGTACTGTCACAAATGTGGAAACTAATGGCGCTGTCTTCACAACATTAAGCAAAATTGTCAACATTAGCATTCTTAGGAGTGCATGACATCCCTCAGAGATGCAAGCACTGATGCTTTTATCTGAAGAGATTTCCCATATAGCAGCCATCAGTATGGAACAACCTGTGTTTAAGTGCACAAGGTCTCATGATTCAAATCGACAAACTTGTGCAATCACCAAATTAACAACAGATGTCTTATTCAGACAGAGAAATGACAGGTTCTTTATCTTAGAAGTAGGCAGTTGTTTGACTATTGTTTGCTTAGTTGACATTGACTGGCAGGTTTAAGACTGCACCAAACTAAACTTTCTCGGATGTCAAAGAAATTAAAATATAATAGTGCTTTTTAGGGTTGTATGAGTAGATAAGCAAACAAAAGATCTGTTCTTTTGTGTGATAATGAGTCATAATCAGCATGAAGATTTTAGACTTTCTAAATGGCTTGACAGCTACAGTTTATAAGGAACCCTGGTGGTTTACATACACTCATTTCAAATGGCTTCAAAGTGAATGTGAATATTATTGCATATTTATATGTGTAATGTGCTTTTTTATTAGTACAGTTATCTGTCTCAGATTGCAAACTTAAACACACCTTACAGTATTTAGCCAGAAGTTCTTTAGAAAATCTTTAGAAAGCTATATGACATATAGAACTATTCTTGAATGTAAGTGCATTGCAAAGAAGATGAAAATTTAGTTTTTATTTCCATTCAGAAAACTTCTTCATTGTTATTAATAAAATAAATATTGTAGGCTTTTTTTTCTCTCACTCTCAAATTTTGTATGGACCCCAGTATGGAAACCCGTTTTAGCAGATGCTTTGAAACAGTGTGGCTTCCATGAGGCTTCAGTTTATGCATTTTTAGATGTAACTTAAAGGTCTGAAGGTGTACATTTGGCATCATATCCAGTATTTTACTTGTAGTATTTTACTGCAGACCTCTAGTTTGTGATGGAAAACAATGCTTCTTGTCTTTAGCCTCCTCCACCCTTCTCAGCTACAGTCCTGAGCACATATGTAAACGTCTAGGATCCGTTTTGTTTTCCATCCTGATGAATAATCCCGGATCAACATTTCATGGTATTGTCCCAGACATGGGCAGTCTCTGCCTTAATGCTTCTCATTTGCCCATTCTGTAGCATCCAGCTTCATGTCCAATAGATGAGGCAGGTTTCTATCTGTACGGTCAACATCACTGAGTTTCCTAAGAGTTTCCTTTGGCTGCCCTGCTCTGTTTCAGTTGGTTTTACAGCCCCATTGATGCTATTCAGTCTGCACAAGCATTTATAATTCAATGTACAGTGCAAGAGAGCTGTATTAGAATCCTCTTATCAAAAGTACCACTCGCAGTCAGAGGAAATACTGCTGGTGAAGTGGATTCATAAAGCAATTTGGACCCTATTCTAACTCTCATAGTTTAAATGGGCTTCAGGAGAGCTGGTATAGGGCAGATTTTTTTTGCAAGTACTTTGATTTGTATTTGTGTTTAAAAATAAAAACCTGTCCAGGAATTGCTTAATGGATCTATACACACTGTATCTAATGTTAAAAAGAAGTATTTATGTTTACAATTTGTTTTCTTTTTGTTGTTTGTGTTTCTGTTTGTACTTTTTGGTCTTAACACGTTCCATGTTTGTGTAATTTTTTTTCAATGTTTTGTTTTTTCCATGTGACACCCCCCCCCACCCTCCACTTTCCTTTCCACCAATCATGTGCGTGCGTATCATGTGATTTATGACTTGCATGGTGCTGATGATGTCGTCTTCGCTGGTGAACAGAAGGTAAAATTTTGTTGATTTTATGTTGTTTCGTTTTTTTGCTTATGCTTTTGTTTTTTGTTTTTTTTTATTTTAGTCCGATTCACATTAACAGTGAGAACAGACAAGTTAATGAGGGGAAGATAGAGGAAACACCCACCCAGTACCATCAGAATTTATGAGCCATTTAATTTTTGAGTCATCAATCCTACAGAAACCTTACACCAACTTCTTTATTTGGCTATTTGAAAACCATCAGCTACTCTGCCTAGACAGTAATCCCAAAGCCAAGTCTCCTACACATACTGCTAGGTGCTCTGCATTTTAAACTTTTTATTGATTTTCAATATATTTTTTACTCTACTGATGTAGCAGTCATTTCTACCCTCCCACTCAAACTCTTCTTTTAATAAATGATGTAACTTTTTAAGAAAATGTCCTTTTTGTTAACAAAATATCTATGAAGATGAGTTTGTTTCTTCATCGGCTCATTGAGAAATGTAGCTTCACTTGCTCACCAATGAATCCTCTGCTATGAATGGATGCCATCAGAGAAAGCAATATTATGGACAGAGGACTTGTATTTTAGCCAGAAGCAACGGTTTGAATTTAAAAAAAAAATCTTTATTGATTTATTACAAACACTCAGCTTTTCAATTCACAAGATGTTAATTGAAGGACTGGAGTTGTGTGGATTACTTGTGGATAATTTTGATGTTTTTACTAGCTGTTTAAACTTTCATTCTGACAGCACCCATTCACTGCAGAGGATCCATTGGTAAACAAGTGATTTAATGCTAATGCTTTCTCCAAATCTTTTCCGATAAAGAAACAAACTCATCTACATCTTGGGCGAGTACATTTTCAACAAATGTTTATTTTTAGGTAAACTGTTGCTTTAAGAGAGTTGCTTTAAGACTGGGGGAAAAATCTAATGAGAGGTTTATGATATCACACAAACTAATTTATTAAAAAAGACACATCCCTACAAATCAGTATATAAAACAAATATCATCCCCTCCTCTTTCATTTGCACATCAAAAATAAGTGCTTTATATGAAAAAAAAAAAAAAATTGTGCTATAGTTGCAGTATGTGCCAAATATGTGCATATCACAAAGACTAACAACAGCTAATTGCATGAACACATTCACACAAACTTCTGTTCTCTGTCTCTTGTCTCAGTCTGAACTCAAAGCCTCTCATGCATGTCCTAATTGTACGTCTTTGTCTCACGTATGAACCTGCTCACTGTCCCTGTCTGCTGTTCCTATGTGGAAATAGAAAGGAGGAAGAGCTTCACTTCCTCGTATTTCAAGAAAATGCTTCTACTCTCTCTTTTCCTACCCAAACATTTTTTAACGACACACTTGGTTTGAGATGAGATACTGGCTCTGTCATTTTTTCTGTAGTATCTCTCAGTTGCTACATATTTCTGAAATTTGTCAAGATAGGATAGCAGTCATTATTAGTCATGATCGAGTGGCACAATAATCCATGACCCTTTAATCTATTCCTCCTTCTGCATGGTAGCGCATGTTTGCCCACTTTCTCTCTGTAACCCTAATCTGTCCCTCTTTGCCTTCTTAGCATCTGGAAGTCCTTCAGCTAACTGGAAATGATGACTGGAACTCAGAAAACCTGTTTAACTGCCATCACTCCTGCACTGCTTGTCTTAAATTAACTTGTCTTCATTTAAATTGCAGCATCTGATTACAAACTTTAATCAAGCTTCAATTCATCACAAAGGAAACACCTTAGGCCTCTATTTTCATGCATGCTGAAACTAACTGCCTGATGGCCTGAAAGTTTAAAAAATGCCTCTAACTTAAATTAAGCTTTATTACAGAAGACTACAACGAGATTTATCAAGATATGAGACCATAACAAACATATATAGAGAGGGTTACGGTTTCAAGTTTACATACTTTGCATACCCTTTGTAGAATCTGTATTTAGTACTTGCCTGGAGGAGCTATAATGTTAACTTTTGAACAGGATCAACTGTGTAAATTCAGTTATGTTGTCTTGTGGATAGTATTGTATTATATTATATTATATTATATTATATTATATTATATTATATTATATTATATTATATTATATAGTCTTTTATTATAATATATTATATTATATTATATTTTTTTAAAATATTTAAAATATATATAATTTTTATGATCCATGTTATTTTGCTAAATAATATGTTAACTATCTTGAAGATTCTGCCAGGAGAATGTAAACGTATAAGCTAAATAAACTAAATCCAAAACATCAAACTTGTTCAATATATGTCTTAGGTCAAACATTCAAATATCCAATTGCCTTGACCTAAAATTCATCTCATTTGTCATGTTTTGTACATTTGGTGGTGTATGTGCATAGTGTCACATCAGTTCCTAATAGGGGCTCTTGTCTAGTAGCTATTTATAATGATTAATGGGAGCAGAGCACTGTGACCTCCTCCCAGGCTCCTCTAGTGACACAGCTAGCATCCCAAACAAGCACCCACACATGCACATTTCCCTCCCGCTTCAGCCTGCTGATATTATTAAATGTAATGGCTGAGAATCTCCAATCAAAGCATGGAGGATAATTAAGGGAGCTCTGTCATTAAGTAGTGGGCAAGTCGAGATAACGACCTCCCCCAGAGACTGCATTACAGCCCCACTCTCTTCCTCCATCACTGCCACCAACACAGGTCCAGCTCTCATTACAGCCCTCCACATGCCCAAGCGACTCAGCTCCACTTTTACAAGAGCCAAGTGCTTTCATTAATGTTCCACATTTGGAAGGATGGGAGGCAGAAGTCATCATTATGCTGCCAAAAAGCATGTGCAATGAGATGTCTCGACAGTTTAGCCAAAAAACGAGAAGAGAGGAATTGAGACTTTGCAAAGTGACTCAACTATAAAGTGTTACATCTCTTCCTTTGATCGTTAATTTTACCATTTTTGTGCATAGTTTAGACCATACACAACCATATAACTTCCTTTTAAATTCTCCCAGCTGGGTCAACACTGTAAATTAATTATAAGCTAAAATAAGCCAGGAGTTTGATTAGCTAACCTATTTCTGCAGCTCATATTCAGAGATAAAGAATACCTTGTGGATTACAAATCAGCTGTTAAAGGATGAGGGGACATTCACCTGTGGAAATCTTCTAACAGTGTTTTTTTTTCTGGCCGTTTTCTTCTCAGGGGAACCTAATCCTCCTAAACTAGAGGCTAAGACACTGTCCACAGGCAACGAGATGAAGGTCCACTGGATCAAGCAGGACGATGGGGGCTCTCCCATCAAACACTATCTAGTGCGCTACAAAGCTGTGAGTATGATTGGACATGAGGTAACATACTTAACTCATCCTGTCATCTGAATTATTTATACCATCGTTGCAAAAGTGACATGCCTTTGGAGAGGTAGTGAAGTTGACGGGTCAGTGACATATAAAATTTAATATATGTGTGAGTTGCATTTTTATGTATTTTTGAAGAAATTAGACTACATACAATACAAACAAATCCTGTCATTAACCCTTATATACCATCCTTGCTTAAAGTGTGTCCACATGTGTCCGTAGAAGAATCGCCAGGACTGGAAGCCAGAGGTCCGCCTGCCCAACGGCAGCGAGTACGTTGTTCTGCGAGGTCTGGAATGGAACACGGAGTACGAGGTCTCCGTCATTGCCGAAAACCAGCGAGGACGATCTGATCCAGGCATACTCTCCTTCAGGACCTTGCCAGAACCCACCGCCATTCCAGGTACGACCCACCCCGTAACCCTGAAGCATAGACACTGCCAGCCTGAGCAGCCAACAGCCCGACCGCCTCAACCCAACCCCTGTTAACCCCATCCTACTAGCAGGTCTTGTTGTGGATTACACAAGCCACCCTTGTGTCAATTCAGGTTGTGGCCTGGCCTCCTTTTAGAGAGTGATTTGACACAATCTAAGAGTAATAAGAGTGCAGAGTGATAAATGTCTGTGAGAGTGGCCACGGGTGAAGTCTGGAGACCTTCAGCTCCTCTCCAGAGCCCTGACCCCTCCGGCAACCTTCCTCTGACTCTTGCAGCCAGCTTTATTGCTCATCTCGGAGCGATTGTAGATGATATCAGTGAAGATGAGATTTTCTATTTGGCACTCGGGAGGCAAATAGCCACAGCAGGCCCCTTAAACCATCCACCCCCTCCACCATGGGCTCGTTTGGTCTGTGCTCCATTGGCAGTGCTGTGCTTTTGTTTTCTTGCGAGCTGCTTCCCTGCTGATAAAAACTGGGCCTTAGATCATCCCTCTGTCTCTTTCTGGAGGCTGAACTGAGGCTCAGTTCAGGCTCATTGTGGCAGACCAATTGAATTGGGCTGACTATCTACCTGTTCTCAGTGGGGATGCATCCTCTGGTTTTGCATGATGACGCCTCAACAGGATTAATGGTTTAATGCTTTACTGAGGACCTAACAGGCATCTGCCAGTGCATGGCCAAGAGACCTGCTTTTTCTCATCCGCTTAGTGGGAAGCAGCCATATAGCAGTGGGAGCTTTGGATCTCGGAGCACTTGTGCAAGACAGGTTCGGATGGATAGAAAAGCCTTCCTTTGTCTCTTTTCTCATCTCGCCACACTTACACATTGCAGAGTTGTTAACCTCAATGTGTAGCATGTGGGAGTTCAAAAAAGCGGCTTTATTTTTAGCCCAACATCTGCAGTGCATCAGCTGGAGCAGCTGCTGTTAGAAACGATGGTCCAAAAACAGCTGCTCAGACAGAGATTCATGCTTCTCTAGAGTCTTATATTTGGACCAGCTTGCAGGAGACAGATTAGAATCCCTTAAAACTGTCTGGACACTATTATTATCACATGACACATTCCTTCACTTTGCAGATGGTCAGCACATCGAGAGTTTGGCAGGAATTAAAATAGGGAGCCAGTGGATTTTCGTGCATGGTATGGGTAATGGGTTGAGCTCAACCATGGCCACACAACAAATGCTAAAGCTCTACTTCCTGTAATCCAAATCTCCCCGGCTACAGTTGACAAGGAGTAAAAGCTGTTCTAATACAACTCCTGTTATCGTTTGAGCCATTTAAATAACAACAGAAAACTCATTCAGTCATCCAGCACTTTATTACACTGTATTGCATCATAACCTGTTTGTTTCGCCTTGTCTTCTCACTGGGCAACATTTCCCTGGTGTTTGCGACATAGAAAGATGAAAGCCTGTTTGTTTCCGAATTTCCGGTAGAATGTTTTTCTTGATTTTAATTAATTATAATTCATTTAAATGCAATTTTCTGGCAGCACTTGTTTAAAGCTGAAGTGTGCTTTTTATATAATAATGTTTCATTTTAAAATACCTTCACTATCTGTGCATTAGAGACAATTATGAATAAGCAATTTGTGGATGAATTCCTCCAAAAAATGTAAACACTGTCTCTGTGGTGCTATTAATGACCACTGGGTTTGGGATGGGACTTTCTATTTGACAGAGCAATTGCAGTCCAATTACTATTTTTGTTATTAATATTGCAATACAGTTTAGACACGCTAAGAGAGTGGAAATTGCACACTTCACCTTTAAAGAAAGAGAAGATATGTAAGTTGTATCAAAATTGGCTGTAAAGTATATATGCCATGCCAAATACCAGGACAGTTGCCTGATCTGTGTTTCTTGATTGTATGTGTCTTGGTGTCCCTTATCATTCCATGTTTCCCATCATTTGACTATCGTTGTCCTTTCATTCTCGACTTGCTGTCATTGCTGTGCTTTTAACATGCTATGGCCTTCTTACTTTGGTTTTTACTAACTTGTTGAAACTTTACTTTGATATTCTTTTCTTGATTAACCTTTTAAACTTAATTTTCTGTATTTGACCTATTCTCTGTCTCTCTCTTTTTTCTCTCTCCCTCTCTCCCAATTTCTTTCCCTGTTTTTTCCTTCCTTCCCTCCCTCTTTCCCTTTTTCTGTCTCCATGTGTAAAATCGGACATCACTGGATCATCACATTTTCAATCAATCACTCAAAACTTTTTTTTTCCCCATTTTTTTCTTTATTTTTCTTTTTCTCTGTGCACTGTCCCTGTGGTCTTCGGGTGTCTTTTTTTTGGTGTGGTGGTGTGGGATGTGTGGTCTCAGCAACCCTTGGCTGCTCCTCTGTGACGTATGCTCTCGTCACTCTCATGTTCTCCATGCTGACTGTGCTAGTGCTCTCATAAACTGGGGCTCACCAGAGGAGAGGAGCCCCGTCCACTCTTCAACCACACCCTTCAGTTTTCTATGCCTTTCTGATCCTCTCGCAGGCTAAACAAACAAACAAACAGAAAAGAATATTAGTTACATGTATTGGAATTAAGCAAAGTGTTCGGTGATTGTATCATTGTTTTCTTTTCTTTTTTTGTCTTTTTAAGTTTCTTATTCATTTTACATACATCAGTATGTTTGAAAAGGTTTTTTTTTTTTTTTTTTTCAAACCAAGGACTTTTTGGGAGTGTTGTAGAAAATCTTTCCCTATCAAGAAGCCTAGTCTCTTGATATTAATCTTGATATAATTATTCTAGAGCCCATTTAGGAGATAAAGTCCTTATTTTCATTGCCTTCATTAATTTTAAGTTTCTTATTCTTTTGTTATTGTTCTTCTTCTTATTAAGATAGTAACTAATTTGGAAGGGTGTTTTTAAGGAATAGGCACCAAGTTTGTGTTTTGACATGGAACACGTGTTTTTTGTGACAAACTGTACATAATTTTAGACGATTCTGAAAATATATACTTTGTTGTAATTGACTTTTATTTACATTTTCTTTTCTCTGCTTCTTACTTGGAAAGACCATTCAAAACTAATGCTACTGCTGTTAAACTCATTCACGTCAAAAGTGTCATTTTCAACAGTGTAATTTAATTATGTTCTGTAATACATTTTTTTTGTATACACAAACCAGTATGGTGTCATGCAGTAATCATTGTAGGTTTTAAGAAAATACGGTAAGCTAGATAGATTGTTTGGTTTATTTTGAGTTTTTAACGAACACAACATGGATTTGAGTCAAAATTTCATGACAGCGAGTTGCATGGGACCATAATGTGTGACCGTTTCATGTTTATCCTATGATGACATGGTGCTCAATGTCAGTTCGGAGGGACCCATGGAGCAGGAGTGTTCTGCAGTACTTCTGATTGACCATCTCTACTCTAAAATGCTAAATTCCTTAAAGCTGTTTTTTTTTTACTTAGACAGGATTTAACATAAACACCCCCCGGACTAAATTTTAGTGCGTAACCTACAAACGTTCTTGCGTGCATGGCACCACCTCCGTTGTAACCGTATAAATCAATTTGAACATTAGCGATGGACAGATACAGGTATGGGTGTCGATTGACCTCCAGCCAGCTGTCCGTATTAAAGAAGATGTTGGTCAGTTTACATGTCCAAGGCTGCTGTATGCCATCGAGAGTGGAAATGCGAGTGTCATTATTATTCCAAGACCTATGCAGGCATTTCCTAGGAGAGTGTCAAGTAAAGTGCAACTAATGTAATTAAGTGTCTTACAGTATAAAACCTCATATATTTGGGAAGGTTATGGAAATAAATGGGGGAGGGAATGGGGATCGTTTGTTCAATAAAATGGAGTAGCATTTGTTTCCCATTTTGGAATGGATTCTCATGGTAATAAAGTGATGCGCCCTGGAGGTTTGACTCCTGGAAACGCATGTGCCAATCAGTTTGTCATGCTCATCATTCATATGCAGGTGCGTCTCTGTCTTTAATCATTGTGTGTTGGTGCTAGGTGACATTTCATCAGAAATGCTGCACCCCGTTTGGCCCGTCTGGGAAGTTTAATGCCACTCTGGATGGATCATCGGCTTCATTCAGACTAGCAGAACCAGAGGCAAAATGACTTGAGAATCCAAACCTGGCACCGGCAGAAGTGCCACTTGTTTGCACTTATCACTGAGAGTGACTGGAGACGGAGGCAAGTGCCAAGTGTGGAGGTGTCTGAATAATCTGAGAGTCCTCAGAACAGACTGAACATTTTCTAATGACCGTGCTGTGAAAGTTAAAATGGGCTGTTAGCGAAAAGTCACATTCAGCAGATGCCTCCGGAGCTATTAAAACGATGATCTTGCAGTAGCTTTATTTTATATGTTTATATGTAATATTCAACACAGGAGGTTAAAGTAAGGCTAGTTAGCATTAGCTAGCAGCTAGCCCCTGCCATAACTACATTCTGAGCACACAAAGCCTTTTTTTTCCATTGATGGCTATGCAAAATAAACCGCAAATTAATTTGCTAGGAATTCTGTATTATATAGAGTGCTGCAGCCGTGATGTCAAAACTAATTTGCCAAGAGTTTTTCTTATTGGCAATACTTGGATGTTTTGTTGTACAACATACAACTCTATACAGTATATATATGATGTTAAAAGTCACATGATATTTACAGCTTAAGTAATTGGCTTCCAAAAATGTGTCCAGAACTGAGTGTCCATGAGCAAAGATTGCAGCATACATGTGCCATGGGAATGCTAACGGCTAATTGTGTCCAGGTTTTTTGGACTGCCTTGATTCAACCCAACACTCATATAACATATAACATGCACCACATTGTGGGTTTTTTTCACAATAATTTTCATTATTCAGGAAATGATAAGGTATGTAATAAGTGGAGGCGTCTCGAGTGTCTTGAATACCTTTTAAGCACGCTGCTGAGTCAGCAGAGCTGGGTGTTTTTGGCCAGTGAAGGAGCTCAGTGAGACAGCCTTTGGGCTCAGATGTGTGCCGTGATTTATCACACTTGTTAAAATGCAGGCTGAAGCTCAGGAAAACAAGTGCGACCCACTCCACACCCCGAGCTAGGAGAAGCGCTCTCGGCCCTCTCCTGGCTGGCCGGTAGATTAAATCTGTCAGCTCTACCTCCCGTTACCCAGCCTCTTATACACATCTGTGGAGTTTGCTGACTGCTACAATGGTTAGATTTCATCACAAAGTCCACAGCACCAGATTACCTATCATACCGGTTTCTTGGTTTAAGTTCATAATACATTTTGGTTTATTGTAGGTTTATTGCAAGTCTTGAGCACAGTTTTCTGAAAGCATTATGACTCAAGAGGAGCTACAGTTTTGTCTAATGCATTTTCCCTCCAGGTCTCTGTTGAGTGCATCCATAATTCATGATCTCCTTGATACATGTAGATGTGTTTTAAGTCTTTATGTGGCTCCATCAATGATTTAGAAGGACGTTTCATTAGAGACACTTAATGCGAAGTTGCCTAGAACTCGATATAAGCCTAATTGTAAATTCCGTCAGCTTGTTCAATGTTCATCTTAATTCACGGTATAATCTATGGCTGTATACTCACAAGAATACTTGAATGGAGTGCCAATAGAGTGTTGGGCTAAAATAAACTATGTTAGCTCAATTTTTTGCAGCCACCATATTATATCACGTTTTCTGTGTCAGGTGAAAATGGTGTCTAAGTACTCTGTATATATATATATATATATATATAGAAGAAAGTGAATTTGCTTACAATGAAGACGTTTTAAGTATAAAACAACCTATTACAGAACAACTGCTTTATGATAGGTATTAGCTTTTTACCTGTCTCCACTGTTTATATATAAACACATTTATTTTATTTTATCATTTTATTGAATTTTAAATCATAATTTGTCCAAAATAGGTTGTATTTACTTTTAGCTACATCAGATCTCCCTTTGTTAGTCCAAAAGCACTTGGTTTAACTTTTATAATCATCTTCCCACATTTGAATCTAATATTTCAGCATAAATTGATATGAATTGAGTTAATATGAACTGCCATATTTACCGATGCAGCATTAAGATCCATACAACCACATTTTCATTTTGATCATATATGTCCGTCTCAGCAGATCCTGTAGTTATTTAGCATTTTCATGGTATAGCTTGTGATTCCTGGTAAGTAGTCTGTGTTCTCAAGAGCTGAAAACTCAGTTCTGCTTGTGTTTCTCCATCTCATTTAATCCTTGTTCCTTTAACATGGTGTTTTCTTTTATTTTCATCAGTATGGCTTACGTTTGTGTGTTTACGCAGGAGTTACCCCATAAGTGAATGCACTAAGAGCTGAATATTGAGATTATCTTCACCGTTCCATGCCAGTGCAGTTTCTCTGTTGAAATATGTGCATGAATATGAACAGAACAAGCCTTGTAGTTAACGTTTTGAAGACAGCTGAAGTTCTGTACAAAAGAGAGTTAACTGTGTCTCTGAACAAGCATGCTGGGTTAATTTCCATGTGAGTGGTGAATGCCCTGCTTCAGAATGACGCTGTATGTGATATAATGTTGTATACTGTGTGTGGATAACACATGAAATGTATCCCGCTTTGGCTGTCTGTGTGAAGAACCTAAATATTATGGGGTGAATTCACTAAGAATGAACTGACAGTGCTGTTTATTTGCACGTTTGTTATTTTAGTAATTAGAGATTGTGTAAAGGAATTATGCTAATCAGGTAACAAAATCTATGCTGTTTGCACTGCGCATTTCCTGGTCCTGCTAGGTTGTGAAGGATATATCATACAAACATAATCTGGCATACTTTACTGCAACTGTGCAGCATGGTTTGAACACTGTGATCCATGCACCTCTTTAAAATGTGTAAAAAGGACTCATCTACACCACGCATTTGGACGTACGCCCGGTTATAACGCTTTTCTTCATTGCTAGATTATCATTTGATGAATTGCTGTTGCCATGATTAATAGAAAATGTACACAAACAAAATTCTGTTAACCGGCTTGACGTTACGTTTTGTGAGGTTTAATTTCTAGTTTACATAGAGAGGAGGATTTCTCTAAATACAATGACTTAAAGGGACAGGTCATCCAAAAAAATTTAAGTTCTGTCATCATTTACTCACCCTATTTCAAACCAGTATGACTTTATTTATTCAAATTGTTGTTTTGCACTATATGTAGAGATACATTGCTCTTTTATGTTCCACAGAAGAAAGTAAGTCACATACAGGTTTGGAACAACATGAGGGTGAGTAAATGATGACAGAATTTTCATTTTTGGATGACCTGTGTGTTTAGTTTAAACACAAAGCAGTGCATTTCAGCGCATTTAGTACCTGGTTAAACTGGATTGCTGGTGGTTAGTGGAAAAACCAAGTTAAACCACAGGTTTTTAGAGTATTTAAAAGAACAACTGTTTGGTGAATTCGCCCTTATGTGTTTCTATGAGTGTGTTGGCTTTAGTCCTAACTGCCTTCAACAAACCAATCCTTTCAGCTCACTTCAAATTAGTACAACATACAAAATACTATATGGAAATATATTTTTTTTATTCTAGATTGCATAGATCACTGTGGCACTGTGGAAAAGCCTCACACTTTAAGGCCTGGTCTGCGATAAAATCTTTTTTTTTTTTTTTTTTACTTTTCCTCCTTCCCAAAGAAACCAGCTCAGGGTTGGGCACCGGGGCTATAGTGGGCATCCTCATCGTGGTCTTCATCCTGCTCCTCTTCGGTGTTGACCTCACATGCTACTTCCTCAACAAGTGCGGCCTACTCATGTGCATCGCCGTCAACTTCTGCGGCAAGCCTGGGCCCTCTGCCAAAGGGAAGGATATCGAGGAGGGAAAAGCCGCTTTCACGTGAGCCTGTCTTTTCCTTTCCCTCTCATCTGTGTGTGTTCCCTTGTCCGATAACGCCATCCATCACGAATCTCCCATCATTATCACCCCCATCAGCTCTACAGGAGGGCTTGAGGCAGGGCTGATTGTGACATATCTGACTCCATGAATGAGAATGATGTGAATATTGGCTTATGGCGGTTGTGTTGAGATAAGAGGAGAGGAGGAGAGTTGCATGCTGGTTAGGAATGAAAAAGGCAGCATTGTTGCATCTGTTTTAGTAGCCTTTGAAAATGGTATGCAAAGAAAACCTTTTCCTTTTTAACTACCAAGTTATTAAATCCAAATTGTAATGTCATGTTTTTGCACTGTAGGGCTTAACAAAAGTTTTTGATTATGATAAATATTTATAGCACCATATTATCATATTTGTCAGACAACAGTGTATTCTAAATGGATTTATATTTTGTCATGCAAAAATATAGAAATATTTTTTATTTGATTTGACAGCAAATTTACAAAAAAAGCTATTTTGGCATCATATTTTTGTCAGATCAAAATATTTATATTTTAATGAAAACTGCGAGGTTTCATATGTCCAAAAAATTTTATGAAATGTAATTTTTCCTGTAATATAATTTTTTCTTTACCTTCCCTGCCAACAGTTTTACAAAAAATGATACATTTTAAGTAAATCTGACAATAGCCTTTTTAACCTTTTTTTATATATTTTTTAAAAAGCTCCTTTTCCCTTACATTTCTTACTATAATACCATGACAGCTATAAATTAATATAAACACACTTTTACCAGAAAAGTACACCATATGGTGCGAGACCAATTTGTTTATAATCGTCAACCCATTTTAATCAGTGCTGCTAATTTGAACAAATCCTTATCTGTGTTAGCCAACAATGTTCACTACATGTTTGGAAGCCATAAAACAACACCCCTTGTGACGTTTGTTTATCTGTGCAACTCTGGTGTGTCATCTTTTACAGTAAGGATGAATCTAAGGAGCCCATTGTGGAGGTAAGGACTGAGGAGGAACACACACCAAACCATGAAGGAGGAGGACCCACCGAACCCAATGAGACCACCCCTTTGACAGACCCTGAGTGAGTTCCTAAAAACACACACACAGTCCAAAATGCAAAAGTCTGGTCTTTTCTTCAGGTTATTAACATCTACTTGTGTTTAACAGTCTCTCTTTTGTAGTTTAATGGTGTAGATGCCACACACCCCTCATTTTTTTGTGATTACCTAACATGGTGTGTTTTATTTTGAAATGCATGTTGGACTTACTGATGTATGTGTATGTTTTGCCTTGGCCTTCCCTCCCTCCCTCCCTCCCTCCTTTTTCTTTGTATGAATCTCCTTCTCCCCGTCTCTCTCCTCTCTCTCTTCCCGCTGTCCTCACAGGCACGCTGCTGACACCACAGCAACAGTAGTGGACTTGCTTCCCTCTGTAACCACTAACTCAGACCCCGGCACTGACAGTCCTGCTAGCGATAGCACCACCCTTACCTCAAGCACTGCCCCTGCTGCCAACCCTAAAGTGGTCCCTAAAGCTACCCCCCAATCCAACACCCCCAAACCTAGTGTCACCTCACCCACCTCCCAACAAGCTGCTCCTGCAGCTGTGGCCCCACTGGTGGACCTGAGTGATACACCCTCCAACCAGACCTCAAAGTCCTTAAATGCCCCCCAGCCGTCTGATTCAACCACTGCAGATCTGGCCAAAGCCAATGGCCAGAGCCTGGCTGAGCCGGCCAATCCCCCCCAAAGTAAGGACTCTCAGGTACAGGGAGGAGCCCACCAGACCACAGATAGTGACCTTGCCAAGGATGCGCTGGGCAAGCCCTCCAGCGACTCCTCCAGTGCACTGCCCGCACCCAACCAGGACGAGTATGGCCATCTCTAGATGTTTAGTTATGTCTGTGTCCTTAACCATCTCCACTTTCTCACTGTTTGTTTCTTCGTCACCCCTCCTTCCTCTTCTTCATCCCTCCTTCCTCTTCAGTTACTTCTCACTTCTTAATGTAAAATCTGAATTTCATCAGGTTCCTCCTGCATCTTCAGTCTTGGCGTATTCCCTTTGGTATTCAAATGAGAGATGGCTTAGTGCACTGAAACAGCTTGTGCAGGTTTATTTGCACCTCTGTAAAAACCAGTTCAATGCTGGCATTTCAGAGCACAGTGGAATTATAAATGTGTAAAATTGTTCTTTTGGTTTTGTTTTTCAGAGCGAGCTAATTGATTCCTCTATTAATGCTGGCAGAGACACACAATGATTGGTTGTCGCAAATGGCACAATTCCACAGCTGATGATTTTAAATGATGGCTTTCAAAGCTGAAAAGGGCAGTGAGAAATACATTAGCAGCCTTAATGGTACTATTGTATAAAAGAGCATCTTAGAGAAAGCTAATGTATGGTTGTTGTAATTACATTAACGCAGCAGATGAGGTGCGGAGTCATTTGTGCCTCTGTGGGTGAAATGGCTAGCTGATGTACACATCAAGGTTAATATTGGTAACAAAAACTGAAGAAGAAAAATCAGCAATGGAAATATTTTCATTAAAGAATGAACCAGATGGTGAAAGAGAGGCTGGAATTCCATACTCTACCTTCAAATGTATGAAAAATGGAAGTATGCAAAATAAATACTCTAAAACTACGATATGAGGTTTATTTATAGAGAATAAATTTTTAGGTTTTATATTATGCCAGATGGTCTGATCTCACAGTTGGTTCATTCTGGCCAAAAGAGTCACTCAGTTAGACAGAAATGCATCTGATTGTCATGTAAACAACCATCACAGTTCAGTTTAGTTCACTTTTTGTATAAGATGTTACAGATACATTGCAATTCAAAAGATTCTGGGGAGAAGGAAAAAAACAACAGTCTTTAACACTGATAATAAGAAATGTTTCTTAAGCAGCAAATCAGCATATTAGAATGATTTCTGAAGGATCATGTGACACTGAAACTCAGCTTTGCCATCACCGGAATATTTAAAATATATTCAAATAGAAAACAGTTATTTTAAATTGTAATAATATTTCACAACATTACAGTTTTACTGTATTTCTTGATCAAATAAATTCAGCCTTGGTGCATAAGATACTTCTTTCAAAAACATAAAAAAAATAGTACCAACCCCAAACTTTTGATTAGTAGTGTAAATATGCAATCAACTACACCACAATAATCATTCAGTAGTTGTTTCTGAAAATAATGTCTCTCTGAAACATCATGAAGACAACACAAATTAAATTTAGAGTCTCGTTTAGTTGATCCAAATGGCCTCAAACAAATCTCTCAAATATATTCCAAAAATTCTCAGCTACGAACTTTGCAAACTTTAGCAAAACCAGCCAGGACTTGTTCTCCATCTGACAAAAGATTTGAGTGGATTTGGTCCATGGCTCTGAATCATAAATGTGTCAGAGATGCCAGAATGATAGTAGTTACAATTGTTTTATGGCACATTTTATTGTTCACAAGAACTAAGCTATGTTGTTGTGAAATTGAATTAAACTAGCGAAAATTTCAGCTAGAATGTACAAAATATCCATAAATGAAACAACCCTGCTCCATGTTCGCTGGAGTCATGCTGAGAGCATCGGATCAGCGCCTCTGAATAGCAGTGGTTTCATTCATTCAAGGGTGCATATTGCAGAATTAAACATTTCACATCTGACAGATTCAGTCCTGCTAGCTTTATGGAGGTGCCTAATGTAACCAGAAGTAGCTGTATCTCCAGACTCCTCAGTAGTGCGCGCTCTCTCGCTCTGTTGCGAAGTACAGAGAAAATCGGCTGTTGAACAGTCAGCCAAAACTTCCAGCAGGGAATTAGTGGGAGCATGGCGTTGGTTAAATATTTACCAGAGACTTTGTTTCCCCCACTTCCATTTGTGCTGTGTAGTTTGTGCTTTCTATGTCGGCGCATGTCAGGCTTGTTCTCTCTCTCTTTCAGTTTGGCTCAGTTGTCTAATTTGAGCAGGAACACTCCAGGGAAGTTGCCTCTCATTGGTTGCCACCTGGGCTTATTGGCTGTGTCTGTAGATTTTCAGCTACCTGAGCGAGTTCCCTGGTCTTCACAGAGCCTGCAGAATATCAGTGGAACTCAATCTGCCGTCTTTAGTCTCAGAGATAAGTTTTTTCCCTTCAAGAATGAGAGTTTGCACTTTTAAAGACAACTCACCAAGGATGCAAACTGACAAATGACGGAAGGTTTTCTTGTGGTGCCGCTGGAGCCTCAGCTCGCTCAGAAGGAATAATGATGCTTTGTGTCTGTCGCAGTCGTTCGGCGGGACTTTGCACACTTGGCCGCTCTTCATAAGAGTCAGAATGTGATCAGATAGCTTTATTGTGATGAGCGTAATGACATTCCGCCGGGGGACAAACAGCTCAGACCTCGGACACTGACAAAGCAGCTTGCTCTTGTGTCGTACCACTGAGATCGTGTAGATTGTGACACAAGATGCCCTCACTCCGCTACACCCATTCTCTTCCCTACAAAGCCTCTCTGTGGCTTTGCCGTATCCAAGAGCGCTCGACACTGCCGCCGATGCTCCCGCGTCATGCCGTAGAAGTCAACTGCTGTCCAGGCATGTTTGACGAATATAATGAACAGTCATTCACAGATGATATCAGCCTGGCAGCCGGGCAGGTTGGAGGGGAACGGGTTAGAAATGCAATAGGGACCGTCCATCTCGATTCCCTGCCAGCAAAACTCATTTTTAATTTTCGTGGTTCATTATGCATTTATGAATGATTTGGCACACCAGTACAGTCAATTCCATTACAGGAATTATCAGCGCTCGGAAAGAATCAGCCTACTGCAAAATTATTTAAGTAAACTTCCTTTTTTTCAAGGCCCAGTATGTGCTCTGTCAGCTCCCTTGAGAACAAATGTCTGTGTGCCTGTAAAATATTCAGTAATAGGCAGTTTGCGGTGGATGATTTTCATTTATTTATGATTTATTATTTATTATTATGCTTTTTGCTCCAGCCTGACCCCAAGAGACAAGTGCTCTGTGTATCAACAAACTATGACACAGCCAATGAGCGCAGAGGGAGAGGTTAACATTTATGCAGCTTTATGAGGATTGTGTCTGCAGCTGAGTCTATGCAGCTGTCTGCACCAATGCCATGGATTTACTGCTCACAGCAAGCTTTAACTTGAGTATTATGATTCATATGAATCATACCTGCATGCACTGTTCCTCTGTCTTCATACATGCTCATGCTCATGAATAATCTTTGATGTTAGCGTAAGATAACCAAACTGATCCTGTTAGCTGGGAAATTGATTGGCTAGACTGAAGTCTGTTCACGAAAAATTTAAAGGGACAGTTCACCCGAAAATGAAAATGTGCTATCTTATTTTCTTCCTCATGTCATTTCAAACCTGATGATAGCATGATAAAAGTACTACATACTATCTATCATTTCAAAGATTTTTTTTGTTGTTTAAAGAAATAATTAGACCATTTCACAGTGTGGTCTAATGTTCGCACCTCCACCTTCCCCAGCTCCACTTGTATAGACCTACTATTTGTGCAACAGCAGTATGTCTTAAATACTTACAGCATGGACACTAAAAGATTGGAGTAATGGCTGCTAAATATTCAGCTTTTCCAACAAAGGAATAAATTACATTTTGAAATATATTAAAATTGTACGGTATTTTAAATTGTAATCATTTTTCACACCATATTTTTGATCAAATAAATGCTTCAACTTCGACAAGACCCTCCCTCGTGAATGTACCAAAGAAACCTAGTCAAGATTTTTGTCACATGGTGCTACCATATGAAGACTTAGAAAATGACTCATGTGAACCACGTTTATGATCATTTTATTGTGTTTCTTTGTCATTTGTGGAGCACTGAGCACCAGTCTTCATTCACTTTCATTATATTGAAAAGAATGCCTAGCATATTCTTCAGTTTCATCAAAATCCATCTTTTGTGTTCCACTGAAGAAAGAAAGAAACTCATATAGGTTTGAAAGAACATGAGGGTGAACAAATCATGACAGAACTGTCATTTTTGGGCGAGCTGATCCTTGGAAATAGTATAAAGAGGGGAAACAGCCAAACAGAGGACTGAAAGACACTGCTGATAAACTTCTCTTTTTTTCTTTCCCCCAGTGGTAAACTTGTTGTAGATGACAAAAGTAAAACGTCAGACATGGAGGTAAAGAAAAACCCGGCGGAGGTGAAGACGGTCCCTAATGAAGCCCCCCAGACGAACGGCAATGAGAGCAAAGCATGATCCGGAATGGACAGCGCACAACAGTCGCAGACAGACAGCACCACACCACAACCACCACATCTCAAATATAAGGGTTTCTTTCTTCAGTGTCTTTAATAAGTTTGCAGAACAAAACACCTCTGTAGATGTATAGAGCGCCTAAAGAGCTCGCGCATATGCCTTTTATTTTTGATTGTTTTTACCATTGAAACAGTTCTTTTTTTTTTAGCAATGCAAGAAGGAGAGATTCTTTACCTCTAGCGCAGTCTCCTTGACCTCTGTAAGTAAGATCAGTGTCTTTCAAATACACTTTTGAGGAAGTTCCATATGAGAAAAACAGTAATCACCTTTTCGCCTTCACACATTCAATTATGTCCCATTTTATTACATGCAGTATTGTTATTGTCTGTCACATGAATTTTTGGGGGAATATTTTTGACGTTTTACTTGTGTTTAAATAATGTACAAAAGCAACCTTTTATTTTATTTTATTGTTTTGTCACATTATTTTTTTGAGAGTTAGCAATAGATTTTTAGCGTGCTTGCTTTGCAGAATTATTTTTCTATATATCCTTTTTTTTTACCCCAGCCCTGAGTGTTTACAGCATGTTGCTCTGATATCCCTTATTAACATGATGTTTGCTTCTCTAGCAAACCCGACACAAACAATTACACAGGTTAGAGGTCTGAACTAGCGGTTAGGGTTATACTGTGCAAATCACCACTAATACTTTTCCAAATTTATATTACAGCGCATCCCATTTCTCCTGAACCTTAGAGTTTCTTCTTTACTTTAGGTCTTTAGGTGATACTTGCTTAAAAACATCCCGCAAGCCCATAAAATTGATAAATGTTGCATTAAAATGAAGCCGTGACCCTTTGTTACTAATAAAAATTCAAATGCATGTCTTTTTTTTGTCTTAAATGGCCAAATTATTGTTTTACTTGTTATTTAAGCCATAGTACTCCGGTGTGGATCATAGCATAAAGAATATTCAGTCTTTTTTTGTACAGTGTTTCTCATTCTTTAGGCTGCAAGCTTGTGCACTGTGAATGCGTGAAAATCCTAGTGTGAATACAGTGTGTTCTTTGTACTAGAATAAAACAAAACAAAAAAGTTTCCATAGGTTGTGAAAGCCGTAGCTGTTAGTTTCAATGATGTTGATCATGATAAAAAATTAAAAAAAACGATGACGGCAGCAGAAGTGAAATACGGACACAAAAGGAGTTGGTGCCTTCAATATAAACATCCTCTTGTATGCAGGCCTGCGGTCTGGATGGGCCGCAGTGTGACAACATACCCCAACGCCGTCAGATGGTCCAGATCTGTAAACTGTGAAAATAATAGTTTTGTTTCTTGATCAAATGTGTCGTCACTTGGTCTTTTGGGTCTGAGGGTGTAAACTGATCATGGTTTTCTTAAAACTTGAGTTTCAAAATCTCGACAACATGCCTCTGTTTAACTGATGCAAAATAAGACCTATATATATAAATATATTCACACAGAAAACTGTCTCGATGCATTTTGTCTCATAAGCGCCCAAGGGTTGCCTGCTCACCCACCATTTAATTACAAAATCTCTTGTTCATCCCATTTGGTCAAATGCCTTGTCAGTGACATCTATTTTTAAACCTGAAATAAGCATGCAATGTATTCTGAACTAGATGTCATTGGTGTTAAGGTTACGAATTGAATTGCTAAATTACTGAAAATGTCAAAGACTTGTACATTTATCTGAATGTCAGTGAACTTTTGTCATTCATACGTTCACTGTTGTCTGCTTTTACAAGACAAACATGAAGTGCTTTCATGGAGTTGATTGGTAACGTGTTTTAATAACTTTCATTATTAGGTCTTAAAACATTATGCTACTTGAATGTACGCTTGTGTTCTGTTAAGCATTTGTAATGTAATAATATTAATAATGAAAGTTATTTTTGAAGTGTTTCCAGCAGGATTCTGGTCTAATAAGCATCTGAGAGGCTTGTAGAAACTGTACCAGGAGGCATACAAGCTCTTTCTTGTGATCTCTCTGAAAAACAAGCTTTTGATTTATACTGGCATTTAATGTGGGACCAATTTGTTTGTAAGTTTACACAGTTTACCACCGCAACTGTGCCATCATGCCACTTTAAAGACACAAGTCTGTTCAAACGATTTTTTTCAACGCATTTAAGGCTCATCTGAGTAGATTAAGCCCGTTTGATGTGTATTGGTTTCTCTCATCATTTCATTCTCATCTCAGACCTTTATAAGACATCCGTCACTTCATACCATACTAGGAGGCCCTTCTCACACCTTATACAGATTTTTACAAATCAAATGTCACCCCAAACTGCCACTGCTGTAAATACTAACCGACAACAAAATCTGACTTCATTCTGTCAAACAATTCTTGTGTTCAATAAAATGAGAAAAAAAATATTTTGTCTGCACTTTATACTTTCACATGCACATCTGTTCTGCACAAGATCTTGGCCGTTGAAACTTTTAGACATACTGAGACACTATCCACACTGTTTTCACATAAGCTTGTTTTTCATAAACCATTTTCATAATAACTTGCAACTTGGCAGAAGAGGCACTTATAATTTGAAATTTATATGAACACTTTAGTCATGCATCGGTATTATTTTAGTATATATAATTATGGTTTTAGTAGTTTTTGTAATTGTATGTGCTTGCATCAGTTTTTAGTTTTTTTTTTCTATTTATTTCAGTACTTCAGAAAACTTCAAAAACCCTAGAAACTTAGGCTGTTTATTGATGGGTTTCATTTAACTGCTTATCCCAAATAGTGTGACTTTATTGGGTTATGTTGTCACTATATCTTTGAACTATATCTTTGTCCTGGGCAACGCAACAGTGGAAATGTTCATTAGTTTATGTGTGTGTGTGTGTGTGTGTATATATATATATATATATATAGAGTACAGACCAAAAGTTTGGAAACATTACTATTTTTAATGTTTTTGAAAGAAGTTTCTTCTGCTCATAAAGCCTGCATTTATTTGATCAAAAATACAGAAAAAAAAATTTAATATTGTGATATATTATTACAATTTAAAATAATTGTTTTTAAATGTATTATACTTTAAATTATAATTTATTTCTGTGATGCAAAGCTGAATTTTTAGGATCATTACCACATGATCCTTTAGAAATCATTCTAATATGATGATTCATTATCAAAGTTGGAAACAGTTCTGCTGCTTAATATTTTTTCAGAACATGTGATACTTTTTTAGGATACTTTGATGAATAAAAAAAAAAAAAAAAAAAAGAAGCTATGTTTTTAAAATATAAATATTTTGTAATAACAATATACACTACTGGTCAGTAATTTGGGGTCAGTAATTTTTTTTTCTTTCTTTTTTTTTAAATAAAATCAATACTTTTATTCAGCAAGGATGTGTTAAATTGATAAAAAGTGATAGTAAAGAAAATATATTATTAGAATATATATTATTAGATTTTTTTTTATTTTGAATAAATGCAGTTCTTTTTAACCTTTTATTCATCAAATATATTAGACAGCAGAACTGTTTCCAACACTCATAATAAATCAGAATATTAGAATGATTTCTAAATGATCATGTGATAGACTGGATGTTACATGTGACACTGAAGGCTGAAAATTCAGCTTTGCATCACAGGAATAAATTATTTTTTTAAAGTATATTCAAATAGAAAACTATTATTTTAAGTTGTAATAATATTTCACAATATTACTGTTTTTTTCTGTATTTTTGATCAAATAAATGCAGGCTTGATGAGCAGAAGAAACTTCTTTCAAATACATTAAAAATAGTAATGTTTCCAAACTTTTGGTCTGTACTGTATATATATATATATATATATATATATATATATATATATATATATATATATATATATATATATATATATATATATATATATACACACACAGTATATAGTGTCTGTACACATATAGACCATCTGTAAATGGCCTTGGGATAGACCGAAATATTACTGTTGTAGTATTTAGGTATGACATAAAAATAAGCTATAAAATAAGTTATGAATATTTTAGATGATGTTTTCATAATTTCTTTCACCATTCTTTTTGTGAAAACACAAGACAAGAGCGTGTAGCGTGTGCGCATCATCACCACCAGATGGCGCACAAGACCACATACCTTAGAGTTTTGCTACTTTTAGAAACGCTACAAATTGGTTTTTGGCGTGATAACTGTAATGCAACTGTGAATAAACTGCTGTCAAAATAACTCATGTGCATTTCGAAAACCAAATTAAATGTGCCGGATTTCTCAGTTATGACGGTGATAGAACAAAGATGTATTTCGAGATTATGATTTTCTGATAATCAGGTGACTAAATAAAAAATAAATTTCGTAAGGTACAATGCTTTTTATGTTTTACTGTTGTGAAATGGCTGTAAAATGAATGAATTCCCGTCAAAAGTTCACATCTGTTGAAAGTGTTCGCTTTGAACAGCTGCACTTGCAGGTTGTCGTCCACTGGGTGGCAGTAAAGCACCGTTCCAAATGACGTGTCCCTGTCAGCGGATGACTCACAAGAGGCCATGTGATTAAAAACATACAAAGGCAGTGTTTTGATAGATATGTGTGTGTGTGTGTGTGTGTGTGTGTGTGTGTGTGTGTGTGTGTGTGTGTGTGTGTGTGTGGGTGTGTGTGTGTGTTTTACCATATTGGAATGACAGATCTGTTTCACTTTGTAGCCAGAGAAAGTATGACAACAGAATGAAAGGCACTGGATGTAACCTCTGTAGTTAATCCATTCTCATTTCTAGTATCTCTAAGTACTCCAAGGGTTTTTTTTTTTTTTAGATTAGGACATGGGCTCACAGATCCTCTGTGACTCATGAGCTTCTGAGTTCCTGAAGGCCTTGTCATCATGGACAAAACATCTGGAGAAGACGTTGGAAATACTGTATACTACGGTTTGATCAACACCACAAATGGGTCCTTCTTAAAATATGGTGACATATTTTGTCCCCTTACTTTTCAGTGATTTGAAATAGCCTATTCAAGAAACCCATATATATTATTTAAGTGTAATGATACTGATTTTAGTCTAATCAGTGTTTTAAATTGTTCCTGGAAAATTTTGAGAATTTGTTCATAAATGACCATTGTTTCTGATATGATTAAAGTAAAATAAAATAGAAAGTCCAGTTATACTGATTAATAATTCAATTTAAAACTTTTTGTTATTCTGTCAGTCTAAAAGTCAATATATTTTGAGAATGACCCTCATCTGAGTCTGTTTGATTTTATTAATCTCATAAAGCCAGGTTAATTACCATTAACTTATGTAAATGCTCCTGGCAGGTTCCACTGAAACAGACTCCACAGGGAGCAGAGACCCCATCGATCAGGTACTGATCTGTGTGTCTGAAACCTGCGTAAGTGGTCACTACCTAAACCACCTTTGTTATAATAGCCATTGAGTATTTGGGTATTAGCAATGGAAGTGTGTGGCTTTACAGATCTCCGCCCAAATAATAATGATATTTTTTTTTTTTTCCTCATTTAAACCAAACGTGTTCATCAGTGAATGTATGTCAAGAGCAGGGACATGTCTGTGTGCATTTCTGTGTGTTTTCTAATAGAGCGCCTTCACAATATTAGCAACAGATTAAGCTCTTGATTGAAGCTCTTGTCTGTGCACGACTCACGAGCCGCCGTCACTGATAACAGCGACAACGAGCACTTGGCATTATTTTAAAAGCAACACATTTCAGCGCCAGATCGCCTCTTATTTACCACAAACGAACGAAATAAGTAGCCTACTCTAGTCAACTAGAGATGTTTCATGTGGTATATATATATATATATATATATATATATATATATATATATATATATATATATATACGCATCCGATTCATATCAGATTTATTTCCACATGTACAGTAAATGAGGCCAGAAACCGACCTGAGAATATCGGAATCCATGTGCTTTTTTCCTGCTTATAGTCTACGTTCGTGGGCCATTTCCGATCCGTGCCACATGGGAGGAAAAAAATTGGAATTGGGTCACTTGAACTATGCAGTGTAAACGCAGCCTTTGATTTGCAAATTGATTTGCAAATTCTAAATGATTTAACAGAGCTTTACAAATGATTGCACAAAGAAAACTATACAATGAATGTGCTTTACTGCAGCTGAAACCCCTGAGCTGCTTATAAATCAATATACCAGCTTGATGCTTTTTGCCATCCTACATAAACATGTACAAACATTTCACATTTATCCATCATTTGCATCAGCTTAAATGAGCTCTGCTTTCCACATTACTGTGCTACTGCCTTTGCTAAATCAAGCACATGGATCATATTAGTTTATTTATGGTTTAAGCATATTTAGTTCATCATTGGAGGCATCTGCCCTGTAATGTCTCAAATTAATTTGGTTACTGCAGTTTTTATTCTTTTCAGTAGTATTTAAATTGAATAATATTTTAATTATATTTTAATGGTGTGTATCTTTATATTATAGTGTAATCAGGCAGCTTGTTATTTTTATTTTATATAAATGATAATGTATTAGCATAATCAGTTATAGTGTATTAGTTATTTTTATCAGTGTCAGTGTTATTATAGTTAACTAAGACTATACCAGCTTATTTTTATTTATTTATTTTTATTATTATTTATTCATTTTTTTTTAGTTACATACCACATTAAATTTTTTTCTGTTCTTTAGTTATTACCCCACAACTTTCCTGTTAGTCACATGCTTTACTGGGAAATAAATGCCTAAATCTTGCAATGTTCCTCTTGCTTTATTCTTCTACCTGGCATACAAGTCCTTCTTGTTCTTGCAGAAGAATGTTGTTGTCCCAACAGATTAAGCAGAAGAGAAGCGGCATAGTAGCATGAGCTGCAGTCGTGGCCCGTCCCGTCCCTCTCTGGCAGTCGGTAGACAAGATTGTGTAATGCTGGTCCCTTAAACCGTGCGGCGATTGCCAAACACATAGCATATGTTCTATCAAAAGTCTGATTTTAATATTTCCTGTTTAGATGCACTCACTCTAAACTTCTCAAGATGTTGATGCAATGAAACAAAAATTGGCTTTCAAATATTTATTTTGGTTGAAGCCGCAGCCATATGGTTTAACATGGTTTTCTTCTGGACCAGGGCCACTTTGGCATCACTTTTATCTCACTCTCTCTTTATTCTTTAATAACAGCCAACACATACCAGCAGATTAGAGGCCCCTATAGTCTTCCTAACCCCCGGCACTTAACAATGGTGTTAACTGGGGCCATACAGCTGGTCCAGTCCTGGATGGATCTCACACAGCGCCTCAGTCTGTGCAAGATGATTCCTGTTACTGGAATTATACTGTAAACACTTGTTCTTTATGCCTGGAAAGGATCAATCTGACAGTTGATCAAATCAACATTTGGACCGTTACTACTCATTTACATAACGTGATAGAAGTTAAAGCGACCGGGCCTTGTTTAAACGGATTAGACAGGACTGAATATAACATTATTAAATGACGTTTTAGTTTGACCTGTGTGTTGGAAGTAACTCTGCTAGCTGCTTGGAGTTTTCTGTTTAGTTTTGTCTGCCTGCCCAGGCCCATGCTGTGAAAGCCAATGTGCATTCCAGTTGAGAACATTCTGCTTCGTATCCTCCATGTCCTAAATCATTCTCCTGTCATAGTGTTCAAAATAATTTTCTTTAATTTTTCATTCCAGCTCATCCACGTCAATGGGCCTCAAAGTCATGCTCTAGCTCTCAGAGGAAACTGAGAACAGTCATCACCTTTTAACCCAAAGAATTGCTCCTGTAACCACAGAGACTGCAATCTAGGGTTGGAAATACATGTCGGTCTGGAAAAAACTCTTGTTATTCAGAATTTAAAAGTCCGGTTTGACAAATTTGCTATTATAAATCAGCGTAGCATATAGGCGGTCAATCATTACAGCTTGCAATTCATTGACAGCACTGCAGAAGTCTGTAACTCAAATGGAAACGAGAGACAGTCCAGTATACTTTGATATATAGCATCTCTGTTAAATGGTGTGTTCAATATCTGTTAGAAGACCAGCTGGTACCCAGGTAAAAATAGTAAGCAGGGGTTTCTTTTAAATTAGCCACTGCTCTCTTTACACGAGCCCAGCTGGATTTGTGAGCTTCTTTTATCTCTCTTTAGGTGAGACTTAAAAAAAGTGTTTTTAAATGAAATCTAATTTTTCAAAGTCCTAGGGAATCCCAGAACATCTCAGGGTGGTGGAGCAGCGACAGGGACGTCTCCCTGCCGCCCATCGCAGGCAGTCCTAGGATCCCTGTTTGCCACATGTCCTATCCCTTCTACGAAACTCCCTCTTTCTGCCTCCTCTGCCAGATTTCTGAGTGCCCTCTTTTGCTCACAGCCGGTGGTGCCCAGAGACTTCAAGAGCCGTTGGGTAAATGCTCCGATGTAGCCTCTGCAGACGATTTCTACCAGGAAGGTAAGAGCCCTCCACCCGGCTTGAGAGCATGCAGCTTCCAGCTCCATGTATCTCTCCTTCTTCCACTCAAAGGGTGCCTCCAGCCCCTGCTCCCATGGGATGTTCAGTTCGACCATAATGGCTGTCTGAGTAAGGATGGACCAGAGGACGATGTAAGGCTGTAAAGAAGTTACGGTGATCTCCGCCGGGAACCTTAGCTGGCGGTCAAGATCAGCTGCCATGCTCCACTCCCCTCCTGGTGACAGGAAAGACCTTTCTATCAGACTGCTGCTTTGGCTCTCTTCCCCTTGCCTGACAAAGTGGATCCGCTGCTGAGACGTTACTGACTGGGTCCTGTTTGCTTCCAGTCTGTATGTCTCCAGGACTCCAGCAAGCTTGCGCAAGACTTGGTCGTGGCACCATCTGTAACGGCCTTGGATCAGTGCTGTCTTGCATCCAAAGAGGATATTCTGGCTTGGATAAACTAAACAGTTTCACAGAGCAAGATATATCCATTCTTCCCAAATATGGCCGCATGTAGTCACAGCCGTGCTGCACGATTCAGACTAACAGCATGACTGTCACATTGATTTTAGACAACAGTTCTGTAAACAAGAAGTTAACATTGTCACTTATGTTGTACATACAATATTGCAAGTTACTTTGTCTGTTTTTGCCATGTCACTGATAAACACAGTGGTGCTGTTTTGTTCCTGAATTAATCAAGAATGTGAATGAATCAGTGAATGATTCAAATGATCTACTTATAAGGACCATCTTTTCTATTCCTAAAAGTAAAATGTGTTCTATATTTAGTGATGTGTTTATGAAAGATGAAACAATTAACATAATTAACATAACATTATCATTGGAAGATAATTTTTACATAAGAATAGACTCCTGAAAATTTTACCAAATAGCCATTTCACAAGGAAAAGGGTCATTATTTCTTATCGCTGAAGTTAACGTAAAAATAAGAATGCCTTGATTCCCTTTCAAGGGAATTCGAACTGCGTCCTCTAGCAGTTACTCTGGGGAACACCTTTGGCCTGAGCAGTATCTGAAGCACATGTCTAAACACGAAAAAAACATTGCCAGGCGACAGCGCCTTTACTTTCATTTCAGGGTTGTATGGCTCTCTGTGAGCCTTCTCTGTCTGAGAGTCAGGGGTTGTAGGCCCCTTACGTTGGGACCTCCCCCCGCCCTGGGGACCTTTTGGGTTGTATGTTCTCCTACTAGGCCTCCTCAATTAGGCTCATCCTCTTTCCCAAATGTAGGCTTGAAAGCCTTCTTGATGCTTGGCCCAGAACTGAGGTAATGCTCCTTTACCCATGAGGGGGTGTGGTAGTGTACCTTGCTCTCTGGGGGGAGCTTGACTGTACTCCCCTTGTTCTCCTGAAGGCCACCTGTGAGTACGGCAACAGTGCAGAAGCTGGTTCCCTAACTTTGGTATTGTACAGTGATGTAGTAACATCAAGTTGTCCCTTCCGCCCCATAGGACTGCCTACTTATGGTCTGGGTCTAGGTGACCCCAAGTGTGGTTCTCTTTCAACCATGTCTCCAGAGGACTGTGCATGTGACCTAAGTTGGGTGAGTAAGATCCATTTCATTACTTCATTATTTTCATTTCACAATTTTCACTTTCATTATTTGATTCACAACTATATTGTTATCGTTAGTGTTCTTGCAAATTTTGTATGTGTGCTAACTCTAGCTACCTCTTCATTTTGTACCACGGACTCTCAATACTGAGTAGTAGGGCCCCCCATGGGCCTCCCCTGTCGAAAGTCAGGAGATGAGGGCCCTATTTGGGACCTCTCTTGCTCAATCTGGTGACCTCTTGGCTTTTGTGGTCTATTAGGCCTCTCCTGTGGTCTATTAGGCCTATTAGGTTCTCCTTAGCCCAAGGTGTAGTCCTTGCATGGCACCCTTGGTCCTCTTGCACCCCCTGGTTGAGCTGATGCTCCTCACCTACAGTATGAGTAGGTGTAGCTGAGCAAGAGCCAGACTGTACCTCCCTTGTGCTCCCCGAGGGCTGCTCGTGGGTACATCTCTGGTATCCTGGAATCCTGGTTCCCTTGTTAGCAGATTAGCAGTGCAACCTCAAGTTGTTAGGTCCTTCAGGGTCTCCTTGAGGTGGTATCTTCCAGGTTGAGCACATTGGTACTCCTCTCCTCTCCCAACTGATATTGCGTACCCTACTCCCTAAATACCTTAACCAGGTGTTTTGGCTTCGAGAAGACACCCTGGCCAGGCCACTCATGAGGTGAGCTAATTCATTTTTCACCTTGAAGGACTCCTTGAGATTTAAGCTCCCTGTAGCCATGCTGCACATGTACTGAGCTTGAGTTCTCCTCTTTCGTTGAGTTGCCGAGTAACTCCGCTCTTGAAATTCCACTCTGCAGATATGACAGGTCGTCAAGCCCACAGTGTGCCTCCCTGTTATACTGCCCTTACAGCTGAACTGGTGAACTCCCATCTCTTTGAGATCCTTTTTGAGTATACCATTTTCCCCGAGGTATGAGTGTGATGGTATTCCCTTCTTCCTGAAGGCCTATTATTGAGTACTCTGTCTGAGGTCTGAGTCCCCCTCTCATCTCGGAAGCTCTGTGAGGCAACCATACCAGTTGGATTAGGCCTTTCATCTGGCCTCCCCGATGGCCACCTCTTGTGTTTGAGCCTGGCATTGCTCCCCTCATTACAGGGTCACTTATGAGCATGCTGCTTCTATTAATTTAATAGAGGAGCTTGCAGAAAACTAGTCATTTGTTCATTTATTTACTTTGTCCTGGTTTATGGTGCTTATCCGTTGTATAGCTAAGACATTTTCATTATGGTACCAGTCCAGTTTTGTTTGTTAACATTCTACTTATAAGGATGTGAACGAGTGAATGATTTAAGGTCAGTCACTTGTCTCCACTTATTTTGGTGTATCGATGTAACCTGCAGAAAGAGTCACTGAAAAATCCCCACCACTAATACAGAGACTGGCAGTCTGTCTGGAAAGTGAAAACACAAACAACCCGAGTGATACAAACAGTAGAAAGTCCCAGCACTGTTGGACTACATCAATGCTCTTGGAACACCACTCAGCCAAAAAAATGAGGACTGGAAGTAACTGTTGCATAATAAGATTCCCGGTTTATATTTTTTAGCTGTGCAGATAATGATTTTCTTTGCAGACCTACAGTGTAAATAAAAGTGAATGCTAATGATGTTAATTCTAAATTATGTTCAAATGCTCCCGTGGGCTGCAGCAGTTACTGTACAGTGAGAAATGTTTATAATGCATCTATTTGCATTATTGATGGGAATGAGGCTCATTTGAATATCACTGGACACGGACTCAAGGTAGTAAATCTACAAGACTCCACTGACTAATATGTTTAATTAGAGGTGATATATTACAGCTTATTAATTATTTACAATAACGGCAATCATGTCTGCAGTCATAGGGGTGAAGAAAATGAGGATCCTTAAAAGGTGAGGTAATGAAGGTACCAAAATAAAATTGAACGAATGAGAAATGAAGAAGTGGTGGTGTGCAATGCCAAGTATTCAGTTTCTTGGTATTTGCTGTAGATTTGAGGAGAATGTAGGAGGAGAGACGTGAAGCCGATATCCTTGAGCGGTTAAAGGCCTGTGTGCCTCCGAAAACCGCTGTGAAAGGTGGACTCGGCACTGGAGAAGAAAAGCTGCGGCCTCGCAGGGATTAGCCACAGGAGATTCCCTGTGGATAGCTGTCCCTTTTTTCCCAGGGACACTGTAATATGATTACTCTGTTGTTTGCGCCCGGTCCACTGGTTAAGCACTATGGAGAGGAGGGTTTGGCCACCTCCAGGATGGACAATGAGAGAATTTTTTTGGAGGGAAAGTTGGAATTCTGCTTGACTGAGGACAGCTGGGGTCTTACACTTAGAGAGGAGAGAAGGAGAAAAAAGTGGCCTTTTCTTTTACTGAATGAAAGGCATGTATGGTGCTCTGTACCACTGCATTCTGCAGAGGTGCACCAGGCAGGGTCAGCAGGGCTCTTTGGATCTCTACAGAGGCCCTGGGCTCCCCTCCTGCATCCCTACTGTTACACAGAGGAAAGGCATTCTCCGACAGACGTCACTGCAAATGTTTATCTTTACAACTAACAAACAGTTTTAGTCATTGCCCTTTTGAAAAGCTCCAGGATGTGTTGTTTGCAAAAAATAAATACTGTCGAATTTCATCACATGTGTTTCATTTCATTCCAATTAGTAAGTGTAAGCACAAAATGCACTCAATCTGAGGCAGTAACTGAATGTAAAAGTTTAAAAATCGGGCACTGGTCTATACTGGTTAGAGCCCTCTCATACTAGTATATATTTAACCTCTCATTTGAGGCCTCGGATGATGGAGTGTGTGTGTTTTTTTTATTTTATTTTCTTCAATCAGAGGATTGCTGTGAGCACAAGCCTTAGTCAGCGTTGTTTGTTTGACAGGCCTGTCATTAATCATCACTGGCATTGTTAAAACTGTTTTGAATGCCCAGGTCTTGTTCAACAGGGGGACAATAGTCTCTCTAAGCTGCTTCAGACCTGAAAGAAAGTTTATAAAATTTCCACCCAATGGAAACTGCAGGGAAGCTCCTTTTAAAAGGGGTTAGTATTCATTAGAACACTCTGGTTAAGGGCCCGGGCTGCTCCCATAAAAGAAAGAAAACCACCTACTACCATAATGGAAAAGTGCACATATGATGGACAGTGCACGTCATACTCATCTCATCTGACAGTTCTGAAGTAGACTTGGCACCGCCTTTACATTCCTTTTAGTGATGATGCCCTGCCCCTTGCTAAATTTAATAAAAGTTTTACTACCAATTTTAAAATTACAGTAATCAAGAGAATTTTTTCTATTTAAAACTCTTGTGATTAATGATGATACATGAAATATTGAGGTGACCCCCGATAGTACCTTGCAGATTCAGATCATTTGGTATTAACAGTCATTAGGATCAGATGAGCCGGTTATGAGGAAGAAAAGAAGACTGAAGATTAGGTGTGCGAGACAGAGGTCGGATATGAGGAAAGTTGATCAACTTATGATGTGAGAGAATGACTGTAACTGAATCTGTAACTTAGACGGGGGAGAGCAAGGATAAGTATAACAGTTTTTTTTCCTTAGTCATTTATAACATGTATGAATTTAGTTTGTCAATTAAATGTATGATCTAATTGAGTCAGATACATTTAAACTACAATTACATGAAGACTGATGTGAGATACATAGCCTATATCTGTAAAGGGGCATGCAATTTTTTTTATATAATTTTTTTATTAAAATTCTGAATATATATTTTATATGTACATGTTAAATGGATAACATCAGGGACCTACAACAGCAGTTATGTCTTAAGTTGTCATCTGTGCAAAAGCATATTAGTATTGGTAACATATTGGTGCAAAAACACCACAAAACATACATTATGTTTGAAGGTGTGAAAGTATTTGTATGATTTATTTATTTAAAATAAAACTGAAAACCCCAAATTTACAGATATAAATTTATATAAAAAGTTTTAACTCAACTTGCCCCAAACAGGTGTTTTTAAAACATTTCTGTCAAATATTGCTGAAACTTTCCAATATTCTAGGAAGAGATTTGGAGTCTTGATATGGGCACTGTTGTTACATTTATTGAGTGTTACAAGTATCCATGCTCTCCTCTAAGTCTGCATTTCATCTTGCAAATACAAAATGGTAATCAGTGGCTGAAATGTGCATGTCCTACACAGAGTGCAGAGATTATGAGATCTGTGACCTCGGAGAATGAGATTCTTGTCACTTGAAACCAGCAAAGGTTTACCAGCACAGTTCTATTGTTCGGCCTGCTGATACCACATCAGTATTGATCAAGGGATCACCTTGTCATCTAACCAAACAGGTATAAGGCTGGAGGGAGAGTGAAGGCAAATATGCACTCAGTAGGGCAAACACGTCTGTCAACATGACTATTTCAATCCATTAACAAAGAGAATGTCATCTATTCTTCTTAATGAAAAGAAAGCTTATTGTTGTAAATGCACCCAAAAGTGTGATGCTAGACATTTCTAATTAGATTTAAGATTTAAAGTATCAAAAATGTTAAATAAAATAAGTTCAAATCATAATAAAGTACCTAATAATATAATTAGGAATTACTGTGTTATAAATCCATTTAAGCCTAACTCAAAACCTGCAGCTGGCTCAGATATGATAGCCGTAGCCTTTATGGATGAATTGCATGATGGAATGGATACCTACATGATGAAAAGTTTCAAAGGAATTTTTAGCCATGCACAGGGAGGGGCATTTTGTACAGGAGGAAATCCAGCCAATGTCAGAAGTAGGGGTCACAGGTCATGGGGGCAGGGCCCCAATGCATAAGACACCCTGAGGACTATACAAGTGTAAAAAGAGCCTATTCAGTCAAAGCTTTGAGCGAGATTTACAAAGATCCACTGTTAGCTCAGTGAATACCTCTCATGAGCAAAACCTCCAGGGTATGTCATAACCTATCTCAGTATATCACTAATGATGATTTATATATGTGAATATGTGCTATGTTGATAAATAAGCAGCAAACACGCTCTTAGTGCATTCACCTATTTAATGATGTTATGCATCAAAATATGTATGTGTAATCAATTAAATGATAAGTGTCTGCAACTGTATGTATGCATGCTGTCACACTCCCACAGATCCAAGGCCAATGAATTGCACATAAATGCAGCTTTCATTAAAGAACATCATCTCGCATATGTTTATAATGCATGAATGTACAAGTGTGACTTTATCAAGAGCTTAGGTTTTAGATGTGTATATATATATAATTTACGAATGGTAATTTGTGTTTTTTGAAAATGTGTTAGCTTATGCTTTTGATTATGAAAAAATAAGTGTATAATTTGGGTTTTATCAGAGCCCTCTCCAGTAAAATGTGGATTAGATGGAGATTAGGGCAGTGCCTTTGTCTTTATCCCCAAGTAAGCCAGCACAGCATGCAGCTCAAAGGTGATGGCACTCTATGATCTCCCATCTCTAGCTTTACAGGGTCTAGTGCAGATTTGACACCATTTCCCTCCATTTTTTTAGGGTGTCATTGCACTAAAAATATAAGTGGCAAATGTAGCTGATGGCAATTGTAATGGAACTTGAATTTGTATAAGAATGTTCAGTTTGTCAGTACAATTTAGTGAAAGGTAGCCTGCACAATTTATTTTAAATAATACTAATTTAGTCTAATTCTAATCAAATTAAGGATATATTATTATATTCTACCAAGAACTGTTGTTTGATTATAAAAGCATGTGTTTAAAGGTTTAAATAGATGAAACATTCACAATAAATGAATGAATAAATAAAAAAAATTACAGTCAAACGATTGATCTTGTATGTATAACCCTTAATTTGTCTTTCATTTTCAAAACCTTTTTTAAATGTAATGTGTCTGTCAATAAGAAATAAGTGTGAATCATTTCTCTGATGCTAAATGCACTTCTCAAAAAAGTTGAAATGCTTATAATAGCTTGTCTTTATGTAATTTTACACTTAGGAACTTGAGTTAACTAGATTATGATTTGTCATAAATACATTTTATGCTTATTCATTCATTCATTTCTTTGTTTGTTTGAATTAATACTTTAATTGGGTCAAGCACACGAGGAATTTGGCAGAGTAACAACAGCTCACGGTACTCACATCTCGACAAGAACTACAGAAAAAAAAAACATTTACGTTTACAATCAAATATTGTAGTGTAAGCCTACATTAATGTGTAAAAATAGTGATTATTGCACTCATGGGTTTGTAAAGGTCTAAATATGAATTTACACATCGCGCTCGTACAGACCTAGAGCAGTTAGATTGTTATAGAAGTAGTAGCAAAGGTGATGGTGCTTGAAGGTTAATGATTAAAGCCCAAACGCTGTGATAGATAGTGTCCCAGACACGCTGGCCTATATTCGACAGCCCCCTAGGTGTCTCACTTTAGCAGTGTTTGTCAGGACTCCGGCGAGGATGTGTGCTGACGTCACCGCCGTGATGATTTGCTAAGCGGCGGGCAGAGAGGAGTTAGTGAGCGCGAGAGAGAGCGGGTACTGTGAACTGCGTTACTATGCTACAGTCCTAATAACCGCACGCTCGGAAGCCAAACGTGCAAGACAGGTGAGTACAGGCGCGCACCTTTAAAACACCCACGGCTCCTGACAGACCCATCTGTCTGCGTGTTTTCAGTTTGGGAAGTGTTCACATTAGGAGATGATCCGCCTTGTGTTGATCAGATGTGTTTGCGCTCAGCATCACGTCAAGTTACAGTGTTTCCACTGTTGCTTCAAGTGAAGGTGAATTGAGCGCACCGAAAAAGTGCAAGTGTGGCTGCCAGTGTGGCGCAGGCTCAGGGCACCTGGTGGATATGGCTGTTAATGTTCATCTTTACACATGTGGAGATGTTATGTTGACGTAAGCCTGTGTTTTAGTATTCGGGGGACGTGAGGTCTGCTCGCGCACCAGACAGTGACGTGCTTCCATGTGCTTTATTCTCAGCGTGACTTACTGTTTCGAATTGAGCATTCAGAGAGTTAAAATATGTCCTAACTGAAGAAGTGTGTCGTAGAACAAACAAATGTCGGGGTTTTGATGATTATTCTTTTGGTTGTCAGTAGGTCTGATCATTAAAATAGGGCCACCGTGGAGGTGTGTGTCAGCTGTCTTTCAAAATGAACCGAACTGTATTGGTTGTGATTTTTTTTTTAAGTACTTTATTATTATTTTTTTGTTTGTTAGTTTTATAGCAATACTGAAATAGAATAACAGAAATATTTTTTTGGTTGTTCCTCCAATATGTTTGCGAATGTAACGTTAATGAAATAACAAACGGGTCCTTTAACTTCAATTGATTCACGTGTATACGGTCAAATAATCATGTATTGATCAGTCAAATGAGCTCTGACTGGACTTTTCATTGGTCTTTTTTGACATATATATGAGGTAGATAACGGTTATCATAGCAGTAAGTTAGTTGACTCATGCGAATATGTGTTGATCGTTTCTTTACTTTTGTTTGAGTTGTTGTAGTGATGCACAGTTCGCGTGCGTAAACTGGCGTCATTATTGCTAACGTCTCATCAGTTAACTGCATTTCAGACAACTTATTAATTTCTCACTCATTACTCGCCTTCCTGTACTCTGTAGTAATTTAAACGGCGTGAACCCCTCCTATATATATCTCTAGTAGTGTCGCCATTTATCATAACTTTCGCTTATTTGCTGTCTGAGACGGTACATTCACAGTGAAAAGCCCGTCATTCACCGCTGAGATCAGTGTTTGATATAAAGACTGTTTATTAGTCTACTCTTCTCTGGTGAGGCTTCTTTTTGATCGGAAAAGCCGGGGGAAATATTAAATATCTGAGTATATCTTCCGTTCCTTATCTACTATTTTAAATGTATGTGAAAATGCTATAAACGTCAAGGCTTCCTCTCAATGCTATTATCATATATTCGAGGTGGATCTTCCTCTGATTGTATTCACTCAAATGTGATGGTGATGTTTTTGTTGTAAGATAGAGTTAAGTTGTTGTACAAAGCCGCAAATTAAGTAATACATTGTGATAATGGTAAAGTTAAATGTTTAACAATGTAATGAAAAATGGCCAAACGTTTGCCCTTTTTATGTTGACGTTTTTTTTTTTTTTTTTTTTTTTTTTTTAAGATTATCTTGTAAGTGCATTGGTCGTTTATTTTTATAGTATATATCTGATATAGCAGAAGAAAATTACATCCATATATAGTTCACTAATGGTGTATGGAAAGGTATTTAAAATAAAAATTGCAGTTTGGTGTGTTTTAGGAGCTCTGAGCCGTTTTGTGTCATCCTCTGTTCCAACTATTCCTGGCAACAGCTTGCCTCACTCTCCATGCTCCGCTCAGTATCCCTGTCTGTGATGGGAATACTGAATAAGATGCCATTTCATTTCAGGAGGCTGTTGATGGGCTTTGTGAGGCGAGCTCGAACAGATAGAAACAAAGGCTTGATTACTGCCAGCCTTTACTAACGCTAAAGCCAAGTTTACGCGTTTCACATGTGGGCCACTTGTCGTTTTGTGTTTTATTTTGTGCATTTTGATGAATTTTCTGTTTGTTTTTTAGGGATCTGTTGCTAAAAAGTTTCTTAGCTGTTAAATGATGCTATTTGTGATTGAAATTGATATATTTGTTTTTTTGTACTGTACAGATTACATTTGAAGTCTAATGTATTAGTATTATTGTGTTTTTTTTTTTGTTTTTTTTATTTAATGGCACCTTTATTTTTTATACTGAAATAATTTGAATAATGGCTGTTAATTTAAGAACAAAGAAAAAAAAAATCAAACATTATGACTTTGCCGCATCTAACTGTGGGTCTCTCTTTCATCTCTTTCTAGATTGACCTTATCTTGTTTACAAAGATAACTGAACAGACTGCTACGTGGAAAGAAAGACTCATGAGTTGGCCGTGTGGATTTGAGACGTTATGGATTTGACTAAAATGGGTATGATCCAGCTCCAGAACCCCAATCACCCCAATGCCCTGCTGCACAAGGCTAATCAAATGCGCCTGGCCGGCACGCTGTGCGACGTGGTCATCATGGTGGACAGCCAGGAGTTCCACGCTCACCGGACCGTGCTGGCCTGCACCAGTAAGATGTTCGAGATCCTCTTTCACCGGAACAGCCAACATTACACTCTCGACTTTCTCTCACCAAAGACCTTCCAGCAG
Source organism: allo-octoploid hybrid of Carassius auratus x Cyprinus carpio (assembly GCA_024542945.1). Lineage (NCBI taxonomy): Eukaryota > Metazoa > Chordata > Actinopteri > Cypriniformes > allo-octoploid hybrid of Carassius auratus x Cyprinus carpio. The sequence goes on along the minus strand of CM045068.1, from coordinate 9,884,281 downwards.
ATTCTGGAGTATGCCTACACTGCCACGCTCCAAGCTAAAGTGGAGGATCTGGATGACCTGCTGTACGCAGCAGAGATCTTAGAAATAGAGTACTTGGAGGAGCAATGCCTGAAGATACTGGAGACCATCCAGTCCTCTGATGAAAACGACACGGAGGTCAACATGAATGACGGAGGTGCAGAAGATGATGAGGAGCGCAAGGGACGGCATGGGAGAAACCTGAAAAAGCATTCCGTGGAGGAGGGCAGCTACTTGTCAGCTGCCCAGCAAGCACTGACCCTTCCAGGAATGGTGGATCAGAGTCCTTCTGTCTCCACCTCCTTTGGACTCTCCACCATGAGCCCAACCAAAGCAGCGGTGGACAGCCTGATGAGCATTGGCCAGTCCCTCCTGCAGAGCACCATGCACCCCGGCGCGGGTGCTGATCAGCCCCTGCACGGCAACTCCCACCCCATGATGGGAGAGATCAAGATGGAGATGATGCAAGTAGATGAGAGCGGAGAACATGAGAGCCCTAAAGCCATGGAATCCAGTGCCTCCAGCAACGGCGAGCGCAGCGGAGAACCCGACAAGAACCGCGATGGGCCCGGCACCCCTACCAGGAGCAGCGTGATCACCAGTGCCCGTGAACTGCACTATGTCAGGGAGGAAGGTGTGGGTGACCAGCAGCCCGAGGTCAGCCAGATGGGGCTGGAGGCCATGGCGGGGATGACCGAAAAACACTTGGCGTCGCTCTACGGCATTCCTCCCAACCACAAGAACGAAGCGATGCTCTCTATGCCCGTCTCCATGGCCTCATCCTTGCACATGTCCCCAGCCTTGGCCATGTCCATGGACTTCAGTGCCTATGGGGGCTTGCTGCCTCAGAGTTTCATCCAGAGGGAGTTCTTCAACAAGCTCGGCGAGTTAGCTGCTGGGATGAAGCCCGACGGCCGCAGCCCGAACGAGCGCTGCAACGTGTGCGGCGCTGAACTACCTGACAATGAGGCCATAGAGCAACACAGGTAAGCTTTTGTTTTTGTTTTTTTGGTTGTCGTAAACTGATGTTCTTCGCAAGTATTTTATTTTATAACTTTTTTCCTCCCCTGGTCCAAAGGCAGGTCCCTAATTTAATTAGTTTACTGCACTCTGTGAAACAAAGGACCACAAGGTGACCATATTTAGCAATTCTTTTGATTAAAGAACTTAGTTGCAGAGAAATGTTAGTGGAAGATGAGTCATGATGGTTAACTGTTGATTGCTTATCTTTTTTCATGCTGGAGGTCAATTTGCTTAACACTCTGCCTGTGGTGGATATGAGAGAGAATGATTGCAGGGCTGATTTACACCCGTATATGTTTTCCTCTTGCTTTCCCCTTATCAAGAAAAATTGCTCTTCAGCTAAAATATCTTTTGAAAGGAGTAAGGAAAAATAGGTCAATCAAGTTGCAATACAAGATCTTGTTATCCACCTTTTTCCTCAACGCGGAAGTAAGCCTATGGGTGAGACCTCCGTTTCATTAGCCGCTATAGGTAAATAACGAGGAGAATAACAACGTGCAGTAAATGGTAAAACTGTTTGCAGTACAAACCAGTGTGTTCTTAATTAAGATAACAGATTAAAATAATATGATAGGACACATCAATTGTCAATATCAAGCAGTAAATTAATTGTTTTGTACAGCTTAAAATAGCTGGATGCAAATGAGACCAGAAGCTAGACCCATAGAATTTACAAATGGTGGCGCCCAATTTTACATCAGGAAAAAGGTGGATAACTATTTGAAACAGTTTGAAATATTGCATAAAATAATATTTGTACAGTTAATTCATCAGGAAAATTAATGCATTCAATAAACAGAAAATGCTGTAGTAATTAAATGCCAATTTGCCAGTAGTTGGATATAAGTTATAATAAAAACATTGTTTTATCTGTTGTTTTTATAAAAAAATAAAAAATACATTTTTGGCATCATCAATACTTAAATATATGTGCATAAATTATTTTGCATACTGTAAGATGTTCATTTCAAATATATTGCTGCAATTGCACACAACAAGATGAGGCATTCCCAGGCTAGTGAAGAAAAATAATTATTTTTAACTTAATTCCGTGGGCCGTCTGTTTGTCACAGCTCCCAGGCGTTGGGTGCTGATCACTTCCAGGCCTGTGCTGGTGGCTGCCGAGTGGTCCTGGAGAGGCTCTGGCTGAGCCCATTAGCTGCACCTGGAGAGGGGGCAGGCTAATGGGAAGCAGCCCCCTGACCCCCATGGTGTGGCCAGTGATGAGTAGGCCAGCCTGGGCCCCAGCCACCCGGGACAAGGACAGCCTTATTAGCTTTATGAGTATAGCAGACTGTCCAGCCCAGGAAATGAGGGTCTACGTGTAGGACCCGTGCCGACCTCCACAGCGTAACCTTTTGGTCACTTGGCTGGCCTCTGGTTCTCGTCAGTGTGACTTGTGGGGGACGAGGTGAGGAAATCCACGCCAGACGTTATCAGCTTTTGAAGCCCACAGCCGCACCCTTGTTGCAGCGAGTCGCTGTCGACTAGACAAAGATTGCAGGATTAACATGTTGAACTTATTTGTACAATATTGTAGAATTGGACAAAACTATTTTTTATGTTTACATTAATTCATTTAGCAGACACTTTTATCCAAGGCGACTGAGGAACATGAGCAATTTGTTATAGAGCCAACAATATTAATAGTAAAAAATGCAATGATCATTGTTACAGAACTCATAAAAATGTACAGGTCATTCAAAACCTTTAGGGGTTTCTTTTAGATTCACATTTAATGCACTTAAAGGAGCCGTATGTAGGATTGTGGCCTAAACTGGTACTGCAATCACTATAAAAATACTGTAGAGCGGTGTATCCCCTCCCCCTACCCCCTGACTCGAGGTTGCCAGATGAGCTGCAGGATTCAGCAGAAACGTAGGCTGCTTCAATGAGCTTCCAATGGCAAGTGACGAACAGACGTACACAGTAAGTTTTTTTTTCTGTTAATTATGTTTATGCTTCATGAGAGATATTTTGATAAGGAATTATTACGAAAAAAAAATCGATTTACAAGTACTAAAGTTTTTGTCATAAGTAGGCTAACAAATAACCAAAACATTTGCCACAGCAATTATAACGCGGGACAAATTCAATATCACCAATGGCTATCACAGAGTTGTTTTCAGTTCCATCAGAAAATATTGTTAGAGTAACTAAATTACATTAGCAATGGTCATACAGGTCAACTTGCAGCATGTGTAACTTAGTCCACGATATACGTGAAGAACAAATGACGAATCATTTTTACTGAGGTAACATTAGGCTACTGACTGACATGAATACATGAAATGTCCATTGACATCAAGTACAAGTTAGCCAAGCATAGATGAATCTTACCTGTCCAGGAGAAAATTAGCAACGTTGGCGTCTGTGTTCAAATTCTTCTCCGTTTTCAGCCGTCTCCATCTTTCAAAAACATCTCCAATACAAATTCTGGTTTTATTTCGGACTTTGTCACGACGAATTTCTGAATTATAACGAGGTCTTTTTGATTTAGTAACATTAGACATTTTTATCCGACTGGAGTTAGGGTAGGTTACAGCAAAGCTGGCAACACGGATCCCGAAACACTACTGACTTCGTGATTGGTAGATAGGTGGAGGGAGGCGCGTCAGGCCAAAACACAAAATGACAACATCAACATCAGTTGAGGGCTGCAAGTCCACTTTTTAAATGACAATATCCTGGCCGGTCTACTGTTGTCAGTGATATAAGTATTTGAAATGAACATGATTTCTTAATGTCTAGTGACACATCAGGGCCATTTTATGATTAATTGAAATAGATTTCTTACATACAGCTCCTTTAAGAAACAGCTGATGACTCGAACAAGGGGCTAAGTGTGTTTATTCTTGTGTCATGAAGCAGGCTGTTCAGTTGCTATCCAGTGGAGAGAGTTTTGATGGGATAAAAGATAAAGTTAAAGTGAGCCAGTCATGCACATCTTGGAGTCAATTGCAGTGAGATGCAATGAGATTATAAAGCAGCAACTGTATAAAAAGGCACTGAGGGAAAACGCCACACATAGGTGTCTCTTCGGAGAAATTGATTATGTACATCTTGCCATAGCTGTGTGAGTTTTAGTGCCAGTTGTTTACAGGATTTCAGTAGATCTGCATTCTGTGGGTTTCTTAATGACAGGCCCAGGATTGAGAGTAAACCGGTTTGAGCGTTTGTCCTTAATCTGGTGGAATGCACAATGGTGAAAGTTCATCTGAGGATTCAGTTTCAGTCCAAATATTCATGCGTCTTTGCAAGTTCTCAAGATGGCATTAATAAATCCCTCTTAATTACTTTCATTATTCACTGAGTGAAAAATGCTCTTTCAACCTTGTGAACTTTAAGGTTGGTGTTTATCTTTGAACAGAATAATTGACAAGCCGTGTTCATTTAAAAGTTGTCTGTGCTTGTGTGAATCATCGAAGTAATTGCGCTGGCATGTCAGATTTTCTGAATTTGACTGAAAAGGATTGCAGTGATTTTTAGCAACACCATTGAGACTGAGAGCCATATTGTTTGATTTGGAACGTTAAGGGTTCTAAAGATGGGCACGTTTGTCAGTTTAAATGTGCATCATATGTCACAGTATTTATTTAAATGCTTAAAAAAAATTAAAATCTAAAAGATGCATTATAGTGATATTAGTAATTTCAAATCATAAAAATGCAGATGATTTTTATTCCTTTCCCACTCTTATTTTATGGCAGAGATATCATTGTACTTATCTACGTTACTTTCTTTTGAAATTTCAATGATTTCTTTTTATTAAAGGAGTGACAGTGTCTCATTTTCCATGAGGTTTCGTTCCTTTTTAAAGTTTTTTTTTATTTTTTTTATCACAGCTCCTGAAGGCTTGCAGCAGACGGGGCGGCAGCTCTTGTTACTAATTACAGATTATTTTGCAACATCTTGTGCCAGGGTCCCAGCCATCTCTAGCACTCTACGTGAAAAATATTTCTGTTTGAGAGTTCATTTAGGGCAAACAGGTCAAGTTAACTGTCTGAAATTATTCCCAGATTGGCACGAGCCTTTCTGTGTGTCTGTGCACGCATTTGAGAGTGAATGCATCAGTAAGTGCTTGCTTCCTGTATAAATTTAGCTTGCTGCATTCATTCCCCATTGCCCTGGGTTATGTCATAAAGCTCTGAATGATATGTGAATCACTTCCAAAACTGTGCGAGTGTCAAGACTATCCTATTAACTAGACCACTAGAGTAATCTTGTAATATCTGTGGTAGATGTATGTCTGAGGGTTGCCTAAATGAAGGCGTTTATTTGTTTTTCAATCACCCAGAGTACCCTACAGGAACTAATTTGATGTATTGTAGCAACTTTTTTTTTTTTGACACAAACTGGAGGAATTTTTTATTTTTATTTATTGCCAAGGAAAACAGTTTGTGGCCCTTTGACTCATGGAAAATGATTACAGAAATATTTCAGCAACCTGCCAAAAAGAAAATAATCAACATGCACTGCACTGAAATATCTCACAAAGAAAGAAGGAAAAAAGGCGCTGCATTTTATCCACACTCTTTTTGTTTGGACTGTCATCTTTGTGAAAGGAATCGAGTCGATTTTTTTTTAAGGGGTCAAATGATGCTATTTTCAAAGCTTATTATTTTGTGTATTGGGTGTAATAAATATGTTAGCATGCTTTAATGTTCAAAAAATGCATTATTTTTCACGTAAGGTTTATTATTGCAGATCCTCTATGCACAGTAATTTCTAAAGTACGTTGATTTCTACAAAGCCCCTCCTTCGAAAAGCACTGTGTGAAGCAGAACACGTAGTGAATCATGTTTTTTGTCTTTTTGCCGCCAGGTATAAGCAGAGAACAGAGAATAGAAATAGCAAATTATAAAAGATACTTAGGGGTTCTGATTCAGAAGTGCCAGATTGTCCTAGCTAAGTTGGAATTGCCCCATTTTTTTTGTAGAAACATCCTTTCTGCACAGCCGGCCATGTACTCTCCCAGGTTCAGGAAACTTTCCTCTGTAAATTGGGTTGTACTATTCTGGGACAGTGCTGTAAATAAATGTTAAAGGGGTGATGCGATTTCAAATTTTCCTTTTTCTTTGGAGTGTTACAAGCTCTTGGTGAATAAAGAAGATCTGTAAAGTTGCAAAGACTAAAGTCTCAAATGCAAAGAGATATTCTAAAAGTTAATACTCATCCTCGCCCCCCTGAAATGGCTCGTTCTAACACGCCCCCACAATATCTACGTCAGTATGTGGGAATATTTGCATAACGCCGCCCAGATGTTCATGCAAAGAAAGAAGGCGTAGCTTTTATTCTCGTTGTAGTATTGTTGTTGCCGCTGCCACCATGTCGTATAGACGCTGTGTGTTTCACTGTGAAAGCGAAACTTCTTTGTTCACTTCTTCGTCATGCCTGGGGCTGATCCGTGCTAGTCACTTAGGAAATACATAGGCCTGTCACGATAACAAATTTTGCTGGACGATAAATTGTCCAAGAAATTATTGCGATAAACGATAATATTGTCGTTCTAAGATAAGTTTCAACTAATATAATGATAATGGCATATTAATGCAGGTACACCTTTTCAAAGATCAATAAACTTTTATTTCTAAAGAATATTTAACACTGAAAACGGAAAACATTTGAAATATCCACAATAAATGAACAAAACAACTAAAAAACAATAAAAGCAATGGACTGTCAGTCTCTGTTAAAACAATGCTCTTGAATAAATACCAAAAGCAACCAAAATCAATAAATAAAATGGATGTAAACAAAATTGCACTTCAAAAAATATTAAACATTAGGCTCAGACATAAATAGTGCCAGTTATGACCTTTGTAAACAAACAAACAAAGCCTCAACAGGCCATATGCAAAAAACATTTGAAAAATAATTTCTCCAGCATAAAGCTTTGTTCAAATAAAACAAAAGTGAATTGCCGTCTATGTCCACCAAGGACGAGAGAGAGAGAGATTTTAGGGCAGATTCCGAGCAAGAAATACAAACATGTTGACTTTGTGTGGCTTAAAATGAACTAATTTTGTAGGTTTGTATGTTATATTATGCGTAGATGCCAGTTATGGATGCTCATATTGACCGTTTAACCGTTAACCGAAAGTAAACATTTTGACCGATTAAGGGGCCGTTCACATATCGCGTCTTTTGAGCGCTCAAGTTCATTATTTGAAATGTAGACGCGCAGTATGCGCGGTCATAATGGAAGCAACACGCTTGTTTTTTCCAGGCGCGTCCACACCGAATCTAGTTAAAAACATCTCAACTTTTCAGAATGATGCAAGAGCACCAGAACCAACTCAATCAGCTTCCTTCGGTGTGAAATTCCCCGTTGTTTTTGAAAAATGGGGTGCACCCAAACACTGCAGAGCTTTTTACTTTTCTTCGTAAATAAATCTTGTAGCAGAGTTACAGCAAGGGTTCTTCGGTGGTGGAAATCCATTGCTGAAATTTCCTCATAACGGAGATCGCAGCTGATGGATGCTTAGCAACGACAGACGCCTCAGGAGCGCAACTGCCTGAGCGCTTCGGGAAGGAGGATAAAGCGACGAGCCTAGCGTTTTCCACGCGTTTTTAGGCGCGACATGTGAACGGCCCCTAATATTATCAGTTAAACTTTTCTTTTTTTTTTGGCTGCATGGTAATTATATATATATATATATATATATATATATATATATATATATATATATATATATATATATATATATATATATATATATATATATATATATATTATAAATATAAATAAATAATGTGTGTGTTAACTCACTGAGTGCGTTGCAACAACACGCCTACAGACATATTTAGCTGAGCAAGCCAAATGAAGCGAGCGAAAAGTAGGCTACTAGGTGGGACCATTTCGACAGAAATGGCAACGAAGTTACTTGCAAAATATGCTACGCGGTATTAAAATAAAGCAGTAGTGCAAGTACAATGCAACGTGTGAGGCAAACATCCACAAGCAAATGAAAGGTGCTTCCCAAAGCTGGCCACTCTAGCGAGACGTTATTTCTTTATTCCCGGGACATCTGTGCCACCGGAGAGGGTGTTTTCTGCCGCGGGCTGTCCACAGGCTGCGCTCCAGACTAACCCCACATCATGACATGTTACATTTTTTAAATAAAAATTGAAAAAAGAAATTATCGCGGCTGGAAAAATTATCGAGCTAATTTTTTTTTATCGTGCGATTAATTGATTTATCGACTATCGCGACAGGCCTAGAAGTACATCAAGTTTGCACTGTGGATCACTGAATCTGCTTTCACTGTGGACGAAGCGACGTCCAGCCTGGGGTCGTGGTTGCTGCAAGCCCAAGGTACGCTCCTTCGTAGAATCCGCCTGCCACACCGTTCTCAAGCTGGCCACCTTTGCTCACTCAAGCTGGCCACCGCTCACTCAAGGCCGCGGTGTGTGATGCTGGGTTTTATGGTTTTGTCTTGTCTGAAAATGCATCATATGACCCCTTTAAAAAGCAATAGATGTCTGGTTTTTAGGTTGTTCTTCATGGCAGACAGGTGGAAGAAGGTTGAGCGTAGTCGAGTTAGCATAGGTAGTGCTAACTGTAGAGCTAGCTACAGTGCTTAAACAGGAGGCAGGGACTTATCTGTGCATATCAGAGACAGCGATAACCCTTTGCTCTCCTTTCCACTATACCAAGAGCAGATGGGGATGATAAGTCCTCGTTGTGCTACAGAATGAGATAACACCAGGCTGCAGTGAGGTAAGAGGCACCTCACAGCTTTCCTTGTATGCTCACAAGTGCAGCTGTACCTTACCACAGAGCTGTAATGCCCCTATAACAGCTGTCCCCTGGATATTTGACACACAACATGTACTTTGTGTTCGGTTTGTGTTCTGCTGCTGCAACAGTAAGCAGTGAGCTGCTATAATATGTGTATTTTGTCGATTTGCCCATGAAATTCAGTAAATCATTTTTGATGTTATGAAAGCCTCTTTAAAGGGATAGTTCACCCAAAAATGAAAATTACCTCATTATTTACTCACCCTCAAGTCATCCTAGGTGTATATGACTTTCTTCTTTCAGATGAAAACAATCAGAGTTATATAAAAAAATGTCCTGGCCCTTCCAATCTTTATAATGGCAGTGAATGGGGTATGACATTTTGAAGCCCGGGCCTTCTGAAGTGAAGCAGTGCATTTGTGTAAGAAAAATATCCATGTTTAAAACTTTATAAACCACAATCTCTAGCTTCTTCTAACTGTCGTATGTGCTTTCACGAGAGAGTGGTATTCCAGCGTATTACTTAGGACGTAGGCCATTTCAAAGGGGAGAGTTCATCCCAAAATGAAAGTTGTCATCATTCATTCACTCTAAAGTTATTTTTTTTAAACCCTGCATGACTTTCTTTCTTCTGTGCAACAGAAAAAAAGATATTTTGAGAAATGTCTTGGTCTTTTTCTGGTCCATTCAAAGATAGGCAATGGTCATCAAAATGGTTTGGTTACCAACATTCTTCAAGATATATTTCCACAATATCTATCTGGGTGAACTGTCCCTTTACCCACAGCCATCTTGGTAACTCCCCTGTCCAGCAGTTTTCTATATGTGTAATACGCATACAAATACAGCTCCTATTTATGTGTGTAATTTAAAACATTTTATTAAGATTTCAAATTGGTAATACAATCTGACAAAAAGTGCATCGTTATTTACTTTTTAAGATAGAATTGTATTTATAAATCTGCAAACAATCTGCCTATGTTTACTAGATTAAACAAACACTATCAATATGGCTCTTTTAACTGAAATGCAGGACTTTCTCCCATTCATTTTGCCATGAGTGGTCCATCTCCACCACCTTATATTATCTAGGATTTTTGTTTTTAGCTCTACGGATTTTCAGACAGGTTATATGCCATATTTTTAATCCTAAATTAAGCAAGGCTGTGAGTGGAAAAAATAAAAAATAAGCATCTGAATGAAAAACATACACATCACATTCATAATATACAGGCATAATGTCCTGGAAAATCAAAACCCTGGAAGTTATTTTTGAACTTGGACAATTTATCCATTTAGATAGTCTTAAAACTGACATGTTCTCTGTGCCAACTGATTTGATAGTGTGGTGTTTAACTCTAAAGCCTTATGGTAATTAAGAATGATTGCAATTAAGCCAACGAGACTTTAAACAAGTGGACCTTTCACTTTGTCAAGTTAGCCAATTAAGTTTCTGAAACTGCTCATGGCTGCTCTGAAAATGGGATTAATGCTCCCTAAAAATGATTTTCACCTTTCAATTTCTGGGACAAGAAATTTTGTCTTTTGAGAAATTTAGGATTCTCATGTCTAGTTGTCTAAAAATCTGAAATGCCTATTTTATGTTGGAGATGGGTTTTGTTAGTGTTTTGAGGATGAAATTGAGTCATTGCCTAATTAAAGCTACTCTCTTTCTCAAGATATTCTGTGGCAAGCAAGACAGCGTAGAATGAGGAAATCATAGTTTATCAACCAAGTAGTGTGAATTCACAGGTTTTAATTTATAGTTGCATATTATAATAGAATATGCTATCACAAACATTTATATTTTATATTTATCAATAAGTGAACCCTATATATTTAATGCCTTTAAAATATGTGTGTATTATTTGTGCTTTTTCATTTAGATGCTTGTATTTGTCTATGCAGCCCACATACGGCAGCAGCTGGCAGGTGCCCAATTATGGACAGGCTTTAAAAGCCCTGCTTGAACTGTAAAGATTTACACCGCCACCCCTCTGATCTGGAATCTGCCTTCTGTCCTCACTGTCAAGACAAGAGATGTATCGATTAAAGACTTAACACTAGGTTGCATCATGAGTATTGGACTTGCGCACCTTGAATGCAAGTCTGTATCTTCAGAGCCTCGCTGACGAAAACAAGTTTGTTGATTCATGTATCAGAGCAGTCCATCAGGTGAATTTCGCCACCTAACTCTTATTTGATTCGCTTCTGTCTACTCATATCTGAGGCATCACCTATAGAGGGCTCAGGTTCGGCACTCACATGTAGAAAATAAGAGACTTTTTGATTCGAACATGAATAAGGAATAAAAGTAAACACAGACAGGCAGACAGTGCTACCCCATGTTATTAAAGCGATAGGGATCTGGCTTGCCCAGTAAAAAGACATGACTGTTGCCCACAGGGCTTTTTTCACTGAGGTGCTTTTCACTGGCCGCTTTCTTATCTGCTTTCTGCAACTGGAGATGGAAGGATTACAGACAGAGCAGGGTGCTGCAAGCCCACTGTGGTGCCAGGTGGCACACTAACCGTCTGCGAATATATCTGAAGCCATTCTGCTCCACCACACATGTAGATGCACGTATATGTGCATCAAAATCAGATTTAAACAGTAGCCGTGGCGATGTAGATGAAGAGAAAGCAGGCTGGTTGAGATAAGACACTGGTGTTTCATAGAAGGTGGTCTTGTCTTTTTGGCTCTATTCTGGTTCTTTCTCACTCGTGTGACTGGTCAGAAATCAGATTCACTGCTGGTCTGAATTAGTTCATTGGGCTGAATTTGATGGGAAAAATCTATAGTTGCTGTACTTACAACTTAACAGAAAATGAAAGATTTTATTGGTTTCAGAGTTCCCTTGTAACTTCTGATTCTTTCCATTTGCCCTATAAAATGAACTCTGTCATTTAGTAACTATTTGACCTTTTAGATTTGTATTCACTTTATTTGACTTAATAGGAAAGTTCACCCAAAAATAAAAATTATCTCATCATTTACTCAGTCAAGTTGTTCCAAATATGCAGTTTCTTTTCTCTGTTGAACATAAAAAGAAGAAATTTTGAAATATGTTGGTAACCAAACACTTTTTTTTCATACTGTTGAAGTCAGTTGCCACCGTCACCTGTTTGCTTACCAACATTATTCGAAATACTTTCTTTTCTGCTCAACATAAGAAAGAAACTTATAGAGGTTTGGAAAAACCTGAGGGTGAGTAAATGATGACAAATTTTTCATTTTTGGGTGAACTATCCTTTTAATAGGATATGATGCATTATTGTGCCATCGTATCACTTTCACTGACTTTTTCATTAACTGTTCCCTCCTGGTGGAATGATCTGAGTCCTTAGCCATCTTCAAGAAAGACTAAAAACACATCTGTTCCATCTTTATTTGACCCTCTAACTCTAGCACTTTCTATTCTATTTGAATTCTACTTTATCTATTTATCTTCTTTTTTATTAAAAAACACTAGCTTTCTATTTTTCTATTCTATCTACTTGTTTTTCTTTGTGTGTGTGTATATATATATATATATATATATATATATATATATATATATATATATATATATATATATATATATATATATATATATATATATATATATATATATATATATATATAAACCTGCTACGTGTACTGCGTTAGGCTAACCGAGACTTTTGCACTTACATGTTGTTCTTTTGTTGGTTTTGATTGATTCTATTGTCCTCATTTGTAAGTCGCTTTGGATAAAAACATCAGCTAAATGACTAAATGTAATGGTATTTTAAATATCTTAAGTAAAATATACATATATACATTACACTTCTTGTATGCTCAAGAAAAGTCATCATCCAATTTTATTTCAGCCACGTTAATATTTCACAGGTTCCTCTTTTCAGTAAGTACAGTGTTTTAATCCCATCAATATCCCATTAGCATCTGGTTTCTTGCTCCCGCGACATGAAAGAAGACGTGTCGGTCCCCCCTCGCTAGTTCTAAGGCGCTGCTGAGCTTTGCGTACAATAAAGGTCTGGAGCAAAGGGCCAAGCCAAGCGTGCACGAGGGCTGTGTGAATGCACTGCTTGAGCTCCGGAATCCCCTGGAAGTATCAAATCAGAACCTTCCTCGGGCTTCCACCGAGAGGGGCTCTAATTAGCTCCTTTGTTGCCTGTTGAATGGGGTGCCAGAGATTGGCAAGGGCCCCCCGATAGAGTGATACAAGTGTGCTATGGAGGGCGTCATAAAATACCCATAACATTAGATATTTGTGATATCGGACCAGATAGGAAGCGGCCAAGCTGCATATTGGAGGATTAGTTTATGGGAAAAACCTGTGCCTGAAACGCCAAGCCCGGTAGTTCTTAGTTGTTTAACTGCTCAGAGATAAATCAATAAAGATAAAAATTATAATTTTAAGTCTTTTTGCTTCAACTTAACCTCAGTTGTTGCCTTAAAGGGATAGTTCACCCAAAAATGAAAATTACCCCATGATTTACTCACCCTCAATCCATCCCAGGTGTATATAACATTCTTCTTTTCTGACAAATACAATCAGAGTTATATTAAATAATGTCCAGGCTAATCCATGCTTTACAATGGGAGTGGATGGTAGCCCAAAATTTAAAGTCCAAAAAATTCTACCCATCCATTATAAAAGAAGTCCACACGGCTCCGGGGGGTTAATAAAAGCCTTCTGAAGCGAAGCGATGCTTTTGTATATAAAATATCCATATTTACAACTTTTTATACTGTAATCTCTAGCTCCGCTAACTCTCGTACGTGCGTTCATGAGAGAGTGGCGTCCAGCGGATGACGTAGGATGTAGGCTTAGCATAAGCCAGTGAGAATATGCTAGTCTCTTGAGAAACAAGTTTTGTTTAAAACCAGTGTCCTCTTGGTTTATATCAAAATCCTCCAATATTTTTCTGTACAAAAACCTTGTTTTGTATTACTAATTCGTGACCAGTGTTTTGCTTTGCTCTCTCCTCTGCACTTCCACGTTCATCACCTCCGCATTTGTCACTGCATTTGCCTACGTCCTACATCTTCCGCTGTACGCCACTCTCTCGTGAACGGGCGAACAGAAGCTAGAGATTAAGATTTTCATTTTTGGGTTATTATTAGTAGTAGTAGCAGTACTAGTAGTAGGGGTGTAAGAAAATATCGATGCACGTGAGTATTGCGATATTTTGTTTGGCAATACTGTATTGATTCTAAAAAACGGAATATCGATATTTAAAAAACGAAACAAAAAAACATACAAGAATCATGGCAGTTGTTTTGTTTAGAGTTTATATCCCACCCACTAGATATCAGTCTTTATCTCTGAACTTAATCAGTGACAGGAAATACTACACACATTGTATGTTACAATTGTAAACTTAAACTGTGAACCTTTTAAAGCAGGGTCTAAAAATATATATGGTCTTTTTATAAAATACATTTTATACATATACATTTAACTAAAGGATCCTTTCATTTTTCCCCTTTACTTGTATGGCACAAAAAGTGGTTCAGTAACATTGAATGTTACAGGTACTGATTATTGCAAATGCAGATCCCACTGTGTTCTGGTTAAATAATTTTTATTTATTTATTTATTTATTACTAAGGTTTGCATATGGTGGTGTGTTCTTAATGATAGCTTTCCTAAAAATATATCCTATTCCTAATTTAAGAAATATCCCAATACATCGCCTTGGTTACAGTATCGCAATGTATCGTGTTGCAACCCATGTATCGTGATTCATATCGTATCGCCAGATTCTTGCCAATACACAGCCCTAGTTATTATTAGTAGTAGTAGTAGTATTTTATATATGTATACATATTTAAAATAATAATAAATTCTAATTTTTTTTTTACGTCATGCTATTTTCCTGATTGTGTGGATTCCTGTTGAAATAACCGGATATTCTGGATTTTCATTTGAACAACGGTAAATGTGACCACACCTTATGACGCTGGTTTTTTTTTTTTTTTTTTTTTTAGCTCCAATACACATCATGAAAGTGCTCTAATTTAGTGAATTTAGTGCCAACACCCCCTCAGTGTTTTCTCTGTCTTTCTGCCCCCATCTCTTTTCTTACACTCTGTGACTTCCTCTCTTTCTCCCCCTTCTGTGAGGGGTGGAAATTGAGTTAGTTGAGACATGGCCTAAAGAAGCCTCCCTCTCTTTCTCCTCTATTATCTCCTGCCAGAGGCATTTGAGAGATATGGGATGGCAACTCTGAGCAAATGCAGAAAGCCAACCGGCACGTTTTAAACTATGTTGTAATCCAGGGAGATCAGTTGGATAAATGGTGGAATAAAGCTCAAACTATAATTGATTTATGTATTTGCTGACTGAAGACGCCTTCGGTGATCACTAGCAGGACAGGATGAATGATTAATGGCTTGGCCTTAAGAGAGCTTGTTTGAGTGAGAGGCCGTGCCCTGCACTTACATTACCAAATACATCTGAGCTCTAATTCAATAGAAGAGAGATTATTTCACTAAGCACACTACCTTCATTTAGCCTCAGATTGAGTGATGGCCATCGGTAAATCACCATTGCTTTGCATACATCGTGACCGTTGTGCTCTCTGAGTCATGTGAGACTGAAAACATTTTATAAAACTAAAATGGCCCTGTAACGTTTTAATTACCTCAAAGTCTGTTTCTCATGCTACAAACAGCCAATGTTGTCAGTGACACGCACTTCTTCATCTCTCTTTCCGTCTGCTCGAGACAGACATGAAACTGAAAGGTTTTTTTTTTCTTCAGATGAATTGATTTAGCTTTCTACCCTGTGTCTCTCAGACTATTTTTGACCTGTCACCAAAATTGAACTAGAGTTTTATTGGCACGTTACACAGAAAGCTTTCTCTCCCTTTAGTTCAGGCTGAAGTGTTTTTGTGTTCCCTCACTGTCTGGGAGTCCAAAAGCCATTCCATTTACTGGACTGATCACAAGGGCTGCCCACTGTGACACGTCATGACTCACATGGCATCATTTCTGCTGTTTGTGTCCATGGCAGAAGGAAACTGATGATGCTGTCAGGACGTGCTGTACACCATTAAGCATAGAGCAGAAAGGAGGCTCTCTGCTTCTCCCCTACATGAGCCACCACTGTCTCGCCCAGCAATTTTACACCCCGTGCTCTTTGTTTGACCTTCCTGTGAAAGAAAAGTCACATTGATCCTGTCTTTGGGGTTGGCAGCAGTTACTTTTGAAGAGCCAAAAATGCATTTTGGCTGGGATTTCTCAAGAAAAACTATTGTGTCAGCCTGACTGTCTGATCCATTTTGGTATTTTTAGCCAGTTTAGTGTGTAAGTATCAATCTGATTAGCTCGCTTTATGCAACATGATCACTTTACACGTCATTCAGGTGGTCTCTTCTTAAGTGGGTGGTTTTTGGTCAGAGTAATGAGGACCATAACGAGAAGACTTTTTCTGCTAGTCGAAAAAAGTCAGTTTTTTGCGCAACTATAGAAGAGCTGGAGTCCTCAACAGGTGTTGGTGTCCTTATCAACACATCAAACCTTATCTCAGAGGCTCAGCTTCCTGCATCCTCTCACATGCATCACAATAACTTAGCCTCTGACCTCATTCCACACTTGCACCTTGTTGCTCACCAAGCCTGAGCTGGGTTTCTCCATCAACGGTAGGGTCACCCTATCTGTCCTCCTACTCTCACAAATAAGACTCCTGTGGTGCAGGTTCTCAAAGCTGTTTTATAGAATATAGAGGGCTCAGTCAGGAGGTCTGATTGCGTTATTTTAAATCCTGTCTTGGGTGTAGTGCCGAGAGGGTTGGGGTCTTGGAGCCATGAGAGCTTGTATTATGAAAGGTTAGTCTGTTACAGTAGAGTGGATGCAGGGGGTCCACAGACAAAGGTGGGGTCAAACAGGCCCCCATTATTTACAGTAGTCCCTTTCATTGCCCAAGTGAAACAGGAGCCTCCAGGGGCCTCATGGGAAGAGCAGTGTTTTTGCTCGGTCAGGCCTTCAAAAAGGTCAAAGAGCATTGTGGGTGGGGTGAGCTGACTTCTAGGCCTTCATAGAGGGTCTTTTATTGATCAGAAAAGAATCTGACACACAGGCAAAGTGGGACCAGCATGTGCTTTGAGAAGAGGAGAATGATCAATGAGATTTCTCATGTCTGCTTTACATCAGTTGACTTTCTTCTCCCAAATTTCTAATAATTTTAATTGATTAATTCATTGATTAAATTTCTTTATTTCAATTTCTTTCTTTTTTTTTAATTTTTATTTAGTGTAATTAATTTTATTCTTAATAAATATTAAATCAATTAAAAATAAAATATATACTTTATTATTATTATTATTATTATTATTATTATTATTATTATTATTGATTTATGATTTTCCAATTATTTTTAAAATTCATTTATTCATTTATCCTGTGTCTGTGGCTTTGTGTGACTGGCAGTTGCTAAGGGAAATTAATCATAATTGGACCACAATGTCTGCAAAAATGCAGCTCCACATATGGTTTTATATTGTTTTGAGTCACGCTCTTGAAAAAACAGACACGTTTTGTAATATTTTATGCCATCTTGTTGGACTCAATACCCAAAGCGTTCTGAAACCAGTAGTATTTGTTTTCTTTCATTAAGTAAGGGAAAGTAGCCCAGCCATCTCCTGGCTCCACTCAGCTTTATGGAGAGAAAATAAAGCACCATCTGCCAGTAGAATCCTGCATAATCTTGGTGTAATCTTGACTTAAATGCTAAGAATGAGAAGCGAGAGTGTTCAAAGAAAGAATACATACAATACGCATAACCGAACCGTCTGCCGGAACAGATTTTATTATTTTTAGGCACACAATACGGACAGGGTCAGAGTTCATGGGGCAGAGGTCTGCATGCGGGAGGTAGGAATGGGAGGGTCTCAGGGGTCCAGTGTTGACCCCAACCTTTCGGACCATTGTCCTGAAGAGCACAATGGATGGTCATCCTCCAGTTTGGCCTACCTCAAGCTGAGTTTGACAGAGGCTTTGAATTTGGTTGACACAACAGTGAGCAATCAAACAGTGAAAGAGCTTTTTGTTCAAACTCAGAAAAAAAAATGCTAATAAAAAGCCAAACCTTGTATTTTGTGTGAAGCGATTTGGTTCAAGCTAAATAAGTAAGCAATATCTCCACTTTGAAATTGTTTATTTAAATAAAACATTGTATAAATAGCATATATTTTACAATCCCTTTCCCTTTTCTCATGATTGCTCACAATCAACATATAATACACCTGTTCCTCTTGTATAGCACTGTCTGTCTGAATTGTTTTCCTAGTTGCAGTGTTGTTCAGACTGCACTAGAGACCCAATCACCTGCATTAGGAGCACATCACCCTCCATCCACTTTACAGAGTTCTTTTCAGTCCGGTGGGTTGAAATAGAGTTGTGCTGTGGAAATGCTGATTTGTGAGCGTGCCGTGAAGTGGCCCACAACTCTTCTCCCCCTCCTTCCTTTGTCTCTCAGCTTCTTGTGCTCCCATTATTGTGATGAGGTAATGGGTCCCTCATTCTGCCCCTGTTAGCTGATTTCTGTTGTATAATGTGTGGAATGGTTAAAAATAAACCTTTGTATACTAGTTAGTTGAGGGGGAAGGGTGGGAGGTGGGGTGGATGAGAAGAGAGGCCCAAATTTAAATCCTCTGAGTGAGCTATTAATGTCTAATGCCAGGGAAGTCCATATGCTTCCTATAGATGTGTGAGAGAGGCGGAGATGGGAAACCCTGAACATACATTGTAGCATGTGTTTTTTTATGTGGTGTCATGACTCCAGAATGCAGTGAGAACTATAAGTGCGAATGATTTGATTAATAATAGTGATATTATAATTACTGGTATTATTTTTCATCTATTGCTTTTGTAAAAACATTCATTATATATGAAAATATGATTACACACACATTCAATTTAATACTGAATAACATCCAGTGGTAAAGAATGCTTAATTTTTTTTTGTCATTTGAATTTTTAAAAAGGTTGAAATTTTCTTTGCCCAGGAACACTAAAACAAGGTCACCTTGTCCATTTTCCAGGTCAGCTGAATTGTTACTGTTCCCTGAATTTATTCTGCTACATTTCACTTAAACCGATCTCAAGCTGACGATGTGCTTGTATGCCGTGAGAGGTACGGTATGACATGCAGTGGCACCGTCTCAATCTCTGTCCATCATGGGTAAAATACAGGTGCATCTCATTAAATTAGAATGTTGTGGAAAAGTTCATTTATTTCAGTAATTCAACTCAAATTGTGAAACTTGTGTATTAAATAAATTCAATGCACACAGACTAAAGTAGTTTAAGTCTTTGGTTCTTTTAATTGTGATGATTTTGGCTCACATTTAACAAAAACCCACCAATTCACTATCTCAACAAATTAGAATATGGTGATATGCCAATCAGCTAATCAACTCAAAACACCTGCAAAGTTTTCCTGAGCCTTCAAAATGGTCTCTCAGTTTGGTTCACCAGGCTACACAATCATGGGGAAGACTGCTGATCTGACAGTTGTTCAGAAGACAATCATTGACACCCTTCACAAGGAGGGTAAGCCACAAACATTCATTGCCAAAGAAGCTGAGTGTTCACAGAGTGCTGTATCCAAGCATGTTAACAGAAAGTTGAGTGGAAGTAAAAAGTGTGGAAGAAAAAGATGCACAACCAACCGAGAGAACCGCAGCCTTATGAGGATTGTCAAGCAAAATCGATTCAAGAATTTGAGTGAACTTCACAAGGAATGGACTGAGGCTGGGGTCAAGGCACCAAGAGCCACCACACACAGACGTGTCAAGGAATTTGGTTACAGTTGTCGTATTCCTCTTGTTAAGCCACTCCTGAACCACAGACCTGGGCTAAGGAGAAGAAGAACTGGACTGTTGCCCAGTGGTCTAAAGTCCTCTTTTCAGATGAGAGCAAGTTTTGTATTTAATTTGGAAACCAAGGTCCTAGAGTCTGAAGGAAGGGTGGAGAAGCTCATAGCCCAAGTTGCTTGAAGTCCAGTGTTAAGTTTCCACAGTCTGTGATGATTTGGGATGCAATGTCATCTGCTGGTGTTGGTCCATTGTGTTTCTTGAAAACCAAAGTCACTGCACCCGTTTACCAAGAAATTTTGGAGCACTTCATGCTTCCTTCTGCTGACCAGCTTTTTGAAGATGTTAATTTCATTTTCCAGCAGGATTTGGCACCTGCCCACACTGCCAAAAGCACCAAAAGTTGGTTAAATGACCATGGTGTTGGTGTCCTAGACTGGCCAGCAAACTCACCAGACCTGAACCCCATAGAGAATCTTATTGTCAAGAGGAAAATGAGAAACAAGAGACCAAAAAATTCAGATGAGCTGAAGGCCACCGTCAAGGAAACCTGGGCTTCCATACCACCTCAGCAGTGCCACAAACTGATCACCTCCATGCCACGCCGAATTTAGGCAGTAATTAAAGCAAAAGGAGCCCCTACCAAGTATTGAGTACATGTACAGTAAATGAACATACTTTCCAGAAGGCCAACAATTCACTAAAAAGTTTTTTTTTATTTAATTGGTCTTATGATGTATTCTAATTTTTTGAGATGGTGAATTGGTGGGTTTATATAGCCTTAGAAGCTGGTATGGCGTTTAAAAGAAAAGAAAGAAAGAAAGAAAGAAAGAAAGAACTGGTGGGTTTTGTTAAATGTGAGCCAAAATCATCACAATTAAAAGAACCAAAGACTTAAACTACTTCCGTCTGTGTGCATTGAATTTATTTAATACACAAGTTTCACAATTTGAGTTGAATTACTGAAATAAATTAACTTTTCCATGACATTCTAATTTATTGAGATGCACCTGTAATTATGATGCTGAATGTGAGGTACAAAGTGAGTGAATCACAGCACGCTCTCTCTCTCTTTACCTCTCAAAATGTGCAAATGGCTTCAACTGGTCACACTGCGTCTGCACTATAAGCAAGCTGCACAGTTGACACAGGAATTGTCACTTGCACAGTTGAGGTAGTGTTGCATCGTCACTTAAGTTTATAATTTGCATTTCTTTAAGACTTGTTTAAACCATTCAGCACTCGCATGCTCTCCTAGATGGCCGCCTCAAATACACTCTAAAAAATGATTTTGGGGACCTGTTACCACAGCTTAAATAAATGCATGCTTGCAAGTTAAAAATTCTAATTCATATAATTTAATTAAACCTTTTAAGTTGCAAACGTTATTTTAAGTTCAGTTAACAATGTTGATCATTACATTAACTTAATATTGTGTGTAAAATAAACTCAAATTTCTGCGTTAATTGAATTTCTTGTTTTTGTAGTAACTCAATAAAATTGTCTTGTTAACTTTGGAAATTGGCTAGTGGATTTCTAGTTCACAGAATGCTTTGCATAGGACTAAATAACGAGAGTAAATTTTGAAATTAAGTGTTATTTTGTGAGGGTTTTTTTTAGTGAAGGGAAAGACCTATTAGTGTTTAATGCTGTTATGTTTGACATTTAAAAGTGTTTCCATTATGTTGAAGTTTTTATGGTTACCATTGTGCTGAAGAGTAGACCACATGAAGGAAAACACTACAGTACATTGACTACATTGAAGTAGCATTTAGCGTGTGCTATGATAGCTGTGGATTTGAACCGAAAAAAGAGAATATAAATTGGTTCCAGGCTGAAAAATACATTAGTTGGAGCAACTTAATTTTTTGAGTAATTAACTTAAACATATGTTTATGTTACACATTAAGTTCTTCTAACTCAATGTAGTTTGTTGGTTGAACATAATTTCATAAGAAGTTGTCATAACTCATTGATTGATTGCAAACTGTTACATTATTTTTTTTATTTTTTTTTGAGCTAATGCATTATTTTTTTAGAGTGTACAGCTCACAAAATCAGCCTTTCACTGTATGTTATCTCAATGCAACAACTGCCCCGTTGTAAAAACAAAAATGCACTGCATGATCAAACATTTAGGTGAAAAATTTCTAAAAAAAAGCCCCCCCCCCCTCAACCCCTCAAATTAAAAAAATCCCCCTCACAAGAGTCACCTAAGAGGGGAATTTCCCCATTTTCAAAAATGAAATTCAGGCCCTGAAAAAATGTGAAGAATTTGGTTCCAAAACGCGATAAACGCCATTAAAAAAAAAAAAAAATAGTTTTTCGTTATTGAAAATCCATCTTTAATTTTATGCAAAATGTGATGTTATTAGGTCATGTTTTCTCCCTTTTTTCCCAAACCGTGACAAGTGGCATTCTCCCTTTTTTTGCAGAATGGGATATATCCGCTCAACCAATCACAGCGCACCATTCCACGCACTGTAAACAGTAACAACCAATCACAGCGCACCATTCCACGCATTCTAGACAGTAATGGCGGCGCTTTGAATACACTCCGCATCTTAGTTTTACTCCTCTACTTTCTACTTTGTGATCAACAAACAAGGGCTACACAATAAATCGCATGTGATTGTCATCCGCATCTCGTCAGTAAAGCCGGTTCTGTGATAAATAGTACCGGGAAAACTCCATCACGGGCTTTTAGATGGAGCGACATTTAATACACAGAGCCGTACATCACTGACAGGCTGCGCTATATCGCATTCATTAGATGAATCGCATTCGATTATGAACGTGATATTGCGTAGCTTGTCAGTGTTAGTGTTTTTATTAATGCCATTTATGTTTTTGTTAATACAGCACATAGCACTAGTCAACTAAATGAATGTAACATGGCAAAGATTAATGCTCTTTTGGAAGTTGAATGTAAGGGAAATGTCATTTTGGAATTTCTGTGGTCTAATGTGATATTGTTAATGTTTTGAAATTATGAAATTTTCTTTTATTGCTGTAATTCATTTATAGCATTAACAAGATGACCAATTGAATTCATTTTGGAAGCGATGACTAAGGGATGTATTTTTAGTCCAGTGCCTGTATAGAAGTATTGTTTATGATATAATATAATTAGTATTGACCAAGTTCAGAGGCTGTCATATGTGGATCAACTTACTATGTTGTGTATTTTCATCAGTTTCAATATGAAAAATAATATTGATTCAATGGATTTACTGCATTTTGAGAAAAAAAAAGTATCAATTTTATAAAATAATACAATTTTATAATAAATCTTTGAAAATCAATACCTGGAATTTAATTTTTAATACTATTATAACCTAAAGATGCTATGTGAAAGTTTTAAACAGAATATGGTGGTTTTCAACTTGCCACTTTCCTGGTAAAGAAAACACATTTTTACTCAAATGAATCAAAATGGATTTATTGTGTTTTGGAACCAAACTCTTCATGTCTGTAAAAAATCTGATTGGAGCATCACTATAAATAATTCTAAAAAGAAGGCTAAAAAACATCAGTATCTGTGATCATTTCGGCAGATACTTCTTCCTGTGACTGACAATCGGTGATCAGCTTCAAAAATCCTGATCGGAGCACCCTTAATTTAAATGTTTTTAGTTTCTCCTTGCTAGATGGAAGAGAGCAAACATAGTCAGGGCTGATCCTCTCAAAGCTGTTGTGCTCTGGCTGCTGTTGTTATGTGGACTGGAGAGGGTCACATTTTCTTCCTAGTCGGTTATATTAAATAAAGAGAGCCACAATCCACCGCTGAAGGCCAGTAGTTGCAGTGGAACTGCGAAATCGCCCAAAGCCAAGAGATGATAGAGCTTTTATATAGTGTTAAGGTTCTGACCCTTGCCTTTGATCGATCTGTTCCCTTTCCTCGGTAAGAGGCAAGGATCCTCAGCCTTGTTGAGAGGTTAAGTGACAATGGAACTGATTTAATGCACATTATATCACCAGCTGTGCAGGGCTGTTGTTCATTTTTTTTGATTAGGTTTTGCAAGAGAGAAGTATTTTTTTTATTTCCTTTCATGTGTAAACAAATCATTTTGGACATTGAGTGCATTACATAGTGTCCTAACCAAATAAGTGATAAAAGCGGCTTCTTCCATGTGAATCAGTGTTTGTCTTTCCATGTGAAATAGACCTTTCACTGTCCAGGTATATGGTGCAGTGGTGTAATTTTAGACAACTGTTGATAACTTGTTGTTTTTCCCCTTCACTTTGATTTCCTCCCCGTCTCCATTTAAAACAGAGAGAAGGGTGACCGAGTGCAAGCTTTTACGATTGTATTGGAGCAATGTTGCATGCTCTGGATGTGCTAAATGTTCTAAATCCAGTAGCACTACAAGAAATTTAACTGTAGTTATGGTGTTCAGCAAAGTTTAGAATGAAGGGTTTTGAAAAATCACATTATAACATTCTTAAATGTGTATACATACACGCAGTTAAAAAATATGGGCTCAAAAATGTTTCTTGTCCTTTTTTTTATTAATTTAAGTTTAGATTAATTTAGCAAGGATACAATAGTTGAAACTGATTGAATCGAACTGAAGTGACAGTAAAGATATTTATAATAATGTTACAAAAGATTTCGGTTTGAAATAAAGACAGCATAAATTAAGCAGCAAAAACTGTAGTCAGCATTGATGATAGAACCTATTATTAGTAATTGAGCACCAATAAAAATGATAATACCTGGGCACACATCAGCATATTACAAAGATTTCTATAGGGTCATGTGACACTGAAAACTGGAGTAATGGACTGAATTACTGGACTAAATTATTTTTAAAAAATATATATCAAAACAGAAAACAGTTATTTTATTTTGTAATATTTTATTTTAAAATGATACTGTTTTACTGTAATTTTACTTAGAAAATGCAGCCTTGGTGAGCGTAAGAGACTTTTTTTTTTTGTTCTTTCTTTCAAAAATTAAATGTTTGTTATTTTTAAAAATAGGGTCTGGAAAACGAATTTACCCGACCTTGTCAGACTGGGGCTTTTGTGCTTCAGTGTTTTGATTGGTTTGTATCTTTTTAAAATTATTATTATGAAGTTTGCAATCATTACATGTTTGACCACCATATGTTCAACAACATGGAGAAAACAGATGTGTCGGCATATTTTTAGCCCTGGACAGTTGGGTTTTGTCAACGCAAAGAAATCAGCAGCTTTCTTCAGCGGTGTGAACACGTACAAAGGAAGCATTGCTTTTTCTGTCAGCATCACTGATCCTGGTGTGAGGACACTGCTCCGTGCTTCACGTGCCCACAGGGCCAAATTAAAAATTTGCAGTAGGTAGACGGAGCCCACGAAGAGAAGGAGGGTCAATATTAGATTTATCACCTCTCGAAACATTTGGAGAAACTAACCAGAGGGCTTTCTGCTCGTCGGCTGCACTAAAAATAAACGCCACATGTAGACCGCTCTTTCTCTCCCTGAAGGGTCACTCCTGGAACTGTCTGTGTCTGTGGCACTCGGCTGACCAAAAGATAAAGGAGAGAGGGACAGGAAAGGTACTAAACCCAGAGAATAAGTCATCTCATAGATTGGCTTGAGTTGTTGCAGTTAGCACTGTTGCAGTTGATTTCTTTCTATATCTGATGACATCTGAGCTATGGGTATTTTTTTTTTTATGCCAAAACCAACTGTCAATCATATCATGTCTTATCAGGCAGAGCATCAATCATTCAGTAAAAGAACAGGCTGTTCATATTTTGTTTGAATTTACACAGATGCCGACAATGCAATAATAACTGCCATTTCTCAGCATTGTGTGTATCCTGTTTTTTCTAAATAATTTATATATTTAAAGCAAATGAGGTTAAATTTCCTACAGGAACAAGGAGCACATACCGAACTGCTGATATCAGCCAAATTTATTGTGTTTTTGAGCATTTGAACTAGAGCTATCACTGGTGCTTAAATCACTCACACATCCTTCATAAAACTAAATAACAGCAATGGAAAGGCCAGTAAGACTTTTATATGACTTTAGTTATCCAAATATACTTATTTTACAGGCTTGTAATTAATTCTGAATGCTATTTATTACGCCAATTAGGCACACAGGAAAAACAGCCATTTTCTTGTTGAAGCTATGGATTTTGCATGACGGGAAGCAGAATCCATCTCGAGTAATGGGTGAATCTGAACTCTTGAGATAAGTGGAGTCCCATCCTGCTACAGACCGAGCTGTACTGTGCCCCGTATCATCACATCTTTCTTGCGGGGTGAGACTGTGCCAGTTCTGAACTGGCACACACTGGGGGAAATTGATAGCACCTGGGCATGAATGCCATAGCAGAGCGGGTCGTCTTATCTCGGGCCAATTTCTCCTACCTCACTCTCCAGATGAGAGCGGCTGTGTTTTTCTAGGTCAGTCTCTCTGTGCCCAGAGAATAGGGCTGTGTTTTACCTATTACTCCTAATATGATCACTAATATTTTTACTTCTGCCCAGCCCTGAGGTAAGGGTGGCCTGAATAGTGAAAAGATCTAGATCAGCGGCTGTTGATGTTTCGATGGGATTGTTTCAAATCTTTATTTGGCCCACAGGCTCCTGGAGGTCCAGCCTGTTCTTAAGTCTACTGAACTAAACACAATGCCTTTGTGAACGATTAATGGTTTATTACGTAATAAATCGGAACTGTGGATTAGGAGCGGGAAATATTACAAAGCTTTTACTATGCTCTGAGTAGTATTATCATTATAATGATGTATAGAGTTATTTTTGCTGAAAATTCAATGAGAAAAATGGAATATTAAATAAGTATGTGGTCATTGCTATTTTTAGATATCCTGTACAAATGAGAGATACCACTGTACATCTCATCTGATTTTTTTCCTCTTTTAATTTGGAACACAATCTTAAAGGCAAGGCGATTTTATTTATATAACTTTTTTATATAACATTCCATATAAAGTGGTAATTAAAATTACTTTACGTAAAAAGGAATTAAATATAATCATAAAAGGTACATAAAAAATAAACAATAAAAAAATAAAAAAATGTATTCAGTTATTTTAGAATATTATAATATATTGTATTATATTAAAGTTTTTTCATTATATACTGCAAAACAGAAAAGATAATATTATCAAATTATTATACCATAATTGAGCTTTCACATCACAAAGTTAGACCCCTACATTGATTTGAGAATAGTTCAGGGCAGTAACAAAGGAGACAGCTTGCTTCTTGGTCCTTTTAACAGCTAGCTTGTACAAATTTGAGTCACTTTTTCTTTCCACTCTTCCCTCACACTGACGGAGGTGATAGACAGGACATTCCTGACTTTCACACGTCTCTCGCAAGCTCTCAGCTTTCCACAACAACCTCCACTCCCCCTCCCAAAGCTGCACTTTCTCTCTTTATTTGTCCACAGACACAGAGAAAAGAACAAAGTCTAGAGAAATTAAAATAGGCAGGTGTTGTGAACCTGGGAGCAATTTGTGTTAGCCCTGGCTGTCCCTGTTTAGATGCGGTCGCACTAGACTTTGTGTTACATTCACTTCCATCCACTTCAAGGAAGTCTTCCCTTTTAATGCATTCCAAGTTTAATGACCCCTAACTATTCAATTAATATATAGAAAACATGTTTTATCACTAGAGGATATCACAAACTGACCTCATGGCTCAATACAAAGAATACAATCTTTGAAGCTGAATGGTATGCAGCTGTGCAGAAAAGGTCTGTCTATCTATCTATCTATCTATCTATCTATCTATCTATCTATCTATCTATATATATATATATATATATATTTTTTTTTTTTTTTTTGAGTTTAGAATTTATTTACAATTTATTAAAAACAGAAGTTCTAGTGTGTCGCATCATATCCTGTTGCCCACTTTCACAGGCTCTGAAGTAATTTTGCAGTCTAAAGTCTAGTGTGACCGCACCTATACTGAGCGCAGCATTCAGGAAGTAAGGTGAGGCTTTAAAGCCACATGGATGGAGAGATGTAAAGATTTCACTCTGTTAAAAACCACATTGTCATTCTACAAGAACATCATGTACACTATCCATCAATAACTTAGACGTAATTTACTCAATGTGTTTCTTTCAAAACATCTTTTCAAAGGCTTTTATTGACTTGGCAATGTAGCTTATTCAAGCTTTCGGTTCATAAAAGACTCAGGCTCTTTATTGAGAAAATAGCATGCTGTTTATTTATTTTGGCCCACATTTTGGTAAGATTCAAAACGTACGTTTCTCACATTAGTTAATCAAAGTACTAAATCACATCTTCGATGTAGATTACAATGATCTACTTTCCTTACCCTTAGTAGAGTGCTTGTATTTTCAGACTCATAGATAAACCCCAGCATGCATCTCTGTGAGCTCTGATTCCTGCACACATTCTCGCAGAGCACCGTCGTGTTTTAATTAAGGTGACATTTTGCTCTGCTGCTGGGATCAATGCAGGCAGATCATTCCTAATGAGCAATGACCCTGCCTTTCATTTAGTTCTAGCAGTGCTAGCTCATAAAGAAATGTTATTGTTGTTTGTCCACAGATGGTTTGGAATGAGGCACAGCTTGCTGATTTGGTCAGGAGGATTTTGTGTGGATAAAATGATGTCCTTGTATGTGTCCGAAGACAAAAATGCCACAATTATTTCATCAATTTGACAGGTTTCTTTAGTTTGCTGTGCGCTGGGATATTGCTACGTTTTCCCGGCTTTTCTCGGAATGAGGTTCATTAAATTTGGCCATTGTCTTAATGCTAAAATACCAGCCACATTATGCTCGTGGATGCCTTTGTTTGGTTTCGACATGGTGCCAACAGGACGCAAGCCAGCAGTCTTGAAAGAATCCCATTTTCAAACACTAAAGATGTCTGAATAATTATGCCACCTTTGTTAATAAAACAAGAGGATATTGATGCCAAATCGGAGTGTTTAGAACCACAATTCTTTCCTG
The DNA here is from genome assembly GCA_024542945.1 of allo-octoploid hybrid of Carassius auratus x Cyprinus carpio. Lineage (NCBI taxonomy): Eukaryota > Metazoa > Chordata > Actinopteri > Cypriniformes > allo-octoploid hybrid of Carassius auratus x Cyprinus carpio. The sequence continues at coordinate 9,855,736 of CM045068.1, read as the reverse complement.
CTGTTAAAGAAATTCATGAGTTGGAAATATGTGCATACTCAATTCCCCAGTACGTTGGGACAGATGAACGCTATTTATAGCTCTCTGTCTCACCTACATTGGCTACTTGCAACATATTTCATAAGATGGCTTGTAAAAATAACCACCTTTTTACTGTTTGCATGTGTACATGCTTGTATCTTGTGAACATATGTCGGTGTGCGCAACCACTTCCTCTGCTTGTACAGCAGCGCCGGGTTTGCTGACAGACTTGTGTCATGAGAACAACAAAAAGGAAGGGCCACCAAAGGAAAGGAAGACCTCTAGTTTTTTTTTTCCTTCAATTCGCTAGTGCATTCTTAAAAATAGCAAACAGAGCGACATGGCACAAATGTTTGCATGCTCACATGAGCTTTCGACACATTCTGAGGGTTTTAGGAAACAACTCGTCGTTTCTGCCTGAATTGAAGGGATAAGGACTATCTAGAAGGACAGATGATACACAGACGGAGGGATCTTGCGTTAGTCGCTTGATTTTCCAGTCAGGTTCTCCTTTCCGTCTCGTACTGTTCCGTCTGATCTAGATTAGAACAAGACGCTCACTCTACGGAATACCAATTTCTTTTATCCACTTGATGTAATTTTGTGTTTAGGCCTGCAACACCTAATTAAACGAGGCGGTATTTTTACATTACATCAGATAGGAGACTGCAGAGGGTCAGCTTGTCCGCACCTCAGACTCTTGAAAAAGCGCAGTCTTTACCCTCGCCATCTTGCTTGAGTTGATACACAAATAGAGGCGTCGAGTAGCCGGACGACCTCTGACCTCTTATTGAGATTTAATCAACATTTCTGCAATTGACGCTTGTCACATTCCCCGGTTGTTGTGTAGTGACTGTTCTGACAACAAAAAAGCCTCCAACCATTAAGCTTGATAAATGAGCGGATGACTGTCATAGTCCGGTTTTACTCGTCTGGTGGCAGGATCCCGTTCGGTCAGTCTTTACAGTATCTGTTTGGCCAGAGGCTGGTATCAGCCACACACAGGATGCTTTCAGTCCTTATCTGGCCTTTTAGGCTGACTGTTGAGTGCTAGGGATGACCTTTGACCCCCCCCCCCCCCCAACCTTCCCCTCCGTAAATTCCTTCCCCTTAACTAAAGCAGTGGAAAGTTTTTTCAGGGCTTGGCGAAAAGGGGTGGTTTTAACAATAGGCTGTGTGCACAAACATCATGCATCATTCTTGAGACTGTCTCTCTGTGATAGAAACAGTTTCATCATGTGCACATGCTTTTGTCAAACTGAGAATACTTGGTATTCTCTTTCAAATATGTATTTAAGGCCATTTTAAGGCAAATTTAACGTAAAGATGTTGATTTGGAAAAGATTTATTTGTCTGTGCTGATGATAACCCACTCTGCAGGTGAGCTCTCTTTCCTCTCTTTTTCTTTAACACATTGGCTTCCTGTTGGGTGGTCAGCTTATTTTCAGCCTAGAGGGCACTACTGCCTTCAACATTGCCCACATCCTTGAGTTTTATTTTTTCCTTTCCTCAAAACCTGCCATTTTTTTTTTCCCTGTAGCTTTCACTGTCATCGCCAACTCTGATTGCTTTATACAGTAATGCATGGCTCAGACAGCAGATGCTGAAGTTCTTGTTTCCAAACTGCACAAAACTATGTCGGGATCAGCATGTGATGATGATTTTCATCACACTTTATGAATAGAGCGACTCAACCAAATTAGATTCCCCGCCATTCTTCACAATCCGCCGTTGCATTAAGAGTGTCTGGAGCGCAGTAGTTTCTGTTTGGATCATTTGCAGTCTCCCACCGCTCTGGGAAACAGGACCCCATGAACGCATTCTGTTTGCTTAGGTTTTTTTTTTTTCTCCTCCTCTCTCTTCCACCCTAATCACCTCATTGTAAATAATGCACATTGCCATAAATATTAAATATTTGTACAGTTGCAAGAGAAAAAGGAGATGTCTTGCTTGTGTATTTAAAAAAAAAAAAACTCAAGGCTATCATTTCTTTTGGGTTTTTAACTGCTGAACCTAAGAAGCAACGGTTAAAGTTAAATACCCCAAACAGACCAGAGAATAGAGGCAGTTTGTCTGAGGTTAACCTTTAATCTCCCAAATTAACAAGAAAACACCCCAGCTCCCCTGCTGATTCATAGTGATGTGGGCTTTTTTGTTGGGGCAACACTTCTTAAAGTAGTCTGTTTTGTTGTTTTTTAGTTTGGTAGCAGGTTTATTTAGTAAAATATGTCAGATTGGTTAAGCGCGAGACTCTTTTTTTTTTTTTGGTCATTTTTTAACAAGACCATTTAAGGAGCTTAAGGTTTGGTTTTATTTCTTTTTTGCACCAGAAGAGTAATTTTTTTTTAGGTTGCCTAAGGAAAGCTAAATGATTATGCCTGTGTTTTAAATAGAGCAAAAAAGCCCATGTGCAAGGAAACTGCACTTGAACGCTCTTGACAATGCTGTCGTTAAAATGCACATTGATTAACTAATTAGAATCTGTTATTTGCAAATTGACTGTCTGAGCTGATTATCAAATCCTGCTTCTTTATTAGTGGCGGCGCGATTCCCCTGCGAGAGCACGTGAGGTCCTGAGCGTGCGTGCATGTGTATTGATGCTTTAACTGGAGAGCGGTCTCTAGAGAGCCGAGGGGGCTCCAGGTGGAGGAACGGCTCCGGTAGCCCTCTCCAGTCTACCTTAATCAGACCGCCGCCCCCTCCAGCATCTCCAAAGCACTTTGTAGCAGCTGCCCAGCAACGGGAGGAAAGGAATACGATAAACTTTGCGGTGAGATTTCTGGTGCATACTGATATTTGAGGAGCACGGAGGGGGCAGAGATTCAATGCTTTAAATTCAGCTCACATTATGAGATGGAATAAACATCAGCCAGTGCGTTTCCATTCACATGGCATTTTCCTAATGATCACGTTATTGATAATGAATCAGATTGAGCTGTAATGTGACATTTAAACTTCACTTCCTTCAGTGTACCGCATTCAGTTATGTCTGCTTGTGTGCCACTCGTACACTGAATTATTTAGTAACCCTTTATACACTGAAGACAAATTGGTGTAGAAATTATTTTAATTCAGAATTTTTTTAAATTTTACAATCAATGCAAAGAAATGGCAAGTAACGCATTCAGTTTTGAAGTAGAAAGACTGAAGTAGAATTTCTTCTAAAAGTTCTCTAATAATCCGTTTTATTTCAAGTAAAAAAAAATATTTTTACAGTGTACCTGCTTTGAACGAATGCCGCCAATCACAATTGATAACAGTCGAAATGATGGTTGACCCTGCTGAAGCAGATGGATATCAAGGTCCTGGCCAGTGAATGAAAGGCTTCTTTAGGTTGGGTGTGTAGGGCCATTGTGGCCAGTGGCTTTGTCCAGATGGTTCACATACCTTTAGTCATGCTTTGGGTGAGGAATGCACTCCCATGGGAGAGCTCACAGCCTAGAAACGAGGCGAGCATAAACATCCTTTCTTCCGCACCCTCCACAAAACCCCCCCAAAATAATCCTGTCTTTGGCACAAGGGGGGTTGGGAACTGAGAAAACAGTTTTTTTGGCGGGGAAAATGTTTGTTGTGCTTGTTTTGAAGGTCTTTTTTTTTTTTTATCTCCATTGCTCTGCGCATCTTGAACCATTTTGGGTGACGTGTTATAAAAAGGCTTATAAAGCAAGCGCTCGGAGGGAAAGCCCTTGATCGCAATGCAGTCATCTCAGGATACTAATCAGCTTGTTAAAACATGTTCTGCTTTAAAATGTAATAATGCAATTGTAATAAAAACGACAAGCAGCCAATCAACCCGCGGTGATCTGATTCCTTCGTTTTGGTTTATTTTCAAATAAAAAAGATGTTTAATTCAAACTATTATCGAATGCAAGAGCATGTTTTGGAATAGAACGACATTCGTGACTAGATTGTCAGACATTTTGTATGAAGACAATTGTTTATTTAAAGTTTTCTCCAGGCATTGGAAGAGAGTTTGGCCTGTCAGCAGCTCAGCAGAGTGTTCTTGCTTCGCAAACTTTGCACTTTTGTGCATTTTTAAAACCGGGTAAACAAAAACTTTTCCAGCATGTTTTGAAGAGGATGTGTTTGCTTGAGTGCAGTGTGTTTTTTTGAGGTTTTAAGATTGAAGCCAAGGGAAAGAAGTTCTAAATAAAAGACAGAAGAAATGTATTTTGACAAAACAAGAATGAAATGACTTGGTTTACAGGAAAAGGAGTCTGTTGTTGATGAAAGCTTAAAAGGCAGACAAATCTAATACTGTAAAGTCTGGATCATAATTATGATTTAACTTGATTCGCATTTTTCTCTTATCTAATGAAATGCAATAAATTTGTTTTGTTGTACATTTTAGATTTAAAGTGATCATACTTAAGACGCTTAAAATAATCATTCCCCGTGACTGCTCTGCCAGTTAATGTGTGCCATTTCTCATCAAAAGAACAGTTCGCTAATGGCTCCCCTTCTGTCCACAGGACGTTTCTGCACCCCGTAGTCTCTCTCCCATCTCAATCCCTTGAACCCCCTCCTGTGCTTTATGAAGGAGTATGTCCAAACCCATCCTCTCTTCCAGGTCCAGCCGTGTTCCTGCATCTGTCGCCACGTATCCCTGCTTCAATCGCTCTTTCAGTAAGAAGGCTCTCTAACAGCTCAGTATCACACTTTCATTAATCAAAGACACTTCCAGTGTCCTATTACAGAAACACAACTACTCGCCCTGTCTGGAACCGACAGCTCTCCAATTCATCTTCTGGGGGAAAAAAGGCGCCTGGTGCCTACCTGTTCAACTAAGCTGTTAAACCCACAGGAAGACCCTTTGAAATTGTTTTCTCTAGGTCAAGCAAACAACAAAAAAGGCAAATTGCTTGTCTCGAGTAACACAAGGGGGATTTCTTTTGGTGAGGGATGGTGGAGACGTTTGTTTAAATGCTGATTTAAATGCGTCAGTTGGTGGACTTAAAAACAACATCACTTGCGTAAAAAGCACCATTTGACCCTCAAACCCTTTGAGAGTGCATGGAGGTCTGAATAACAGCAGTACTAACCCGTTGAGCATCTCAATAGAGAATACAGCACTAATTGTGTGTTCTCTGCAAAAATCACAATTTTGTCTTATTTTCCAATAGAAATTTCTAAATAACTTTCAAACTGTAGAAAGACTTGTATTATGCATATACTTCAAACATTGTTACATTTATGATTAAAGCTAGATTTGTTTTCCGGTGGAGTAAGAAAAATAAAAAACTTAATTCAAGAAATTCTCAAAAAAAGGTTTTCTTGTACAGTTTTGCTTTGTGTTTTTTAAGTGTGTAGACATTTTTTACTGGACGTAAAAAGAAAGTAGTAGTAACAAATTTTTGCAGTGTTTAGTGATATTTTAGGATCATTGCTTGGTGCATAATTTCTACCTTATATGTTGCTTTCATGACATAGTTTATATTTTATTATTAATTAATTTCATATATGTTATGTATATACTGAAATTAATTCTGTTTTTATCATTTCTGTATAAATTCAGAATCTGTGTAAATGCACTTTTTCCATATAGATATGCCGCTTCAGATGCAGCTTCTGTACTATGTACAGATGACAATAGACTTGAACTTCTACATGCATAGTCTTGGGAATTGGAATTTTATGCCATGATTTTCAGAAATGGATGTTTTTAGCTCAAGGCATACATTTTGAAGCCAGATAATAAGGCATATGTGGTGTCGTACAGTTGATGAGATGATAGATGCAGCAATATATTTAGGAAAGCTCACAAGATCCCTCCAAAATCTCATTTTGTCTGTCATGTTGGAGATACATCATGGCATACATATCCAGGGGAACTGCTCATTTCAGGATTTCGCCTCTGGGGATCAATTGAAATTTTCAGATGATATAGCCTGGTTTAGAGTAATGGGTCTTCAGTTCTTTTATATCATATCAAAGGCACAAAAAGTTTCAGAAACATAATTTTTAAGTGCCCCAGCTATCCCCAGTCCTACTTTCATTTCAGACCCATTTAATATCCAATTATTACACATCTCTTTTTTTTTAACGGTGCACCCTGCAGTTGTTCTATCAAGACTTGTCTGCTGATCTACACTTTGTCTACAAGAGGAGGTTCTTCTCCCTTCTGAGGACCTTTTATACACAGACAGCATGACTTGTTTATTCTATACATTATGGCACTGGAGTTTGTTAGTGGGGCGTGAATCAGAATGAGCTCGTGAGTACTCCCACAGAGACTGGCTGCTGTTGATGGGCATAATGAGGAGAAACATGGCCCGCAGAAAGCTCCATCCCGCCGCACGCTGGATGGCAAATGAAGACATATTGAGGCATGGGGGATTCTAACACTTGCCGCTGGGCTATTAATTACTCTTTTGTTGCATGCATCTGTTGAAAGACATGACACCTTACTGAGGACGGAGTGTTTGATGAAGCCACTACAGCGCTCACCACTCCTCAATGCATTATTCATGGTCTTCCGAATATGTGGACCAGATGACGCTGCCCCTTTCAAGAATTTTACAGCTAGATCACGCGAATGAGTTTATTGCACATGCGCAGAGCTGAGATTTTCTTCAGAAAACAAAAACTGAATATGTATATTATATTATATTATATTATATTATATTATATTTAAACGATGTTCAGATAAGTCTACTGGAAACAAGACACCATACTGATTAAGAAATTGATATTCACAATGTTCATGAATTGCTCGGAGCGGTTATGAAAGTGATGTAGCATGGCAGGTGGATGTGCACATTTAAAGGCCTTAGAAAGGCTTATGTGTGTTTTCTGTGTACCTGCATCCAGCCACTCAGAGCGTGCTGTTATTGTGCCCCTGCTGAGATGTGAAGGATGAAAGAGAGAGAAAGACAGACTGATATGTCTGACTGGACCACTCTCTTTCTTTCTATCTTTCTCGCTCCCTCTTTCTCTCTCACCAAGCACCCAGCTCAAGAGTGACAAGTCCTCCCAGGCATTCATGCTGCTGATAGTTATTAGTTTTGTACAGAAGTCTGTTTTGATTTCCACAATGAGAGGCAGCGCGCGACTGGGTCATGGGAGCCGTATTGATTTCTCCTTACGCTCTCATTCCAGAGCTAAGGCTCCTTCACCCTGCTTTCTCCTTCTCAGACAGCGGGCGGTCAGTAATGAGGCCTGGGTTGGACCTGAATCATACAGCCATTGCTTCCTCCATTCCCTTCAGTCCCAATCTATGCCTTCTGCTCCCAGCACTGTAAATAAGCATCAATGGAGGTGTTTGCCCCTTGGCACTGATCAGAGACCCATCTGATAGCTTATCTAGCAGTGGTTAAGGCTTACATTTCAGTCAGGATGGAAACTGTTCTGTTCTGAGTTCAGCGAAATATATATAGCTGAATAGACTTTATAGAGGACTCTTTATAGAGTAAGGATGGCGCTAATGTGGTACTCTTAAAGAAAAAGTTAAGCTTCCTTTTGGTTAATTTATTAGTTGATTGAGTAACTAGCTATAATTATTGCTAAATCTAGATTATTTTAGCTCCAGACCTAATTAAAAAAAATCAGAAGTCTTGTCATTAGTTACAGAAAGGAAATTGATGTCTTGGTGCACATTAAAGACAATTATTGTTATAATTTGTAATTACAAATAATTTTCTATATATCTGTCTGATTATGCGTGTGTGTGTGTGTGTGTGTGTGTGTGTGTGTATATATATATATATATATATATATATACGTATATATATATATATATATACGTATATATATATATATATATATATATATATATATATATATACGTATATATATATATATATACGTATATATATATATATATATACGTATATATATAGATATATATATAGATATAGAGAGAGAGAGATAGTAGTGTATATATACATATTGTATAAAGATTGTTATATTTAAGATGACTATGTATATACAATACTATCTATATATATATATAACTATATCTCTCTCTTTCTCTCTCTCTCTCTTTATTTATTTATTTATTATTAGGGCTGTCAAAATTAACGCATAACGCAAATTCATTTTAATGCCACTAATTTTATTAATGCATGATTAACACAGCCCACATTTTCGGTTTGACCCGTGGCCTAACCTTATATATATATATATATATATATATATATAAGCGCCTAGCGACAAATCTTTCGAGTTTGCCCTTAGTTTCTGTGACTTGTTGGTACTGCTGTGCGAGGTCTCTTTCCCGCTGTGCACACTTCTCTCTTTCTGCGTCTGCTCTGTTCAGCGAGCGGCTGAGAGGAGCAGTGCTTTCAGTTAAAACAGATATTATGTTGCTTCTCTAATTTTACATGCAAGTATAGCTGAAATCACATCACAGCTGTTGTCTTTCTAATGTGTAGCCTATTTTATTACGTCAGATGACAGCTCGATTAGAAATTAGGATTTTTGTGCAGATTAACATCTCGGAAGGGAGATCTATGTAGTCTTAAAGGTTCGCGTTTCAGTCACTATTTCATATTCATTCTGTTGTCTGACAACAGAAACCGTAAAATATATAAATGAAAACAGTTTTATTGAGAATTTAGCTGCATCAAAATACAGTATGTGGGCACAGAGAGGCAAACAAATGTAATAATAAATAATAAAAGTACATTTTGCATCTTCAGAAGAAGTGAGCTGCCCTATCCTGCGAAAATGTAAACAGGCTTGTGTAAGTAAATTGCTCAGTTCAAAGAAAGAGAAGTAATGGGAACCTGGTATTTGTTCTTTTTTCATGTGTCTAATAGACATGAAAAAGTTCTTTGAAAAACATCTAAAACACGTCAAGTCTTCATGCTCTATGTTGACTATGGTTTCACTAATTATAAACATACATTTGCATTTAGCATCCATATTTGTTCATGCCCAGGTTGATATTATAGTATTAAAAACTTGAAAAGGATTAATTTAAGGTACATTTAGAACAGATATAAATTTGCGATTTAAGTTGCAATTAATCACGAGTTAGCAATCATGCGATTAATCACAATTAAATATTTAATCGATTGACAGCACTTATATTTATTAAATATATAAATAGATTATTTCAATTATTTAAAAAAAAAAAAGTAATTTATTTTGAAGCCAAACTTTGAGGAACTTTTTTTTTTATTACTTAATATTTCATTTGGACTATTTGATGTTTTTTAAATACTTACAACATTAGGATTTGCAACTTTGCAATAGTGTAATATTTTAGTCCTCACTCAAGCAACCTTGCTGTTATTGACCAGTATTCCAGAATTGTAATTGTCTGAGCTAGAGAGCCATCCGGATTTTTCAGGTGTTAGTGAATTGGTTCTTGCTATGTGGCCAAAATTTGCCTCACATTTTTCTAATGTTCCAATGTTTCCAGAGCACCATGCGCTTCATAACTGCACTCAGCTGAGCTTCACACACTGGCCTATTCTGTAGAAAAAAATTAATAAAATAGCGGAGAGGCGACACAAATCACCAGACGGAGTGGCACGAAAACTCTATGAGAGCCATTATCAATGTCCCGCGTACAGCAGAAATCTAATACGGCACACATTCTTGACATTGCCGTGTTTTGTGTGCTTCCATTCTATTCTGTCTGACCCCTTCTCAGCGTCTCTCTTTCAATATCTCAGTGTGTCTTCACGCCTTTATTTCCTCCCCTCCTCTTCTTCTTCTGTCTTCCTCTGCATGCTAGCTGTTGATGGCACTTTCTCAGTGAGAGGCTGGTTTGTGGGTGAGTAACAGGGACAGTGACTCTGCACGTAGCTGGGCTCAGATGCCGCTCGGCCGTGCCAGACAGGAGGCTTGTTTACCGCAGGCAGAGGGATGCTACAGCCTGGCTATTTCAGACCACTGCTGTTCTCGAGCAGGGTGGAGGGTGGGGGCATGACTGTGCAGATACCACGTCTTTGGCAGGGTACGTGCGCGTGTGGGCTTCACGAACACCTGAAACCCCCCCTGCGGCCCCGGGCGAGGCACGGGGCAGTATCACGACAGCACAGGGCGGAGGTGTTTGCGCAGTCTCGTGTTTCTGAGGTCAAGTTCAGTCGAAGCGCCCCGTCTGGACCGAGCGTGACCAAAATAAAAGCATAAATCAAACCAAAACGAAATCGATAAATCCATGGACCACCAGCGAGCCCCCACCTGTCACTGTCCGCGGATCGTATTCCTCCTCAAGTGCGTAACACTCTGAAAGAAACAGCTAGAACTCAAATAATCTCATCGACTGGCCTGCGCAAGCCTTTAATGTCCTTTTTTGTGCCTTTGCCCAGACAACCAATCATGTCTGTTTACAAAGAGTGTCATAGCAGGTGCTGATAATGATGAGATGAGTTGAGGTTAAGGCTTTTTTATGGTAATAATAATACATCTGTGCTCCGCTTCACAGGCTGTTCCTCTTAAATTTTAGCATCTTGTTTTTGCACATTCCACCTTGTACACGTTGTTATTTAGTTTCATCTTTATTAATGTAACAGGTGCCAGCTTGTTAGAACAGGAAGAAATGTATTTCTCCCGGAGCATGGCAGATATAAACTGGAACACACAAGAGGGTACAAGTATTTGATGTCATCTGAACAGGGAATAAATTATACAAGACACACTGGAATGTTTCTTGCCTGCTTCTGTCGTCTTTTTCAAAAAGAGAAGACCTAAAGTTAGACATCCTTGAGGTTCCTGCCACTTGATTGAAGGTGATGCCCATGAATAATGCATGGAGGAGGGAACTCTCGTCTGGGGCTTATTATAGAGCCACGATGCGCTTGTGTGCGCTAGCCTCACAGATCTGAAGATCAACAAATGGCAACGGAGGAAAACAAGAACATAACAAACTGCTAAGGAATGTTGAGAAATAAAAGAATTGCTATATTCAGAGATAGAAAGAGGCTGGCGTTGTGATAAAAGGAGAAGAAAAAGAGGATTTGGGAGCTCGCGCTGCCATTTAACCTCACACTCTGCTAGGCTTAAAGATGTCAGTTAACCCAGCGCTTTTCTTGTTTTCTCCTTTCTGCACTCACTCACTCACGCTCTCTCTCTCTCCTTTTCTCCATTCTCGGTCTCATTTTTACCAAGAAGCGCAAACCCTTGATTAGCCACCACAGCTATTATTGTAAGTGTCACAGGCTTTCAAATCACAGAGCTAATCACTGAACACAGACCTGATATATTTGCAAACATGAGTGTCCTCAAAAAAAAAAGACACCCCTCCTTCTGTCGCCATCAATAACCTTAAACCTCACGGTATCCCTTTTATTGGCAAATTCGCCGGTCATAGCGCTCTAGTTTGTGTCATTAGGTTAATGACAGAGGCTGTCTCGTAATGACTGCTGGAGAATGAGGCATTAGGTGCGAATCCTTTGCCCTGAGCTGCTGTTGAGGGTGTAGGTATAAATTGTGGATTAGAATTTGGGGGGGGGGTCTCTTTTTCCCAGGTAGCGCAATTAGGAGCGCCGGCTTAAGCCCACTTCCTGACAGAGCTCTTGTGTGCGGCTAATGCGCCACAGTTCTGCCTGTTGACTCCACAGAAAAGAGGCTTCGAAAGGATAATGAAAGGAGTGCTGTGTCGTTCCCCCGGACAACATAATTGAGCTTTGTTCAACTCCCCAGTCTCCCAATACACCTTCACTGTCTTGTTTTTGAAGAGACCCCCCTCCCTTCTTATATAAGAGCCTGGACTACATGCTGCTTATTTAACCTAGCCTCCACGGTGTGGTTCAGCCACCCAGCGTGGGATGTTCGGCGAAAAACAAGATTGATCCACAAAACAAGGCAGGGATTTATTGATGACATCGGGCGTGTAAAAAGAATGTTTAGGGCGTCTTTGGTAATTTTGTGCAACAGGGCTATGGTTTTTAAATACAGCAGCTCTGTTTCGAAACCTAGTGAGCTGCTTTGCTGTCTATGGCCTGCCTACTTATAGCAGGTACCTTCTTAGTTGGCATACTGACTGAAATGCAATTTATTTTGAACACTAAGCTAATGATTCTTTAACAAGCATAAAAAGACATAGTGTACATAAAGAAGTATTGTGAAAAATAGTCCATATTCCATTGATTGATCGAACTGTCCTGAATACGTGTAGGTTATTTATTTATTAAGAATTGTATTATTATTGTTATTTTTACTTTTTTATATTTAGAATGATGTATTTAGCTTATTTTATTTATTTATTTATAGTTGTTGTTATTAGTGTTATTTCAGTTTTTAGTATGTAATTGGTTAATAAAAATTAAACACATTTAATAGTAAATAAATATAAATAAATATTTTGAATAATTTATTTGGCCCTATGATTTCCGTGATGCAGAAAACGCGGACAGAATCACAGAATCCAGTCATAAAAACAGAATTCACAGTTTAACGCGGAATGTAGAGGAATTTGTCAAATTTTGAATGAATTAATCAAAAGTAGGTCATTACACTTAAATCAGATCGCGATATGGACTAGTATCTATAACTATTAATCCTTAAAAGTCGATTTAAATATGAATCATACATGTTCAGCCTGTCTCTGTTAATGAATGGTGCAGACGCGTGGATTACACACACACACTCTGAAACACACTAAAGCGCGCGTGACGCTCGCGGTGATTTCAGCATCTGCCATCTCACTAAATGAGGACGTAAACACATGAACGACATCCTCAGAACTGCTCTGAGAGTCACTTCATGAGCATTTGACCATTTGATTTGAGTAAAACTAGCATCATATCACATACACAGAACTGTAAAGGTATTCACGGCAACCCGTCAAAATAAAAGTCCGGTATAATTTGAAGTCTATTTTTGGAGCTGGATAATATTGTATTTTCAGTAGAATGTACATAGCTTACTACTACTACTACTACTACTACTACTAAAATAAAACAAACATTATTTCTTAAGGAATAATCACTCAACCTTTCTTCCATGTTTTAATTTGAATAGTTGATCCCCTTTGTTTGCCAAAAAAAAAGTTTGCTTAATTTTCAGTAATTAAAAGATAAATTAAATTAATTTATATTATGCCTTAATTTGATAACCAGAAAATGTTAAATACACAACACAGAATTTCTGAGGGGGAAAAAATATCGTAAGGCTACTTTAATAAATTAGGTTGTTTTATGCATTCAAATAATTAGACATGCTAAAACACAGAATTTGGTAACAAAAAATATGGTAAAAAAAAAAAAAAAAACATTTCATTGGGCCCTAAACGTTTAATTTTTGTTAAACTTTTATTAAATTGATGTGAAAATTTATAAGTTTGATGGCTTTAATTAATTAGACATGCTTTTTGATTAATACATTTTAATTTAACTATTAAAAAGGAGTGGAGAAAAATTCAAACTGGGAAAAAAAACAGAATCTAAAAGTATTAAAACGGAAAAAACGGAATTTGGAAAAAAATAAAACGGAATTTAGGAAAAAATAAAACTGATTTCATAGGGCCCTACCTGTGCATGTAGGGTTTGCTTGTTTGTTTGTTTGTATTAGTTTGTATGTTTATTTTTTTTATTTTGGTATGGAATTAGTTTTTTTTTTTTTTTGTTGTTGTTTTTGTTGTTTTTTTTCCAACAATCATACAGGATTATGCAATTGTCGTTCTCTGTTTTCATGCTACCATAGAATTTGGCCAGAATCAAGTGTTTTAAGGTGTGATCATATTTATATTGTCCTGTACATTTTCAAAGGGTAACATCTGTTCATTTCAATAGGAATCCATGCGATCTGGAATTTTGCGTGCTGGTGCATGCACATGGCTACAATGCACCTTTTTTGCTTGCAAAATTTTGAAAATTCACCAATGTGACCATATCTTTAAGCAGTATAATCATGCTAACTACCTTTACTAACAGCCTTCGCTTTAGGGAGTGTACTCGTAACGCTTGTGTAGGCAGCTTGCTACATTTTAGAACAGAGCGAATTCTTGGCTGCTGTTTGCAAAATGACCCGTTAAAGGTTTGATTGCTTGCCATTTTTGTCTCATCCTCGTCTCATCCTCACAATATGCTGTAAATGTTGTCTGTCCTTATCTGTCAAGCCGTAGGTGAAATCAGTGTGTGTTGGTGTGCGTATAGTGGGGAGTAAAGCCCTTTCTGGATCATAATAAAGGCAGCCACCCTCAGCTCTCACACTGTCTCGCTTTCTGTCTGTGTCTCTCCTCAACCGCTACTCATCTATGCTTAGCACGAGTTTGCAGTATGTGTGAGTGTGGCTGGAATTCATATGAATGTCTCGCTGCAGGGAGAGAGGGCCGAGTCATTGATATGTACAGGAGGACTTCTGATAAACAGCCTGCGCCACTGAGAATTACCCAGCCATTTGATACATTCCGATCATGAAAAAAAAAAAAAAACGGCAGAGAAAAAAGATCTTGAAACAAAGGATAGACATAACGACAGGGTTGGTAAACAGTGAGAGAGACTGGCAGTACTATGTAATTTTCTGTCTGTTAAAATAATATATTCAAGCACAATTGTATCTTATAGAGCGTAACCACATTGTGTGTGAGAGAAAGAGATAAAGAGAGCGAGGGAGAAGTGGCGCACGGCTCATAAACGCAGTAATGGCTTTTCATGGATGCAGTTGCAGGGGTTAAGGGTGGGCTTATCTCGAACAGCTGAAATTTGGTTGGTTTTTGTTGTTGATGCTGTCGTTCTGTTTTTTTGTTTTTTCGCCGTCTGATTCGCCATTGTCTGCCTCATTCATTCTTAATGGACTGGAAAAGACTGGGGAAAAGACATGCTGGTAGTCTCACCGAAGATTGCTAAAATAAAGCTGATATACCGCAAACAGTCAGTTTAGGGATGTCTCATCCCTCAGAAGCGAGACAAAACCAGTTTTGTGTCTCTTTTTTATGTTTGTCTTCAAGTATTCAATCTTACTTAGTACTCAGTTTTTTTTATTTCATATCCAGTGGAGTTTGAAGTCGAAGACCACTTTTATTACTTTTTTTTTTTTCAATTTAATTATAACATAGCATAACAGTTTGTGAAAGTTTGAATTAAAATCAATATTAAAAATTATATTTTATTATGTTATGTATATGTTTAATATATACACTACCATTTGAAAGTTAGCTTTAATGACACCTATGCTCACCAAGGCTGCATTTATTTGAAATATTTGTGAAAAATTATTACGGTATAATTACAAATCAATTTAAATGCAATTTAAACTGTTTTCTATTTTTAATATAATTTAAAATGTAAATTTATTCCTGTGATGGCAATTCCTGATTTTTCAGCAGCCATTACTCTAGCCTTCAGCTTCAGCCCTCATAAAAACTCACCTGCCTGTATCTATCTAGTAATCCCGAAAACACTGATTGCCTTGTTCAGGTGTGTTTAATTAGGGTTGGAGCTAAACTCTGCAGGACAGTGGCCCTCCAGGACCGAAGTTGCCTATCCCTGATATATATATATATATATATATATATATATATATATATATATATATATATATATATATATATATATATATACACACATTTATATATATTTTTATTTATATATATATATATATACACACACATACACACTAATATAAACCTGTAAACACTGTTCTTTTATATATATTAGGATTCTTTGAATAAAAATTTCAAAAGAACAGTGTTTTTTTTTTTAAATTTAAAACGGTTTAAATTTAACAGTTTATTTACAGGTTTATATTAGTGAGTGAGGTCTCATACTCACTATGTTTTGTTGAGTATAAGAAATTGTTCTATTCTTCTGTTTTCTATTTGTACTTTGTAATATTAAAACTCTTTATAGCTGAGGTCATTCAACTGTCCTTTAATAAAGAGGATCTTTTGAGAAGTCATTTAACATGAATCATCATTATGGTAATGTTGTGGCAGTGTGGTGTCAACACCTCACTGAAATCTCTATTAAGCTCAAGTGCAGCAGTGGATTGACAGATTGCCCCCCCACCCCACTTTCTCTTTCCCTCTCTTGTGCGTTGTTGGCCCCCTTTTACAAATACCTTAATCTGAGTGTGCACATGGGCCAGTATGGGGTTGAGTGGGAGTTTAGGGATTGAGTGGGACCTTCTAAAAGCAGATGAATGAGGGGCATGGTTGGTCGCACGGGCCAGCTTTTCTGTTCACAGGAACAGCCTTGCACTCTCCCATGGTTTTCTTAACATTATCGTTTCTTTGGCCTAGCATACGTAGCCTCTCCCAATGCTAGTGTCGCATGCCCATCCACCACAGTTGTTAAGCACGGTGCTCTTAAGCCTAGCAGTACTCCAACCTGTTTCAATGGGGCAGGGCCAGACAGATGAAAGACTCTAGGATGAAAAGAACAAAGTGGAGGACGGTAGATGACAGACAGTAGAGCATAGTTTATTGTCATGAGAGACATGAACATTTAGCATTGAATCAGCTCCTTCAGTTAAATATAGCTAAAATTTCAAAAGTAGTTTATTGAAGGGAATTTAAATGCATTTGTTAAACTTCCTCGGTCTCTTCTGTTGCAGGTAATGGTATATATTTGAGTGGGCTATTTATTTATTTGTATTTATTTATTTATTGTCCAACAAAGTCGTGTCAACTAGTTTTTTTGTTTGTTTTTGAATTATCAAATATAAAAATTATCTGAATATAAGTTTTCATATAGTGCTGTCACAATATCAGATTTTCAGAACATGATTGTTGTGGCCAAAATAATTCACAATAACAATATTATCGGAATATCTACAGAAATAATAAAAAATAAATGCTATCAGGTACATTTAATTTTTGTGTTTTTTGGTGTTTTTTGGCCTATAGACATTCAAAATACGAGTGTAGGATGGGGGAGATAAAAAGTAACCATAGCTGTACAAAATTGCACAAAAAGAGTTAACTGTTGATCAGCACTTGCTGCAGTCTTTTTTGCAGAATCCAAAAAACTCCCACTTGTGAGCTAACCTTTCCCGCTTTCTTCTGTCATCTCCATTGACATGAATTTGTTCAACAGTAGTAGGTACACTGCGTTTGTCATCTTTTTTGTTTTTAATATTTTGACAGGTGGATAAAGCATTAAAGTGCAATATTGCCACGTAAGTTTGTTGACAATGTGATGGCACTTTTGGTGTTAAGATGGTTAAACCCTCTCTGAAAAGCCAAACACATTCAGATGGACATCTTGTTGAGCGAAGTTATTGTGCGTTTCATGCAGATTTGAATGCTATGTTTAGCCGGTGTTTATTTTTTAAATTTTTTTAACATGCAAAGACATCTCTTATGAAAACAGGGTCAGGGTTTCCTTAAAAGCATAGTTCACCAAAAGAAATTAAAATTCTGTCATTGTTTACCTGTTTAACTTTCTTTCTTCTGTGGAACACCAAAGCAATTTTTAAGAAATGTCAGGGGTTTTTTTTGTTGTTGGCCATAATACCAGCATTCTTCAAAATATCTTCTTTTGTGTTTCTCAGAGAAAAAGTAAGTCATACTGGTTTGGAACAACATGTGGGTGAGTAAATGATGACAGTATTTTGATTTTGATCAGACAAGTAGTCATTTCAGGCATCCAACCAGTCATTGTTGAAAATCTGTAAATTTGGCTACACGCATGCCTTTTATACATACTATTCTTGGGGTTTCCGGCCTGCTGGGGGGCACCGAGCGGGCCACACTGACAGGGGAACTCCTTGCTATGATGTACAGCCTGAGATCCACTCAAGAGTGTGAAAGTTCAGGTTTATATGGGCCAGGCTCTAACAGCTCAATAACACAGTCCTGTAATCTACTCGGGTTTCAAACACAGGGCTGATTTATGAGCCAGCATGCCACTCCGGCATTGAAATGAGGTGTTCAGCATATGTTTTGTTGACATAAATTTAAAATTTATTGCTGTTGTCAAAACTGACTGTTAGACAAAGTCGCTTATTAACTGAGTAAATGGCTTGAGAGTTTTATGCCTGCTTCTTTAATGACTACAGTCAGTCTGTTTCAGGCACACAGTGCCACCCCTCCCCTTTCTCTTCTGCTTTCACACACACACCATCTACAGTTTCTGTGGCATACCCAAAGCACAGCTGGTTGGAAAGGCCTGGGGGGAAAGGAACTGCCATAGTTCACACATACGGGGTGTGTGTGTCTTGAAGAGGTGGTGCGGGGGGCATATATGTCCCATAAAATCTACAGAGGCTTTACCTCTGGTTGTCCAGAAAATAGAAGTTGTAGTAATTGCAGGGGCAGGGCCTTTACGATAGGACTTTTGCCGCACTCCATGCTGGAAGCATGTTTGAGCATGTCATATCCAGGGTCGCCCTTGCTCCCCAAGGACCTGTAAAAATGCAGCACAGATAAAACTAATTAGCTCCCTCTGATTTTAAGCAAACAGTGGTATTGAATATAAACGTCTGACTGCTTTATTCAAGGTAAAATCAAATGCAAAATTACCCTTTATTAAAAAAATAGGGATGCACAGTGGTATATACTGATATGCTGATATTTATTTTCATAGCTAACAACCGATATATGACCAGTATATGACCAAAACTATTTTTTCTTTAAATCAAAAATTTAAATTTAAATTTAATGACAGACACCGTTTTGTCTTTAAATTAAAAGTTAAGCACTATAACTAAACTGTAAATGCTGCAAATGAATTTAGGCATCACATGACAGTACAGTATGAAAATGGATATTAAATTTTGAGATTTGCTAAAGATTACCCAATGTTATTAAATTATTAGTGTTCTTTTAAAGATGAATTTTAAGCATGTATAAGATGACAGCAAAGGAGATCCAAATTTAAAAATAGAGGATATAAGCATGTACAATTAAATATCCAATACGTTTTTATTCATATTTTGAATGAGTTTTTATTTATTTATTTTTGTTCATTTCAGTTAGTTTCTTTAATTTTCTGTTTTTTTTTTTTCTCTCATTTGTTTTATGTATGTCTATGTAGTTTTTATTAATTTTATTTCAGTTATATTTTAGTTTTCAGCTTTTAGTTTTCTTAGTATATGAAATTAAGCTAAATAAAAATGAGAAAAATTATCTTGGTTACTTGCTGAAGTTAACCATTATTTTGTTTAAAATAATACAAATGTTTTTTTTTTTTTTTTTTTAGTTTTAGTTAACATAATCCTGCTGCCGATATTTTGTGCATCCCTTATTCAAAGTGGCATTTGTAAAGGTAGTAAAAGTTTTGTCAAGTAGTGAACTTGGCATTAGATGATTGCATAAGTCTCTTATTCTAATGTACAGTATATAGTGAAAGTCGACCCTTCCTGCCTCAAGTAGCCAGTCTGCCTTCTATCAGCTCTCAAATGTCCCCTCAGGGCTCAGAGGGTCACTCTGACAGTATGCGCTCTCTGTCAGTCTCAAATCAGTGGAAGCGTGTTCTCCTCAGACCTCAGGAGAGGGACAATGGATAGATTGAAGGCACACAAAGGCCTTTGAATGTTCCCCCTACAGTATCTCTGTACTGTGCAGCATTAGCCCAGATCCCAAAGGTGCAGAGACCCCTGGCTTTTCCCAGCTCCCCCACGCGCGCTCACTCGCCCGCCCGTCTTTTGAAGTGCCCTTTATCCTGGAAGGCGTTTACAGGCCTTTTTAATTACTTGCAGCTTGCCAAAGGGCTTTGCTGCTTCATTCTTCTCTTTGTTTGTTGGGTCTCCACAATCCCCATCTAGAAGACAGCCATCAGGATTTTGGATGCATTGCAAGTTTTCTCTCTCCTTCCCCCTTTTTTTGTTTATTTTCTGAAATCTCTTTTGCAATTCACAACCCCCAAATGGTTTTCCATTGGTGTTTTTTTTTCTGTCTCTCGCTGAGGTTAAACCACACTTCCTTGCTTCATAATTCTTGCCACTATTTCCATGTTCTGCCAGTTCTTGTTTATAAGAACAGAGAATAATAGCTTAAATCATTATGACCCAGCATGTGATACTTATTCTCACAACTTCAAACAGTAACGAGGGGTTGTTTGTTAAAAATATTTTTGGTTAGTGTGTCTTTATAAAAGAATCAGTTGAACCAAACAGATTATGGATTTCACTAGCATGAAAATGACTCAGTTTAAAGAAACAAAAACCTGCCTTAAGCTTTCTTCACAGTGTGCGTTATCTATGTAGTATGAATAGAAAGTACACATCTTTGCTCCTCATTAAGGATGTATACATTTGGCACTAAAGTGCAAACAATGAGCTAATTATCACTCTGGAAACAATTACCAAATGCTGTAAGCATGCTAATAAAAACCAATTCAGTTCACCACTTGCAGCAAGTTGCCAGTGTTCTCGCAACATTCTTACAAACCTCGTACTTTGAGCAGCCTGTCACTCCACCACAACCCATAAAACCACATACCTGCTGTGACTGAGTTTCATATTCTTAACGAGTGGCTGTGACCAGCCTGAGTTTGTTAATTCACTAGCGTTGACTTTCGATTGTATCTACTTATTAGTAATCGGATGCAATGCATCTGAGGATTAGTGCAGTTGAAAAGATGCAGATGCTAAGGATCTTTTGTGGACAAGCCTGAGAAAGTCGCACATGTGCATTCACTGGTTTATTTGAATCCACACATGGGTTAAGGGCCAAAGCAGTATGCTATTGGTAGAAATGGTAAATACACTTAAACATAGCCAGTCTGCACCAGGTTTCAGGCTTAATCCAAGGGACAGTGAAACAAAAGGAGATCTTTGTCTCTTCCTGTACTCAGTGGGGACTCCATGTGGCAGTGCTGACAAGAGATAAGACATGACCAAAGGGGAAAAGGAGGAAAAAAACTTAGTGGTTGCTGTTGTTCTTCACTTTTTATTTTTTATTAATTTTTTTGGGGGGGGGGGGGGGCAAATTTAGATTTGACAAATTTAGATTTCTTCCACATTGTTTTAGACACTTACCTACATTAATTGAGCAGCTTAACTTATGATAATTGCTTTGAATATCCACTTGACTCAAAATTCAGTGGGGCCACATGCTTTTGTGTGACTTCGTTCTGTTGGGTTAATCTTTCCCCGATACTCCGATGTTATAATTTAAGAGAACAAATGTTTCACTTTCTGCCTCATGAAAAGTTGACCCCTGTTTGAAATGGACCCTGCAGCCAAATCCAGCCGTTAAAGTCACTCTTATCTGGGGACTCATGTCCATCTATATATTCCTGTTTAGATAAAGGGCTCCTTCATCTCCGCTTAGGGAACTGAATGAATGAACAATAGGACTTTGAAACAGCATTTGCCATTGATCATTTTTGCTTTCAAGGCATTTCATGACATCTAGTGACAGGCTTAAATGTACTTATATATGCTTAAATATCTTAAATATACTTACGATCGTCTAATATGGAAATAAGCAGCTAAATTTTTTGATGACAGGGAGATGTGCAAGTTTAGCTTTAAGTGGTTGCAAACACTGGTTTATTCCTGTCTCAAAATAAACAGCGGTTTTACAAATCTCACTTTAATATTTCACAAAAACAATGGCGCTGGTTTTAATATACCCTCTGTCTTGTTATCTGGTGTAAGAGGAGCGGTAGGACTTGTGTGGTGGGAAGTAAAATTATGCCATTCTGTCTTTGCCATTTAGTACGCTAATCGAATCTCATAGTATACCCAGGTGCTTTCGAAAGCCCGTTTTTGTGCGAGTGACATAAACGGTGTTGGCTGATGTTATTTTGTTCTGTTTCTCCCCGCAGGAAGCTGCACAGCGGAATGAAGACCTACGGATGCGAGCTTTGTGGAAAACGCTTCCTAGACAGTCTGCGCCTAAGGATGCACTTGCTGTCTCACTCAGGTAACATCACTAACACAGATGCTTGTTTTTAAGGGTTGGGTGAAGTTCTGAATTCTCACTTTCAGTTCATTCATTTGAAAGTTGAATTGGAATGACAAGAATAGGTACTGAATTACAATCATCTTTTGAACAGTAGTATATATCTATCTATTCTATATGTAGAATCCTGGAAAATCTACATTTGATTCCAGTTGATTTTCGGAGGTTGTATGTGTTTTTGTTTTTTCTGTCTTTTCTTTAATAGAGAAGTGCTCTTTTGTGGTCTGTAGTGAATCTGGTTTATATAGAGTCTATAAAAGCATTGGGACTCTAGGTTTTCAGCCCAGGCCACCAACAGGAATCTCCCTTCACCTCCTCTGCGATAGCTAAATTCACACCCCAGTGAAGTCGAAGTCCTTACCACACACCAGATATGCACAATGGTCAAATTTTGTAGACTCTTTGCCCCCTATTGAGCAAACTCGGGTTTATGATAATTAAGAGCGAGTGCTGTACCGAGGTAATTGATTCCACACTAATTAGGGGTTTAGATTAGATTAGTTAAAAAAAAAAAAACCTCACAGATTACACCATCAAACCTTTCCAACTTTCCACCTCGCACCAATGAAATTTTTTAAAGTCAATATCTTCATATATTGAGATGAGATTGACTTTTTGCAGGGACGTTTAAAAACATGTGGAGTGGAGAGATGAGTGACATCTCACGCTGGGCCGCCCAATTCAATTCATGCACGACTCAGCATGGCAGACGCTGCTCTAAGGAAATATCTAATGTTTATTTTAGAGGCTGTTCAAATCCCAAGATGCATGTTCAATAACAGACTCTGTGGAGATATTGTAGTACTCGTGCGCTCATAATGGCAGCCCACGGAGTATGTCCTGCATGGTGACATTTATGAGAGCTGTTCTGCGATGAGACAAAGAGGCCGAGTCTGAACTCAAATGAATACCTCTGTTTGGTATTTCGCACTGACCCGCAGAGACGCCTGTACTCGTGCGAAAGTATGTTCCGTGTCATTATAGTAATCCAGAAATCCTTATGGGAGATTGGCTTGTGCAGTTTGGATAATATGACTGCGGATAATCCTGCACTCTGGAGCTGGGTTGCATGAGACTGTGGGCTAAAGAATGCTTCAAAAAGAGCTTTGTAAAGCCACTGACTTGCTCAGTGACTCTCCAAACAGAAGGACTGAGTGCCATTTGATGTGTTGAACTTGTTAGTGTTTGCGGGGCCTCACACTTCACCCTCCCTGGATTACTGCAATAGTTTACCGTAGTCCGAACATTGACCGCTGCGGCTCAAGTGTCCTTAGCTTAAATCTCATCTTCTCAAACAACAATGTTGTTTTTGGACCATGTACCCTGTGATTATTATATCAAAAGGTGTTCTTCCTCTTCATGTTTCGCTCCCTCATCTTCTTTTCTGCTGCTTCTTTTTTCTCTGCTGCTGATGCTTCTCCTGCTGCTTCTTCACCTGTTGCTTCTTCCTCTGCTGTTTTTGTTGCTTTTCTACTTATTCTTCCTCCACTTCTTTTGCTGCTGCTTCTTCCCTTGCATTTCTTCTTCACCACTACCACCTTCATCATCATCATACCTGTTTCTATCTTCTTTTGCTGCTTTTTCTTCTTCTACTTTTCTTCCACAATCCTTCTGAACTGATCTCAGATATCTGAAACAATCCTGATGGAAAACACTAGTAGACATGATGATGGGATCTGCACATGAGGTGGCCGTGTTCATTAAGCACTCTCCCACGTACAGTTTCTGTTTTTTCCCTAAATTTACATCACCCTTGTAAAAATGAGAAATGTCGGTAATCATGATAGTTTTGCATTTAAAACAGCATAATTCCTTAAGATCTTTACCAAAAGAATCAGCCCCAGACAGCCTCCCTCAACAGGCGGAATAAGCGAGGATTGCGAGGCGGCTTATTTTTAGTGCATCAAAACAGAACACAAAAAAAAAAAAAAAAAAACCCTAGAACAAAACAGTTTTAACGTTCATATGCTCGATGCTTGACACACAGCGCTAACCTGGTTTTTGTTTGTAGCAGTCTGGCTCTTGAGAGCTTCACTCTTGTGTAATGCTCAAGCTTTTCAGTGGAAACACTTTTATAGACACAGACAGTGGCAGAGAGGCAGAGACACAGCGTGGTTCTTTGATTGTTTTGCTTTTTTTTTTTTTTTTGGTTTCTTTGTTCTTTCATTGCAAACTTTCTGTTTTTATCCTTCCTGTTCTGAGCGGTTTGATTTTTATCAGTGACACCAAGCAAGTGGCTTTGCCCTCCACCTCCTCCACTCCCTCGTCTTCAGGAGAAGGTGCTGAAGAATGGTATTAGGTATGTTGTGTGTATTGTGGTGTACCATTTCAGTCACACACATACCCCCCTCGCTCCTCTCGGCTGGTGCATGCCGTCTCTGTTTGTTTTATTGTGGACTTGGCAGGGCGCCAGTCTGGGCCGCCTGCCACAGCCCAGGGTACAGTATGTACAGTGAGTCTTGCGCCAGTTTTTTTTTTTTTTTTTTCTTTCCTGTGTTGTCTTTTTTTTTTCCAAGTTATTGTCTGACAGCAGCGGTTGTGGTGGCTGTTTTGTTGCTTTTTTTACTTCTGGGGCTTTCGAGGCCTCACGTCCTGGAGTTTGGGTGGAAGTGCATTGCAGTGAGAGGCTGATAATAGAAAAGTGCATGTGTGTGTTTTTTCTCAGGTTTAAGGTCAACATGGTCTGAGAGCTGCTGGGTAGTTAGGCAGCACAGCACTGAAGCAAAAAAGGGAAAAAAAGTGACTCAGCCATTTGGAGCACGACTAGGCTATTAGTGTTATGTGAGCTTCCCTTGTGACTTCAAAGAGTGCAGAGCGTGGTCTGGGTATGCTAGCCAAGGGACATATTTTGATCCTTTTTTGAAAGGGGAGGCAAAGCTTTTCAGTGGGATTACAGATCAACATAGGCTGCTTGGCATATATCATCTGTATTTTTAATTTATTATATATATATATATATATAATATTAAATCTGCAGTTTAACTGACTATACTTACTATACTACTTTTTTTGTAGTATTTATTTTTTTTTACATTTTATTTTCTAATTATTTTATTTTATAATAATAGTAATAATTGTCCTGTATAAAGTATTATATAATTTTCAATTGTTTTTGTATTTGTATTTTTATATATTTAAAATATAATTATAAATGTATATTACATAATTATAATTATCTCTTTGCATAGCTATTTTTGATGTATTTTTTTCAGGATCTTATGCAACTTGTCCAAGTTTATCTGTAGCCCAAACTACTACTGTATAAATATATATTTAAGAAAATAATAATTTAATATTTTTTAAATATATTTCATGCCCTTTATATTTATATACATATTCCTAAAAGTATTTTATATTATAATTATTATAATCCCTTTACTTAGATCATTTTTTCAGTGTTTTCCAGGATGTTATGCAACTTGCCCATGTTGGCTTCTCACATGTCTACCGTCTTCAGTATAGGCTATTCTGCATATATCATACAATTTTTATTTTAATCTGCAGCTTTTGCAATTCTCGGGACAAACAGAAAGTCAATGACCTGAGGTGAAGTAACTTGCGGCAGGCGCAAAATGGATAAAAAGCAGGCTCTTTTTTTCTACCTACCTGTTTGGGCAAAGCTGGGTGAATTGAACTGTCCACATACATGCACATGTACACTTGGGGACTGTGTGAACACTCTCATTAGCAAGGCGAAGTGCCTGGCCCAGGCTGATTAAGTCTGTGTGTTATTCTCTAGAGGGCCCAGCCAGTGGACCTCACTTGACTTCATTAACTTAGTAGACTGAGACAGGGCTAACACAGCAAGACCCCTTTGTAAACTATCCAGCAGCTTGGCATGTGCCTTTGCCAATGCAATCACACTTATATGCAACTGTGGCTGTGTTATTTTTTGTAAAGTTTTTGTAAACTCTTCTGTAACCTAGTCGTTTAGAAGAAATGGGAATCGTTTTCTTGACTATTGTGATCTATCTGCTGTTGCTTTCAAGTTGACTTGCAAGCACATGGGCTTTTCTTTCTTTTGATGACAGCGAATTAGCAGTTTCAATTATGGCTGTGTTACTAGGCCCGCAGGCTGTTCTTTAGCTCCATTGTTGCCGAGTTATTCTCTTCGTTGTGTAGGCGCTTGTCAGCCTATTTCACATTGGTTTCCTGGTTCATGTCCTCAGCTGCATGTGTTGACACTGTGTTTAAGCACAGGAGCAGTTCTGTGTCTTCGTTCTTCACGTTAAGAAAAATTATTTTTCTGAACTGCTTTCATTTCTCACCCTAGCATAATCTGAAGTCACAGTGAGCCAAAATTGTGCTAGTGGATTTGTGTATAATCGAGAGCAAGTGGCTCTCAACTATGTTTTCGTCAGGATTGGACATCAAGTTGACCCAGCAAAGTATTGTATCAATAATATTAATAACAAAAAAAATAATAATGATGTTTTTTAATTATACATTTTTATGTAAAAACAATAAAAATATTCTTTTATTTAAAATGTTGTAAAACATTTTATTTTAATTCTATCAATATTAATTTGCTTTTAATTTGCAACAAGATATCAAAAATAAATAATTTAAAATGTAATATGTAAATAGTGTAATAATAATAATGATTATTATTATTAGTATTATTTTAGAACAGTACTGTGTTGGGTTGGCATTTGATGTCCCATGTAAAATTTAGATCATGTAGTAATTTTTTTATTATCTCTATAGCAATCGTTATAACAAACAGCTCAAAAAAAAGTTTTTGTTGTTTTGTATAATTTGGTTCATGGTTTTCAAGGTTACACACAACTCGCTCCTGCTAGCTTGGATCAAGTGACGGGGAGATTTGTTTTTTCTTAAATTTTATTATTTACGTTTAACTTTGGTCTTTCTCTCATGTACATGACTCTGTCAGTATCACTGCAATAGGCAGCTGAATAGAGACACTGAAAAATGTGAGGCATGAAGGAAGAGGAAAAGAGAAGACAGAGAGAGCATTTCCCTCTTTTTGCTCTCTCTTTCTTTCTCTCTCTCTCTGTCAGAAAGCGCCAGGCTCCCACAGTCTGGCCCCTCGCCAGCTCTTCCCTCACAGTGATGACATCATCAGCTGCCGGCAGGTCTGGATGTTCTGCCAACATTCCAGAGCGTTTATGATCGCTCGCAGATGTGAGTCCAGGAACATACTGTACCCAAACTAGAAATTAATGAAACTTGACTGCTTTCCAAGCCACATATTCCAAAATAGAGAGCCTGCAAATGGGACAGGAGGAGGAGTGGGATGGAAGAAAGGGCTCTAAATAAAGAGTGGGGGCAAAGGGGGAGAATGCCCTGGTGCTCAACGCTCTCCTGTAAATTCTTCACAGCAGCTGATAAAGCCCTCCTCCTCCTCCCGTCCCTCCCTCCCTCATGTACAATAGTCAGGGGATGACGGGCCTCGTGGATAAATGGCCTGAGCTTCTGTTTGGCTGCGTGCCCTAAGTTCTCTCTGGTGGTTTAAACCCGTAATACTTTCCCTGACCTGTTGATGTACATTAAATCCCCATTTAAAAAAGTGTTTGAATTATGTGCCACATAAATCCTCTGTTATAAGGTCCAAGAGAAATGATTACGCACAGGGGTAATGGCTCTGTAATTGTTGGACAAGTTTACATCTCATCAAAAAGCTGACAAGAGTTTATTCCCTTAATGCCCAGGGGTGTGCTGTACAGCAATTTTTCTCAGCCCTGGATGGGCCAGACATGATAAATATTAATGCCTGCTTTAATGTCTGTGGTTAATGTTTTAAAGTCATGAACAGGAAATTATATAAAAAAAATAAAAAAAACTCCCAGACTTGAGTGAATCCCTTAATAATATGATTTCATCTGAATAAAACCTCAAGTCCTGGTGTCAAACTGAAGAAACAGTTCCTTAAGCATTGTAAAGAAGTCATTTGACCGCTACAATGAAGCGATTCTATTTTACCACAAAACGGATGTATCACATTTAGATATATAATTATATGTAAATAAATGTGTATATAAACAATTATAAATTATCGTCATATAACCTTGGTCATCATCTTATATACTGTACATGTGTGTTTAAATATGTATGTAGGTACTATACATAAATGTGTATGTGTATATACTATACACAAATTATATATATATATATATATATATATATATATATATATATATATATATATATATATATATATATATATATATATATACATATACATACATACACACACACACACACACACACACACACACACACACGACCGGTCAAAAGTTTGGGATCAGAACGATTTATGTTTTTTACAGGATTTTCTTATGCTCATCAAGGCTGCATTTATTTGATAAAAAAATACAGGAAAAATGTAATATTGTGAAATATTATTAGGTACGATAACGTTTTTCTATTTTAATTTACATTAAAATTGAATTTATTCCTGTGATGCAAAGCTGAATTTTCAGCATCATTGCTCCAGTCTTCAGTGTCACATGATCCTTCAGAAATAATTCTAACATGCTGATTAATTATCAGTGCTGGAAACTGTTGTGCTGCTTAATTTTTTTTGGAACCTGTGATACTTTTTTTCAGGATTCTTTGATGAATAAAAAGTTAAAAAGAAGAGCATTTATTTAAAATAGAAATATTTTCTAACAATAAACACTACTGATCAAAAGTTTGGGATCAGTACATTTTTATTCTTTCTTTTTTTTTTAAGAAATTAAATCTTTTATTCAGCAAGGATGTGTTAAATTGTTAAGAAGTGATAGCAAAGATTTATATTGTTAGAAAAGATTTATATTTTGATTAAATGCTCTTCTTTTTAACTTTTTATTCATAAAAGAATCCTGAAAAAGTATCGCAGTTTCCAAAAAAATACTTTATATAAAAAGAGAACATTGATAGTTCTAATAAAAAAAATCAGCGTATTAGAATAATTTCTGAAGGATCATGTGACACTTTATACTGGAGTAATGGCTGATGGAAATTCAGCTTTGCATCACAGAAATAAATTGTTTTGAATTATATTAAAATAGAAACCATTGTTTTATATTGTAATAACATTTTGCAAGATTATTGTTTTTGTTTTGTTTTTCAGTATTTTTGTTCAAATAAATGCAGGCTTGATGAGCATAAGAGACTTCTTTAAAAAAACATTACAAGTCTTACTGATCCCAAACTTTTGAACAGGTGTGTGTGTGTGTGTGTGTGTGTGTGTGTGTATATATTTACACACACACACACACACACACACACACACACACACACACACACATTTACACACATAAATATATGATATGAATGCATATCATCCTAAACTAAATAATAAAAAAAAAACTTTATATTAAATTGATTTTGATATTACAATGCATTTTGCAGTTTGTTGCAATTTCTTACTATATAGAGTGTTATATTCTGTTCCTGCATTTGTTATTACTCAAATGCACATTAGCTTAGAATTTTATTCATATTTGGAATGTTTCACAATTCTTTCTGCTGCTCTTCCTGAAAAAAAGCGGCATCACTATGCTGTTTTTTCCCTTTAGGATGTTTCCATTTAAGGATGTTTGGTATTTGTTTCATTCCTCTGCCTCTTTTCATTGCAGCCATCATCTTGTTAACATTTTTCGATTAAAACATGGAATAAGCTCACACCAGCCATAATACCCTGTAAAAGATCCTGATCTTAGTCCTTTGTTGTCGGGTATTGCAGCTTTAAATCCCTTTGGTTGCTAAGTAGCAAGTGCCCCTGTGCTCTAATGGGCTGATTTGGTATTCAGCTCAATGCCGGGTCTTATTTTTGTATGCGAGACAAAGTGTTTTGATGGAGGGTGATTGCAGCAGCGTCTGGAGGCTGTTTGGGAGTTTTATGGGCTGTACAGTACACCATGTGCCTTCTAAAACAGAACACAGGCGATTGAATTTTGGATTTGCTTCATCATTTCTCTCCTCTGAGCAGCCTCTGTCAAAAAGGCAGCGTAGCTGGAAGGGCACAGATTAATTTGTTCTGCTGGAAATGAGAGCAGTACAGCAAAACACACACACAAACATGCAATATGCGTGTGCACAACAAGCAATCTGAAAAATACGGCAAAATGCACAGAGGCGCAACTACAGCAGGGAATGCATTTAGTTTCTGCGTGCTGCTGTCAGAATGCATGGGCAGCTATGAATTGAAATGATGCTGCTATTTCATGATTGGTGAATTTTAGGGTCTCGGTGACAAGACAACACATCAATTGACTGGCGTATATATTTATTTATCTATATTTGTTTATTTTATTTTTTATATGAATATTAATGTTTTATTACTATTTTTGATACCTTTGAGTAAAATTAGATATAGCTTTATATAACCAATATTCTATTTTTTTTATTCTGTTTTATTTTATTTTATTCTGTTTTATTTTATTTTTATTTTATTTTATTTTATTTTTAGACTATTGCAAGCAAAACTGTTCAAATTGTGGACAGGGTTCTTGATGGTGTCTGACCGAAAGGCCTTTTTATTGTTTTACGACACTAATAAACATTGGATGCAATCCAGTCTAGAAAGCTGTTTTGTGCCATATCTCAGTTTATATCATGGTAAATCTTTATGGCGCAATCGCTTTCACCTCACTGATAACTCCACTTTGCTGACATACATATGAGGGAATAGCTTGATCTAATCAAGGTTTCATCACTCATTCACAAGAATGGCTGATGATTAATCAACATCAGAGGGATACCACCCTGCAGATCTAACCGCACATATCACTCAAGCCTCTGGTTTGCAGGCATTTTAGGTCATGCTGATTTAAACCAGTTTGGTGAAAGAGGTGCAGTTCCATCAGCAGATTTCAGGCACTGGCACAGTCCCTGGAAAAAATGATGATTTGTTTGTTTATTGGGTTTTGTTTGTGTTCAAAGATCAAGGCTCTGATTGCAGCTGTGAGCCAGTGGTTGAAATGCAGCGGTGTGGTGTGTTGTTGCTGGTAGTATGTGTGTGTGTGTGTGTGTGTGTGTGTGTGTAAGGGGTGGGGGTAAGTTGTCTGCTGGAGAAGAGGAGGTGGTGGGGGGGGGGGGTTGTAAGGGGAGGCTAAATTTAAATTGTAATTGGCCGACTTCCACAAGCTTGCGGGCATTTTAATGAGTCATAATAACTTCATTTAAAACCAGCTGAGCAGAAAATAGATTGGAGAGGAGCCTGTGGCCAGTATGGATTTGTGTTTTTGTTTTTTTTCGTTTTTTTTTTCTTTCATAGTTGAGGACTGACCCGCTATGCCAGGCCTGATGGGCCACTGAGCAGACAGACATCCTTTTTGGATTTATCATATCCAGAGCTCCAGACTGTGACTAAAACGGTCCAAAAATATTAATTTGCAAGTAATATTTTTGCTGTGATCGCCACTTGCAACTATATACATTTTCATGTTATGACTTAAAAATTTGTGTAATGCCTTTTTTCCTACTATTTACAATCACATCTTTTGTTATGTTGACGTAATAAACAGAGATGATGCGCATTAAAGTTTTAGTGGAAAAACAGTCCTCATCTCTGCTGAACAGTAGCTAACGCAGCTCCAGCTGACTGAGATGTGCGAAGTAAAAGTGCAGAAAAGCAGTGTCTATTTCCTGCACAACTCGAACAAACTACGACAGGTAAAGCTGTCAGCTGTGTGGACTTTAACAATATTGTAAATGGTTCTCGTTTATAATCGATACTAATATGGCTTCTTGTTATCAGGATCTTTAGTCTATATGCTGTGTTCTGTTAATGCATGAACTTCATATTATTTGTAGCCCACTTGCTGTCCAATGGCAATAAGCTTTGTGCTCTTTTACCTTTTAATAAACAAAGTATAAGCTTTAAAATTCTGACGAATTCATAACAAAATTCAAACAATACCATTTTGGCGCTCTTTAATGTGGCATGAGTGATTGCTTTAGCTCCTCAGTTCAAGCGGCATATGAAACCATCATATCTTCCTCTTTACTACTATAGTACAAAATTAACATGAATGGACACAAAAAGGTATTTTGTAAGGGCCTACAGTACAACTATCTGAAATTTCATTTAATCGCTCATTCAGTGTTATACTAAATACTAAAATAACACTGGAATGTACAAAAAAATAAGACTTTAGGACAGGTTTAGAACAACGTGAGGATGAATAAATGATGACAAAATGTTACATTTTGGGTGAAGTATCGCTTTAAGAGTGGAAGCTGTAGGCATATATTAGATTGTAAGTCTCTAAATTAGATGTAGCCACGGATAAAAAGTTATTTACGAAGTGCCGTTAAAGAGCACAATCTCGTAGATGTGAGAACATTAACAGCACCTCCTCCGGGACGGTGATTATTAGATTAAGATTAAGAGGGTCATCTGCTGCCGGAGTTGAAATAAATAGTGGAATGTGTTGGCACATTCTGCGCCAGTCCAATTGAGTTTGAGTGAAGCGAGCGGGCACACCTCTGTGGCAGAGGCTTTGTGCACACCACCGCATGTTAAGAAGGGCCCTCTAGCGTGAAACACACATTCAAACCCATGCGCGCGCACAGTACTGTCGAAACCCTTCAGCGCTGCCACCCACCGAAGCCTCACCTGGCCTTCATCTCGGCTGAGGCCATGAAGACAGTGTGTGTGCTCTTGTGTGATAAATACCTGAATTCTGCTTATCCCATTCAAACGCATCTGTTTCTGCCTGCTCTTCTCTCTCACTCCCCGGGGGGCATCTTATTCGAGACCTTTACATCTTATATCCTCCATGTATAGACGTGTACAGCATGTTTCCAGGTTTTCGTTCTGAATAAATGTGGCAGTGGTGTGGTTTTTATTTTTAAATGCGTCAGTGTCTAATGACATCCTCTGCGCCCCTTTAGCACAAACAAAAAAAGCCAAACTGTTTAAGTCACCCAAGAAAATCCTGTTATTGCTCTGTATATTTGTGGGTCAGTACAATATAAAGAGCATCATTGTGACTTGTATATGGTGGATGAAATATGAGTTGTTTTTTGCGTAATAGAGATAAAAGTAAATGCTCTCCAAGGCATTTTTTTTTTTTTTGTTGCGTTAGCTCAGCCGATTGCTTTGGGAAACTTTTAGATCAATTTCTTAGTGCAGATTAAAATGCTATGAATCCCATTTATGGAAGAGCTCCCTTATGAAATGCTCTTTGAAACTTTCATATTTTGGCTGAAGAGTGAATCACACGCTAAGCAAAGATCTGCCGACGGCTCTTTCATGTAAAAAAAAAAAAAAAAAAAGATAAAAGCAGTCCCATCTGGAAGTAGCCAGGACACACAAGGGTTGCTTTTATGCTATCCATTCCACTGGGAGGTTCAACATGAAAAGCGGCCGTGGATATTGTGTTATTACTGTTGCAAACACGTCTGTGGATCAGAATACTAATACCAGGCCGTGCAAATAATTTCAGAGTGGAAGAAAAACACCTCTATCTCAGGCACTTTGAAACCGTCTGTGGCGACACAAGTAATTAATGTTTAATGGACAACTACTGACAGGGCAAAACCTTCTGAGACACTGTGGGGCTATTGTAAAAAAAAAAGGAAAAGACAAAGAAAAAGGGATGTTCTCTGGAAAAGCATCAGATTATATAACTGACTGATGAAATGCTGCCAATAGAAGCTTGTTAGAAAAACAAAGTTAGCAGCTAGCAGCTATCTATCAATATCCTGTTTAGTCAATCCTGATTGTAACTGATCGTACAGAAATTCTACGTGCATCTGCGGACCAAAAGAACATGAAGAGGAAGTCAGTGGATCTGGAACAAGTGTGAGGACGTCATAAAAGGTTTAAGTGAGGAAGTTAAACATTTGTGAAGAAAAGAACTTTATGGAAGTAACTTTTTCTTCTTTTCTTCTGTCATCACCTTCTTCTCTTCCCCATCCTTTCTTTTTTTAAGCCAAGGAAGGTTCGTGCTCTCTTAAAATTATTAAAAATCTTGTGGAAATTTAAAGAGAGATTGGGTTCAGTTGGTGTTATTTGGCACCCTCTGCTAGTGGCTGCTTATTCTTAAAACAAAATACATCAC
The DNA here is from genome assembly GCA_024542945.1 of allo-octoploid hybrid of Carassius auratus x Cyprinus carpio. Classification (NCBI taxonomy): domain Eukaryota; kingdom Metazoa; phylum Chordata; class Actinopteri; order Cypriniformes; species allo-octoploid hybrid of Carassius auratus x Cyprinus carpio. Next base: position 9,821,947 of record CM045068.1, on the reverse strand, counting down.
AAAGTTTGCAATTGGATTACGTTTCAATTTTGAATTTGAAGCACATTAACTTTTAGTAGCGGAAGAACCATTTCAAATCGAGTGATGATCAAATGTAAAATGCTGAAACTGACAACTGTTAAACTCAGTGTGTTTGTATTTCCTGTTGTTTTCTGTTGGAGTTTATTTTTTATTATTATTTGTGCACCACGTTCAGGGCAGTTGGTCCCCATTGGAGTGGCTTAAACTCTGTTCTTTTGGAAATTTGAATTTTTGGAAATCTTAACACACCTCTATTGCATGCCTGTGTTAAGTGTGGAAAAGTTTAATAATGACCCGTACTGTGTGGGTGTGTTCTAGCTGCTGTCCCATAGATCGTTGTGTAGCCTGTGGCCCTTCCCCCACACTCCTGACCCAGGTCTTAATAAACTAGAGAGTGCCTTTGACAATGTGTGACTTGAAAGCAGGAAATAATGGGCACTAAATGTTAAATCTTTACAGATTATTGACCTGTGGAGCATACATGGGCTCTGTTAACTATGTGCAGCCTGACACTGACAGCCTAGCACTTCTGTTCCGCTCTTTTGACTATGCTAGCACTTAGCTGCATTTGGCAGTTAAAGGTTAGCATTTCTCAAATCACTGTCAAAATTTGATTTTAATATCTGCCTTGAGACGCATTCATTCTTTGTCTCACTTTGGCCTTCACCTGACATCCTAAAATTAATATTAGCACAATTACTTTTTTTCTGATTTTATTTTATAATAAATAATTGTATTTTGTCAGTCAAACTACTAATTTGGAATCCTTCACGGACTACTAGTGGTCCACGAACCACAGTTTGAAAGCCACTGTTAAATTGATCCAATTATATTTCAGGACCTGGATTCACCCTCCCTGCTCATGAAAGGCAAATAAGGAAAGAGCAGAACCGGCCTCCCACTGCTCTGCGCCCAGCAGTAAAGGCATTTACAGCACTGTAAAGACGGCTCAATTGTCGCATCCAGTGGTTGGTTGAAGTTTCGGTGGTCGTTTGGGGAAAGGGTTCACCGCATGGTCAGGCTCTCAGGTTCTCCTGTGATAAATAAAAGAGGGCTGGAGGTATCCCGACCTCACAGGTATTGATCAGGCAGCAGAGTAGAGGCAGATCATTTATTTCAGTTTCTTTCTTGGTGTGCATACTAATTTAAAGCACCTTTTGATTGTTTACTTAGGGGTGTTCACAATTACAGATTTTCAAATTTGAGTAGTCACTGGGTTTCATGAACAATAGATGTAAATGTCATGAACAATAATCAGGTAATGTGGTTTTAAACATGCAACACTCATGGCATGAGATTTAAAAAAAAAAAAAAAAAAACACCGCCAGTTGACTACTAGTCATCTATCACCCATCCCAACTCTTTCATTTTAAAATATTCTTGGCTAGTCATTACATATACAAGTAATGAAAACACTTTACAATAAGGTTTAATTTGTTAGAATTAATGCATCAGATATTATGAACTAACAATAAACACATTTTTCAAAATTAATTAGGTAAAAACACTTTACAATAAGATTTAATTTGTTGGAATTAATGCATCAGATATCATGAACTAACAATACAATTTTTTTTTTTTTTTAATTAGGCAAAAACTGTAATTTCTAAATATACTATTGTTCATTGTTAATTGAAATGTTAAAAATATGTTAATATGCACTACCATTCAGAAAGTTTGCAGTTTTTGCAGCAAGTTTTATTGACAGTAAACACATTTATAATGTTACAAATATTTCCATTTTAAATAAATGCTATTCTTCTGATGTATTTTTGTTTATTATATAATGTAAAAGCTTTCATGGTTTACAAAGGAATACATTAATGTTTTAAAATAGAAAAGTTATTTTAAATTGTAATAATATTCCGCAAAATAATCTTTTTTTTTTGTATTTTTCAACAAGCAGCCTTGGTGAGCATAAGCGCATCTTTCAAAAAAAAAAAAAAAAAACTCTGTCCTGGAGGGCCCGAGTCCTGCAGAGTTTAGATGATCCCTGGTGTAGTGTGTTGTGGAAGTAACTTTGAACTAGTTTGAACCTTACTGTAAAGTGTTAGCATAGTAATTAATAATAATTATGTATTATTATGTTAATAATTATGTATACTTGCTAATGCAGATGGACGGTGACCATAATCACATTGTACATGTGCTGGCATCAATGCAATAGGTAACAATTTTACAAAATCCACCTCAAGTTTGATGGTGGCTTAAACAGAGCTCAAACCATGGTGAGATGCCAGTGAGAGCCAAGCTGCTCATTTCCTGCCACTTCACACCAGGCTAACCCTGCAAGTTCCTCTCCAGCCCAGCTCCTGTTTCCTCCACTTCTAAAAGCTCTTTGTCCTCTCACTATACCGTCAGGAAAGCTGCCCAGAGTCATAATTTAAGGCACCATGGCCTGAAGAGAAAAAAAAGAGAGGTGAGAAAGGAAGAGCAAAACACATGGAAAGTTTCCCTTTCACCTTTTGTTGCAGTGGAAGGGTTTTCCTGCCACACACCAGGGTCATACACAAACATTTTCCTGTTGCTGATATTTGTATTGTTTCTGTATACGGATTAGACAGCGTGTACTGTATGCAGAGGCATCCGTTTGTACATTACCGATAGGTCTCCAGCTTGTATGTGAATGTGCATATTTGTGAACTGAAATGCCCTAAGTATATCTGGACCTAGACAGCTGAAATGACGGTGTTGTACAGTGAGAGTAAGAGAGAGAAAGAGCAGGAAAAATGGAGGACTGAGTGTGACCTGCTGGCCAGATAAATTGGTCTGCAGGCAAAATGGATTAAGAGCTTAAAAGCAGGCTAAAAAACAAATGAATAAATGTGCAACACTGTGTTCATTTTGAGCAGATAAATTTAGAAGCATCTTTGATGTGAAAGTGTGTTTAGCAAGTCAATATTTGTCTGCTTTGGTCTGTCCCGAGACGTCCTCTGTCTGCGCACCAGACCGTGAAGCTATCAGAAGAAACCTAGATGTCCTCAGTGTTTATCTCCTTCGCTATTCCTTCTGTTCTCTGTGAAGGCTTTATAAATATTAACCAGCTGACTTCTCTTCATTTTCTGATAGTAGAGCGTAATCTGCTGTATAGTGTCTGGAAATTCAATCTGTGTGTCTTATTTCTCTAGCTTTGTGTCTTTGTATACGGTTGCAGGAAAAGTGTCACATTTAAGTCTATTAGTGAAAGTCCGTGCATCTATATACAATTTTGCCAAGATACCAACTCATGAAGTGGCCTTAGTTAATCATTTTAAACTGTGATCTTTCTGTTTTGTTGGACCAAAGCTGTGATGCCTTATTTGTAAACAAATGACTCTTATGAATGGTTCTTCTTAATGATTCAATTTAAACGATTCATTAAACAGATACTGAGTTTGCAACTGACTCCCTCACTGCACTGTGGATCATTTTTCAATTATGTCTGATTGAAAATGGACACAGAGCCGTTACTGTGATGTGTACTTCAGATTTGTCCAACTTAACATCAGATTAAATTTGGCCCTTTTTTTAAATAAAAAATCATCAAATTTAAGAAAATATTATTGTATCATATTTTATATATATATACACACACACACACACAAACACACTCACGTTTAATTTGCCAAGGCAATTTGCACTCTTTTCATTTTATGCATGAGCCTATTCATGAGCCTTTAAAACAGAAACAAAATTCTTATTCAGTTATCTATACTTGCTACTCTAATATTTCAGTCACCTACAGCTCTTTTCCAAATGCCAGCTGAATTTCAAACAATGGCATAGTTGTTTTTTGTTTTGTTTTGTGCATATACCTATAAATGTTCTATCACTACGGTATATTGTGATAGAACATACGGTGCTTCCAAACAATAACCCATATCGAAGGATTCAGTAATTTGGAAACCAAAAAAGCCATTTGGCTCATAAATGCCTCATTTGAAGTGCCAGCGGCTCCCTAGTCATTGTTTCAGTCTGGAGCCCTGCATCAGCCTGACAGTGCTACACAAATATACTCATCCATGCATCCATGCCGGTGTGCTTGTGTGAACGTGCACATTTTTAGGGGAATCTGGCAGTCTCCCAGCATTTTTGTCTTGGCTGATAAAAAAATTGCTCTGCCTGCGGTACACATCTAGTCAAGAGAGGGAACACACAGTTCCTGGCTGTCCTTTCCAATTGGCAGTCTCCGTACTGTTCTGTGACTGATAAGAGGATAGTGTAAATAAAACTGTACAGCACAGTTCATTACCGCTGAAGGAAAAGGGAAAGCATGCTGTCTGTACTCATTGTTCTGACAGCACTGTGTTTCCTTTTTTTATATGGATTTTTTTGCCCTTTTTTTTTTTTTTTGGTACTGAGTGTACTGTCTTATATAACGCATTTGTGTAGGCTCACCGAACAGCAAGGGTATGTTTTTGTTTGCGCTGGATTTGTCTACTCATGTTCCCGCTTCCGAGAGACAAGGGGGGAAGGCGTCTGATCAGAGTGTGTGATGAGAATACACCTTTATAGCATTAGACAATGTGCTTGTTCACAGCTCTTTCCATTACAGCTGTGCTCTAGTATCACACTCTTCAGGGACTCATCAACAAAGGCAGCACGGCCCCACTGCTGGGTAATCTGATGCTGGATGTTTGCCGCAGCTCCCGTAAGCTCTCCGGTTTCAGTTGCATCATTTTATTCATGCATACGACCTATGAAAACAAGACCGATCAATGAGGCATCCTCTTCAGAAAACAGTAAATCCCAGGGTTTCAGTTCTGCAATACGTTCAGTGTAGGGAAGTGAAAAAGGAACAAGCCCATGGCACGTGGCACCTCTCCTCCACTTGTTGGGAGCCACGGTTGTGTAAGGGCCCATTATGTCAGGTCGGCATCGCTGTGGCAACTCCAAGAGAAGGAGGGAGGAAGTGGGAGTTGCTAGAGAGTGTTTATATATATATATATATATATTATATATATATATATATATATAGATAAGATATAGATATATATAGATATAGATATAGATATATATATATATAGATATAGATATATATATATATAGATATAGCTATCTCTCTCTCTCTATCTCTCTATCTCTATCTATCTCTCTATATATATATATATATATATATATATATATATCTATATATAATATATTGGTGTCTGTTTATGCCTTTGATGGGAAGGGGTTTGAAAGTGGGGTATGTATGCTGCCAAATCTGAGGGAGGTGTTTTTCCTTCACACTTTTTTTTTTTGTCGTGCTTGACAAGAAAGTCGTTATTGATCAAAGGGAGAGGCTAGAATTTATCACTTTAATTCCATGACTTTTGCCGGGCCTGGAAGCACGCCCCTGCTGGGTGGCTAGATGTTTTCACCCCCTGTGAGAAAATGACCTGCTCCAATAAGCTGCCATTTATGTTGTGGGGTGGGTTTTAAGGGTCTGGCTTTTCCCTCTCTGCCACTTAAGGCGGTGATCAATGTCCCGCTGCCCTTCCATCTCAAGCTACTTTAGTTCCTGGACCTTCCTGCTCCACGGCCAAATGAGAGACCTGCTTAACATCAGGATTGAGCAAAATGTCTCCATTCTCTATCTGTCTGTCTGTGTATTGTTGTCTATCTGTTGGTCTAATTATGTCTGTCTGCCTATCTATCAGTCTATCAATCATTCTATCATTCTTTTTATTTGTCATTCATTCTACCATTTGTTATATTGTTTGTCATTCTATCGCTCTGTATATGTATCTGTCATTTGATCATTCTGCATCCTTTTTGCCACTTCAGTACTAATTTAATTCATATTCAAACAGGTAGCCCACCCCAAGATTATAATAATGATCAAGCCAGAAGTTGAGATATCAGACCACTTAAGCAGGAATGTTTTGTATTTGCCATAGAGACAGTATTTACATTTTTCGGGAAAGTTAAATTACGGATAGCGTACTTATAGTTTCTTTGCACATTTAATTGCATACAACGCCCATTGCAGAAACTAGATATAGTGTTTCATGACTGACAGATTTGGAGTATGAATACTCTGAAGTAATTAGCTCCGGGGTTTGTCTGTGGTAGTTCCTCTTTATGTGCAACATTTAGTGGCATGGCGTGACCATAGGTAATAATGATGTATGATTTCTTGAGCCATTTAGAGGAACTTGTTTGTGCCACATTTCTAAGTTTATTTCTGAGTGGCATCATCTGCAAGAAAAGAAAGAAAAACACTTTTTTTTCTACTACTTGACATTACAGTAAATTTTGCAACTTTACAGTGGTTGTGAAATAGACTTTTTTTTTTTTTATCTGAGCTATAACTTCCTGTTGTGCTTGTGAAGGTGGTAAAATTTAAAGACATAATAAAAAGAGTTGACAGCTCTGTTAGAAATTTTAAAAACTCCCTTTTGATCGAGCAGATAAATAGAGTGTTAATGCAATACAGTGTTTCTGCTTAATTCTGATTTATAGATCAGATTGTATATTGGCATCCTGTGGTCTCACAGTTCCTCTTGGTGTCCTATTGCAACATCAGATCATGCTGTGTGGATTTCATATGTGTGGCTTCTAGTTGTTTTTATCTTCATTTTAGGGTTGACAGTGTTTTTAGTGAAAGTGTACCTTGAATGATAAATCCCTCTTGCTTTCACTGCACAGTGCACACAAGATCAACGTCTGTCATACATATCCTCCAAAACACATTGTAAACAGTGTTTTTGCCAGCAAGTTTTACTGAAGTGAATCCAGCAGACTTCTAACTTGCAGGCACCAAATCATTTTAAGTATTACTGAGGTTCGAATAAGAGATATGAAAACCATGCACCACCCGAGGACCACCAAAATGATGGAGATTGAATAACTTTTGCTTTTTTTGTTTTTGTCTCATAGCTGGTGAGAAAGCCATCGTCTGTGACCAGTGTGGAGCTCAGTTCCAGAAGGAAGATGCTCTGGAGGCCCACCGGCAGATCCATACAGGTGCGACAAACACACCCCATCCCACATTCAGTATATGCAGTATGTTATTGTATGTACACGTTTGGCTTTGAGGTCCCATATGTGTTTACGTTTAATAAGAGAAATTATTACTGTCCCTAATGTCTTTTCTTTTAGGTTTTCTTTCAGGAAAGCATGCACAAGCTTTGTTTTTCATTTATCTAAATTTCTTCTTTTTTTTCCCCACATTTTTTTAGAAAAATCAAATGTTTTGTGTCTTGTCATATGCTTTTCCAGAATTTCAAAATTAAGTTTTGATCATGTTTCATATTTAGTTTGTGTTTTATATATTTATTAAAAGGTTTGTGTTTTATATTTTGAAAGGGAATATTAATACCTCTAGTTTACATATCTTCCATCTGTTGTTTTTTAATGCAGTTGCATATGGTTGAATCTAATTTTTGTGCACATTTTTGACCCCAAACTATAGCAAGGTTTGTATCTATGCAATCCTAAATTTTTAGACTTTCAAACTTTTCAGTTTTTTTTTTTTTATATATTATTTGTTTGTTTGTTTATATTTACAAAACAAGCAATGTTATAGAGAATAGAAAAACAAATTTTATCCGTTTGCATTCTAGGAAGAACAGTTCACACTGTGTGTTTACTTGCAATGCGTGGTAAACAATTAGCCACCTTGGTTATTTTTAAATGAATAAAGCTTGAGTCTCGATCATGTGTTTGAAGAGTTGAGTCCAACAACTTTTTGGAACGTGGTGAGAGATGAACATTTACTGGAAGAGGTGAAAGGCGAGCCACCCTAGCAGGTATGGGGTAAAGCTGGTGACCAACTCCAACAATTACGCACTTGCATACCTGCTTGTCATTCTAGGCAGACAAATTATTGGTTGTGTGAAACAGGGCAGTTGTGGTCAGGCTTCGTTGGGTCTGTTTGTTTACTAGGTGCCCTCAAAACAATGTTGGGGCATGGGAGGAAGACCTCTCCAGTTTCCGCTTCTGCTTACGTACTTGGTGGCAACCCGAGTGGGATATGCGCTTGTGCACTTGACCCTGATATGATGACCTCTGCTGGGTCGCTGGACACAAGTGCTGTGCTGATGCATGTGGCCCTCAGTACACTGCCATGCTATGACTCCTCACTTTCCAGACAGCCCTCGCTATCTGCCCTTGAGAGAATGTTCTAGCACAAACATGTCTAGCACTCCACAGCATAACAGTCTGACTCGCTTAGATCACTTCGGGTATAGAAAGCACCGTTTATGTATTACATTTGTGATCATGTTCCCATTTTGTCTTGCTGAAAAGATTCATCCCACCCATGTAGCCTTGAACCACCTTCAGGAACTAGATGCTTGAGATTGACATCCTTAAAATGTACAGTTCAGTAGTTCAGTGTATTGAATTAGGTCTTTCATATGTAAGTGGACACACTTGAATGAAAGCTTTTATGGCTGCCAAAATGGCATGAGTGAGTGTTCAGAACTCAGTCTTAATCACTGTTGTGATACAGACAGTCATTTTAAAGCTGCATCAAATGCAATTAAGGGAATATGTCTGAAAATTTGTGAAGGCTTCATATAGTTTGTCTGAAGTTCATTGTGGCTAGAGTATTGAAAGGATAATGCTTCAGGAAACGCTCTGTTCCCTGACCGGCCTGCAATATAAGAGAAAAAAAAAGAATCCGTTCAAAACACTGATTTAATGATTCATACAGGGCCTGAACTTCTTCATGTTGGAAAACGGGGTGGGGATTCCCCCTTTAGGTGGCTCTTATGGGGGGATTTTTTACTTCGAGGGGGGAGTAAGGGTATTTTTTAGACATTTTTAAACTACAGTCATCCAACCTTAATGTTTCGTCACCCAGTGTATTTGTATTTTACAGTTTATAATGTTGTTGATTCATATTTTTATTGTGAAGAAGGCACATAAATAACTTTGATTTCAAACTCTGAATTGAATTTATTTTAACTTAAAAAAGACAAGTAAACAGTCAGTAATAAAATAAGAATAGATAAATGGCACAAATAAATACAATAACAAGATAGAACTAAAATTAGCTGTTTGTCAGATAGGTATAACAGTAATTTTCAGGTACAGAAAAAACACAGAAACGGAATAATCTGTTTAACTTTAAAATAACACCCGTTAGTCTTCAATGTATAAATAAGCAGCAGGTTTATTTAGGTTGCTGTCTCTTTAAGACCTCATGCACGAGTCTAACTGTTATATAAGTGTTGTTCTCAACTGTTTAGTATAAATCACCTGTTTACGTGAGTACTCCTCAAGATGGGCGTTTTGACATAGTTTTTATGTATTTGGCTGTTTACAGTCAATGAGGCACAACACAACTTCATTCTTTAGTCGTGCACTCTCAGATGTGCAAGTACTGAATTGAGCATTTGAGTGTTTAAAATTTTAAGACTCCAAAGCAGTGTCTTATCTATCATGAGCGTTTTTCATGCTGAAAGATTTGCGGGAATTTCCCGCGTTACAAGCACTGAAACTGTGAGAGTCATTAGAATTATGTGCAATCCCCGTAATCCTGCACCGAAATCCAAGCCCTGATATATATATATGTATATGTGTATGTATGTATATAGACACACACACACACACACACACACACACACACACACACACACGAAACTTAATTGGCAAATGAGTACACATTGAAATTATTGATATTCAAGATTTGCCAATTCATTGTGAATATATGATGAATATTTCATATATCCAGCCCAGCTTTGTCCCGGTCTCAGAGCTGGTTGTGTGCACTTTGGGTTATTTGACAGACATGCGTAAAAGACTTGCCGTGCCCTCACTTACTGGGCCTCCAGAGATCCTTGACCAGTATGGGGCCCATTGTAAATAGGGGTTAAACAGGGCTAACGATCAGAGAAAGGCATACCAGTGGAAAAGCCTGGCTAAATATAGATTTGGAGTCTGGAGTACAAAAAAAATGGGCAGTGAAACTTGTCTTCCTGCCAGGGACCTGAACAGCAGTGAGGCCAGCCTCCCCTGTGGCTACCAGGCTTATATTTTAAATGTGCTATAACGCATGGCTAGTTTGATACGCTGGCTTTTTTTTTTCCACAGTCCCTCAATATGCTCACCCATATGCTTCGTTTTCACAGCCTAGATAGACTTGAAGTGGGTTATTGGGGGTTTTTATGTCTGCGGCTTCAGGATTTTTTTTATTCCTGAACACTAGCCATGACAGGCAGACGTCCACATTTTGCTACGCACCGAGGGTGGTTTTTGAATCCTTCTTAGAGAATGGTGTAAAGGCCACAACAGGAAATGTTTACATTTCACCTTGTTATCTCCCACTGTTAGCCAGATCAGAGTGACAAACCCTGTGTCCAAAACCTCAATTCGAAGCCAAGTCTGATTTTGCCCTGCCGTCCGCTCATGCTTACGTTATGCTAACGTAACACTGTTACTTAACAGGCAAAAAACCACATCTCTGCCCCCACACCAGCCTTAGTGGATGTGTAACTCGCAGTTGCACCCTCTTTATAAATAGTTAACGGCTGTTGGCATGGTGGCGGTGTTTACGATGGACAAAGTTTTCATGTCGTTGTAAACATCCAGGTCTCATTTTTCAAGTTGGCAGCTCGACTGGCAAAAGGCTGAAGTGCAGTGAGCAGCGGTCATTTCCTGTAATGCTATCAGGAGGACTGCAGATGAAGTCGACCTGCATGCATGAATGACAAAACAAAAGCTGTTCATGGAAAATAAGATGCCTCAATGATTGAATAATGTGGCAATAACAAAACGGCAACAAAATTAGGCACGATGGAATGAGTCCTGACTGATAGGATATTGAATTTGTTTAATTTTCTCTATTAAAGAGAAAATTTTTTTTTTTCTTTTTTCCACCTGTCATTGTCAGATTATTTTCTGCTTCTCTCTAAAGCAGTAGAGACACTTCGCTCACAGTACGAGTAGTATGTGTGTTAGTGTACTATATACATATCATTTAAGAAATTATTGCTTTTATTCAGCAACTTTTATTTGCATCAAACATGACCGTAAAAACATTTCAAAATGTTATAAAAGATTTCTATTTTAAATAAATGCTGTTGTTTTGAACTTTGTATTTTAACATCAGTAAGAAATGTTTCAAATTCAGCTTTGCCATCACAGAAATAAATTACGTTTTATTATAGAAAATGTCTATTTAAAACAGTTATTTATTGTAATAATATTTTATAGTATTCTTTTTTTGCTGTATTTTTGATCAAATAAATGCAGCCTTGGTGAGCATAAGAGACTTTTCAATGTATGTGTGTGTCTGTAGATACAAGTGTTAAAGTACTAAAGTATCTAAAATCAAATTAAAATTCTAGTTAAAAGACCTTTTGTTAACATGTTTGAGTTTTAGATGGTCGGCACGAGTCCTGCCTCATTCCAGACTAACACCGTCACTTCAATGGGTCCTTTGTAGGCTCGTCTCATTTCTGTTGATGTCAGAGAAATCAGCTGCTGTGATATGTTGACTGGAAGAATAAGGGGCCCTTGTGTGCAGCCTGCAGTATTTCAGACTGATAAATCAGGTTCTTTTCACCTATTTACATGTTCTGTTTATTTAGCATTTAAAAGTTCTCTGTGCAGCAAAGAACTTGGATAAGATAGCATTTAGGTTATCTGGAAGTATCAAAATAGCTTGTAATATACCTGAACTTTACAGTGTGGCTCTTCAAATGCCTCTGATCTGTGTTGATAGCATTCCTTTGGCGAGATGTTTGCTGCCTGTGACGTCAGGTGCTTTTAGATAGTTGGAGAGTTTGGTTAAGGCGCTGAAATAGTCGGTCATGTTTGGTGCCAGGACTCTGAGAGAAAAACAACATCATGTGCTGTTGTTGACGCACAGCCCCAGTGCTACTGGAGTCTCAGTTCTGACCTACTTTAAAGGGCAGCCCAATTTGAAGAGACTTCAGCTTCACGATCACTTATCTCAAGGGACTGCAATGAAAAATTCACTCATGAATCCTGCTGAAGGGGCCTTTGTGTGTTTTTGTGCATTTTAAATAAGGGGGATTGACTTTTACAGAGTGTGAAGCGGCATGTCTCATTTCAATCTGAAGCACTGATATGATGTCTAGCCGAGAGATACACTTTACCACAGCGGTGCTTTATTTGCTGTGACAGTGTGAATGGAAGATTTGAGACGAGGGAGGAAAGTTCCAGTGTTTCTACAGAAGCTACGAAACTCAAAATTGTCTTTTGACAAAACTATTATGAGGAAACTGACCATGAAGCTCCTGGGTCTCCTCAATCAGATCTCTATCGATGAATCAGTTAGACTTCCAGGACTCTCTCGCTCAGCCTCAAAATTAGGGATGTGCATTTTAAGCAAAAGTAAAATTCGATAATCGCTGGGTATTATTCGATTAGTAGTCGAAAATCGCACCCCTCTTGCGCATGCACCCACACACTCATGCATGCATAAACACACACCCATAAAAAGAGAGAGAGGGAGAGAGATTATTCAGGCTTTCAGTCTGTATGATAAGAAACAGTTTAATTCATTACAGAATAGTGTATCCTAACCCAAGCCAACTGATGGTTGTATGATTGCTGAAACATATTAATATAACATAACCGAATGATGGCACTTATTAACATAACAGCAAATAAATAAATAAATAAATAAATAAGATTAGTTTCATAATTAGTCAAAATTCCGATAATAAAATCATGTTACATTGCATGAAGTAAAAGTGAATATATTACATCTGTATACGGCGGCAAAAAATAAAATAAAAAAAAAGTATGTGGCACCTGTCATTCTTCACATTTAACATGAAAAACAGCAATAGGCTTACTGACGACTTTTTAAACTCAAATTGATTTATTTCACTAGACACTCATTTGTATTAAATTGTTCTGTTTTTTTTCAACATGCACTCAAATATTTATTCAAATATTAAATAGGAAAATATAATTGATTCATATGCCGCTTGAAAGGAGGCAAATATCTCACTACAAATTAAAGTGTAAAAAACATTTATTGTTTGTATTTTATCTTAAAATTGACAGAAGGCTGAGGCTTTGTGTTATAATAAAAAGTAACAAAGCCCAAAGCTTATTGCGATTAAAACATTACATATTATTTCCAAGCATTTATACCATAATTAAAATCTTGTGACTAGTCACATAGCATTATTTACTTCAGAAAAATCAACATAACGGAGTCGAAATTTTTTTATATATGGGTGGTAAATGTTTATGGTTATCAACCAGTGGAATATTACATTTTATTCTTTCAACAAATAACAAATCATTTTAATGCAGCTAGCTCGTAATCACGACTTAATACGTGGGAAACAGGAAGTTTCTCATTCCGCACAGTGGAGTGCATCGTTTTGTTAACTTTGTGGTTTATTATTTTGAGTCGTTTGGGACGCGGTGACACAGCATATTGCTTTATAGATCTATTGCGTTTGCCACTCAGAAATGTTAACGTAATCATGCTGCATGTATCAGTAGTTCCCTGCTCCCGCGCGGTTAGAGCTCACACTGCATGGGTACCGCACTCTAATTAAACTGAACCGCGCTCTGGCCCACCTCTTCCAGCTAACCGTTTCCGTACGTGGCACGGAGCGATCACATTAGTCAACCGAACCGGGCTTTGGGGGTCAGACGCGCTCGGGCACGGTTCACATCCTTAGAAAATAATCGCACAGCCTAATCGATATTCTGTAATTAAATCGACTAATCGAATATTCGAAAATCGTGACCCATCCCTACTCAAAACATCACAGCTATTATTGGTTTACTGTTCACAGATACTGTTATTGACTAGATCGGTGGCGTAGTTGCCACACAGCCAACCAGCCGGGCAGCTGACTACATGTAAATCCAGATATAACAGCAGCAGCTCCCCCTTCCCTCTTGATTTCCTCTCATCTTTTTTAAGTCTTGTGTTACAGGGAAAATATGCAAACCATTTTGGAGAGAGAACAGCGGATTTGCTTGGTGGGAACACGGCGTGACTCCAATGAACCAGGCCACAGAGTAAACACTTTCTTCTCTGAAGCCAGAAATAGTTTTGACAGAGCGAGAGAAAGGAATAGAGCAACACGGCTTTGTTTTGGCACAGCGAGAAAGAGAAAAGAGTGCTTTTTTTGGGTTCCCTCACCAACACCCACCCCCCCATCACTTTCTCTCCCACATCTGAAAATATCCTCGAATAATGTGCCCAAAGGCTTCCATTCTCAACCCCTCCGCAAGCTTGTCACTCTCACAAATGGGGTTGGTGCCACCAGTAAACACAGGTCATGTCATACCCCACTATTAACTCAATCACACCACTACTAGTAGAACAGCTGTTAGGCATTTAGTTAATTGTGACGTAATTAACCTGTCAGAGTGCATTAAAGTTGCACAAGCCAATTCATATGAATGTGAGCTAGTTTGGGCATCCTGTTCAATTTACACAAAGGCAATTTTGTTTACTATAGTGTGTCAGAGGTGACCAGAAGCATTATGCCCGAGAGGGAACACATGCCTTTGAGAATTTCACAAACCCCCTGTGGAACACAAAAGAATCTATGGTAACACTTTAGTATAGGGAGTATTTATGTTAGGTAAAAAAAAGTTAGCTTGAATGCACTGTAAGTCGCATTGGATAAAAGCGTCTGTTAAATGCATAAATGTAAATAGGAACCAATTCTCACTATTAACTAGCTGCTTATTAGCATGCCTATTATTAACATATTGGCTGATGTTACTTATAAATCGCATATTCTGCATGACCCTCTCTGCATGATTCTACATCCAGAATCATACCCAATACCTAAACTTACCAACTACCTTACTATTAATAAGTAGCAAACTAGGAGTTTGAGGCAAAAGTCATAGTTAATGTTTGTTAATAGCGAGAATTGGACCTTAAAACAAAGTGTGACTGAAGCTATTATCATGATGTCAATGTTGCTCTTATCTTAATTTAAAAAAGAAAAAAAGAATTTCAACAAAAATACAGTTAGAATTGTAAAGTATTATTACAATTTAAAATAACTGTTTTATATTTGAAGTATATTTTGACATTTAATATTACATATATATATATATATTTTTTTTTTTTTTTCCAAAAACATTTTAAAAATCTGTCAAACTTTTGACTGCCAGTATATATAGATTTTTTTATATATAGATTTATTTATATATATATTTTATATATATAGATAGATAACATAATATAATATTTAGAATTATAGAAATATACATTTATAATACTTTTATATTTATAACTATGTAAATATAATTTATATAATTTCTCATTTCTATATTTCTTTTACATTTTTATTTATTTATTTTAAACACAAATGTGGTCCAACCATAGTTTATTCCTTGAAAGTCACCTTCAGGACAGGGCACTTACAAGAAATACTTCTAGGGGCAGTGATATGTTTTTCAGCGCTATTTGTTTTTGCACAGGACAAAGAGCTCTTAGCTTGTATTGTGGCAGTGTTTGTAGGTAAAGGCTGATGGGGTTGGATTGCTCTGAGACAGCATGGCATCAGAAATGGTGTCCATGTGCCGGTCAGCTGCAGCTGATTAAATGACTATTAGCTGTGCCAGACTCTATCCCCATATCTCATTCTACATCCATTACTGAGCAAGCTGTCCCACTCTCAAGCAGAGGACCCATCTGTCCGAGCCCCACTGACCGCCTGCACCCAGCTTGGTTACTGTAGGCCTTCATTATCCTCATTGCAGTTTGGCCGAACACTTGCTATTATTGCTGCATTTGAGACATGTCTGAATGATGTACAAACTAACTTGATTTCCTACTATTTTTAGTGACAGCATGAGAGTGGTAAGATACATAAAGCATATTTTTTATTCATATATTTTTATTTTTTTTTTACATAAAATAAAAAAAATGCACTAATTTGTAACTTAATTCACATCATAATTACAATTTCCTTGAGGAGCAGCTTCCCATGAGCATAAAGTGAAAAGTGACATGACATACAACCAAGTATGGTGACCCATACTCAGAATTTGTGCTCTGCATTTAACCCATCCAAAGTGCACACACACAGCAGTGAACACACACACACTGTGAACGGCACCCGGGGAGCAGTTGGGGGTTCGGTGCCTTATTCGGGCACATCAGTCGTGGTATTGCCGGCCCGAGACTCGAACCCACAACCTTAGGGTTAGGAGTCAAACTCTCTAACCATTAGGCCCCGACTTCCCCTAGGACATATGATATCCTCGTAACTGTTTTCCCTTTCCTGCATCATAAAAACTGTTGTTCCACATGCAGCTCTGCCCATTCTGATTTGAGCTTGCAGGGTGAAAAACAGGTGACACGGAGCAGACTTTAAACCCAAAATCATTTGACCCACATGTCAATTTAGCTTTTCAAGCTCTATTCAGAGGGCTGTAAGATTTAAACGAAAAGACTGAAAATGATTATCTGAATGTGTTTTGTGGGATTTTGCCGGTCCAGCAGAGGCAGCAGCTTAGACCCTGTTTGACTCTTAAATCCTTTGAAGTGGTGCGTGTGTGTGTGTGTGTGTGTGTGTCCTTACGCCAGGTCTATTGAACACAAGCTTTTTATTTTGATTTTTTTTTTCCCTCTCCTTTCCCCAAATACAGAGGGCACAAGTGCTTGGACTCTGTATCAGTGACCAAATTAAATCAAGGCAGAACAGCCTGGCCTCTCTCTTCTAATTTTGTCCCTAGATAGGATCTAAATGAGTTTTCCAGTGGGTGAGATGCTCAGTTGGCTGATAGATACCATGTGAAGACGTGCGGCCAACACCAAAAAGTAATCATCTGTTGGCAAGAATGTTTAGCCACAAGGCGAAGTATAAATTCCCACAATGAGCTCCACTTTTATCAACTGACTCGGTGCGGAGTCAATGTAAGCAGTCCGCTTGGAAACTTTGACGAAGACCCACCGCAGTCGACGGGCTGCACTGAGGGTCACCGTCCCAGCTAAGTAGGTACAGTGGGGGGAAACAGGGTTTTGTAGCATCTCTGCGTGATGGCCGCAGCGTGCATTGTTTCTCAGCGGAGATTTGACAGCAAATAGTGATGTCTAAATCCTTCTGGCACGGCGTTAGGGAAGAATCTCGACTAGAGAGAGGCTTTGATGTGCATTGTGAGGAGAGACAGCAGCACATGTCCAAAAGAAAATAAAAGTTTTGTGGGGAGATTACAGACTCCTGTAGGCCCGGCGATTCACATGCTGTAAAGAAGCCAGCAGGAATCTCCCGATCTTGTTCGCCAAACTCGCCCGAGATGGGACGCCCCTGCCCACTACAATAAGACTCATCCTGTGTTGAACAAGCATTATCCGCTTCGGTTCTGATTGTGTTGTATCTCAGTGCTAATAACCATAGGTAATTAAATGCTGAGGGGGAGGTAAGATATGAAAAGGAGGTGGAAAAAAACTGAAGTACAGAAAAAATCTGCTGCTATGATACAACTAAAAAAAAAACGTGCACACACAGACCATTTGTGATTGAGTTTCCCACCTTAAAGTATCTCTGTAATGGATTAACCCACGTCCCACGAGTGGCCTGAATAGACAAGGATTCACTGGAGACGCAACAGAGCTACTCCACAATGGGCCAGTCTTCTTTTGTTCCTTCAGCTTTTCGAGTAAATCCAACCCCCCAAACCCTGTAATTAGATTTGAGCTGTTTGCAGACATCCCAAAAGTGATCTGTACAAAGCATTAAAAAAAGTGTTCCCTTTAATTTACAGTGCAAATACTTTTCCATTAGCGATGGGGGATTTGGTGGTGTTTGTTCCCCTAAGAGGAGATGGGGAGTGAAGGGAGGTGGAAGACACTCTTCTGTTACTTAATTGTGAACTCTGAGATTAGTGTGAACACTTCCAACCTTTCACCCCAAACAAAGGAGCTATCAGGTCTTGTTGCCTAGTGACACAGTCTTCACACTGGCCAATTCAACCAGTGAGCTGGTTCTCACTACCTGTGCCTGTGCAATTGATGGAGCAGCGAGTGAATGATTCCATAACAGCTTTTGATCTTCATCTTCATTTCTGAGCCAGATATAAATGCCTCCATATTTGAATGCCTTCATATACCTGGCTAGAGTAAAGACCTTCATATCTCTGCAGTTATAAAAGGTTCTATAGGTTCAAAGCTCCATTCCTGTATGGTATTTATTTAATTTTAGATTTTGAATGGCATATAAACATTCACATAACAGTGATAATGCAAATGCTCAACAGTAAGGCTTTTTTCCTGCTTCCAGTAGTTTTTTTAACACTCCAAAAATTTTCACTGGCTCCACCCCAGTTTTTTATTTCTAGCAATGTATTTTTGACGTATTTTATTTTATGTATTATACAATACTAAATATTTTTCATATTTTAAATTCATTAAAATATTTTCTTTGCATTTTTTCTTTACAATTTTCTTTTTGAAAAGACAAGCAGATTTATACATTTATAATGTAATTTACATCTATATTTAATCTATCACTCACTGTTTCCCTACAGTATATCTCTCATCTCTTTCAGCTATAATATAATTGATAAACTTTTGATTTAAAAAAAAAAAAACTGTAATATATGTGACCCTGGAGCACAAAACCAGTCTTAGGTGTCAATTTTTCGAAACTGAGATTTATACAGCATCTGAAAGGTGAATAAATAAGCATTCCATTGATGTATGGTTTGTTAGGATACAACAATATGTGGCCGAGATACAACTGTTTGAATATCTGGAATCTGAGGGTGCAAAAAAAAAAGCAAAAATACTGAGAAAATTGCCTTTAAAATTGTCCAAACAAAGTTCTTAGCAATGCATATTACTAATCAAAAATTGAGTTTTGATACATTTACGCTAGGAAATTTACAAAATATCTTCATGGAACATAATCTTTCCTTAATATACTTAAAAGAAAAATCGCTAATTTTGACATAAAATGTTTTTTTGGCTATTGCTACAAATATACCCCAGCGACTTCAGACTGGTTTTGTGGTCCAGGATCACATATATGATCCATTTTTTTCCATTGATTTTTAGTTTTCATCCATGTTAGCCAGAAATACCTTTATCATTAATGGTGTTAGTTAATGCACAAGCCACTACAATAATGCCAGGTGGTTGCTAGGGTATTCTGAATGTTTGCTAGGTCAAGACCTTGATATTCTGGTTCCTAGCTACTATATGTCTTTTAAAATATTTTCTATCTAAACAACTTTTATTTATTCATTTATTTATTTATTTGCATGTTATATTGGCCACCAGGTGAAAATGTTTAGTATGATTGCTTATAAAATAATAGCATACATGCATGCATGATAAAGCACCTATGCACCTAGGTTTAATAGAGGTTTAGGAGTTTGTTGAAATCCCTAACCCAAGTATGAGCAGTAGTAATAGTGTTTGCTTGCCTTAGCACTAATTATATGTAAGCTCTTCACCTTCCATTTCTCTCGTTCTCCCATGCCCAGTCTCCTGACTACTGCCTGTTCCCAAACAGAGTTGAGTTGTGAGCTCAGGTGGGAGCCATTACGCCATTGAGGCTTGCCCTTATCAGTTAATAGCAGGTTTCCAGAGACTAGGATTGTTTTGATAGATGACACCTGGTCACTCGCTCACAAGTCACACAAAGCAGAAGAAATGAAATGCTCAGCTAGATAAGATACCACTGAAAATACTCAACCATTGATTGCTCAGTCATAAAGGTTGGGTGTGTGGTGTTCCGAGTTAATCTTTCCTCCTGTTCTTAAGACACGGGACCGAGAGCAGCATCGGGTTCAGATGCAGCCTTGAGCACCTCAGTTTGGTGCGTTTGTGTTGAAAATGAATGGATTTTTCCTTTATTCACATCTGCGGGTGGAAGAATGCTCTTCATTCATTTTTTTTATGTGTCCTGCTGATATAATAAGATGTTTGGAAGTTTCTGTTTACTTGGGCTTTTTACACACACACACACACACAAAGAGAAGAATAAAGGAATGTCGTTAGGGTCTTTCATCCCCCCATCACCCTGTAGGAGTGGGTGTCTGTTTACAGTCCGGCTCAGAGGACTGCCTGTGCGGCCCGGTGCTGACCACAGCCCCAGAATGTGATTGATTATGTGAGGTTTATGCCATTGAGAACCTTTCAACGGCTCCAGGGGTCACAAGGTCATCTCATCCGCAAATCTGCTTCCTTTTGTACAGTGAGACACACAAAACCTTTTTCTCCCTTCTTTATCCTGGGAAAATGGGGGAGGGGAATGTCAATTAAACGACTCAATTCTTTTGCCCCGTTTCTTTCCCCATATGGCTTTCTTTAAAGGACTCAGTCCGAAAATTCACATAGCAGTTTCTTTTAAAGCACTTTGACAGAAAATGGAAGAAATTCTGGATTGAAGAAGTAGTGGCATTTAAAGCATTTTAATCGATATATTCAAATAAGTGTGCTTATATTCACAGAGCTGGCAGCAACAGGAATCTAGATTAGAAATTATGCTGCAATATGTAAATTATCTAACTGTGCAATCAAATTTTTTTTATTTATTTTGATAGTTTAATTCTTCATCGGTGTCAGATTTAACATGGTTTAATGAGAACTTTTTTCTAATTTTTCAATCAGTCTCTAGCATCCCAAATCTAGTTTGCTTTACACCCAACTATAAAACTTAAAATGAAAAATGCAGTGAGAAAGCTGCCGTTGGACACCCTGCTGTTTTGATATGTGGTCAGTCAGTGCTCAAAAGAACAGTGTAATTCAGAAAATGTGCCAGTCCTTGGCCTTTAGGCTCAGGTCTTTGTGGTCATACGCCCTGGATTACACTTTAACCTTAGGGAGGGTCTCTAGGCGAGGTGAAAGGCCAGTGCCCTCATTTGGAGGGAAAAGAAGAAAGTCTTCTCGCTCTCTCTCCTCAATATCTTCTCACCCAATAAGCTCAGTTAAGGATTTCACTGCTGATAAACATTCACCTGAGACCCTCAAGAGTCGCACCCTAGGTGCAAGGTCTTGTTTGCAATGTCTCTCTGTTGTAACAAACAGATTGTGGCACGCATTCCTCATACAGATGCCGTTTCTAGCTTCTCTCGCAGGAGGTGGCGTTCCTTCTGAGATGTTTAGGTGTGTGTGTCTGTTTTGTAACTATGCCATTATGTCTGAGAGCACCAGGGACTTGGGCTAACCCTTCTGAAGAATGTGTGGTATACAGGCCAGTCTTATCCTGTGTTTGCTGTAATTTGCAGGACTCAAGGTCTATGAGATATACGGCCCTGAGAGAGGCCAGAGACTCCCAAAGCGCGTGTCTGATTTGTGGCAGGCGGAGGGAAGGCACTAGGCTACAAACATTGAGAGTGGGGAAAAAAAAAAATGTCTAGCTGATGTGTATTTATTTAATCTACTCTGTGGTTTTGGTTTATATAAAGGATGCTCTGCTCTTATTAAACCAATACTGGCTTAATATTATACATGGTTTTCTTCTTTTTTTAGAAGGGAAGCTATGTTCCAGGATCTGATTGAATGTAAAGGGTAAATTAATGTGAAACGAGTGAGAAACTCGCCATTTAACAAGTGGTTTTTGTGTGTAGAATAGCACAGTGCTCCTATGTTATCCATACACTCAGAGGTCATTTGAGGTCTGTCTACATCTAAACTCAAAGCTTGTGTGGCCACTGCCTATGAGGGCAGGTAGAGCGCCCCCTGCTGGACGTCTCACGGATAGTGCACTTGACAGCATACTCAAACCTCTCTTAACCTGCTCTTATCATTCGCTCATTTTTCTTCTCAGATCTCATCCACAAACTTTCCCATGTTTGTGCATTTAAAAATCTGTTTTTAATATATGAAGTCCAGCAAAAAAGTAATTACTTTATTTCAATACAGTATTGTATTGTCATGTCAGTGCTCTTCAGCTACATAGAAAAGTCTTTCAGATACTTCGTGCCAATCCTACGTTCCATCTGTTGGTTATGAAACATATCTGTTGATATTTTTCCCACATGGCTCCAAACAAAGCAAACATAATTGAAACCAAGTCACCAACTTGAAATATGACAGATAAAGGTGCACACTAGATGTGTTGTGCGGCGCCAATGATTTGATTTGATTTTGTCACTCTTGCTGTGTTTCTCTATATCTCTCATCTCTCTCTCTCTCCTCGTTCGCTGATTCATTCTCAGGTCGGCCGCGACACATGGATGCAGCACATTGTGAATTCACAGAATGACATTTGTGACCACAGACTCTTTGAAAATATTGCTGTTCTAGTACCTGACGGCCCGTTAATATGATTCCAAAGCATATCCTTCACATATAGGAAGTTGAATGTTAAAGATAAATATAGAGCTAGACTTCTCTATGATTGAAAAGGAGAGACTGTATATAACTATATGTCTTGTTTAGAAGCAAGTGAGATGCCAGGAAGCTTGGTTTTTTTGCTGCAGAGAAGGGATGCTGGTTTGCTTGTATGTGGTTGGAATAATAAGATATTACCTTAAGATCTTATTTGACGGCTCTCTGCACTTCCGTCCCATGACAAATGCTTTGATGATAATCAGGCGGCAGGACTGGAGGTCAGCCAGGATCTCATCGGGAGTGACCCGTGCTTGGTGAATCTATCTGTCAGAATAGTTCCTCACATCTTTGAACGATGTTGTTTGTGTGTTTTGCGAATGTATTTGGGCGTGCAGAGCCTTCTTTTCTTTTTAAAAGCTCATTACTGGGGAGATAGTGAATTAACAGGTGTTAACACACAGGATAAATGACAGGCTGATGAAAGCATCTCCTCCGGTATCAAATGTAAATTAATTAGATTCTATCTAAATTAAACACGCCATGAAATCATCATGGGGCGACAGGGCCTTTTTAAAAATTTGGTAGGCTTGAGTTTTACAAACTGATAATGTGTCCCTTCCCTTTCCTTTTTTTTTTTCTTTTTTTTTTGCCATTTGAAGCACACTAAGCCCCTGATTCTTTTCCCATGGACCCTTTAAGCATCTGTCTAATGCATCCTCTAATGCGCTCTCACAATGAAAACATCTTTTAGTTTATTGCTGTTTTTTTTCAAACCCTCCGTTTTCACCAAGGATTTTTACCTGGGAGTGTATAGCGTGCGCCTGCCACGCTCTGCGGCTGCAAAGCCAAATCAATTGATTTTCTAATGGAATTAAAAAGGGGGTTGAAGTGATCGAGGCAGACCTCTATATTAGTTGCTTCAAAAGCGTTTCCCCGAGGCCCCTCTTTTTTTTTTCCTCCCCAAGCACTGATGCCGCTTGATCGACACTCAACTGATCTATAAATAAACTCTTTTCTTTCTTCACAAAGACTTTGCGGTTTACCGTTTTTCCTCAAGGTCAGGGTCAAGCTGTTCTGAAAAGACATGTTCCAGTGATCATTAGGAAAATAACCTGGTGCTAATAAAGATGGGCAGCTTCTGTCAGCTGTTTGAAGAAAGCAACTCTGAATTCTTTTTCATACTGTTTTGCCTTGCTATCTCTTTTTTTTCTTCCTCATTCTCATTTGCACTGACTTAATAAAAGAACAACAAATCTGTGTTGGGAATAAAGGCTTTAGCACCTGTTTCGATTAAACTGTCAGTACATATTTTTGCGAACAGATAAAAACTATGGTACAGTAGTCAGGTTCCTCCAATAACTGAAATGCTTACACTCTCAGCGAGTGCTACGTGACCTTGATACGCTTGTTTTCCCCAGCGATCTTGAGACGTTTAGTCACAACATCATTTTACATTTCATTGTGTTGTTTTGTTTACGGTGCCAGGGGTTGGAGAAGACACTGTAGCACTATAACGCCACTGGCCTCCAATTTATGGAGCATGTTGATTGCCTTCCATTTTCTCATTTGAGTCTCCCTATGACAGAGAGTGCCTTCACGGTCGGTCGGCTGAGCATTCATTCTTAATGCTGAATTTAAAGCATGCAATCCCGTAAAGGAGCCCAACAAAGCAAACTTATGCGCATCATCTGGAATGTGATTTTGCTGGGCAACAGGCTTGTTCATCGGCCCTCATTTCCTCTAAGAGCTACACAAAAGCCTACATTAAGCTGGAAAGAGGCATGCCAGTCCTATTATTCTTAATACCTTTATCTATATATGTTATTTGGCCATGCTTCTCCAAAAGTATTTAAATATGTTTAACACTGGCGCTTCTTCTTTTCTTCCACCTCTTCTTTTTATTCACAAGCGGATCATGGACCACCGGCCCTCTCGTAATGTTTTTGTAGCCGCGCGGCTTTAGAGTTCCATTCTCATTCCTGTCGTCTCAGAAAACAAAACAAACTCCTGTTCCTGTCAGTTGGGTCGGAGATAGGGGCAGCGGTGGGGTGGGGTGGATTTGTAACAGTGAAGGGTGGTGGGGGTGCAACAGCTTAAAGCCTTTTGTCCAGTGGGAAAGACCATGTTAGCAGCCGGTGAGAAAAGGGTCTCTGGTCATCTGACCAGAGTAAAAGAAAAAAAGTGTAAAGATTAGGGACGTAAGGGGTCGAGGTAAAAGCCTATGACTAATGTGGCTGGTCATTCACAGCTCTTGCCACATTGTTTGCCACTGTCCAGATGGTCACTGGGAATAAATCACAGCGAGAGAGGGAGCTCAGTGGATTGCTAGGCTCGACTTCCTGTCAGATTATCGTGTAGTGAAGAAAGTCACTTGCCTTTTATTTTTCCCACTTTCTGATTTTTAGATCAGCATTTCAGAAAAAAGTAGTTCATCAAGGCATCTTTTTTTTTTTTTTTCATCCACTGAAACGGTTGCTACGGTAGACCTTTGGATGTATTCTCATGCTACTAGGCAAAAGTTTGGATGCATTTATGAGTGTGTATTTATGTGTGTGTGTGTATGTATATGTATGTATATATATATATATATATATATATATATATATATATATATATATATATATATATATATGTATATATATATAGTTTGGGATCAGTAAGATTTTGAAAAGTCTCAGGCTCACCAAGGTTGCATTTATTTGATCAAAAATACAGTTAAAAACAGTAATGTTGCAAAATATTATTACAATTTAAAACATCTGTTTTCAGTTTTAATATATTTTTTAAATATCATTTATTTCTCTGATGACAAAGCTACATTTTCAGCAGCCATTACCCGTCTTCGGTGTCACATGGTCCTTCAGAAATCATTCTAATATGCTGATTTGATGCTCAGAAAACATTTTTTTTCTTATCATATTATTATTGTGCTGCTTAATAATTTATCATGACACATATTTCCATGATTCTTTGATGAATAGAAAGTTTAGATTTTTTTTTATATTATTAACCTCTTTTTAATACCGATTTAAAATGCCCTCGCTGAATAAAACTGTTATTATTATTTAAATCTTACTTCCCCCAAACCTCGCAATGGTAGTATATTACAGTTTCCATAAAAATATTAAGCAATAATATGTAATAAATATTAATTTCTGAAAAAAAAAAGAAAATCTTACTGACCCCAACCTTTTGAACAGTGTAGTGTATATACAATTTATATTTGTGTGCAAATCTAACTTCAAGCATTTACACATAAGACTTTAGAAGAAAGCTTTTTAAGATCATGAGAGACATAAGTTCAGTCAAGTGAGTCCAGACTTTTGCCTTTTGTATGATAAACTTGACACGTGAACACCGAAAGGTGTGCAGAAAGTGTCAAACCGCTCTTTATTGTTGTCATCTCTTTGATCACTGGAGGGTGTGAGATGTCGGGAGGCAGGAAGATTTGCAGACAGGATGACAGGGGCTGGTACTGCTGAGCTGCAGGACAGTACGGCACCCTGTTAGAAATAGTGTTGGAGTCCGTTTATCATCACGCTCGCGGTCAGACACCCGGCAGATGACCGCTGCTTGCTGTAAATCCATCACCTGTGGCTTACTGCAGCCACTGCATTGGACCACGGTCAACACGTGTCACTGAAAATCTGGGCTATTTCATAACCAGTCAGGTTTGAGGCTGTGCAAAAAACAGCAGTTATGAAGATTTACAGAGATATATCACATTTGATAGACCACTTTTATCGATCACCCAAAGCTACTTTTAGCAATTACTGAATATTCTGTATTCTATTCATAAATGCAGATTCAAATAAGCTTGTGTATCTGATATGTTGAACAGATTAGTAATTCATCTTAGCATTGACATTGATTAAATAAATCGTGTTAAACCTTCTTAAAAGATTAGCAGGCATTCCATTATGAGCAAAAATAGATAGGCATCAAAGGGAATTGACAACAGTAAACAAACATTTTACCATTTTAAAAAAGGGATGAGCAAATAGGACCCTCGAATTACCTTCCCACTGCAGATCTCCTTTATAGTGGCAGTTTGTCATTTGGTGGAACAGCATAATTTATTTTCATCCTCCCGATGTGTTTCCCAGTAATGGCTTTGCATAGAGACCGTTTCTGCATATGCCCAGAGGGG
The DNA here is from genome assembly GCA_024542945.1 of allo-octoploid hybrid of Carassius auratus x Cyprinus carpio. Lineage (NCBI taxonomy): Eukaryota > Metazoa > Chordata > Actinopteri > Cypriniformes > allo-octoploid hybrid of Carassius auratus x Cyprinus carpio. The sequence continues at coordinate 9,795,614 of CM045068.1, read as the reverse complement.
AAAAGCTCACAGACATGCATGCACGTACAAACTCTCTCTCTCTCTTACTGTTCTTCACTCACTCACAACGAATAACACCACATAGCCTGAATTTCAAATGTGGAACATGTAAACATGAAGCCTTGTTTAGTGTATTCATCATTTGCATGCATCTAATATCCCGAGTACAAATTAGTTGCCAAGCACTGAGAGTGTCATCAATGGTTTTGTGCTAGATATATTTATCCTGCATCTTATGCATTAGATGAATTTGTGTATGTGTAAAGATTATTCAAATGTAGTCGTAAGAGCGCACAGTTTTGCGTGAAGGCAACCGTGATGGGTTAGTAGCACAGAGTGACCCCTACTGGCCATAGCGCAACATTGCAATCCTGTCCGGCACTCACATGTGGTGTATGAGGGACACTGAACTGACACCCTTGGCAACCGTTCGCCCAGTTGCCACGGCCAAGCAAGCAATTCGGAAGCCAGCTGTACTGCAGGAGCTGTTCCTTCTCATTTGCAGTTCATTTATCTCCCATCTCCGCAAGCCTCGCCAACACACACACACAGAAGCTCCCACTGGTAACCTCATCTCCATTGTGCCCAATCAACTGTGGAAAGTAAATGGCATCTCTCTCTCCCCCTTTTATTCATTCAAAATAACGGCACGGCATAGCCACGGCCGTCCTTCATACAAAACCACAGATGTAGAGACACTAGCTCATATACACACATACAATAGAAATCGCCGCCGATGCTCATGTCAGTAAAAAGTACTGTCAAATGTAGCCTGCAATGAGTAAATTACATGCATTACTAAAGCTGCATATGACAGTCGCTTTGCTTGCACATTGATGTGGTGACTGTTCCATATCAATTGTTATATTTAAAATGAGCAGCTGTGTTTAATGAATGCATGTATAAATGAAACACTTGTGTGTCAGAGGCAAAATCATTTAGTGAAGCATTTAAGAAATAAATGTAAGAGCCCCCAAGCCAAAAGCTTTGTTCAGACAGCCAGCAAAAGGTTTTTATTTTTTGATGCATCTAACATCTGACTCAAATTTTTGTTGTAGAAAATTTTGAAATTATGTATATTTATGTATTGTTGTATGTTATATATGTATGTATGTGTGTGTGTGTGTGTGTGTGTGTGTGTGTGTGTGTGTGTGTATAAATATATAGCTAATTTTTCTGCAAAAGTTCTTTTTATTGACTTTATTTTATTATGTTATATAATGTATATTATATTTTTTTATTAATAAATTTATTAATATAGTTTAATAGAAACATTCTTACATAGGCACAATTTATTTTTGTCTGTAAAACTAATTTCAGGCATTTAAGCAGAAGTATTTACATTTTACATTTTTTTTTAGGTTATGAGAAATATATTTGTAGTCTGAACGGCAAAAAAATGAAATTAAATGTTTACAAATCTATATGTGGTTTAAAATTTGAAATTGAGATTTTTTTAGAAGAGTGTTTCAGTCACATAGTAGTTTAATTCACCATGTGTTGTGCATGTAACATCACACAAAGCTGAGTGGTTTTCTGTGGTTTATGGATGAAGGAGTGAGCTGTTTTGGACATGACATATGCATGAATGTGTAAATACAGTAATGCTTATCCTGTCAGATGCCTTGATGAATTGAGCACCCCAGAGAGATGTCATGAAGGACATCAGCAGAGGCATGATTTCCAGTTTTCAGTCCTGTTTGACAGCTACTCTCTTCTGTTGGCGTCCTGCTGACGCTTAAGTCATTACTATGGCAACCTGTGTGGATATAGCAGATATTGACTACACTGTCTGAACAAACACCTCTGATTTCATCAGTTGCACTATGACAGCACGGACACTAAAGAGAATCAAATAAGAGTTATGTGCACAGTGAACATGAGATCACGCCAGAGTAGGACAAATCCAGATTTCTGCATGCACGTCGTCTGCTTCAGAGAGCAGATGAGCTTTAGTTATTATGGGACTCATCAGCACTGTAAACTTGAGAGAGCTCCAGACATCCTCCAGACACTCTCGCCTCCTTGGTATGAATCGTCCGTATCTCATTCCCTGCACTAATTCCAATTTAATTGCCAGTGGCCTGAAGCCTCCTCAATAGGAGTAACAAATGGTTTGATTTTGTAGACTTCATCAGACTGCATTTTAAATGCGACACTCACCCCGCACGAATGCCAATGAAGCAGAGGAGAGGCTGCCTGTTTACTAATTATCCTTTTTCTTACTGGGAGCCGCACTGCAAGGGTTGTCTGGTTAAATCGGATTTGTGGGATAGGGGGAAAAGCAAGCACGGTCCTCTGCTTTGTAAACGATCCTCATCCAAGGCGAGGGCCAGCCGTGCACTGTAAATTCTGCTCTCTTAAAGGGACACCATGTCTTTTGTAGACCTAACACAGGAGTGGGTCCACTCATAAATTCCTCCCCCTACTTACCCCCCTGGCGTTACAGTGTTTGTGATCTCTTATCGTTTCATCCATCAGGGCAGTCGGATGATTCAAACAGTGGGCAAACACAGGCCATGATGTACAGTATATTGTCCTCCTGCATTATCAGTACACGTTTTTCCTGTTTAACAATGTAAAGCTTCTTTGACATCTGTATTGTTAAAAGCACTATATAAATAAAGGTGACTTGACTATAGGCTATGCAGGTTGCAAGTATTGTAGTTATTGTGATTTCTTTTGGCCAGAATAATCATGTAATGAAAACCAGTTATCGTGACAGCCCTAACGTTCATTTTAAGTATCTTATCGTAATCATGATTTTTTCTTTTTTTTTTTTTATAATTTAAAACTTAAAGATGATTCAAAGTAATTGAGGATTACTAACTTGAACTTGGGACTTTCCTGTAATCGTCAAGAGTGAATCGGTGCTGTAGAACCATGCTCATTTTACCGAATCCTCTTTGCAGTCACGTCGAGCTGGTGTTGAAAGCTTACTTAATTATGAAGAATCTGCCTCCAACACCTGTCAAAGTCAATAGGGCCAATTTCTTCCATGTGGGTTTGTGAGTGATGAAGACATTTTCTCTGTCTAAATGGACACTGGAGAAACCATATGGATCCATGACATTATCTTGAGGTAATTAATATGGCTTCTACAATGACATCTGGTGGCATTAATCTATCTGAGAACGCGGCATCTCACCGCAGCCGCCTGACACGAAAGTGAATTATCTGTAACTATTATTGGTGCAAAGTCTGGAAAGGTACCAGCCCCAGAATGAGAAGCAATCTTTTCAACGGTTTAACACAGGTTGCGCCGTCCTCATTCTTTCTCTTCCAAGCATCAGTTTAAGGCTTTTAAATGCAGTCTGCCATTGTAATTCTAGTTTTAAAAAGCCACCACTTGAGATGAAAACCTGTTAAATCAAATAGCATATTCAACACATCCCCCTGTCGGGTGTCATGTATTTGTAAGGCAGACCTTCGGAGACCAATGACACTTTGATAGTAACACACAAAATGTTATTTTGTTTCTCTCTTTCTCTCCCATCCTCGCTGTCTCCCGTCTCACCATCTCTCCTCCTGTTAGATCAATAAACAATTCATTGAAGCTCTTTTCTTTGCTTTTCTTGTCAGAGGCACAGAGGCATTTTGAATGCATTAAGGCAGCGCTCTGTGCTGTCACACGCTCTATATTCCAGACCAAAGCTGTCAGTCGCTGCCCTCCCTCCCTCAGCAGCCCCCTCCGAAAGTCTTGGGCTCCTCTAATGCCACATTATGCCCAGCCACTCTCCCGGATTACATGGATGTGCAGTGCTCCTGTAGTCTGGGCTCATTAGGTGTCAACCGGAGTGAGTGAGCGAGGGAGCGAGCGAGTGAATACCCTGGCCGGAGAGATGCTGCAGACATATCGCATCACACGCACACACGGCTGCTGGAACAGCTTGTACCTGTTGACTTCCCAGCAGCCTGTAGCATTCTGTCATAAAAACGCTCATGTAACATCTCTTTATCTATCTGTCTCTCTCTTCCTGACTAAAAATCCAATTCGTGGAGGAAGAAGACAGGGGAGATATGAAGCCAGGCAAGGGAGAACCATTTCTCTCCAATCGCTCGGAGTGCAAGACCCCTTGTTGTTTGGATTTCATTCAGCATCACGTTACCGTGGAAATGAATGGGTCAGAAAGCCTTTAGATGTGGCTTTACCCTTCAGACCTAGAGCCCTTTGGTAATGCGCTCCTATAATGCTTACATTTATGCATCTCAATTATAATTAAGATGCAGTCCCCATGAAAATCATTACACTGCTCGAAGGGGTTCTCGTGACTAATGTTCTCAGTATGCCGTGCTATACAAAGATATGCTTGCTTGCGAGCGCAGTAGGAATTAGTAAATTTCTCTTGATGGCCCAGTTTCACACTGAGTCAAAGTTCTGTGTTTTGCACATTATACTAATTGTGGGACTAAATATTTGGGCTTTCTTTTGAGGCTACGCACACCCCCTGTGTATGTTAGAGGAGTTTTGGCACCAGTTTGACCATATTGTCTTGCCCTCCTGAGCCCCTGCTAGCACCCATTGTCCCCAGGCTCAGCAGGGCTGCCAAGGCCCCCTCTGCCCCGGAGCGCCTGGGTAACCCTGCCCCCCACCTGGCCCAAACATCTGCCCCGATGACCCCTCACTCCCCTCCCATTGTCAGACATGAACTTCTCTCACAAGCTTCACGCCTACCATACAGTCTTAGTGTATATATACTCCATGGCACTGGCTTTCCTGGTACTCACGTATGACACGTAAGCCTATGTGCTTTGCAGACATGTTTAATCTGTCTGTCTGCCTGGATGTCCTCTGCGTGCATAGTTATTTTTTAAAACATTTCAAATTGAGGATCGTAATTTTTGGTGTGGTTAAACATATAGGCCTATATTTACTACATGAGGACTGCATTTATTAATATTATTTGAAATATTACTGTATATTAGGGATTTTTTTTCGGTGACCTATTCCATAAGTTACAGCATTACACCAGTAGGTGGCTTCAAGTGATTAAGTGACTGAATCATTTATTCAAACAATTAATACAAAAACATTGATTCATTCAGAAATGAAACAAGAGGGTCTTTAAAAAAATGATTAAACTGATTTGTTCAAAACACTGATTTGAACATGATTAATATGTGACTGTCTTTGAATGAGCCCTTGAAATATAAACTTAACTGATTCAGTCAAACACACTGATTCATTTGAGGAGCAAAAATATGATGATATGAGTCATTAAATCATTCCCTCAACTGATTTGTTCAAATACTGATTTGTTAAATCTGATTCGTGGTTTTAATTTGACTTGGCTATTTTTTATTTTATTTGGTGGAATAATAAATGGTATAGTAAATTTAGTGACACATCACATCAGATACATCAGCTCAAACACCAACATCCTGTATACCTCTATGTAGCACATTCCAAGTGGATCTTTAAGACAGGTGTGTCATATTTCCTAGCTCTTCACTGAGCAACAGGTGACATCACACCTCACGGCAGTGGTGACAGACAGAGCAGCAGGAGTTTGTATTCCATCAGCACTGGCGAATTGAAATTCAAGCTAATTAACTTTGGTCTCACCAGCTTAAAACGACACGTGCTCTCCATGTGGGGTTTCTCAAGCATCGGCCCTGTGGGAAAATGCAGTTACCTCGTCTAACTCTCACATTAAGTTTTAATCACAGCCCTGTTCAGTTTGTTTGTGTAAAAAACAGTATTGCATTCATAATGTACTTCATTCTCTTCTAGCATGTTTATGCATTTAAAATGTACAGTCTATCTCTTCTTGGAAATTAAATTTTGGTGATTCAAAGATGTTGATGGCTCATCCTGCACTACACAGATTTTTGTCCAATCAGATGATCCCTAGAATAAGAATGTCCCTCCCCCGCAACCAATTGTTAATGGCTATAATGTAACCAAAGACTTTGTATGTCCTCCTCAGACTTCCTATTGCAACAGCAAATATGTCAACACAGGACATAAAACTGCTTGTCAAGTGAATTCATTGGGTCTCTAGGTGATTATGTCTAGGTGTTTTGTGGCATATTATGCTAGACATGGTTTTCTGGTATTGCCAGAAGTTGTCTTCTGAGCCAGGGATGGTGTGGGCACAACTATCCTGCAGTTTGAAAGTCTTTGCAGTGGTGAACACATGCGGAACACCCTCAATACCTACATAGTGTGGCGCACCCGCTAAGTAACGGCCAATGCTTCTTCAGGGCCATTAACTTAACACTGCGATGGAGCCAAGAGGCTCTTATAAATAGACACAGGAGTGGAGGTAAATTATGCCAAAACTCAGGCAGCAGCAGCCAAAGCCAGTCCTCTATCCAGGTGTCACTTTGTCCAACTCAATTTTGTACTGTAATAGAGGCGAGTGGGTCAGCCACTTCTCTCTCTCTCTCTCTCTAATTCTTTTTCTCTGCCTTACCCTTCAGTACCTCACAGAAGAGTTTCTCCCAGCTAGGCCATTTACTTGTGACGCTCTTTACTTCACACAGAGGAACACTTAATTCCAGCTAACACCAATCACATGGACACTGCACTTCCCTTCATGGCTCCCGCTTTATCAACTGTCCCCCCTGCCCTTCTCCTGTTCCCAAAATAGTGTTCTTTCTACAATGGAAGTGTTCTTACTACCTGAAAAATACAGTGCATTAGGAACTGTAAGATGTGTTATATTACTGGTAAAAAATCCTTAAAACAAAGCTCGAAATTATTCAAATATTGTCTGGAAAATATTCTCTTTGTAGTATGCTAAGTGTAATGCAATTGATCCAAAATATGGACAAATCTCCAAATGTTAAACTATTTAAAAAAGACAAGGTCCACAGTGCATGGCCACTGATTGGGCTCTTCTGTGAGAGGAATACTTGAAATGAAAAGTGGGTAAATTATCATCATTATATCTTTCAGTAACCAATAATGTGGGATTTTAAGAGCAATCACAGAGCAGCACTGGTGATGTGGCTTAGTCTTTCCCTCCACCCCATCCAGACTCTTGAGCTCCCTGGGTCAGAGTCCACCTAACCTCTTGCATTCCTCAGAGCCTTTCCTCCCTACCCCCGTGACCCTGTCTTTCATCTCCTTCCACCCGCCCCCTTAAATTTAGCTTTTTAAGTTTCTTTACAGCCTTTAGTTTTGCCATGAACCTTCGTGAAGCAAACTTGCATTTCACATCCCCAAACTTCTTTGGGATTTGCTTCTATAATCAATGCCCCCCTTCCTTTTTTATCGATAACCAAGAGATGCAAGGAGTCATTAAAGATGGAGACAGCGAGCGGGGGAGGGAGATGGCAAGGCCCAGAGAAAGCCAGAAGGAAGGCTTGTCAGTATTTATTTGCAGAGAAGCAGCAATTCAGCGGCACTGCCTGAGATTTAAGAACAGGAATAGTCGTTTCTCTCGCTCACCTCAAACTCCTCCTCTCATTCTCTCAATCGCTCCCGTTTTTTTCACCAGCAAATGCTGATTGATCGAGCTTTATGAACATGAGACTGGGGCTCCTCATAGATTTTTAAATTAGTGGCAGCTTTGCCCCAAAGATGTGTTATCGACTCATGAAATAGAAGCGGAGCTTAAAACACTCCCACTTTCCCCAGAGTTGTCTAGAGCCTGATAATTGAAAAAAAAAAGTGTAAAGTGTGAGTCTTTGTATCAGGGTAACGCAAAAGAGAAGGAAAAAATTGCTCACTTTGTGCCTTTATCTATTTAAACACCCAGATGTGAGTTGCTGAGATTTCAATGATTTGCTAATATTCATTCCAGCCATCTAACCACTCTAGTTGTTTGTCATTTCCTTTATCTGTCCACTGACATCTTGTGGCACCATATTATATGTGCATCTCACCCTGTAGTACTGAATTAGATTCTCCTATTGATCCACTGAGACTGAGTGTATTCTCTAAATGAATCATTGTCTTTTTTAGCCTGATTGTCCAGTTTTTGCGATGATCATGTGATTCACAAGAACATGTAATTGTCAAACTAAATTGCAAAAATAATGATTTTCTTTCAATAAGATGTCAGGCAAATAACAGTCCTGCTCCAAAGTTATGTTTAGTTAGTCAGGAGACTTTAACATATATACTGTAAATGAAATTGTGCACTTGTGCTAACATCTCGCTCTTTCTGTTCTCAGGTTCCGATATGGCCATCTTCTGTTTGCTGTGCGGGAAGCGCTTCCAGACTCAGACCGCTCTGCAGCAGCACATGGAGGTCCACGCAGGCGTGCGCAGCTACATCTGCAGCGAGTGCAACCGCACATTTCCCAGCCACACCGCACTCAAGCGCCATCTCCGTTCACATACAGGTCTCCCAATCAGCTCTTTACTACTTAAGTTTGTGTGTCTTAACGTTGCGCATTTGTGCATAACCGATGGCCTCATAAGCCACATTTTTGGAATGAATCAGTAAGACATACTAATTTGATGCTTTGATGTTTTATGCACATCCGTCAAGCTGAAAGATTATTTTAAACATGCTGAGATGTGATTCATCCTGAAGGGTGTTTAAATCAGGATCCTGATACAGTCATTGTCTTTTTTTTCCTATCCGTCATTCTATCACCTTCTGGATGGAATGAAGATAGCAGGCTGAAGTGACATGTCATTTAGTGAAAGGCCAAAGCACTGTGATGGCTTGTGACAGCACATATATCACCCTCCCCAGTCGGGCTAGTCCTGCTATACTGCGGTTCCATCCCCATGTGGCCAGATGCGTGGCTGAGCAGATGCGACGACTCTGGGAACAGTCTACATTACTGTCTCCTAATATGAGACGCTGGAAATGAATCCCATTTTCTCCAGAAAGCCTTTTCTCCCCATCGTCTCTGACCTTAAATAACAGCCCAACGTGTCAGAGTTGCTTTACTCGGTGGCGGCAGGGATGAATATTTGAAGCGAAAGCGGGAGATGAGCAAAGCCTGCCTGTTTATAGGCCGCCCGGCCTTTATTGTGCGGCTGACGGTACAAGGCAGCCAAGCGCTTACTGTACTTGCTTGTCCTCGCTGGACCGTACATCGGAGCCGACGCTCCCGCCTGCATGCATAAATGTCAACGGTCTGCTATGCCGCAGACATGGCAGAGGGAGAGAAAGAGGCTGTGACGCAGTGTCGCTCTAGTTTGAACCCAATTCTCTGTAGGCGTGTATTAAATTACAATGAGCGCTAGCAAGCACCCGTTTAATGTGATGTGGGGGCTTTTGTCAAGGAGCTGAAAGGGAAAAACTGCTTTGGCACTTGCAAAAAACACAGAAATTTTTTTTTCTTAAAGAGGACAAAATAGAAGACTCATTGCTTGCGTTTAATTCTGCTTTGATCTTCTTAATCTCATTCACAGTGTATTTTTTTTAGTCGCTGATGTGATAAGCACTCGGATATTGAGAGAGCCGAGTTTCCCAACCTTTTTTTATCTTATGTACTCCCACAGCCCTGTCAATAGTCCTCAAGTAGCCTTTTATCAACACCACACCAGAAATGTTTTCCTTGAACTTATTGTGTGTGTTAATATAGTTTACTTTAAAACAATCAGTACTGTGTTTGACTCACCAGGTGGTTTATATAAAAAAACATGTTTGCCTTTCAATCATAGACTTTCTCAATGAATTATCAGCTAATTTATTTGCAGATTGACATTTAACATACATTTTGTCATTTAGGTTTAACAGACATTTTGTCATTGATGTTTAACGTACATTTAAGTCATTTGCTCAGTTTGTATAGTGGAATTTAAGTATCATTGAATTTATAATGGTAAAAAAAATACTACGTAATTAACCATGAACAAAACATACATTCACATCAGGACTGCTTCATATAATGCTTGTCATATTTTTTTAGATATTGCACTTCAGCATTTTATTGATTTTGAGATTTTGAAATCTGCTGCTTTCAGATTTCTTCGTACATGAAATTAAGTTCAAAACTGTGGAATTGGTATTTCTTTCCATTTATAATGTTATAAAAGATTTTGACTTTGACAAATAAATGCTCTTCCATTAAACGTTATATATAGAAACACATTAAAATAGAAATTGTAATAGTATTTCACAATATTACTGTTTTGACAATTTTTGATCAAATAAATGCAGTCTTGGTGAGAATGAGAGACTTCTTTTAAGAAACATAAAATCTTACTGAACCCAAACATTTGCTTGTATAGGTTAAATCAAATAACTTCAATGATTTCGCTAAGTGAAATCAAAGTATTTTCAGGTATTCTCTGAGGTGTGTATACTTAAATCACTGCTTTGTAGAAACAGTGGATCAATAGCTTAACATATCCCTGTTTTCTCTGTGTGTGGGGCCCACTCAAAAATAACTTAAATGAGTGATTATGGGCCCACACAGTCATTACTCAGTAATTCAAGCCCAAGCTTAAATTTGATTTCAGTCATACCTCTGCCTAAATGCTAATGCAGAACCAATTTTGACAGGATTTCAGAGAATGATTACACGCATTTCCTCTGATTTTATAAAGGAATTTCTGTTCTTGAATGCACTTGCTTGTGTACTTTTACAGGCGCGTGCAGTGTGAGTGAATGCTGGCATCCATTAGGGCTGATAATCATGGCAGCTCCCTCGCTCCCCCCTCCATTCCGCACGCTGCCGGCCGTGCCTCGTTAATATTCCGTTGTTGTTCTGTGCTTGTGTTTTATTCGGAGCCCATTTTCCATCTGCGGCGGGTGTTTTGTGTTCGCAGCTGTGTTTGATAGTGCAGCCCAGTCGAGACCCTGGCAGTGATGGATCCTTGATTTACGCTGCTTAGCGCATAATGAACTCGGCCCCTGCCTTATCGTAAGCCTCGGCCCTGCCAGGCAGCAGGCGGTGCCCACAGACCCCAGCCAGGTACACCACCATAGCAGTCCCCTGGGGCAGGGGGACGCAGGTGGCAGCCCCCGAGCTTCCCAAATGTCTTTTCCGCCCTCTTTGTGCCTCACAGCCACCAGACTTACAGAAAGACACAGAAAGGAACCAAGGAACATGCAGTCGGTGACAGCATCTTGATCTATCACCTTGTATCTTTACTGCCTCAAAGCTTAATGTATTCCAAACAAAGCAAAGCCGGCAAACAGAATTTGTTAAGCAAATTTCCTTCTGTTTATAGCAGCGACATGCTGGATTTACATAACAGGTAGCCTAAAAAAATACCAGGCGAGTATTACGATATAAATTTGTGCCTTGTGGTATCAGGAGAGAGCTGTCACAAATTATTTTGTCAAATAAAGATTAAAGATGCTTTTACCGAGGGTAGAAACAAGCCTGCGGATTTAACTCATGGCCAGGTTTCTGGAGACTAGCGCAGATGTCTTCGATTGAAGCGCCAGCTTAGGCTCAATTAAAGTCAGGTGAATTTGGCACGATTGCTATTCTCATTGCGTGCCGGAGAGCAGTCAGGGAGCGTGATGGATTGTGATCTCTTCTGCGGAGGAGGCATTTTGAAGCGCCAAATTTCTTACAGCGACTGATAACTTCATGCACACAAATAAATACTGTCACTTTTATTGATTTCTGAAATGTATGGGTTCTTTTTTTTACTGTTCTGTGTCATCTCCCCCTGCTTTTCTTCTCTCCCATTACTGGTGAAGCGAAGACGGTGGAGCCCAAGCAGCCGTGTAAATGTGAGGCGTTTAGCTGCGTCTCGCCACAAAACGTGCCTGAGGAAATTGACATTGTCTGGTAACTGGAGGCGGCGAGAGTCTGAGCATGACAGTACATAACGAGAAATGCAATTTATTCCCAGGCACGGTGCCGCTCGGACAGCCAGATAATGAAACGCATAGGTCATAGACGATGACTTAAACCCTCCGCACAGAAGTGAAATGCATTAAATGTGGGGAACATTACACGCCTGGCGGAGACGTGCATCTGTACAGAGAGAGAGTGATATATGGTTAGCTGATAGTGAGACACAGAAACGCAATTAGTGCAGAGAGCAGAAAAAGAAACACCCCCGCATATCATAATATCACTGATTACTGACCTCTGAATATCCATTACAGTGCAAGAAGACAGGAAGATATAGATGACAATGACCTATAACAGACTATAACTGATGATACTGTTCTTATAATTGATGTATTGAGAGCTTGTAATGGCTTTATTTTAAATAATATTGTAGGCCAGGTGTTTAATGCTTTGTATGTTTATCAATTATAAACATAGTTCTGTTTGTTTGTAACATTGTCATTTTCTGTCACTAAAGGTACAGAAATGACACCTTAATTTAGTGGTCATATAAGGTGATTATATCCTTTAAAATGTATGTCTGGTGCAAGTCCATTCATTCATCTTGCTTATAATTAGCATTAACTTGCATATACTACATACATATACTGACCGAACTTCTATCCAGCAGGTGACCATCCATTTGAGTGTGAGTTCTGCGGCAGCTGCTTCCGAGACGAGAGCACGCTGAAGGGACACAAGCGCATCCACACTGGAGAGAAACCCTATGAATGTAACGGCTGCGGCAAGAAGTTCAGCCTCAAACACCAGCTAGAGACCCACTACCGTGTCCATACAGGTACTGTACACTTCTTCCTGTTTTATCAAGCCATGATGAATGGGAATACAGATAGCTTTTTTTTTGGTATTATAGTCCTCATTGGTTTATTGTACTACTTTCCCAGCATCAGTGAGGATTTTGATCCAGTAACATGCCCTACTTAAATCATGTTAAGCACTACGGTCGTATGTAGCAGCTTTCTGTTATCCATGTCAGCAGGCGAGCGTCACATCAGATCTAAGGCCGATGCCAGCGCAGGCCATGCCTCTGTTTGGCTTCAGACCTGTGCAAAGAGCCCATTTCCTCTTGTTAAGGTGATATCTGATTGATTCCTACATCTTGGTACTCTGTAAAGCCTACACCAAAGTGCAGGCCATTTCCAGTGCTTTCAGCTTGCTCTTTGACAAGGGGATTAGTGCGGTACTGTAGAGACCAGATCTCTCGGACGCACATGACGGACACCAGACATTCCCCTCCTCTCTGCCACTCAAAAAGCGATGCCATTAAGCCAAACTATCAAGAAAGCCTGTCAAATAATTGGCTTCTTTGGGTGCGGTGGGGATGGAGTAAAGCCTCTGTGGTGCGTACAGAGCTCCCGAGATAACAAGAACAACGACAAGCTCACAGTCAAAGGCCACCGCATGCAAAAAGGGAGCCGCTTGATGAAACATCGACATTGGCAGCCCCGCTCCTGTCGATGACCAATCAATAACTCGGCTCCATTTGCAATTCATTATTGCCTGGTTATCTGAGGCTGCCCTGTTTACAGTGCAGTTAAAGTACACTGACCACACGTGCATGTATCACTGGAATCTCGACGGTTTAATGACTGTCTCATTAGGGCCTTTGCATACACAAACGCAGACAGACATGACATTGCTCGAACCGCCGAGGTCAAGGTTCCTCAATCCCTCTGTTAAACAAACAGAAGACCTAAGCAAACAACACAGAGACTTTGCATTCCCAGGATGCCTTTACCCAACACAAGCATTCTTCAATCCTAAACTTATCAATGCTTTCCCTTGAGACATTTTTAAAGGTCAACATTTAGATGACTTACTTTCACCGTCAGAACAAATGTGCTGTGCTTTGCCTTAATGTCTCTTTAAGAGGTTTCTGACAACATTCTGAACTAAGAAACAAATTTGTTATTTAACTATGTAGCTAGCTTGACAAATGCAACACTGCTGTTCCATCATGATGGTTTTTTTTAGTTACACTATGCTGCAGAATTGTACATTTGTCTGTTAAGAGACAACAGAGGAAAAACTAGTTGTATAGACGACTTTCCCAGCATTTGCCACATAATTCCTTAGGGATTTTTCTATTATGCTCATCAAGCCTACATTTATTTTAACAAAATACAGTGAAAACAGTAATATTGTGAAATATCATTAAATTTGACAATGTTTTTATATATATATATATATATATATATATATATATATATATATATATATATATATATATATATAATTTATTTTATTTTATTTTTTTAATGATGTAATTGATTCCTGTGATTAAAGAGTCGCATTTTCAGCAGCCATTACTCCAGTATTCAGTGTCACATGATTCATTAGAAATTATTGTTGATTGATGCTCAAGAAACATTTTTTATCATCATCAATGTTTTTAAAAACAGCTTAATATTTTTGTGGGAGCTGTGATTTGTTTTTCAGGATTTTTCTTTTCTTTCTTTTTTTATATTATTATTATTTATTTTTAACAGCATTTTTTTAAATATTTTTTGTAACAATGTAAATGTCTTTTCTGTCACGATTTAATTCATTTAATTTATTTCTTGAAATATGTATGGACTCATATTGGATATATAATTAGATGATTTGTAAATCCATCTTTCTCTCTCTCATACACACACACAGACACAAACACACACACACAACATTTGAATTAATGCAAAAAAAAAAAAAAAAATGGTAACCAGTTACTCAATCCTAGAACACATTTCTTTATACTTTTATGTAAATCTTAAGATCTCAATTTAGAAGAAAAAAATTATATTATTATGCATAAAAAAAGTCATTCACTTAATCATTTTCCTGCTTTCCATATGGATGTGTTATTGTGTGTTCACTAGGGATGCATTTTCAAATGCACTTTATAAGCGGGGAGGCATTGCGTGTAAAAAATCTCATGACATGCTTGCAAAGTCCTGACATTTTCTGTTCTCCATGCAGGTGAGAAGCCGTTTGAGTGCAAGCTCTGCCACCAGCGCTCCAGGGACTACTCGGCCATGATAAAACACCTGCGTACCCACAACGGAGCCTCACCGTACCAGTGCACCATCTGCCTGGAATACTGCCCCAGCCTCTCCGCCATGCAGAAGCACATGAAGGGCCACAAGCCTGAAGACATCCCCCCGGACTGGAGGATAGAGAAGACTTACCTGTACCTCTGCTACGTCTGAAGGAGGGTGACGGTGGGGAGGGAGGGGAGCGGGAGGGCGAGGGGTTAAAGCGCCTGGAAACACAGTCAGGAAATGGACAGATTTGTCGGAGGGGCTGGGCAAGGCAGAATGGGAATGGACAGGAACTTAAAAGGCAGAAATCTTACCCCGTCAGTATTGCAAAACGAAAAAAAAAAAGCATCATGTTATAGCCGTATATCCTTTCGCAGCATGGATCATATGGGAAGTCCACTTTCTACATGTCAGCTTACGTCCCAAACGTTAAATATGTCTTATCAGTCAATCAGCAATGATCCCTTCTCTTCATAAGGATGCCCTCTTCTGGTACAAAAATAGTAGTGTGAACGAGTGTCAGCTCGATGGCAGCAGAGATGTCGGTGCAAGAAGCACTTAGATCCGTCAGTGGTAACGTACCAGTCAGGTACTCCACAGCAAATATAAACAGTCATGTTCATCAGGGTCATTACTGCATCTGGGACGTAAGCTTCCTGCAAAACATGTTCCCGATGCCCGGCTGACAGTCAGTGTGTAGATCCCTCCCATATGATTCACATTCATTAAGGGCTTATTGGTTTAACCAGTGTACAAATCAGCTAAGCTCTCAGTACTCTGCTCATCAGCGTCATTTCACTTTTTTTCTCTCTCAGCATAGCTTCGTAGCACGCATTACAAGCTGACTTCACGACGACAGTTTTTGTTTGATGTTGATTTCTCAAGCGCCACATTTCGAGTTTATTTTAAGCTGTATTATGCGCACACTGTACATGTTCACATTATCTCGTCCTTCACTTATCAATTCTGAAAATCGCTTTGAAATACATAGAGAACATCCATTACACACTAGACATCTAATCAACTGTTTATGCTGTTGTTATAGAGACCAAAATGATGACTAAAGCTGCTTTTGTCAGTGGCTTGCAGGCTGAGCGGCACTGTGACGTACAGGGCTCGTCCGCACATATCCGTGTTTTCGTAGGTGGCCACGAGGCTTGGCCTGTCCAGCCGGGAACGCTGGGATGAATGAACAGAGCAGATCAAATCTTTTGGTTTGGTTCCTTTTGCTTTGTCTGTGTTTTCTATTATACCTTGATTTACTTCAGCACATCGTACTTGAATTACCTCGTTTTTTTGTGACCTCATGTGCTAGTGTTTTAATTTTTCCTTTGTTTCTTTGTATATTTGATTGTTTGCTTTGCGTTTGTCTTTGAAGCAGGGGAGATCTGAAGCAGCGCGTGCTTTTAAGTACTTAAGAAATTAAGTGCCATGGTGAAGAGAGATTATTTGTCTTTCGTTCAACGTTTGTTTAGTTTTAGTCTTTGCATTAATCTTACCGAACTTGGTATTATGTTTTTGTTTAGTTTGTTTTGTTTTACTAACCCTGCTTGTTGAAGAGCTTGTGGGTTTGGTCATTTTTATAAGCTACCTCTAAGTTTTGTTTCTTTTTGTTGTGTTTCATTTGCGAAAGCACATTGTTGTTTTGCATTATTTCAACTTCATCTCACGCTTTCAAGTATTGTATGTCGGAAGCAACGAATATGAAAGAGTAAGATTTGCTTATAGGAAAAGTGGATTTAAAAAAAAATAGTCATAAGTTTCCCTATCAGTCCCCCCACCCCTGTAAATGTTACCTTAAGAGCAGAAAAGAGATTTCTGAAGCCTTAAGTTCGGGGTCGGAGTTGATCTGGGAGGTGCGTATGGAACAAGTGAAGTGTAGTACTTTAAAGTCTGGAAGAAAAAAAAACAATGTTAAACTTGAAAATATGTGAATAGAATTGTAGTTTTGTAATGTGAAAAAAGAAGGTTCACAGAGTGTGAGCCACCAAGAACAGGTCATATGCAGCAGTGCATTGTGCGTTGGACAATTGGGACTGCAAGTGGTAATCAAAGATGAAAGGAAGGAAAAAAAAAAAAAACGAAAATCCTGTCAGTTGACATGTTTCTTTGTATGAGTGTAGTCCTGCGCAAGAGCCAACAGAGGCCATTTGATATATAAAATTGTGATATTTTTGTATTAAGTGTCAGTCCCTTTTTTCCATTTGTTGAGGTTACAGTGGGGCAAAACTTTGTAGTTCTTTTTTTATATCATTATTCTCTCATTTGAATCGTTTGCCTTGCTCCTCTCTGTAATGTTGGACAGTGCGTGATCCTATAGTGGTAAATGTTGCTTTCTGGATGTCAATACATTGCAGGTGAAGGACTAAATCAGCCACATTCTCCTTTGTGAAAATAAACAAACAAAAAAAAAATATGTGACGCCGATGATCAATTCCATTGCACACAATATCTCAAAACAATCAATGTTGCCAACGTTTTGTTTTTTACTTGAAGTGACTAAAAAAAAGAAGGGATGGGAGGACGCGTCAAATGAAGCGTAACTGTCGTTTGTCTTGCCGTTGTTTTCTGGAAAACACTGTGAGTTTGGGCATATTTGCCTCCTGTGAGAATTTAAAAACTAGTAGCTCCATGAAAAAAAAAAGGCTGAAATATATATTTTGTTCTGTAAATGGATAATGTTGACTGGGTAAAACAGAGTTTTGCAATATGTGGCAACTATACGAGATATTAAGTCACATGTTAGTGTAACTTTTTTTGATTTTGTACTTTGCTTTGAGTGTTTTCACATAGTGTGTGTTTGAGGCTGAAAGCGAGTGTGCGCGCGCATGAGAGAGCACGTTAGTGTCGAATGCACTAATCTGAAAGTCATGTTCTATGCCACTTTTCTCTCACCATGATTAAAAAATATTGGCATTGATATAGTTCTTCCCTCAATGTTCTTCTGATGTTTCGGTAAAATCTTTGTGCCTAAATGAAATTGTTCAACAAATTGTCCACATATATCTGCTTAGTTTCTGTATTTTCAAGAAAATTATTGGTGTCTTCAGGGCTCCAGGGGTGCCATGATGATCTCATATCGATTCACCTGAGACGATTTTTGTTGTAGTTTTAATAATGATCATTTGGTCTATTTTCAGTGGTTCCACTGACGACCGATCAGTATTGTAGTGTTTTATACACAGTTCAAAAAAAGACAAGCCAAACATTCCTTGGATCGGAATATATGCGTTTTTTTCACAATGAATATCCTGCTTTGAGGGGGGGAGAAAATTAATGTTTGAGAATCAAACTTGCTCTCATTTCCACATGCTTTTTTTTTTTTTTTTTTTTGCCTCAGCAACAGGTTTGCTGATTCAACCTTTCAACAATGTCCCTTTAACATTTGGCAGGTTGTTGATGCATTTGTACTGCCCCTACTAGACAAGTTTATTTGTTGTTTAAAGTACTTATGTTAAAGAAACGGTAAGCCATGCATCATCATTGCATCCCTGGAGTTGGCTCACTGTGTTCCAGTGTGGTGTTCTAGAAAGAGTAGCCATTTCATGCTGTGTTGCCATGCATGTGCCATTGAGGTCAAAACTAAACTGTTTGAGTAACAAAGCACCAAGACGTTGTCTTTTTTTTATATTAGCACTGAGGACCAATTGCCCTGTCGGACCAAGCATAACAAAGCTTTTTATGTAACAAAGCAGTTTCTCTCTTCCCCCTGTCTCTACTGGATCCCCCTCTCCTTTCCTGGCCTGTCTGTATTTTTTTCCTCCCTTGTGACAGCACAAGTGCCAGTCCTGTTGCTCTTTACGAATATAGTGTTTTGTTTCTGGGGTTTTTATTTTTGTTCGTTCTATTATTATTATTTGAATTGTTATAGTTACGTCTACCTCAGCACCTAATCTTAGCCTAATCTTAGAAGGTGCCAAACAATTATTTTTTTTTTTTTTTCTTGTTTGTTGTCAATTGTACAAATTTAAATTTGCATTAGAGCTTTGCTACGGTCCTTTGTCTTTTCCAGCAACATGCTATTTTTTGTAGCACTACTTTCTGGATGTCGTGCTACAGATCTTGGCATCAGTTTCCTGATGTAGTCTTTCTTTCGGTGTAGGATCAGACACATCTCTTTGTAACATTTCAGTGTTCTCTGATGGAGTGTGAAAAAAAATAAAGAATTTAAAGAGACTTAATGCTGCAGGTTTTCTTCTCAGTGTTGTCACTAAGTAAATTTTGTGCCTTTAATAGTGAAAGATATTTTTACATCCTACTAACAGTAGTAGTTTTTGTAGTGTTTTTTTGTTTTTATTTATGAGTCTCAAAATAACAATGTTCAGTTGTATTCCTTAAATCTGCAGTTAGAAAAAATAATAAAAAAATGGACTTAAGTTTGTCTGGCTTTTTCATGTGTTCAACTCACAGGAGTTAATGATTCTTTATACAAGAAATATATTGTCATTTATTCACCCTCATGAAGTTGTATTATGGACCATAAAAGGAGATGTTATGCAGAATGTTCAAGCTGCCCTTTTCTATAAAATTAATTTGAATGGTGACCACTACTGTAAAAACAAGATTGCATATAAATGTACATTTTAGTAGAAATAGAACGTTTTATGATGCTCTTTTTGAAGTACGCAAGCTCCTGGTCACCATCCACTTCTGCACAGAAGAGAGAAGTGTGAACACTGGTATAATTTTGTAACTAGATGAGGGGGTAAATGATGATTTAAGTCACTTTAAATCACCTAATTTTTTGTTTTATTTATCTTTGTAAATATATCAGAGCTTAGCCTCAATTCACTATTACATGTGATTTGCTGTTCTTCATTATGCTTAATTGATGTTGTTCATTAGAGTCTGTAAACCAGGGTGTGAGGGTTTCATTAACCATTACTAATTTGTCTTATTCAAACATGTCTTTATAAAAAATAATAATAATAATGTTAGTAGGAAAACTACTACCACCTGCACCTGAGATAATAGCTACCAAGTTTAATATTACAGTATAAGAGAGTAGGGGGGCAAAACAAGACAGCGAGACTGAACTTGATGCAAATACATTATCCAGTGAATCCTTAAGATAGCAAAGTGGAGTCACACAGGTGAGAGAACAGGTTCTGTGTCTTCACTGCCTGCTCTCATTACTATTCGGAGGGAAATAGACTGAAACAAAAGCAGTCTCTGCTTCTCTTATATTCTGGTGGGAGACAAGCTGAGAATACAAACCTCAGTGCTTTAGAGACTCTGCCTGTGTTCATTACATAGAGCTCTGTGTTAATACCAAGAACCATCTGAGCAAATAATGGCAATTCGCTGCTATGCTAATGCTCCCTCTGGTATTGTATCTGTCTAACACGCTGTGTGTGTGTGTGTTTGAGGCGTGATCCTGTTGAATTATTGTAAACATCTGCTAGTGTTAGGCTAGACAGAGCAAAAGCTCAGCCTAACTGCTGCCGCTTAACAGTTTTTGCCCGTTTATTCATATTCAACGATTGTCTGATAGAACTGAAAACAAACCCGTTATGTGATCACAAAGTACGAACATTTTATTCATGTATGATTCCACATATAACACAAATACAACAGGTATATCACAAGGAGCTGTATACAATATAATACAGCAGTTTTCCACGGGAGGACCCTCGGACCCTTCAGTCTGTGCTGAAAAAGGGAGGGGCTACAAAAGTTCTACATTGTCAAGCATAGTGATATATATAATGCACAGCTCACAAAGTATATTTCACAGCAAATGAACCAGCTGTAAAATGTAAATAGAAGCGTTTCTCCTTCAAATTAAATTTGTATGGATTTTGCCTGCTAAAATTCGCCGAATGAAACAACAGTAATGTGACCGCACCTTTACAGTGCACTGGCTAATGAAACGCTGTTATCTCTTTTAACCTTCGAACTATCTATGGAAATAATGTGCTTCATATAAAGCACACAATGCTACCCCAGTGTGCTATGTGCTAATGAGTCTTTTAATTAGTTATGTCTCTTCAGATGAAACCGATATATTTTTTTTAATGATCGCCTGAGAAAGCCAGCAGGGTTCATTTTGTAGGCTATATGTGACCCTGGAGCACAAAACCAGTCTGAAGTCGCTGGGGTATATTTGTAGCAATAGCCAAAAAAAACTTTGTATGGGTCAAAATTATCTCTTTTTTTATGCCAAAAATCATTAGGATATTAAGTAAAGATCATTTACTTTGAATATGTTTAGTAAATTTCCTACCATAAATACATCAAAACTTAATTTTTGATTAGTAATTTGCATTGCTAAGAACTTCATTTGGACAACTTTAAAGGCAATTTTCTCAGTTTTTTTTTTTTCACCCTCAGATTCCAGATTTTCAAGTAGTTGTATCTCGGCCAAATATTGTCATATCCTAACAAACCATACATCAGTGGAAAGCTTATTTATTCGACTTTCAGTTGATGTATAAATCTCTCTTTTTTATGACCCTTATGACTGGTTTTGTGGGCCAGGGCCACACATTTGCTTTTCATGGCCTTGAATCATCAGAGCAACGCTGATGCTGCTGGCACCCAAGACCGCCAGTTTTCGGCTTAGGTCATGTGACCTCCTCTGCATGAATAGCTTTTGTGCAGTGAGCAGGGGGTCCCATCTTTGGTTGCTCTTTGACCCAGATATGATCTAATGGACAAGGGAAGTTTAGACAGTTAAGGACTGAATGGTGGCCGTGGTCTTCTCAAATCCCTTCGATTGTGTTCCCAGCTAAGCCATGCCTGCAGGCGCAAGCGGGCCCAGCCACAGCCGGTGGATGACCTCCAGCAGATGAATTTTCAAAATAAGTAACAGCCTACAAATGCCACTTGAAGCCATTTGTTATGACTGCGTATGGCTTTCAGGAATTACACAGCCAACTTCAGCCTGCCAACATTCCGTTCTTGGTTGATAATGAAATTCCTCTGGCACTGGAATCCTACTGTGTGCACTCCAAATGCAGACTGTATTTAATATTACAGATACCAGTGAAACTCAGGAGTATGTGATGATGTCCATAACATCAGCAGTGCCTTAAATACATTACATGGCCTTAGAAGCCCTCTGCTGGTCAAAGTGCAAAAACCCAGGGTCAATGGTTGTGTTGTTGTTGTTGAAATACAATTATGATAACATTGATTTGAATGATTTGTTTTATTTACATAAAGAGTGGCATTTGTCAAACTGTTGTTCTTCATAAAACATGAAGTTTGATATCTCTAATTCAGGACTGTGGTGTGCTGGCAGGATGGAGAGATGTAGCCACATTGATTGTATTGGGATCAATACTCCCATTTACTGTCTAACTGATTTTTTTTTTCTTTAATTATGTAGGGTGTCGATGGCATTTATCCAATCACCCCAGGCCTGCTGAGTGCATTCCCAGTGAGGTGAAAATCTTTACAATTAGTTCATTTAGTGTCACAGGCAATGACTAATACTCACCCGCCCTTGGGCTGAACGAGAGGGAAAACAATAGAGACACGGTCAAACATCTTCTCAAGACATATAAATACAGACACTTTACAAGATGTTTTCATTTCATAAACAGGAATGCATATTTTTGCAGTACTACAGATTTTATTAGGATAACAGAAGTGAAATGGAATGAAGGCTATTAATTGGAACCTAAAGGATAGATTGTTGTTCCTATGACCACATAAAACAAAATACGCAAATAGGGTTGAAGTAAATATGGTCTAGTGTACACTACCGTTCAGAAGTTTCAGTATGTTTTTTTATGCTTTTGAAAAGTGTCTTATGCTCCCCATTTCTAATCAAAAATGCATTAAAACAGTAATACTGTGAAATATTATAATTTAAAATAACTGTTTTCTATTTTAATATATTTTAAAATGTAATTTAGTTCTTTGGATAGACAGTTAAAAAGAACCACTTTAAAAAAAAAATCGAAATCTTTTGTAACATTATAAATGAGTTTACTGTCACTTTTGATTAATTTAATGTGTCCTTGCTGAATAAAAGTACTAATTAAAAAAAATAAGCCTACTGACTTTTAAATGGTAGTTTATGTCAGTGCAATTAATCAAATGCAGGAAATATTTTTTCTTAATATTGGAATACTCAGGCACAAGGTTTTGATTTGGCTTTTTCACAGTGAGTTATGTATTTCATATATGGTTTAAAGCTTTTTTTTTTTTTTTTTTTTTAAGTCTTTTGGAACAGTTTCCATCAGCAGAGAAAAAATTACCAAAATATCTTCCCATAATGTATGTAAAATGTGTTTATATATATATATATATATGTTTTACTGTTGTAAAAAGGGAATATCACACTTGCAGTCACACTGTTGTACAGAATATGAGAAGACTGTGATGATACTGTATAACAATCATACATGTATGTTGTATGCTTTTCAGAGACGGCAGTTTGAAGGGCTTTCTTCTGGTAAGAACAGCAGTCTACAAGTAATAACTCTTGATTTGAAAGCACATTTCTCCTCAGTGATGCTCAAGTTATTCTCTTGTGAGATAACAATCACATTACCAGCACTTAAACTACGTCAAACACTGCATTTACATTAAGCAGTGAGACAGAATTGGCGCCTTCCCTCTGTGACCTACATCTGTGGTCAGACATTCTGCCAGATGTACCAAAGTGTGCCTAAAGTGATGCTGTAGGCCAACACGGTGAGCAGGTAGATGCGGAACAGCAGGACGTCCAGCACGTACCCCACCTGCAGCCACTCCTTAGCAATTTCCTTGCTCTCATCCTTCTTCTCCATGAACTGACGGATGGTGGTGATCTCTCGCAGGATGCCGTCCATGACGGGAGACCCGCTGTCCAGCGTGGACAGCCCCAAACCAAGGTTTCTCCTGGGGTCTCTGGATCCCTCGCAGCTGTGTTGGTTGCAGTGGACCGCTTAAAGAATCACAGGTGAATTTCAGAGCTTGTTTCATCTGTGAAAACTGACCACCTACAGCACATTTGCGAAGCTCCACCCACTTTAGTACTATTGCAAAATCAAGCTTTACAGTAGGGATGGATACGTTTTTGTCAGCCAAACCCCCTTGTGAAACAAGCTGCTTGTGTGTAACAGTGTCTTTCTACACTTTGAAACAAGCAGCGTTAAATAAATAGCTGCCTTTAATTTGATAATTGCTCTAGGGTTTCAGCAGGATTTCAGGTTTATTTTGTTTAATTGTGTAGCCATATTTTTTTTATTTATTTTTTTTACATTTGATTTAATTAGCATTTC
The DNA here is from genome assembly GCA_024542945.1 of allo-octoploid hybrid of Carassius auratus x Cyprinus carpio. Classification (NCBI taxonomy): domain Eukaryota; kingdom Metazoa; phylum Chordata; class Actinopteri; order Cypriniformes; species allo-octoploid hybrid of Carassius auratus x Cyprinus carpio. The sequence continues at coordinate 9,771,643 of CM045068.1, read as the reverse complement.
ATCAACTCACAAATGTTGTGGATGGCAACAGCTGCTAAGGTAGGATTGGTCAGTAATGTTTAAGGCGGGACTTAGCAAAGGGTCAGTTACCTGTGTTCATGTTGTTTTCTTTGTAGAGCGGCAGGTCAGATCCCTGCGAGAGGATCGAGCAGAACTTCTTGTTTCGGATGCAGAGCAGCACCGTGGCCTTCTCCAGCACCAGGTGTTTGACCCACTGGGGCACACGAGACTGCAAATCCTGCTTGTGCACCAGCCTCACGATCAAAACAGACTCGGTCAGACTCATGACCAGCAGCGCCATGCATACCACAAAGTACACGCCTACACTCAAACACACAGACATAACATATGCTTACATCCAGCGTTTCCTCTCATTTGTGCGCAAATCATACTATTACTGGGCAGAAACACAGAATGTATCAGATCTTTGCAGTGATCACTGTCATTCTTGGCAATGAAAGTCTATAAGAATTAAAAATCAAAGTAATTTCTTCTTCTTCTGTTATACAGTGTTCAAAACTGTTGTATTACACTGTTCAAAAGTTTGGGGTTGGTAAGATTTTTTAAAATGATTTTGAAAGATAACTCTGTCACCAAGGCTGCATTCATTTAAAGAAAAATAGCCAAAACAATAATATGGTTAATATATTTAAAATGCAATTTATTCTTGTGATGGCAAACTGGATTTTCAGCAGCCATTACTCCAGACTTCAGTGTCACATGATCCTTCAGAAACAATTTTAATATGCTGATCTGGTACTCAAGAAACATTTCTGTGCTTTTAGAAACAGCTTTATGATACTATGCTGGGGCACATCATCAGTGATATTACCTGGGGTCACAGGGTGTTTAGGGCTTTTCGAATATCATACACCCTCGCCCATGCAACCCGACCAGGGTTGATCAGACCCCAGCCTGTGCCCTAGCAGCAACCCACGGAACTGCTCTCTTTAGCCAAATCCACCTAGATGCTTTTTCAGCTCCATCTAACGTGGTGTAAATTGCTTTCCTTCGCCTTTCTCCTGATATTCCCAGTGCTGTGTATGCCCTGTACAGTGACTGGCCTGCAAACCCCGACACCCAACCTCCACGGGCCAACACTTGGCTTTTCAACCTTTTCTTTGGCAGTTGCTCCTCAGTTCCTCATACTTTTCTCTTTTCTGCTCAAAGGCCTCCTCTATCCGCTCTTCCCAAGGCATCAGAACGTTCTTTATTGAGTCTGACCATAGCACAGTGTCAGGCCACAAATCAGTCTCTGTGATGTGAGTAGGAAACCTCAGCTGCTCTCCTAGGTCTACTCCCATCCTCCAGTCCAGTGTAGTAAAGAGTACCCCAGTTGCCTTTTGATGTTCTCTAGTTGGTCTAGAATGGCATTCCTGTTCAGTCTTCTCCTCTGGCAGATGTTAAGAGTGTTGCTGATGGATTCTGCTATCGTCCTGAGGACCTGATTGTGCTGCCACTGATAGCAACCGTCTGCAGAGCTCTATTACAGCAACTTAGGATATGTTAAAGTGTGCCAATTCTTTCACAAAGAGGGCAGACCGTCTGTTCCTCTAGGCCCCATCGATGCAAATTAGATGGACTTGGAAGGATGTCATAGACTGCCTTGATAAGAAATTTGATACTCTCTGAATCCATTCTCCAGAGATCATTCCATGTGATCTTTCGCTCCATCACCTGCTCCCATCTGGTCCATGCACCCTGCTGTCTCATCGCTACTGCTCTGCTCATTCTCTCCTCCTCCACAACTGCCCTGATGTAATCTTGAATAAGCTGTCTTCTCTCCCTCCCTTGTGCTTTATTGAAATGTGGCACTTCAAGGCTTCCAAGGCCAAATTTTCCCTTGGCAACTGCTCCCACCAGCACTTTGTGTTGCAGCTGCACCTCAGCTCCTTCCGCTGCTGCTTCTGCTCTCCACTTCCTTCCTGTTTTTACATCCACTCTTACTTCGATGACTTTTGGGTCTGAGGATTCACAGTACTGCAACACTTCTCTCACTCACATTAGTTTGAACTCCTCCTCAATAGAAGGGGAGTCTCAGTTGCAGGACCTCCCATACAGTGTAATACTACTGACAATTCTAGGTAACCCAAGCCATCTTCGCAAGAACCGGCTTACTACCCTCTCCAGTTCAGTAACGGTTGAAACAGTAACAGTGATATTGGGAACTCGTATAGCAGCAGTGGCCAGAGGATTCTTGGTAATATGCCGTGCTGATAGACCCAAGCTTTAAACCGCCCTGGGAGGCCACTCCTGTCAACTTCCTGCATCCATGCTCACACTCCTCCCAGGTTTATCTTATTGCAGCTTTGTCCTTGAGTGTCGCATTGAAAGTTTTCCCGAAACTTTTAACAGGGTTCTCTGTTATAGTTGGGATTTGGATATTCTCTATTGAGACTCTCCCCTTCTTTAGCACTACAGATCTCAACTTTGCAGGATTAAATGGGGGAAGTCGTAGCCTAATGGTTAGTGAGTTTGACTCCTAATCCTAAGGTTGTGGGTTCGAGTCTCGGGCCAGCAATACCACGACTGAGGTGCCGTTGAGCAAGGCACCGAACCCCCAACTGCTCCCCGGGCATCGCAGCATAAATGGCTGTCCACTGCTCTGGGTGTGTGTTCACGGTGTGTGTGTTTACTGCTGTGTGCACTTTGGATGAGTTAAATGTATGGGTCACCATACTTGGCTGTATGTCACATCACTTTCACTTTAAAGGACATCCTACCCCACCCCATTATAGTCAAGTCATCCATAAAAGCTTGTATGGGTGGTTGGCAGATTCCAGATCTAGATTTTGGGCCTCGTTACTCTGGCTCTGCAGATTTAACTAACATGTTCATTGCCAGGCTAAACAAGGTGACCTAAATAGTGCATCCTGTGATAATACCAACCTACAACCTGCACCAGTTAGATGTAACTGGACCTGTTGAAACTCTCAGGTAGAACTCGTTGTAATAGTCCATAATGAGCTTTGTGATGCCTACAGGAACATGGTGCCTCTGCAGGGCACTCTCAACAACTTTATGGGGAATTGAGCCATAGGCATTTACCAAATCTAACCACAGCACCGCTAAGTTACTATTGGTTTCTCTGGCCTCGCTCAGCAACTGCGTGATGACTCCTGTATGTTCCAAGCAGCCTGGCACCTGTGGGATACCTCCCTTTTGGACAGAGGTATCAATGTACGTATTACTCAAGAAGTACTCGGTTAAGCACTTTGCCACCATGCTGAAAAAGATTTTTCCTTCAACACTTAGAAAGGATATTATCCTAAACTGGTTGATGTCTACTGAGTTTTCTTCTTTTGGGATCCACACACCATTTGCATACCTCCATTGCTTGGGCACTTCACCTCTTCTCCAGATAAACTTGAGGATTTTCTTACAGCCTTCGGAGAAGACGAGGGCACCATTTGTAGTTGTTATAGGTGGTACCACTTGGACCAGGTGCTGAGCCAGCTCTAGCTTTCTTAACAACTTGTTGAACCTCTTTGAAGAGTGGCTCTTGCAAGGCAAAGGCCTCTGTTGGTCCTTGAGGGGTAATGAGGATGTCACACTCTCCCAGTTCAACTTCTCTGTCTGGGTCACTGAAGGTGCTATGGAGATGTTGATCTATATGGTCCTTTGTACATATCAGGACTCCTCTTTTCTTCTGGCCCAGCAGCTGTTTTGTGAACTGGAAGGGATTGCTGATACATGCTGCTCTCCTCCGTGCTCTTTCCCTCCTACGTCTCCGATGTTGCTCTGCTCTTCTCAGGGTTATGAGCCTTTTCCTCAGCATCACTCGTAATTCTTCCAGTGGTGCCCTTCCCTCCTCATTTGCCAACTTATATTGCCTCTTGAGGGCCTTTAGTTCTTTACGGATGTTATGGATTTTGTTGGCTCTATTACTCCTAACATATGGCTGCTTGGTATTTTTTTCCTCTGTGCCAAATCTCTCAGCTGCAACTGTCTAATTATTATCAATGTTAAAAACAGTGGTTCTGCTTAATATTTCTGTGGAAACTGTGATTTTATTTATTTATTTGTTTATTTTCATGAATGGAAAGTTCAAAAGAACAGCATTTATTTGAAATAGTGTTTTGGAACATTTTTTATGTACTATACAAATCCCTTTTTATCAATTTTATGCATCCTTACTAAATAACAAATTTTTGCTGACCCCAAACATTTGAAAGGTGTGTAATAGCTGGCCTTATTTTATACAGCAGTAACTAAAGAGAGAGAAATATAAAAATATATAAACAGTGTGGTCCAAAAGACCTCTGACCAATTAATTTAATAATTTTTAACAGTAGATAGAAGAAAATTCTGATAGAAGAAAATGCTGATCATCTATAAATAGTCATGTAATCTGTCACAAATTAGCATATTTGATTAGTGACTTAGAAATAGTGTACAATTTTAAATATTTAACATTCATTTTCTTGTTCAAAATGTTTCTCTGTTGTAAATGTGTCAAAATCCTAAAGCATTTATTCCCTGGTTTAAATTGGATTTTGAATCCCAGATTTTCATTATGGTCTCAGACACAACTGTATATATTTATGCTAACTGTTTCAGCATGATAATATTGCTGAGTTACACAGAGGTCACGCATTACTGTTATTTTTCTGTATTGTTGTATTCTGTATTTACTTGTTTTGTTAAGTTCTATCAGTATATTGCTATGAATTAATATATACAATATGCTGATATGCTGAGAACTTTTTAAGAAAATAAAAAATAACAATGCATGCCCTTTCTGAGCCTTATTGTGTTTGAAAGCATTTTTGTAATTGCATTTGAACTTGAAACCACTGTAGTGATCTATGCTGCTCTCCTTTATCTCTCAAATTAATCAGCACTATGTATTTCCGCACAAGCTTCCTCACAGCTGCGGTTCCATATTGAAAATCAATGGACATGCGGCTTGACTTCAGTTGAAATACTCAAACGTTTTTTGCCTTCTGACTGCGCAGGAGCAACATCAGAAGTGCAGCCAGCTGAGAGGAAACTGTACTGGATCACACCACTTTCTACAAATAACAAAAACCTTTTTATCTAAGGACATTTAAAAATGTCTAGATGTTGTAGACTAAATCACACGTCACCTTTGACACACAATAATAAGCTTCCTTGATCAGGAAATAAAGAATGATTGAGTGATTTTTTTTTTTTTTTAAATGCATCAGGTCATGTTCTGTGAATCAGAAAGACCTCATTACCAATGAGAGGGGTCCCTATGGCAGTCGCTGGCAGCGTGTCAGAGACGATGATTAGAAAGACGGAATAGCCCAAGAGCAGGGTGATCTTGAAGGATACTCTCTCTCCGCTGTCTGGGGGGAGGTAGAATCCAACGATGTCCATCACCATCAGGAATACACTGGGCAACAAGAGGTTGACTGTATAGAACAGAGGTCTGCGTCGGATCACAACCTGGTGATAAATTAAAGATGTCTTTCGTCGTTGCAATAATGTTGATTGTTTATTTCACTTGGGCACTAATTTAAAACTGCTTTCCAAAAGAAATGTGACCAGACATTTGGACCATGTGCATTTAGTGGCACACTACTATTCAAAAGTTTGGGGTCAAAAATGTTCTCTTAAATACCATTTAAAATGTAATTATTCCTGTGATGACACTGCTGAATTTTCAGTCTTTACTCCAGTCTTCAGTGTCCCATGATCCTTCAGAAATCATTCTAATATGCTGATCTGGCGTATTAGGATTTCTTATTATTATCAATACTGAAAAACAGTTATGCTGCTTACTATTTTTATAGAAACTCAAAGCTCAGAACGTCTAACATTAAAACTCAAAGTCTAACATTATAAAGGTCTTTACTGACACTTTTTGACAAGTATGTAGAGTAAATCGTTCATGTATTTTAAGACCTGGAAGCATTGGCACACATTTTGTTCTGCAATTGCAGATTTTGATGTAATATTGCTATATTTATCTGCAAATACATATTGAACTGTAGCTAATTTTTATTTGGTTAAATTGTTGGAATTGTAGCTCACTGTCAGACAACACTCCTCTAAACAATAATACAAAGCTAATGCAATTATGTTTAATAAAGTCAGTAAGACTTCTGTCAGTCCTGACTGCAAAAAGCTTTTTGTGTGTATCCCTGACGTTTTTCATTTGCAAATGCTAATGTGTGCCATGTCTCAATTTGGCATTATTATGTTACTCACATGGAACTTCATTTCAGCATAGTAATCATCATTATCTATGCTGAACTCGTTGTATTTTGAGCGGACGTGAAGCAGCTCCCATTCTCCCTGGTTCATGAACACACTCTTGTCGTTCATTACTTCCTCAGGGGTCCTCATTAGTGTGATGTTGATGTCTTTAGCTACGGGATAAGATAAGGTTAAAGGTCAGTTCGTTCGGCTTTCAGGAAAAAGTATGTTGTTTCATTCTCTTGTGCTTGAATCATTTCTGCAATGCTTAATCTCATTGGCATCCTTATTTCTGCTGTAAATGTGTTTTGGTAAAATAACTTTTTGCTTGTCTGTATTTTAATAAGCTTTCATGCTTCAGTTTCATAAATGATTTAAGATCACATCTCTCAAAAATCCTTTTAGGCTTGGATTCTGTGTGTAGGAGGTACATTTGGTCACTGATGAAACTGAATGATCTCTCTTCGAGCTTACTGAAATGTGTGTACGTACTTGTGTGCAGCCAGCTCTGGAAAGTCAGGCTACATTTCTGGACATCATAAGGAAAGTTGTAGATGTTGAGGGAGCAGGCGGTCACCACTTGGATAGGCTTATAGTTGCGAACAAGCCCAGTATGGCCTACATAGATGTAAGGTATGTCTGGAGACTTTCCTACATCCACACTGCAGAAACAGAGAGAGGGAGCAAGCAGGCAAAAGATTCAAATTCATATTAAACAAATCAACAAAAATCTGGTGAATATCCATAATGGTGCAATCTTCTACAAAGATGATAAAGGACAGGCTACTGCTGTGAAGAGCATACTGAAATAGTTCAAAATAGTTCTATAATTAACGTTTCAACTATCTCATTATGTCAGTTCTACTCACAATTCATTGATAAGAATATCTGGAACCCAGATGTTGGCAGTGGGAACGGAAATCTGTTTAACATCATCAAATTCTTCGGGATCCCACGTAAGGAACTCATCTGTCCATTGCTTGTGAGGTGAGAGAAATGTCGAGTACAAAAATATACACACTGTAAAAAAAACTATCAAGTCTCATTACCCTTAAGTACGGCAAGTAACTGTTCTAGTTGAAATCGGAGACATAAGAACAAATAATTTCTTCAGAAAGCGGACTAACGTACACTTGTCATGCTCATATTTTTGATTCACTAAAGATCCGGCTCATAAGAGTCATTCGTTCGGGAATTGGATCATTGTCGTGCTGTACTTTCAGAAGCAGTGTTGTGGTGAATTGTAGTTCGTTAAACACGGTCACTTAGATGCTGTCGGTTATTTAATATTAAATAAATCTAGTATTTTTCACTAACATACCTGTCTGTACCACACATAGGTTGTCAAGACCTGGTTCTTCTCATCCTGTGTGGCACAGAAATACGTACAAAAGTATGAATGCAAAAAAAGTCTTAATCAACAGACTGTTAGTTTACATATTTAATAGACTTTTGAGACCTCTACCCACCACATTAAGAATCGCATAAACCATTAGGTCAATAGCCACCGTTGTTGACTGCCTCCAGTCCCGCACTGGTCTGACTCCTTTCTTGTATCCGGCACTTAAATACTCATTTAGTCGAACCAGAGTGGCATTGGCGAAACGCCCAGTGTTATTACTCAACTTCTTCACTACACCGAGACAAAAGAATAGCCACTTATCACTTTTACTTCATTCAACTTCAGCTTTTAAATTTTAAGGTATCAGATACACGTGAAAGCATATTGATTCACAGCAATATATATTTAAAACCTGCAAAGCTGTCTACAAAGATAGCATTTTGTGGCATCAAAAATGCTTTCTACATTGGCAGCTCACTAGGTTTTGAGACACAGCCTTTGAGTCTGTTTGAATGGTCAAACGCAAGTTGTTCTTATAACCAAAGACAAAAAGTAAAGTATAAGAAAAGTTACCTGAGCAAGTCGATGCCACCCCATACATGCAAACGCAGAGAGCTGTCCAGAGTGCTAAACATTTCATTGTGCTGAGCTGTTTGGTGTTGTTCTAGGATCTTCTTGCAGGCTTCTAGCCCGGGGCTGCTTCCTTCCAGTGATGCACCCTGAGCTCCATTAGTTATCTCTGAGCTTTCCATAAGCAGGCATTCTGTCATAACGGCACTTAGTCCACCCTCCCTCCTCTATGTGATCATCCCACAGCTTAGGCAGGTCCAAAGCACTTCAGCTTGTCCCAAGAGACACAACGGAAAGAATGAACTATTTAAGCATGACAAGCAATTTGTACTCTTCAAAAGTTAACAGAAAGAGTATTATTTCTTATAAACATTGTACAATACAATTATCTTGTAAACACCATCTTTTATTAGGCCTAGATCTCATGTTAAAAATGGAGCACGGAGGCAATGGGGTATTTTTTTTTAATATTTTACAAATAACAGGATAAACAACATTAGCATTGTCAGTGTTTTTTGAATTGATAATTCTTGTGTTTTTCCCCTCACAATAACTCAGCAGCAGACGGCGTATGAATTACAGATACCTTTGACATTTATTTATTTTTATTTATTTATTAACATATCTTTATTGCGAGGATTAACCCCTTGAGATGAAACATCTCGTTTTCGAGGGGGTCCTCCAATACATCAAAGCAAAATAAATCAAAACAGCAGAGCAAATATCACGGTCAAAAACAGCACAACAAAATACAACAACACACACATTCCAGCTCACAATGCTCAACCCCACCTCACCCAGCACGAACCCCACAAGTGACATGACAAAAAACAACCACATGACTAGCATTGCACAAGATCAAGGACTAAGAGGAACACAAACAAAAACATTGATGATGATGATAACAATAATAATAATAATAATAATAAATAAATAAAAATGAGGACATATAAATGAGAAATAATAAACACATGACCAATAAATTCCAAGTCCAAGGTCAAACAAACAAAACTAGAAACAAAGACAAATGTTCCAAAGATGTTCCCCGAGGGCCCTTCGAAACTCTGTGAAGTTAAAGAATGGATAGAAAATGGAAGTTTATTCCAATCATATGGAGCCTTAAAACAAAATGCATATTTCCCTACCTGTCTTTTAACTCTAGGAACAACAAAAAAAATCTGGTCATTGTGTCGCAGGCTGTATAGTGAATTATAAAGCACTAAGTGTTGCTTGAGATAAACTGGATAATTCAAGTAATAACTTTTAAAAATAAATTGTAACCAGTGATACTGTCTCATGGCAGAAGGGGCAAACCAGGACAAATGTCTGTACAACACACAATGGTGTGTCCTAAAGGGACAGCGGAGAACAAAGCGGCAAAGACTGTTGTAAACCACATCAATGGAATGCAAACAAGAAGCAGTAGTATTCTGGTAAATAATATCGGCATAGTCCAAAATAGGCATGAGCAGCTGTAAGACTATTCTTTTCCTGACCAGAAAATTAAAGCAGTTAACAGATTGATAAAGTATTTTAAGACGAGAGTTGAGTTTGTCTGTCATTACTTGTACATGAGTTTTAAAAGATAAATCAGTTTCCAGCCAAACACCAAGATATTTAAAGGTCTCAGTTGACTCTAAAGGAAAGGAGTCAAGAAAACAAAGATTAAGGTTGTTTTCACCTATATCCAAGGCTTTCCTATGGAACAATAAAGAGTAGGACTTTGATTTATTAAGGAGAAGTTTATTAGCCAATAGCCACTGCTGTACAGAATTGAAGTCGTGCTGTAAAGAGAGGTTTATCCCGGAGATGGTAGGTTTACTACAGTAAATAACTGTATCATCAGCAGAAAGATTAATTTTACAATCTGTACAGCATAAGGGCATATCATTAACAAAGATAGAAAATAATAAAGGTCCAAGAGAAGAACCTTGAGGGATGCCTTTCACTATACCTGTATAATCAGACTGACAACCCCTGTAAGACACACCCTGACGACGATGATGAAAATAACAATTAAACCAGAGTAAAGATGATCTCGAGAGGCCAATAGCATGCAATTTATCCAATAGAAGATAGTGATCAACTAAATCGAACGCTTTGGAGAGATCTAAGAAAATAGCACCGGTACACAGATTGTCATCAAAACTAGAAAATATATCATTAGAAAATTTTAAAAGAGCAGTGGTAGTGGAGAAGTATTTTCTGAAACCTGATTGGCATTGAGTAAGTAAATTATTAACAGATAGATAATCAGATAATTGATTAAAAATTATTTTCTCAAAGACTTTAACCACACTATTAATTATTGATATTGGCATATAATTGTTCAGAATTTGTAAGTCTCCACCTTTGTGCAAAGGAATGACTTTAGTACATTTCCACGCGAGGGGCACTTCACAGGTATCAAAAGACATGTTAAAAAGCACAGCCAGTAGTGGTGCTAGTACATGGGAGGCAAGTTTAATAAACTTACCCTCAAGGCCATCAGGGCCAGGACCACTGCTATTGGAAAGCTTATTAATAGCCTGTTGAACATCAGTTGATCTGACCTGCCTAAATTTGAATGAGGTACCGCAGGGTTGACTGTTAACACACGGGTCTGCGTGAAAAACAGGAGGTTGAACAAGCGGTATTTGAGAAAAAAAACAAACTAAAGGCATTTGAAATCACAGCTGGATCATTAGTTATTTCATTATTAATTATCATATTATTTGAAGTATTATTGGACTTACCAACTAGGGTGTTAACTCTCCTCCAGAATTGCTTTGGGTTACTTAGATCATTTGACAGGCTATCTCGGTAATAATTAGCCTTAGCATTTCTTGTTTGAGTTGTACATAAATTTCGTAATCGTTTGTATTTCTCCCAGTCATCAGGCAGTTGTGTGTGTTTATGTTTAACCCAGGCCCTATCCCTCTTTTTAAAAAGATTAATAAGATCACCATTAACCCAAGGCAAAAGATGGCCTTTAACCTTAATGGATTTCCATGGAGCATGGACATTTCATGGGTCATATTTCACCACCAAGTTCAAGTCAATTTCCATGAGCACTTAGACTACTACATTAAATTGTGATCTAATACTTCACCCAGCCATGATGAGACTTAATTAGCCTGACAATAGGCAGGTGATTAGATTTGCGTCAGGAAAATATTATCAGAATTTTGATGAGGAATTGGATTAGGTTTTTGTTTTTTTGTTTTTTTGTTTTTTTACTTAACTGGCAGCTCTGAGAAGCGATGTAATGAAAATGTACTATAATGATAGTGATGTGAAGGTGATTGTGGTTTATTTTTCAGTAAGGAAACTGGATCTTAATATACAGGATGATAATGTTACAGTTCAGGGAGGGGCACATAAACGTAGTTCATTCACATGATATGTTATGTGTGAATTTTCAAAGAATGCTCTTTAATCTAGCTTTTAAAATTACATTTGATTGTGTAAACATGTAGTCAGACATATTAAATCATCTTTCAAGTTTGAATTTAATAAAACCAGTTAATTTAGTTAAAAGAGGATTTTTAACAGTTTTATTTATTCAGGACATATATACTTTATGTATGCATGTGTGTGTCTATATATATATATATATATGCAGAAACAGAGAGAGGGAGCAAGCAGGCAAAAGATTCAAATTCATATTAAACAAATCAACAAAAATCTGGTGAATATCCATAATGGTGCAATCTTCTATAAAGATGATAAAGGACAGGCTACTGCTGTGAAGAGCATACTGAAATAGTTCAAAATAGTTCTATAATTAACGTTTCAACTATCTCATTATGTCAGTTCTACTCACAATTAATTGATAAGAATATCTGGAACCCAGATGTTGGCAGTGGGAACGGAAATCTGTTTAACATCATCAAATTCTTCGGGATCCCACGCAAGGAACTCATCTGTCCATTGCTTGTGAGGTGAGAGAAATGTCGAGTACAAAAAATACACACTGTAAAAAAAACTATCAAGTCTCATTAGCCTTTAGTACGGCAAGTAACTGTTCTAGTTTAAATCGGAGACTTAAGAACAAACGAATTTCTTCAGGAAGCGGACTAACGTACACTTGTCATGCTCATGTTTTTGATGCACTAAAGATCCTGCTCATAACCCTTATGAAAATTAACCATGGTTTTACTACAAATAAAACCAAAAAAACATGGTTACTATAGTTAAACCATGGTAACCACAAATTAACCATGGTTTTGCTATATTAACCATAGTTTAACCGTGGTATTTGTAGTAAATCTGTGGTTATACAAATGGTAGTCAACACGCCAAAAAACCATGGGTTACTACAGTTTTACTATAATAAAACCATGGTTATTTTTCGTAAGGGAAGAGTCATTTGTTCGGGAATCGGATCATTGTCGTGCTGTACTTTCAGAAGCAGTGTAGTGGTGAATTTTAGTACGTTAAACACGGTCACTTAGATGCTGTCGGTTATTTAATATTAAATAAATATAGTATTTTTCACCAACATAACTGTCTGTACCACACATAGGTTGTCAAGACCTGGTTCTTCTCATCCTGTGTGGCACAGAAATACGTACAAAAGTATGAATGCAAAAAAAGTCTTAATCAACAGACAGTTAGTTTACATATTTAATAGACTTTTGAGACCTCTACCCACCACATTAAGAATCGCATAAACCAATGAAATGAAAATAAAAGAGGATTTTTAACAGTTTTATTTATTCAGGACATATATACTTTATGTATGCATGTGTGTGTGTATGTATATATATATATATATATATATATATATATATATATATATATATATATATGAACATCATGAACATACGGCATTAAATAATAGATACAATTGCCATACAGAGTATTAACATAAAAAGCGATTTCTCTGTTTATGAATGGGGGGTTATTTTAGTGAGACAGCCCCTTATCATCACGTGCAACAATTAAAACAAAACATTTGAGTGTTATTAGTGAAAAGAAAGAGAAGCATAGAAGAGAAAGATAATATACAAACACAAATTTGTATGTTAATTTGTTGTTCTTTATTCTATGCCAGACAATCACTTACAACACAAAGACAACTTGCTAGCAGCTTGTCATTTTGATTATTACATTACTGAAAGAAAGTTTAACCATGTTTTACAATAAAGGACTCCACCTTTTTAGGCAAACTGGGCTCATTTTATATTATAGAGTCAATCTACAGAGGAAAATCTGAATTAATGTTAATAGGAGGTATCAAATTAATTATACTTTAGTTAAACTTTAAAACTGAAACTGCAGTTGTGAAATCTGTTACTTTGTTGTAACTTTCTCCATCCCCTCTACCTCCATTTTTGTCTTTCTTTTCTCATTACACCTCTTTTTCCCTCCTTTTCAGGACTTTCAGGCAGAGCTCCAGTCACCCCAGTGCAGCAGCAGAGTCATGAGATAGATGAACACAAGTAACAGGTACACGCTGAAGAGGAGCTTGTCCACTTTCAGGCACAGTTCCACCCAGTAAGACTGTGAACTGTCCTCATTGTCCTCCTCCTGAAGGTACAGTCTGAGAGACATCACCTCCTGCAGGATCTTCTCCAGTGGAGAGTCATTGTTTGAGACTTCTGTCAGGGAGAACAGGTCTGGCTCTGGAGAGAGATCAAACACAGGACACAAATATTAAAAGAGTAGTTCACATTAAAATTAAAATTTGCTGAAAATGTACTTACCCTCATGCCACGTAGATATAGATGAATTTGTCTCTTCATTAGAACAGATTGGAGAAATTTAGCATTATATCACTTGCTCACCAATGGATTCTCTGCAGTGAATGGGTGCCGTCACAATGATAGTCCAAACAGATGATAAAAACATCACAATAATCCACAAGTAATTCCCACAACATTAAGGCATTCCAACTTTAAATCATCACTTCTGGCCAAAATACAAGCCCATTATCCAATGCTTCCTCCAGTGAAAAAGTCCATCCCTTGTTGTCTTCTCACATCAAAATCCACTGACATACAGTATTTGTATAGAACTGTTTTTGTTTGTAAACAGTTCTTGATCTGTGCATAGTTCTTTCCTGATTCACATAAGACAACCTTTTTCCTGGAATTGGAAAACATGTGAATTGAATAAAAAAATAATTTGTTTATTATAAACATGCAGCTCATTTTGATTACTTGTGATTTATTTTGGTTTTATCAGCTGTTTGGATTCTTATTCTGACGGCACCCATTCACTATAGAGGATGCATTGGTCAAGTGCCATAATGCTAAATTTCTCCAAATCTGTTCAGATGAAGAAACAAACTCATCTACATTTTTTCAGCAAATTTTCATGCTTTGGTGAACTAGTCCTTTAAGCCATTTAGAAGCATGTGTATGTGACAGTTATAGTTATACTACTGTAAATTTGATAAAACAGGTAGGAATATTATCTTAAAGCTTCCACAAAACACAAAATTGTCACGCCTCTCAAAGATTCTAATTGATCAAAAGATTTGTACAATGTTGCTCTTGGCATCAAAACATTCGCAATTTTTTAATGCACTTTATGTTCACTATATATGCTTTGTGATACTTTAGTTACTGCTGTGTTTCTATTTGGATTACACTGTTTGTGTCAAATGTCTTCAGAACTTACTGAATGCATGACGGAGCATCACTTTAGCAGAACATTTTGCAATCCCCTGTGAAATCAATGGATTTACCACAGAATGCAGCGATTGATCAATCAGAATCAAGCACTCCTGAGAGCCATTTAATAATTAATGATATCCTGAAATTAACAATAATTTAAAGTTCAAAGTTTGTCCGTAACATAAATGAATGAATGTTGTAAAAACATTGTTCCTAACTAATTTCAAAGTATAGAACCTGATTGTAAACGGGTTCTATGATAAACGGATAATATTTTCTCTCCTACCCCCGGACTGCTCCATATCACCCAGTATCTTCAGTGATGTGAAAGCTCTCTCAATAAAGCTCTGATCCATTGAGCTGTATTTGTCTAGTAAGCAGGCAAATATGGACATCTCCTTGACTTCTTTCTCACTATAATTCAAAAGCTTCACTACGAATATGGACATTGCCAAACTCAGCACCAGCAGCGCCATGCAGACAGCAAAGAAGACACCTGTGGCAAAAAGAACAGACATTATTGTTAGTAAGGTGAGGTTGCTGTCTGTCAGAGTGTTGTTCATAAGTGAACATTGTAATTAGGAAGAGCTCTGGCTGTACTATACCAATGAGGGGTGTTTTAATAGCGGTAGCAGGGATTTCATCCATCAGATTGACTCTGATTACAGTGTAGCCCAAGAGAATGCTGGTCTTGAAAGTGATGCGAGTGCCACTGTTTGGAGGCAGATAGAAGCTGGTGACATCCACCACCATGAGGAAGATGCTCGGGATGAGCAGACTTACCACGTACAGCAGGGGGCGCCTGCGGATCAGCACCTTCAGAGAGAGACAGAAAGGCTGGAATTGAATGCTCTCTCTCTGGGTGATATTAATTCCATTACTTGCCCTCAGAGAAATGTGCTCAGGGAGCAGTCTGAAATGGCTGTGTCTAAAGGGAAATTACATAACAAGCTTACGCCTTCTCCCCATTTCCTGGATTTGCTAAATCAGTCCAATTTCTCATTCTAGAACTGAAACTGTTTTCCCACACCTCGGCTCCCCCTGAAAACCCAGATTCTTGAGTGTCCTGATCAACCTCACTGCCACGGAGCTATTTCCTCTCACTGCCCCTCATCTGGATCAGGTCCATCCATTTCACTTTCCTTATTTAAGGCTGCTTAAGCTTTCACAGTACAACAAAAAGCAATTTCATACTGACTTTAACATGTTCCCCACCCATTTGGCCAATGAGTAAAAACACAAATATGGATCCCTAAATGGCTTCCGCAATGAGCCGCAGAGCAAAGGTAATCAAAGTACACAGCTGTTTCCATGGTGTGCGCATCTTAGTGGAACAGGGTGGATTGCCCATGAGCTTTGAGCTATTGGCCCATTCCTCCCACCGAACACGATGCTCATTGATCAAATGCCAGAAAGACAGTCTCATTATCATCATCCTTTCTGTGTGCTGTCTGCCGCTAAGCCTCATCTATTAGCTTTAGTGTGACTCCACTAACAGCCACGCAAAGGTTGGAGAAGGGTTGTGACACATGTCAGACTACCGTCAATACTCTAGCATGTCTAGCCTATTGTTACGTGCCTAATGTCTCAGTCAGAGTCCAAAATGGACATTCAGTCAAAATTTGGCAATGGTGAGTAAATAAAAAAAGTATGAATGTACTTATACCACTTTTAATTTAAAATGAAAAAAACATTCAATTGAATTAAAAAATAAACAACAATATAATATAAAATAACATGTATAATTAAAAAAAAAATAGAAAATCATTTCAAATTACATTACATTTGATTTTGTGACCCAAGACGGTGGGATCCAGCATCCCCACATACATCCCTGCAGAGGATAAACTGTTTGGAGAATGGCTGGATGGATTACAATTGATTCACAATATAAAGGAAGTAGCAACAAATATTTTCTTCCATATTGGGACATACAGTAAAACAGATCATTGAAAAAGAAAAAAAATATATTTGGCAGGGATTTGGTTCCGTCTATCGGTTGTAGAGTGTATGGGGGCAGATCTCACTGTAAGCTTGCAGATGATTGTAAGAAAGGGATGCAGTTTTAAGCAAACTAAATGTTTGGAGAGGTCCAGCCTATTTTACCTATTTTAGCCTGTTGTTTCAAAGGAAGGTCACTTCATGATGTCATCACAAAATATAAACTATATTATCGCACAGGTCTACAGTATTTATAAAGTCAAATCAGTAAGTCCAACTTTAACTGCATGCATACAGTTTATTCACATAAAGTGATATAAACTATATAGCAAATCTCAGCTGTGTGATTGTAATCGCAGAATGTAAACTACATTATCACCCATCTTTAATCTAAATGTGACTGCAAGGCTTTGAAATAGTGTGTTTTGTGAAACGCACAATCGAATAAACTGAAATTGAAAACTTGAAACCTAAAGTTGCCACTGAATGTAATTTGTACTTATTGAATAAGTTCAGTATTAATCCTCACATTAAACTGAATCTGTGCATAGTCTCTATCCTCTAGATTCAGTATCCAATAGTGAGAAGGGACAGACAGCAGCTCCCATTCACCGTCATTCATGAATTCTCTTGTGTCATTGGCGATTTCCTCAGCAGGCCTCCACAGAGCTAAATCCACTTCATTCACTGCCAGAGAAACACATCAGCGGTTCATTGTGTTATTGTACAATTATGTGTTTATGTTGCCAGAGTATTGTGAAAATATGTCAGCTTTTAAAAGATTCTAACCAGGGCTGATCAAAAACACTCAGTAATCACAGCAACTCTCGTTATATGGAGGCCAGCTTGTTTGCAAAGGAGTAAAAGCACACGCTGTGTATGAGTGAGCAATTTACCTGAGTGGAGCCAGCTGCGAAAGGTCAGAGTGCAGTTCTGCTTGTCAAAGGGAAAGGCATAAATCTCCAGGTGACAGGCTGAGACCACATGGATGGGTTTGTAGTTTTTTACTGTTCCTGTGCAGTTGACATAAACATATGGGATGACTGGGGATTTGCCAACATCGACGCTGGAGAGATAGGAAGACCTATGATGCACTGAAAGTATTACACAAAATCCATTTACAGAACAACAAAAGGAGCTTGTGATTTGGGCTGGAGAGATACATCATGTACATACAATTCACTTATGATGACATCAGGCACCCAGATGGCATCCGAGGACAGCGATATTTCAGTGATTCCATCAAACTCTTCAGGATCCCAAACAAGAAACTCATCGTTCCAAATCTGAAACATTAGAGAAATGTGGTTTACTGTTACCACCTAGCAGGACCCATGAGAAAGAGTCATATCTCTCAAATATCAGATTCCATGCATTTCAAAATCGGATTATTGTGTATGTGTTTCTTTGCTGGATCGGTCTTGTAAAGATAAAATTAAATGTGTTTTATAAAACCTGCTCATTCATGGTATTTGTCTTTTATAGAAATAGCTGTTTGTAAGACATGCTGTTTATGTGGGCACCCAGCTATGTATATATTGTGTAAAACTTATATACTGGTCCCCTGAAAATATTCAGAATTAAATATTCAGGTAAAAGTCAAAGGACAGAAGCTTTGAATTCAAGGGGTTACAGTGCAAAAACATTTTTAAAAACAACCACAGAGTTCAGACTAATCTGAATAAAGTATGTCAGGCATATGCAACTATGCTGTTGTATTTAATTATGAATCGCTACCACTAATTAGACAAATTAATTGATACCAACTTGGCGATACCAAATGCTGGTGGTCACTTTCTGAGTCTTTCCATCCTGTGAAAAGACATGCACAAAATTATTTTACTTTATTGACACACTTTAACAAATGTACAATACATTTATTTAGTAAACAACTTCTGTTAACATTCCTATGCATTGCATATAAAATAGCTTGGCATGAAAATGGTTCAATGTATATTGTATAAAAAATAACAAGTACAAGTAATCTCTCTGAAGGTTGAAATGTGCTTACCACATCTAAAACAGATTGGATTATGAGGTCAATGTAAACAGTAGTTGGTTTGGTCCAGTTCTGGACAGGCCGAATTCCACAGTTGTATTTGCAAAGCAGTAACTTGGTCAGTTGGTTAAGAGCAGAGCTCTTAGGTTTCTCTGGGACTAACTCAGCCTGTGGAATAACTGTACAGAAATGTTTATCAGTGCAGAACTTGCTGGACTTGGTTAAATTAGAATTATCCGTACGGTTCGCCAATCTCATTCATACAGTATTATATTCACAGTAAATGTCTTTCACTGAAAGATGACTTTTTAAATAGCCTTAAAAGGTTGTTTTGAATGTTAAATGTTCATGCGACAAGCTATAACTAAATGATTGTATAATTGATGCAGTACAAACAAGAAGCAGCACTGGACTTACCTGACAGTAACAAAGATAGCAAGAGGACAGAACACATCCTGACAATTAAGAAGAAAACTGCAAATGTAATCAAATCAGTTTGCACCGCCTTTGTCCCAGCTTTTAAAATGTTACACTATCACGAAGAGTGTTTTATTCCTGTAAAATGCTATGGAGCATCAGAACGGTTGTTGTACACGACTGCAACAAATGCACAGCGGCAACTTGCTCACCACTCTAGCAAATTGATTTTCCATTATGATGGTAAGAAGATCTGGGTTTAATGAATATGATGTGTACTCTGACTCATCAATTCATGGCCCCTAAGCAAAGTATACTGGAGCATTATAGGTTATGAAACACATACATAATCATAATTATTCAATAATCTATTATGAGTAAAATCTTCTAAAAATTTATATTTTATTTCTTATTTATATGTTGAGCTGGAATTTGGAATGCTGCTTTTCTTATAAGTTTTATACACTCTAAAGGAAAACCTGTATTGATTTAGAAATAACAATTGCAAAATTAATGTCAGATGTTTATTAAAATGTATAAGAGGCTTTGTCATTTTATTAGTAGTGACTAAATTATATTTTACCATGGTGTCTTTTTACGGGTCTAAATTTAATCGTTTACATTGCCTATATCTTCGGCATCCAAAATTGGCATTTATATTAGTTTTATCCACATTACCGCTGTATAAGTGAGGATGTCATGATTAATAGATTCATGGTTAGTAAGTTCATATACAGGTTTCGTTTCCTTTGACGTTTCTTGACTGTTTACCAAGCTCGCGCACTACGATTCCCAGCGCGCGCCTGAGTGAGCGCTTGTCCCGCGCGACGCTGGTGTGGGTGTGTGTGTGTGTGTGTAGGGGGCATGTGGAGTAGGTCACACTCTGGAGTCAGGGCGAAGCAATCTGGAGAAATATAAAAAAAGAAGAAGAAGTCATTGCCATGAGAGTTGAACAGGATTTTGAACATGGGGAAACGTCTGAAAACTCGGTGAGTGTGTTGTATTTCAAAGAAAATGTATTCTAATTAAAAATGGTAACACGGTTTGTGTTAATGAGATCTAGACACAGCAGTGGCTGTCACCGTTTTATTTGTTTAAACAGTTAGTAGATATTGTAAACTGATTCTGGTCTGACAAACGTGTGTTTAATTTAACAAAGTATGTTTATAAAATCTTAAACATATACTTTTGTAATTTCTATCCTACTTTGGAACCCATCCATTGAAACCCATTAGAACCCATTCTCATTAAAAGATTCTCATTGAAAAGTTCTGACAAGCATTACACAAAATTCAACCCTCAAATATCCTGTCCGAAATCCAGTTTGCACTTGTCAAGTTGTGCACTTGTTTGATTTTTAGATGATTATTTGGTCCCATTAGGATTGTTTTCAAATTATGATAAAAACTAAATTTTCTCTTCAATATCCTTTTCTAAATTAAGGTTTTACATTTTTAATGCTATCTTCTGAATGAAATCTAGGAATTAGTGACTTTTCTTGTGTTTGCTTGTGTCACTCAAGCTCATCTATGATAAATACAAGCGCTATCTGTGTTGAAGGCCCAAAATAGAGCTCTGAGTACTGCTCACAGGCCTCCAGCTCACCATATATGTCTTCTGCTCCCAGCCGAGGGGGTCTGGCTGCTGACATTCCCACCTGCTGTCAGATTTTCTTTATATAGTTCTGTAGCTCCTGCATCTATTATCTGAGCCACAGTCCACACTTTTAAAAAAAAATGTTTACATGCCACATGCTAAAGCCTATTTTCAGGCATACTGTACTTGAAAAAAAAAAATCTAATCTGTATTTAATACAAGTTCAAGGCTTTCATAACTGTTGATCAGGCCAGCTATAGACTCCTCCGGCCTATGCTCATTTGACACCTGAGTCAGAAATGTGGTTATGCTGGCTGATAAATCTAAGTGCAAATTGCCTCTCATATCATTTTCTCGTTTTGATCAATTCACATCTGCTCTTTTTTTTTCTAGAACGGATCCTGTTATTGAGTGGTTAATTGCTTAAGTGGGTCTTGTTATCACAAACAGAAGTATTCTCAATATGCCTGTGGCAAAGCATTTGAATTGTATGTTTGCTTATATTTTTCAGAGCCGAATGCTGCTTGACCAGCTCAGAGAGATAACTGGCATTCAGGATCTGCAGGTTCTCCAGAGCGCCCTGAACGTATGTTTAGTACAGCAGCACTTATCCATGTGTTTATAACACGAGTAGCAGATGTAATGATACTAACATGGCTATTAATAGAAAGACAAATGTTTGTAAATATGTAAATCATACCATGTGCGAGAGTTTCACTTGCGTTCAGCGGTGAGGGATGGGTAACCTAGATGTGGTACTAAAACACAGCAAAACACACTGCCTGAACTCATGTTCTTTCGTATTTCAGTAGTGATGACTAATTGTGAGAAAACTGTTTATCTAGGCTAGTCAGGGTGATATCAGCCATGCCATTGGGATACTGACCACTCAGCCCCCAGAAGACATGCCCGAAGAACCAACTAAAGCCAATAATGAGAGGAACACCTCCAGTACACAGAACGGTGGGTTGAAACGACACTATTAATATCAGATGACTTTCATGTCAGCACATTTTCTAAAGATTAAATTATTTTTATAGCAGTGTGACAGATTGCAGTGTCATGATGTTTATTTTATGCTCATGTAGTTCTTTTGTAACTGGACTTGTTATTAGGTCCTGCTAAAGATGATCTGCAGACCGCCATTGAGCTTAGTCTTCAGGAGTCACAGCAGGCTGAAGCAGAGCGGAGAGAGCTGCACAGGTTCATTACCTGTTTTTACACTTTCCTTCATAACTCATTGACTACTACAAATGTACAAGTCATCTGCTTTTGGCATGAGAAATATTTTCATGTGCCAGAAGTACATGACCGTTCCAAAATTTGGGGCCAGTGAGATTTTTTTTATATATATAATGATAGTAGTTCCTTTAGTACCTGAAGGATCATGTGACTCTGAAGAATTGAGGAATGGCTGCTTAAAAATTCAGCTTTGCCATCACAGGAATAAATCACGTTGTAAAATATATTAAAATAGAAAATAATTGTATTTTGTTTATATTTTTGATTAAATAAATGGCAAATAAATGAGATCTCTTTCAGAAGCTTAAAAAATCTTAACAAACCCAAACCTTTGAATGGTAGTGTACATATCACTGGCTTTTGGTTCAAGTAACTATAAATAATCTACTTGTAATGAAAAAGACTATATCATATTATAATACTTCTAAGACAGTAATAATTGTTACAGTGGTTGGGGACAATTGTGGTAATTATAAGAACACACTAAGTCTCAAATAATATTATTGCTTTAAATATTATTGCTTTAATATTTAGTGATGTTAATCAATGGTTTTCGCTGTTCTGTAGTACTTTATTAACTGTAAGAAATAATGTTTTAAGCATCTAAAATACGTTAAATTCTCTTTACTAAAATATACTGATCAGCCAAGTTTAACCATTATTTGTTTCAATGGTTTAAGAGTACCTGTTCTGTCAAAAAATGACATTTTAATGTCATGCTACAATTAATTTTAGTTTTACAGTTGCCTCCAAAACCATGTTAACTTTTAAAAAACAACCTGGTTATCAAGGGCATCAAAACAGGATAATTTTTTGTCACCCCCATACATCATTTTTTTACCACATGCTGAGCAAGTCTCATCACTGTAACCTGAGTGTGAATGAAACAGTTTAGGGTGTTATAGTTGCCCTCTTCTCCCCTGCTACAGTGGTTTTGTGTGAATTCAGAAATCATGGGTAGCAGTAACTATCAGACTCTGGTCTTTACTGTCTTACCTTCTCCTGTTTTTACTCTAGGGCTCTTGAGGTTAGTGCAGAAGAGAATGCGGCCCGAATGAAAAGAAAGCGATGTGAGGGGTCTGGAGAGAGCTGTAGCCCTGCTGACTGGATCCGACAGGAGGACTGTCCTGTGGGCATCCGTAATGTGGGAAATACCTGCTGGTTCAGTGCTGTCATTCAGGTGTGTGGAGTTTTAATGACTTTTTTTAAAAATTTTGCTTTGAGATGATGAATACTCAATATTATCAGTAAATTTGAATTATCCTGCTGGTTTGTGCATTTTGGTAAACTTCACTTTTTAGAATGAGTTTCATATTGCTTATGAAAATTGTGTTGTGAAAGGTATTTGTGAATTCTAGACTTTTTAATTTTATATAATAATTTAACCGATTCGTTAAACAAAAAGACTGCATTAAGTGCTATCTTCTAACCATCTTCTAACTATATGATCTGGCCATACTGTGTAAATTAAATAAGTGATGTTCCTAATGACTGGTGAATAGATAAAATCAGGTTTAGCATCTGTTTTATATATTTTTCCTGACTACAGATGTGTCTCAGAGCTGTAATTTTATTATATCCATTTCAGACTGAATATAGCGAGGCCTCTCAGATGTCTGTGTTGAAATATAAGCCTTCACTGATATTGATAGATGTCTAAGCTAAATAAATTGAGCATTGGTTTGATGATAAAGAGAGGCATGAACTCATGGAGTGAGTTTATGTCTTATAGATATGTAACAAACAATCTTTTGTTAATTCATAATGCAGTTAAATGATGTCGTTTGAAAACAATCCCAGCATGAATACTAATTTTCCACAAAAATATTAAGCAGCACAACTGTTTTCAGCATTGATAATAATGTTCTTGAGCACCAAATCAGCATATTAGAATGATTTCTTAAGGATCATGTGATACCGAAAATTCAGCTTTGCCGTCTTAGAAATAAATCATATTATATATTCTGATTTGTAATAGTATTTCACAATATTACTGATTTTACCTGTATTTTTGATCAACTTGGTGAGCATAAGAGTAAAAGTATGTTTTAGCATTTTTTTGTGCTTAAAACATTGCATGTTGATTTAGACCAACATGAGCAGATATTGTGTCGATTGCAAATCTGTTGTGCATGTGTTCAGTGTTTCAGTACATAAGGTGGTCTTTATTTTTATATGCCAGCAGATATTACACACTATGTCTCTTGTTAGCTTTTTAAATTGTTGATAGTATCACATTCATACAATAGCTTAAAACCTGGTACATGAAACACATCAAGGGCAGTACTCAGCCAAAATGCACCCTGACATCAAAAGACGTAACGAAACATGAAAACAAAATCAGCAACAACTGTGTCAATAAAACTGGTCAAATAGTGTGACTATAATTGTTCATGGCCTAATGCATGCTAGAAGAGGGCAAATTGGACTAAAAAATGAAATTCTCTTGTGTTTAGTCTCTGTTCCATCTGCCGGTGTTCCGTAGACTGGTGCTCAATTACTGCCTGTCTGAGCGTGTGCTGGAGAAATGCACGAGTCATTCAGTGAGTATTCTGCCAGATGAGTGTCATTTAGTCTTGGTGTCGTATTTAAATGTTGTATTAATTGTCATTTATATATTTTTATATATGTTAAAATTTCAGCAAATTTCCATTTTTGATGCTTCAAAGATTTTTTGGATTACTGTTCCTTTAAATTAAAATACTTGATGCCAGTATTGCTCAGCTTTATAAGTAGATCTACTGTACACAAATATGTGAATGATTCCACTTTGCGCTGACAAGATTTCTGTTGCAGGAGAAAAGAAACATTGCCTTCATGCAGGAGTTGCGTTGCCTGTTTGCTCTGATGGTGGGCTCAAACCGTAGGTTTGTAGACCCCTCTGCAGCAGTCGAGCTTCTCAGGGATGCATTTAGAACCAGTGAAGCACAACAGGTACAGTTGCAAATGACGGGCTAATAAAAGGTGTCTTGAAATGTTTGCCATTCACAGCACTTCATAAATCTACATTAGAGCTTCTTCTAAACAGACACTGTGTTTTATTCTTGGAGGACGGTGTTTATTTTAAGCTTTCCTTTTCTAGGATGTCAGTGAATTCACACACAAGTTGCTTGACTGGCTAGAGGATGCATTCCAGCTGGCTGCTAATGGAAAGTAAGTTTATAAATTATAAATAATAATAGTCTTTGATGAGGTGAGCATGACTTAATTTGGATGCTTCAAAGATTGTTTTTGTTTTATTTTTTGCTCGGATTATGAAAGCAATGTTTAAATGTTAAATGACTCAGGTTTCTTACAAATATGGACCTAAAAATTATTCATATCATTAAAGTTGTATAAAATATAATGTAATATAATAACATTTGATAACTGCAATATTTTCTAGTGTCTTTTTCACTGCATCTTTAATCCATTCCACAGTTTCATAAAGGCAAGAAACACATTGAAGCATTCTTCATAAACTGTTTTTAAATTAACTTTACTTACTAAGAAATGTGATTCATATTTTTGATGGGTAGAACATTTTACATTTTACATTTTTTGAGGGTAGATCTACAGAGCACATATCCACCACAGGGTGCATCATGATAGGAAATGATTTTAAAATGTATTTAAACAATAGTGTGACTAAGACAAAGCTTTTTAATGGTTTATTTAAAATAATTTTTTTGCCATCTTATATGCATCATGTGCTTGCAACATGAAGAAAATGTGTTTGTTACCCCAAGGCAACATCTTGCTGTGGAGGGTTAATTAATAAATGGTAATGAGTGTAGCATTTGTTAAAGAATCATTAATAATTACCCTATGGTATATTTGGTTGCTAATGTACTTGCCAGGATTTTTATTTTTTTGTCCCCCAAAATAAAACATGGCAGCTATTATTTTCAGTAACCCAGAGGATAAACAAAACAACCCCATGGTCCAGCTGTTTTATGGCACATTTGTGGCTGAGAGACTTCATGAAGGTATGAGTGTGATATTTCTTCTGTAATTATTCTGTTTATCACAGTCCTTGATGACAGTTGTGTAACTGTGTGCAGGAAAGATTGTGTCCAACATTGAGCAATTTGGACAATACCCTCTCCAAGTGAATGGCTTTAATAATTTAGATGAATGTTTGGAGGGTGCCATGGTTGAAGGAGAGATTGAGTCACTTCATTCAGATCAGACAATGTCCTCTGGCCAGGAGGTGAGTTTTCTACTTTAATGACATACAATTATATGAACTGCTGTCATTTGTTCTGATGTTTACATTGCATTTACATTTATGCATTTGGCAGACACTTTTATCCAAATAGACTTTGCATTCAAGGCTTTTTCTTGCCATGGGAATCTAACCAATGGCCTTGGTGTTGCTAGAACCGTGCTCTACTGTTTGAGCTAAGGGAGATTCAAACATATCAAGATATCATTATGAAAAAGAATAAGGATATTATATGTTGAAACATGCCCATGTTCTTTTTATACATTTTTAATAATATATATATTTATAATTAATTAAAAGGATGTGGGTTTTCATTGTTTGCAGAGGTGGTTCTCTAAGCTGCCACCAGTGTTGACCTTTGAGCTATCCAGATTCGAGTTCAATCAGTCTTTAGGGCGACCAGAAAAAATACACAAAAAACTGGAGTTCCCCCAAGTGATCTATATGGACAGGTGAGAAATGTCATTACTATAGGTTTTATTTATTTATTCACTTGTTTGTAGATTTATTTGTCTATTTATAGATTTATTCATTCATTTATAAATATATTTATAATGATAAATATGTGTTTTTATTGATTGATTTGATTGTTTGTTTGTAGATTTATTTATTTATAATTTATAAATTTTGAATATTTTTGTATAACTATGTAATTTATTTATATAATTATATATTTACTTACATATTCATTTATTAGTTAACTTATCTATTTATTTATTTGTTCATTTTGTTTCTTAAAAGCATAAAAAGCAATGATAAATGGCAATTTACTTTTATGTGAGCAGATACCTCCACAAAAATGTTGATCAGACCCATGGTAGGAGAGGGGAAGTCAAGAGACTCAAGGACCAGTTAACAGTTCTACAGCAGAAACTTGAGGGGTACATTTAAAAGCCAAACAGAGACTAAATCCTGGTCAAGTAATCTTTTAAAATTGTTATTTGTGTGTGTGTTTTTTTTAAATATTAAAAAAAATTATTTTGTTCTTTAAAGATATAAAAACTATGGCTCAGGGCCAACCAAATACCCTCTGGCAGACATGTTGCAGTATGTGCTGGAGTTTGCCACCACGAAACCCACAGATGTGTCTCCAGCCTCAGTACCTTCAAACCCTCCCTTACACACAGAACCCAGCTCAGGTGACAGCAGGCAAGTCATATTCATCAGCTGCGTGACAAATTGTGCCTATCATTTTTTGTTAGTTTTCTCTTCCGTGTTTGTCCCACTCTAAATGTTTAATTTCTTGCTGTAGTCAAACAGAACCAGATGATGCTGGCTCATCAGATGGTTCGGGCTGCCTGCAGACAGCTACACAGAAAACTCCCATTCACAAGCCTTTTACTCAGTGCAGACCCCCCATGGAGATGCCACTGCAGCCAGCCCCCCACAGCGTGACCGAGGAGGAGCTGTACTTCGTCAGGAGCTGCTTACAGCGCTGGAGAGCAGAAGTTGAGAACACCGTAAACGGTAGATCCTTCACTGAGCTTGAATCAGTGTTTTTTAGTGAACACATACACTCTGCTTCAAAACCTGGTGAGCTTTAGACAGCATTTGAAGGAAACATAGGCACGCTCTAGATGCAAAAACTGTCCTTAAAGATAATGCAGTGCAAATATGAATATGGCGACTTGCCTCCTATGTAGTAAGCAATATGTAAAATGTGTAGCGTTCAAAAAGTTAGGGTCAATAATTTTTTTACATTTTTTTTAAGGAATGCTTTTATTAGCAAGGATACATTACATTGATTAAAAAATGATAGTAAAGACTTTGATAATGTTACAAAATGTTTCCATTCCAAATAAATGCTTTTCATTGATCAAAGAATCCTAAAAATGAATTCCACACAAAGCAGCACAACTATTTTCAACATTGATAATAAGAATAATAGTAATCAAAGTTTCAGCATATTTCAGCATATTAGAATGATTTCTGAAGGATCAAGTGACACTGAAGACTGGAGTAATGGCTGATGAAAATTCAGTTGTGCCATCACAGGAATAAATTACATTTCAAAATATATTAAAATAGAAAACAGTTAAAATTGTACAATATTTTTGATCAAATAAATTTAGTCTTTGTGAGTACTTTTTTCAAAAACATTAAAATTCATACAGACACAAAACTTTTATGTAGTATGGCCAAATATTTACATTATTCAAAAAACAGTAGCCAATAAACACCTGGAAGTCCTGCTACTGCACACATACCATAGTTAATAACAGAATATACTTTTCTTATATACTCTTCATCAAATGCAAAATCAAATCTGTGAGAATATAAATTCAAGATGTTTAAGATAATTGAAAAATGATATGTATTTAATTAATTAACTGAAAATTCAATAAGCACTTAAAAGCAATGATATTAATGCTTTAAAAACGATTTTACCCAAAATTTAGAACTACGTGCCATGTTTATTTCTGGTTTCATAATGTTTTGTCACCTGTATTGAAATCAATTTTGAGTCAGATCTTCTGTGCACTTTGCATGCTGAGTGCTATTTGTTTGGCACATAGAGTTCTTGTTGTCACAGAATACAGCTGTCTATGTAGGCAGCGAGGCAGCTCACTAGGTTTTGTATCCAATGTACATTTTAATTTTCTGTTGTAAAGGCCATCGTTATTTACAAGCAGTTATCCTAATGCGTTTGTGACTGTATCAGGATCCTGGACTCAGGCGTAGCATATTGATCTGTGTTCCTTCTCTGTGTGCAGAGCTGAAAGCCAGCATTGACAAGGTCAGCCAGGCCCTGGAGGGCATGTACTCAGATAACAGTCTGTGTCAGGTAAAGTCTATACCCTGAACACTTGTTGCTACTTTTAAATTGATTGAGCCCTTTCAAGAAATTTGCATCACACCTCAGTGTACCCTGATTTCTTATTTGATGCTTCCAGGTGCCCTATAGGCTGCACGCTGTGCTCGTCCATGAAGGACAGGCCTCCGCTGGCCATTACTGGGCATACATCTATGATCATGCTAATAAACGCTGGCTGAAGTACAACGATGTAATGGTGACAGAGTCAACCTGGGAGGAGCTGGTTCGAGACTCATACGGTGGCATGACCAACGCCAGCGCATACTGCCTCATGTACATCAGTGACAAGCTGCCATACCTCATAGCAGGTACTTTCCCCTTGTGCTTCTCAGATTACGCATCTGCTCTCAGATTTTGCTGAAGGAGCAAGCAAATCACACGCTTGATTTAAGGCATTGGCTTTAGCTCTGATTTCTTTCATAAATTAATGCTGATAGCTTTGATGGTATGCTTTATCATTTTTTGGGGAAATATGAGAGTCTCTGCCAAGACGTGAACATCAAATACTCTTAATGCTTTTTATTTTGATTAGCTTTCCTAATATTTTCTGTAAAAATAAATTATTATGAATATGTCTATGTCACAGGGGTCGACATTGAATGCATTATGTAAATGTTATACAATAAAAAAGTAATTTTTAACCACTGTCACCGCCGTTCAAGGTAGGTATTCTATCTATGTCTGTCAAACAAAATGATGGTGCAAACTGACTTTCTGTCCTTTTTTTTTTTTTTTTTTGAATAAATTACTTCTAATGCACTGCAGTTTATCATAGTTTATCATTGGGGGGGGGGGGGGTGACAGAAAGCATTTTGTATCAGGTGGTATGAATAGGTGTTATGAAACACTAAATATAACAGTAGAAGACAGTAAAAGATTGAAAATAGAAGAGGAATCTACCCAAGTGTCAAGAAGTCGGACAGTCAACATGTCATAAACATTGACATTAATATACATTTTTTAGGTGTTTTTCTTAAAATAAAGTTTACTTTGGCTCCATGTCACATTAGTTATTACTTATAAGTTGCTGAAACTGGAGATTCACACCAGAGTCAATTTAATGTGCTTCTGCTTTTCAAATAAAATGAAATAATCCACAAATACGATAACAAGTGTTTTCACTTACTGGCTGATTTCAGAGGCGGAATAAACAAAACTCCAATTACAAGTGGCATAAAAACACCTTTAAACTACAGAATTTGCTTCCAACAGTTTAGTAAGCTTTAAAGCTTGACAGGCGAAATGGCCAATAGCAACAGTGCAGTCATTTATCCGTCATAAAGACAATTATTCTATCATCAGGCAACTTTTTGTATTGCTTTACCTATCTGCTACAATAATGTTATGTCACTGAACAGAAGACACAGATGATGAGACAGGGCAGGCTCTGAAAGGAATGGACTCCCTCCCGTCTATCTTGAGGCGTTATGTTCGGGAGGATAACCGCTGGTTCCAGCAGGAACTGAGAGAATGGGAAGAGCAGTTCTGCCAGGCCCAATGTGAAGAAGTGCACATAGAGAAACCGATCCCAGAAGAGCCACAGAACCCAGAGCAAGAGCCAAAGCCAGAACCAGCCCAAGAACAAACAAATGAAGTGTCCGAAGGACCATCTACAGCAGCTTCTGCGCAGGACAGTGAAGGTCAGAACCTTTTTCTTCAGGTCAGATGTTTTCCATGTATCTATTGCAGGTATATTTTCAAATGTGCTTTCCCTTCCCAGAGCCCATGGCCAATTCAGCAGCTCTCAACTCGATATCATCAGAGCCTAGTGAGAATGTGGGAGAGGGAGGTGAGGAGTGTATCACCAGTAGCCAGACACATGGCCCGCCAGATGAAGAGAAGCCAGATCAGAGTCAGGTGAGAGTGTTAAGGCGTTATTTGAGAGTGCGAAAAATAGGTCCCATATACAGCACTGGAGGCTTCACGTACAGTACACATGGGTCACAATCTTCTTCCTCAACATAAACTGCAACAGAGCACCATCATACTAAAAACACACAACACTAATGCATTGAACAAAAAGTTAAATGTAAGATAAATATTGATAAAACTATTTAACTTTCACTTTACAAATAATTGTAACAATATTTTAATAAACTATTTATATTACCAATGTCTTGTTAAATATAACATGCAGTTTCACCATAAAATAAATTGTAATTCATACTTTTACTTCATACTATTCACACACTTTGATAAAACATATTTTAGACATAAAACATGCTTCCAAAATGTGCAGTATATTACAGTAAAATTGCATGTATTATATTAAATAAAATTTTTCATTTTAACTGTATATCATAACTGTATACTGTGTGTGTGTGTATATATATATATATATATATATATATATATATATATATACATACATATAGTTCTAAGCAATTTATTATAAGCAATTTAGTCTATTAATTTTACTTTTATACATTTAAACACTTTTTTATTATTTTCATTTTAGTGGATTTGTCAGGAATTTCTATATAGAAAATATATATTTTTATACAAATTTTTCATTACAATTATGAATTTTGAGGATTTCAGTATAGAAAAGATGTTTGTTTATATTTTGGCACAGTGTGTATGGGAATATGGGATTGACATTAGTGGTTAAATCACTACAAATTTGTTTGTACTTGCTTAATGTTTTATCTGTTGTGATGTGTTTTGTTGTGCTGTGCAAAGCTCTGGTATTTTGTAAGAGGATAAGATTTGGAAAGGAGTATGTGGATAAGGTTCATCGGACAGCTGAGAGCCGTCCAACATTCCTCAGTCTTTCTGGTTCAAGTCTCATGCGGGGTTGCTGGGGACAATGTGTCAGAGAAGAGCTTAAAATAGAACCTGAACTCTGTGTTTCCTACAAGATCAACTGCATTCCTACATTTTCACAGTCATTAAATGATTGTGGAAAACATTTTCCTGATGCTTCAATCAACAGGCAATTGTTAAAGTGCCATGTGTTCTTGCTGTCAAGTCTTTAGAGAGTGTAATCTTGGAAATTATTGACTCAGTATATGAAGTTTCAATCACCAAGTCCATTCTGTACTTACAACACAGGATTTAATCTTCTGCTGTTCCTCTTTTTGACTCATTGATTTTATTGGTGCTCCTGATTTATGACTGTGCTGTCACTACATGAGCTAATTGCTAGGCCTTGTCATAAATGGTAGAGATAGGACCTCTAGTGGTCAATATCTCATATTGCATTCAAAGATATTTTTAAGCAAAATAAGGCAGTTAGCATTACTTGAAGAGAATTTTCTGCAACATACATGTAGTACCACAAACATGAATTGTGAATCTATTTAATACAGTTGCAAATCTATGTTTCAACATAAGGACAACAACGGTGGCCAGATAAATTGCATGCTATCCTTCAAGAATCAGTGTTATTTTAGTATCACTGTTCTAGTTTTTTATGAATTAGATTTTATTTGTATATTTCCTATTTTAATTCAAGTTAACATTCTAGTCAATTTGTTGTGTCTTTTATTTTATTTTATTTTATTTTATTTTAATTTATTTCGTTTTTGTTATTTTAGTACTTGAAATGTTACCTTGGCAACTAGCTGAAATAAAAATACCTGTATTTATTTATTTTGAATATTTTATTTTATTTCAGTTCATGCTTATTTTATTTTTTAGTAGTGAAAATGTTTTTAATGATTTCAGTTTCACTTACAATAATGTCTGTCAGGCATAAAAAAATCCCACATCACTGTAACTGGGCAGTACTATGTTCAAACATTCATACTAGTCCATGCATTGAAGCATTAAAAGGAATTAATGATGAAAATTAAATACATTTCCTTGTCCAACTTACTGTAAACTACTTCCAAACTACTATAAATCTAGTCAGATGATGCTCAGAGATTCTCATTTCCGCTGTTTTTAAAGCCAATTAGAATTTCCTGAGGGAGCCCATGGTAAATTAGACTTCCTGATTTGCCTACAAATTGATGTT
Source organism: allo-octoploid hybrid of Carassius auratus x Cyprinus carpio (assembly GCA_024542945.1). Taxonomy (NCBI): domain Eukaryota; kingdom Metazoa; phylum Chordata; class Actinopteri; order Cypriniformes; species allo-octoploid hybrid of Carassius auratus x Cyprinus carpio. The sequence goes on along the minus strand of CM045068.1, from coordinate 9,738,780 downwards.
ATGAGTGAACATCTCTATAGACTATGATGAGTGGATAAGATCAGTGACAATCATTCAACAGCCTCTTTCTCTGTTTCTCAGCAGCCTGTGGTGGAGTCATCCACTACAGACAGATCTGAATCAGAGGTTGAGGTGGAGGAGCAGGTCATCAGTGATGTGGGAGGACCAGAGGCAGAACCAGGCGCCCAGGCAGAGCCGGAGGCCTCATCCACAGAGGAGAACCAGGCCACAGCCCCACACACCCAGCCTGAGAATGAGGTGTCTGAGGTCGAGATACCCAATGTAGGCAAGATTCTGGTGCGCTCTGATACTGATGGCTACAATGAAGAGGTAAAGGACCTCTACATCCCTTTGGTTCCATGAATTGTAAAATAAGGCTGCTCATACATTAAATTTAACATGAAATTTTGACATTTTTTAAATCTGTAATTGAATAGATGATGCTAACACCAGCCATGCAGGGCGTCATTTTTGCAATTGCCAAGGCAAGACAGGTCTTTGACAAAGATGGACCTGAAGCAGGACTCATCAAGGTATATACCTTAAAAAAAACACACCACATGGAGCTACTTCACAGTTTTCATATATTCAGATATTAATTCTACTAGATATTTAATTAGCTTACTAGCTCACTCTGTTTATTTCTTTGGAAATCTTTTGGATCTCCTTATCAGGCGTTCCATGAGGAATATTCCAGATTGTATGAGCTTTCCCAGGAAGAGACCACACCCCAGCAGGACCCTCGACTCCAGCATGTTCTGGTCTACCTTTTCCAAAACCAGGCGCCTAACCGCGTCATTGAGAGGACATTACTGGAGCAGTTTGCGGATCGTAACCTGAGTTTTGATGATCGGTACAGATTTCCTTTAAATCAGTTACTTACTGCAGTTAAGATTGAATAATTGGACTAATCTAAACTGGTATTTTTTCCTTGTAGGGCTGTCAGTATCATGAGAGAGGCCAGATCTAAAATCCGTCTCATTAAACCAGAAGACATGGACATGGATGAGTACTTGGTAAAACCCATAAGTCTTAAATCTTAAATGTATGATATATGCTGCTGTTTAAACGTTTGGTGTCAGTAAGATTTTTATTTGTTTTTAAGGAGAATAATACTTTTATTCAGCAAGGATGCATTAAATTGATCAAAAGTGACAGTAAAGACATTTATAATGTTACAAAAGATTTATATTTAAAATGAATGCTGTTATAATGAACTGAACCGGAAAAAAAAATGTATCACTGTTTCCACAAAAATATTAAACAGCACAACTGTTTTCAACATGCATATTGTTTCTTGAGCATCCAATCAGCATATTAGAATAATTTCTGAAGCATCATGTGACACTGAGCACTGGAATAATGATTGCTGAAAATTCAGCTTTGGCATCACTTGCATTTTAAAATATATTAAAATATAAAAGTTATTTTAAATTGTAATATATATATATATATATATATATATATATATATATATATATATATAGTTTGTACTGTATTTTTGATCAAATAAATGCAACCTTGATGAGCATAAGAGACTTCTTTTAAAGATGTTAAAAACTTACCGACCCCAAACTTTTGAACAGTAGTGCATGTATTTGATCATTTCAAACTATATTTTCTTCCCTCTCTTCACAGCAATGGCATGATGACTACAGCATGTTCAAGACTGTATTTGCCTACCTGTTGACAGGTCTCGAGCAGTATCAGAATGGAAAGTATGTAGACTCAGGGACAACAGACATTGCTTTTGCATTGGATTGTATCGGAGAGTTTGTAAGGCTACAATATTTATCTTTTCAATTTGCAGGATAAGAGAAGCTCTGAATTATCTCGCACATGCACACCAGGACAACTCAGTCCTGCTTAGGAAAGGGGAGAGGAAAGGAGTGGACCAGTCACTTATAGCACTTTACAGAAGAAAGTGTTTGAAAGTATGTCCACATTAATAAGTTATCAGTAAGATAAGTTTTTTATGTTTTTGAAAGAAGTCTCTTTCTGCAATTACACCAAAACCGCAATTATTTGAACAAAAATACAATAAAACAGTAATATTGTAAAATATTATTATAATTTAAAATAAAGTTTTTCTGTTTTAATATAAAGTTTTTATTTATTGTGTCTTTGCTTAATAAAAGTATTCATTTCTTTTTTTTCTTTTTTTAATCTTACTGATCCCAAAAATTTGAATTCAAGTATATATAGTTTTGTAAAGACATTAATATATAGGCACAATTTGTATCTGTCTTACATCACAAAACAATTTTAGATCAAAAAAACTTTAGATCAAAATAATTTAGGCTCATGAGAAACCTTGACTGGTACAAAACATTTTAATTCCATCTGATATTTGTGTACATGTTACACCCTACAGGAGCTGAATGAGAGCGCAGCCACACTCTTTAAAAGTCCAGATGCAAATGACGTGGCAGAGGCAGAGACCATCATGAATGAGTGCATCATTCCATGCATGCACCTCATGGTCAGAGACAGCGTCAGCCAAGAGGACTTGGATGTCATAGAGCTGATCAGAAGCTGCTGGTGCTCCTACCTGGGGCAGGACATGGATGGTGGGCTTTTTCCCCAGATTTCATATAAAGACCATTTCAATTAGATTCTTAGCTCATGTTGTTTTTCATGTTTGTCTGTTTTTGGATAATTAGATTCTCTTCAGGAAAAGCTCAGTGAGTTCCTACCCAGAGTTCTGGACAGTTCTGCAGGAATGGTGGTCCTGAAGGAGCCCCCCAAAGTGAGGAAATCCCCCCACGATCTGTGTAGCCGCCTGACTGCCGTCATGGAGTCCATTCACAGCACCTCAGTTGTTGCTGTGAAGTGAGGCTGGACACAGCATAATGTGAGGCAAGGCTGAAAAAAAAAAGAAAAAGAAAAAAAAAAAAACGGCACAGTCACAAGGTGCTCTAACCTCTGCCTCAGGCTGAGCTGGATTTCATTTTTGCTGCACTATGACATTTTCTGTCACAACACAGTACATGCATTCACTGTGTTCTGAATTCCTTGAAGGGAGATTGATTGGCTGCTTTCAATCTTTGTAGATGTTTGATCTCAGAAAAGATCAAATTCATCACATTTTATAAAGCCAGGTTTGTGAAGGTGGAGTGAGAGCTTTTACCCTGTTCTAGACAGCGTGAAAATGTAGTATTTTATAGAGATTTGCTGGAGCCACTTTATTTCAGTCTACTCTTAGCTGAAGATCTTTTATGTATTCTTTCTTTGTACAGTGAGGTTGTCTGATTTTCCACTCCTTTGTTCTATCCCTCTTGTTTCCTTTCAATAAAAAAATGTATTTCTCACTTTGTCGCCCTGTCCTGGGAGGTCTCTCTTTCTTCTTTTGTATTTTCCCCCCATCTGTTATTATTTTCAGATTTTCTCAACATTATTCTGTTCGGGTTTCCATTTATGCTGCAGGTCCATTGATAATAAATAGTCCTTATGTAGGTGAACACACGTATGTCCATTTATTAGTAAGTCTGTGTGGACACTTATTTGTACTTTAATGCCCATGGAGTAGTGTTGACTTATGTTTAACAAAATATGAAAATGTTGAGTAATTCAAACTAAATTAGTGAGACATTTCCTGTGCCACAGTGTCAAATTACTAAATGCTTCACCTTAACACTGATTTTTGCCGCCTTCTCTCTGGATTAATTTAGAGAATCAGTCATAATCTCCTGAGTTTAATTAGAATTCGAACATAAACATGATTGTGTTGATACAACAAAACGCTGCGCTGCACAGTGGTCTTCTAAGGCTACATGGGAAGTGTATAAGGAAGATAAGATGCATTGGAGCCATCTGGTTAAGTTTCACAAATATGTCATTATACAGTCTCATCAGGATTAGACTCTCCTGTTGCCCTTAAAATACAAAACAGTAAGAAAATACAGAAAATAAAGAGGCTTTTTATATTAGGCGACAGAAATATAAAATAAACCAATTAAATATATTAATAATATAATTCGTCATTAAACTCTAAACTGTTTATGGTTGCCAAAGAAGCATAGGGCATTAATATAGAGCTGCAGCCACAGTTGAGTGTATATTAATGGCTAATCTGTTTTATAATATTTTTTTTTTTTTGTTTGTCTTGGTAATGCATTTGAAAACAATTAGTGATCTGGATCTGGTAACTGGATACCTTTACAGAGTAGGTGCTCGGTGGTGAGAATGAAGGTGCATAGAGTGAAACCTCAGAGAAACTCCCTCCATCCGCTACTCACACAAGGTAATTGACTAAAGTCATTGTTGCAAAGCTAATTTGCATAAATGCAGTATTACACATGCTAACAGTATGTACACATAATGATACACATAATGCTCTGGTTCACCGCAATATTAGAGGTTACCAAAATCTGTTACCCCTCTGTATTTCACACACTATGGCTGTAATGTCACCCAAATTCATTCTGATTTTGTTCAATTTATTTTATACCCCAAATAGCATTTTCTGATGTGAACAGCTGAACACATATAGCGTGGTCACCCAGTCTTGCAGGGTATGCATTGAAGTTTACTGGTATCTGTTACCCCTCTATATTTCAGACACTATGGCTTTAATGTTACCCAAATTCACTCTAATGACGTCTAATCACGTTTCATATGCCAACAAGCACTTTGGTCTGATGTGAACAGCTGAAAAAACAAAAAAAACAAACAAACAAACAACAACAACAAAAAAAAAGTTACCAAAATGAAAAAAAAAAAAAAATCTCCTTCTAATTCACACAAAATGGTTTTAATGTTTCTCAAAAACAATCTAATGTCTAAATGTAATTTTGCTGTTTTGGTTGTTTCTCCACCATTATTATTCAATGCAATTTGTTTTCATATTTAAAGTGTGTTTCTAATGGTTTACCAAGAATTCACATTCAGTCTAACTTGAAGTGAAAATGAAATTATTGTACATCCACTAAAACAGACAAGACAAAATAAACAGTCAATACATTTCATTGTTTTTCAGTCTCGTCTATAACCTGTCCTAATGCAATGATCGAATGGCCTAATTTTATAGTATAAAAGCACCTCGCTGAAGAGCAAGCGAGCATTTCTAATCGCCCCTTTTTAAAATCAACACAGCTTTTTTTTCCCTTCCAACAGACTCAGACTCCCAGCGTCCTTTGCGCGGTGTATGGCGGGTTGTGGCGTGAAGTGGTAAACTATTCTTGCGCGTTCACTGGACTGGCTGTAGCGTTACCATCATGTCGTCGTTTGTGACAGAAGTGCTCGCCAGCTCAGGAAAACTGGAGAAAGATGACCTCGCCTGCAAAATCTCCAAACTGTCACGCAAGGTGGAAGAAACGAAGGTAAACAGTGAAGTTAAGTCAGCTATCATCTGTCAAACCCCAATTTAAGTTAACTTGACGCTAAAAAATAATTAATGTTCAATTCAATAACGTTAGACTTTAAATAAAAGGCGATTGTTCTGTTTGGTTGTACACTGACTCTTTGGTACTAATGTTAGCATACATTGATTGTTAACCAAAGTGCGGCTGACGCCGTTCTCATGGCATATAAAGTCATTTAAGAATAGTAAACGTGTAATAAGCTTCGCTGGACAATGAGCGCTGTGTTAATTCGTGTTTTAATCGTGAATAGAGGGGTATTGATGTGACACTGTCTGGCTGACGTGTCATGCTGCTGATATCAGGGACATTCTAAAACGCTTAAAGGGATACTCCATCCCAAAATGAAAATTTTGTCATTAATCACTTAAGTTAAGTTACCCCCATGTCGTTCCAAACCCGTGAAGGCTCCGTTCGTCTTCGGAACACAATTTAAGATATTTTGGATGAAAACCGGTAGGCTTGAGACTGTCCCATAGACTGCCAAGTAAATAACAGTGTCAAGGTCCAGGAAAGTATGAAAAGCATCGTCAGAATACTCCATCTGCCATCAGTGATTCAACCGTAACATTATGAAGCCACGAGAATACTTATTGTACACAAAGAAAACAAACATATCTGAGCAGTACGCAGGCGGCGTTTGCTCAGATATGTCAGCTGCGCTGTTTGCTTTCAAACCAAAGTGTAAATACACGTAAAAATGTATCCTAGTGGCGTGGCTGATACAGAAGAGCGTAAGCCATCTGCGTACTGGTCAGATTTGTCATTATTTTTGTTTTCTTTGTGTACAGTAAGTATTCTCGTCACTTCATAACGTTACAATTGAATCACTGATGGCAGATGGACTATTTTGACGGTGCTTTTCATACTTTCCTGGACCTTGACACTGTTATTTACTTGGCAGTCTATGGGACAGTCTCAGGTCTACCGGTTTTCATCCAGAATATCTTAAATTCTGTTCCGAAGACGAACAAAGCTTTTAGGGGTTTGGAACGACATGGGGGTAACTTAACTTAAGTGATTAATGACAAAATAACACTTTAATGTGATATTATTCACTTTATCTGTGGAGTAAGGGCTCGTTCATTTGACAGTAGTTAGTGTTTATTACAAGTAAGGTTTGACAAAAATTTGGGTTTCCCTGGTCTGTGTTTAGGTACGTTAAGCCACATTAAGCATTTTTCACGTTAAGCGTTTTAGAATGCCCCTGATATCATTGCCTCTCAGTGCCAGTTTAATCTCTTACTTTAGACAGATTAAATGTTATTAACCTCATTTTATGCAACAATGTGTTCTTTCCAGTCCTGAGACAGTGCTAATAGTGATAAGTGTAATATTTGTCTTGGTTCTTATTTTTACCCATCAATCTTGCCTTTTTATGTTTCATTCTTGATTGTATTTTGTGATTTGCGATATTTGTCTCATTATATCACACATTCAGAGCTTTTTTTGTAATGTAATTAAATTTATCAAATATGTCTTATGCTTCATATTTGTTATCTGAATTGAAGAAATCAGTTTGTTTATCGATATATATATATATATATTAGTAAAGAAATATAATGCTTATCTCCATTTATATCAAAACCCTTTTTGCATTTAAACTTTAATTTATTAATATTTTATGTTTCTGTGTGAGAGTTTAACCCTCCTGTTTTTTTTCTCCATACAGGAAGAGGTTACAGACATGATAAATAAAAAATATATTGAGTTTATACCCAGTATGGAGGGAGCAGAGGAGCTTTTGGATCAGGTTGAATCAGTTTCCAAAGATATTGATTTATTAAAAAGCTGCATTGAGAATGAGGTACCATCATTTTACTATTAATAAACAATTATGGAGTCAGTTTCAAATGGAAAAAAAAAGACTCTTCTAGTAGTTTACCTTGTAAACTAAGTGTTTACATTTACAGGTTCAGCAGAACCTCCATGATGCCGTTACAGAGTATGCCAAGCTTAAACAGCACCTGGAGAAAAACACTGCAGTTATAGACCTACTCCAGCATCTCCAAGAGGTAATGCCTCTGGGATTTTGTATATACTTAAAGGATTTTCTATATACTTAAAGGATTTTCTAACCATAAAGCTAGATTTATGTCTTAAAGTATGTGCATTCTTGTGATGTAAATGTTTATGTAAAAAACAGCCCACAGTATTTTGCCTGTTTACATAAGTTCAGGCACATGGTTTGAGTAAGAGAAACATTATTTCATTATTTTATTATGCTCTTTAAGTTTGACACGGCAATAGAGGAGTATCACAGGGCCTTGCAGGAAAAGAATTATGTGGTTGCAGCCAAGCAACATGGAAAGGTAAGTCACATTCAGCCTTTAAATCATAATACCATCCTGTGAATTTAACAGGTTTATTTAATGTATTAAATTATATATATATAAAAAAAGAAATTTCTCAGAATTGTATTAAATTATTGTCATTTCATGTAATTAATTTGAATAACATTTTGGTCAATTAACAGCCCTATGAATTACTATAAAATGACCTAATCACACATTCATACTTGCATTATACAGGCACGAGCTAGTGTCAATGCCCTGAAAGCCTGGAAAGACAGCGAGCTGCCTTTAGTTCGGGCCCTCAGCTCAGAGATCACAATACAGAGAGAGAATCTCATCTACCACCTTGGGGAAGAGTGGCAGAAACGGGCAGTCTGGAAGCTTCCTTCCACTAAAAGTAACTCTATTTTACTTTAAAGTCAGCATGAAATGAAAATTCACCCTCTCTATTTTTTTTAAACCCATGTTTCATTTTTAAACTTTTCTTTGATCTTCTAATTTTTAATCAGAATGTCATAACTCTATTTTCCAGTCAAATGACAGACTTGTCTCTGATGGTGTATGCCAGACTTCTCAATCATTTAGGGTAAACGCATAGTTTGCTTAAACCTGGCCCTTTTCTTAGAATCGACCACAAGCTCGCAGTCAGATATGCCACCATCCAATCAACAACCAGTGGATTGAACCAAGTCCCGCCCTACATTTTTCTTTTATTTTCTCATAATCTGTTTCACTCAGATATACATGAAAATATGGAGGGAAAAAAAAATCTGTCGCTGGTGTCTGAATAGAGAAAAGTGGTTTCTTTGAATACATTCTGCCTCTGTTTGCTTGTCTAATTTCTTCTGATTTCTATTTTGTTTTTAGCTGAGCTTACTAGTGTGAAGTCTTTCCTGAAGACAGCACTTCATTTGAACAGAGGAGGATCTAAGGGAGATGAATATGTCCCACATGCTCTTCTCCCCAGCATTCTCCAGGCCCTCTCCATTCAAGGAGAGCTTCATAAAAAGATTAAACTGTTTGGTAAGAATATGTTTGGTGTTCTAGCCCATTTGTACCTCCAGATTGATTTGTTTACTTTTTGGTCTATTAGTTGACTGCCTGACTCTTTGTAAATCCTTTAGGGCAAGTGTTGTTTAAGTACATGCTGAAGCCTCTAATCATTTACCCCTCGTTGGTGGTGGAAGTGAGCAGTCAGGCGGAGCAGGAGACAGTCTTGAGCCTGCAGTGTACAGAAACCAAAGCAGATCATCCAGATCCCAGCCAGGTTTACACCAAAGTGCTCACCGTGCTTAAAACACTACATGAACACGTTTTTGGTACGTCTAGAAATCCATAAAGCAAAAAAACATCGATTCTGTTTAACCATAGACATTGTAGTCATGACTAATTATTTAAACGCATACACTATGATAGGGGTCCTTTTGTATAATCTCTTAATAATAAAAAAAATACAATATTAATATAATATTAAGTCAACATAATTCTAGCATGCACAAGCTTCCATGTTTGTTTCGTTCTGTGTAGTGAACTAACCCTTTAAGTGTTATGGTACTATATGCATATTATCATAGGTAAGGCATAAAAACTCATTTTTATACAATATATAATGTGGGTCCCTAGTATGTCATTGTATCCAACAGGCAGTCTTGAAAAAGGTTGAAGTAGGCTGATTTTATTTTTTTTCTTCAGATGTGTCTATAGATGAAAAGAAAGTGTCTGAGATTTTAGGAGACCTGATATGGGAGGAGATGTCTGAATGCATCATTCGTGAATGCCTGGTTCATTCCATACCGACTAACAGTAGTCAGCTAGCCGAGTATAGCGAGGTAAGACTGCAGGGCCATAGAAGTATCTGTCAGCATATGACAACTGTGCAGCATTCTGTGTAATACAATATTCATTTGTATTTTCAGGTCATTAAACAGACAGAAGATTTCGAGGGCAGTCTGAAAAAGATGGGATACCTCGCAGGGGACTCGGCGGACCTCTTAAAATACGCCCGGAATGTCAACTGCCACTTCGCAAGCAAAAAATGCCAAGATGTCATTGTGGCTGCACGGAAACTGATGACGTCTGAGATGCACAACACAGTGAAAGTAAGACCTTTCTAATGTTTAAAGTTTCTAATGTTAATTCAGCTATAAAATATTTTTAGTTCAAGGCTTCTATATGCTCTTCACATCCAGATCACTCCAGAGTATAAACTCTCTATCCCTAAACTACCAAGTCCCAGTGGAGGAGAGAAGGAGAGGAAGGAGTCTTGTAAGAAAAGTGCCCATTATGATCAGCAGAGCCTGGAAAACGAAAAGCAGTTGAGTCCCAGCACTTTGTGTCTACCCGTGTGTCGCATTAGTGAGTCAGTGCAACAGCTAATGGACCTTGCCATACAAACTCTGTCTGAGGCAGTGGGCAGCTCCCCCCAATGGTACGAGGCATGCATTACAGGCACTACAGTCATGGCCAAAAGTTTTGGCAGAGACATAAATTGTGTTTTGCGAAGTTTGCTGCTGCAGTATTTGTAGATTATTTTTCCACATGTTTCTATGGTATACTGAAAAATAAACGCATATCATAAGTTTTGAAGGCTCTTATTGGCAAAAAAATATGATGAGTCAATATTTACATTGTCAACCCTTGTTCTTCACAACCTCTGCAGTTCGCTCTGGCATGCTGGATATTAGCTTCTGGGCCAAATCCTGACTGATGGCGATCCATTCTTGCCGTATTAGTTCTCAGAGTTGATCATAATTTGTGGGCTTCTGCTTGTCCACTCTCCTTTGAGGACTGACCACAGGTTCTCTATGGGATTGAGATCCGGGGAGTTGCCTGGCCACGGATCCAAAATTTCAATGTAAAGATCTTCGAGCCACTTCTTTATCACTCTTGCTTTGTGACATGGTGCTCCATCATGCTGGAAAATGCACGGATCATCACCAAATGGCTCATGGATCGTTGGAAGAAGTCACTGTCTGTCAATCAGTCTGTCCTTGCACTTTTCTTGGAGAGAATTGGCTTCTTTGCTGCACTTCTTGACACCAGGCCATTGTCCAAAAGTCTTGGCCTCACTGTGCGTGCAGATGCTCTCACACCAACCTGCTGCTATTCCTGAGCAAGCTCTGCACTGCTGGAGACACGATTCTGTAGCTGACTACTCAGGAGGAGACGGTCCTAGCGCTTGATGGACACTCTGGGACGTCCTGAAGACTTCTTCACTGCAGTCGAACCTCTCTCCTTGAAGTCCTTGATGATACGGTAAATGGTTCTTTCAGGTGCAATATTTTTTTATAGCAATTTCCTTGCATGTGAGGCCATTTTGTTGCAAAACGATGATGGCTGCTCGTGTTTTTTTTTTTTTTTTTTGGAGGTAACCATTGCTAACAAGAACTCAGTGATTGGAAGCGCTTCTTCCCTCGTTTTATGGCAATCAGTCTTACAATCGAATTAGTATAATAGTGATTTTATTTGAGTAGTACCCATTCACACTTTCACATGTGCTGCTGATATGATTAGTCAATTAATGTCAACTGGTCATTTTTTGTCAGGATCAAAAAACAGTGAAAATCGTTTTTTTGTGAAAAGTTTTTTTTTTTTTTTTTTTTGGTCAATGAAGCTTTTAGCAATTATTTAAAATGCAACTGATCACACAATAATCTAGAAACAATGTGAATGAACACCACAACAGCTTATGCAGCAAACTTTGCAAAAAACAAAATTTATGTCACTTCCAAAACTTTTGGCCATGACTGTACAATTAAGATATGTTATATTGCTGAACTTCATAAATTTGTGGTCTTTTTCTTGCAGTGCAGTCCAGCTTTTCTACACTGTCCGAAACATTTTTCACCTATTCTATGATGTTGTGCCTACATATCACAAGTAAGTTGATGTTTTTTAAGTAGGAGTATTCTTGGTATACTGTTGGTGTACTTTTTTTAAGATATCAATTTTCTTGGTATGCTATATATTTTTTTAAATGTGATTCTGTTTTCATAACTTAGGGACAACTTCCTGAAGTTGCCTCACTTGGCTGCAATCCAACACAATAACTGCATGTTCATCGCTCACCACCTTTTAACCTTGGGTTTCCAGTTTAAACCTCACCTGCCTTTGAAAGATGGAGTGGCATATTTTGTAGACTTGGTCCCAGGCTTCAGAAGACTAGGTAAGGGCACATAATATTTTTTGATATTGTTCAAACTGGTCAGTAAGATTTTTTTTTTTATTAAAGAAATTAATACTTTTATTCAGCATTACAATTCAGTATAGTTCAATTCAAAATAAAAATTAAAAGTAACAGTAAAGACAAGTTCAAATAAATGCTGTTATTTTGAACTTTTTTTATTCATCAAAAATGTTAAGCAGAAAAACTATTTTCAACATTGATAATAATAACAAATATTTCCCTCTGTTTTTAAATAAGGTGCTCGGTGCTTTGTGGCACAAATGAACATTCAAAAAGCTGAGATGTTAGAGAGGCTGTCCACTGCACGTAACTTTTCCAACTTGGATGATGAAGACAATTACTCTGTAGCCAGCAAGGCTGTCAGACAAGTATGATCAAACAGCACAAATGCACTATCCTTGAATAAACAGCAGAGGCTTATATTTAGATACTAGTATATAAGCATATTCGCGCCTAGTGTGCTTGTCACTGCGGTTTAATTGCTGTTGTGTACTTTAGGTAATTCATCAGCTGAGGAGGTTGGGAAAAGTTTGGCAAGATGTCTTGCCTGTGAACATATACTGCAAAGCCATTGGGACTCTCCTCAATACTGCAATATCAGAGCTGATTAACAAAATTATGATGTTGGAGGTAAGGCAATACATAATGCCGTTGTTGTTTTTGGTGACACCACCGAACATTTTGAAGTGTAATCCAAGTGCTCTCATTCCAGGACATCTCCAATATGGATGGTGAGCGACTGCGAACACTGTGTCAAACCATCACAGAGGAAGGCCCACTGGTGTTCAATCCATTGCCGGATGAAAACAAGAACAAAAAATATCAAGAAGAGGTTCCAGTCTATGTAAAGAAATGGATGACCTTAAAAGAGATCTCCATGGTGCTAAATGCTAATCTACAGGAGATAGTGGACAGGTGATGCACTTAATCTTTAATGGGATTATGTATGTAGTTTATAGATTTAATTGGAGCTCACATTAAACATTGTTTTCTTTTTATTTAGATGGGCAGAAGGAAAAGGACCTCTGGCACTGGCGTTCTCCTGTAATGAGATGAAGAGCCTTATTCGAGCCCTGTTCAAGAACACAGAGAGACGAGCAGCAGCCCTCGCTAAAATTGTCAAATAGACAGCTAAAAGACCAATGCAGTTCCAGCGCAAAATAATGCTACACGGGGCTTTTCCTTACATGTATTGTATTCTCTATTTTTCTATTTTGCTGAAAAATGCTTTACAATAAATGCTGTTCTAAGCACATGCACGAATTGATACTTGGGGGAAAAAACACCTTAATAAAATGCAGCAATTGCATATAATCTTGTTGAAGTTTGTTTTATATTTGAGTGAGTCTCAATGCGTTAGCAATGGAAGAATGCGAATTGATCCAAATAACTTGTGGATAGTTTGCTGCACAAACTTGTGGAAGTAGAACTTTTACTTGACGGCACTTTTACGTCAGCGCTTGCTTGACGGTTTACGACACCGGCTTTGACAGCTTGAAGGTTGCCATGTATTTACAATTATACTCTCCCAGTCCTTCAGAATATAACCTTATAATTTCATGATATCCTGAGCTGAAGTTAAGAATGTCCGTGATAAGCACGTCGTATTTATAGTTATAAGATGCGATAGCAGTTCTCTCAGTTATAAGAATTTTTAAAAGGGGAGTTTTGTAAATCAAGTATGGCAACCCTGATGCGTCACCCGGAGGACGAAACGAAGGAGACTGTCGTAAAGTGGGATGTTTTGGAGTAGGGAGGTCATTGGAAAGTGAGGTTGTTCGGTACGTTTTGGGGCGAACAGACCGCCACTTCTAGCACAGGTGTCAGATATTCTGATACCAGAGTGGCTTTACTCAAATCCAGCGTAGTTTTACAGGGGTCATCAGGTTCAAAATGTTGCGTTTAGCGCTGCGAGTGCGCCCATCTGTCAGGTTTACCCGGCCCAGTGTCCTCCCAGGCCCTGCTGCTGCTGCTAGTCCACGATCCGGACCGGTATCATGCATTCATCTCAAACGATACCACTCCAACGGCCTGGCCAGGATCCGGAGCTTGTGTCACGGTCGGCGAGTGTACAACATCATCCTCAGTAACAGATCATGGGTCCTGCGAAGCCAGATGGCTAGTTTCAGTCAAAGCATGAGAGTGTACAGTCTGCCTCCACATCAGAAGGTAAGAGAAGTTAACTAATGTTATTATGTGCTTCCACCACCGTATGACTTGCTTTTTTTCAGTGTAACACAAAAAGGACATGTTGGAGACTGACAGCCTCAGTATTGGTATAGCGCGTCACTGCGTTTCTTCTGTTGGTGTCACCTTCAAGATGTTAAAGCAGTGCTGTAGTTATAAATTGCATTTTGTGAGTCCAGTCTCTATAAGTAAAAATCCTTATTCAAAAAAAGTTGGACAGAAGTCATGGAAATATATTATGTGGAAGTTGTGGGAATCCTGAATATCACAATCTTATGCCACAGTAAACATAACTGTTAAACTACCATTTCAATGCAGATCATGTACACTTCAAAAAAGTTTGGAATAATCCATTTATTCAATCAAAGATGCAGTAAAAACAGTAATTTTGTAGTTTTTCTATTTTAATATTCCTGTGATGGTAAAGGTAAATTTTCAACAGCCATTTAGTGTTGCAGAACATGATCAACCTAATCAGAAGTCAGCCTAATTCTTAATTATTCCACACTTCTGACTGGTAATGTATTACATTCTATCAGAAGAATTTATAGTCATTCATGGTAAATGCTCACAACTTTCTGTTTATTTATCCTAATTCATTCTATTACAGGTGGAGCTACCTGCTTTGTCCCCCACTATGCAGATGGGCACTATTGCACGCTGGGAGAAGAAGGAAGGTGACAAAATCAACGAGGGAGATTTGATTGCTGAGGTGAGGCACATTCAGGTTTTTACCAACAAGACAAAGCCACAGTCTGCTACATCAGTATTCAGAGTTGAAAATTACACTTGATAGTTTAATATTGATGATCAAATTAAGTTAGTAATAATTGATGGCTGTTGAATCTTTGAATATTAATGCACATCTGAGGTGGTAATGAGGCCATGACATGGAGCACAGCACCTTAGAACATCTGTCATCCAATCAGAATCAAGCGCTCAGCAGCCCCATGGTAGAATTCTGAATTCTACTTATTGATTTTGATTTGGTCAGGTTGAAACAGACAAGGCTACGGTTGGATTTGAAATGCTGGAGGAGTGCTACCTTGCCAAGATCTTGGTCCCTCAGGGTACAAGAGATGTGCCCATCGGAGCTGTCATTTGTATTACAGTCGACAAGTAAGCATCATTTTTATCTGCAGTGTCAAGATACAGAGCATCATAAGATCTGCTGTTTGTGGTACACATATTGCATAATGTCCTTAATAATGTAAAATGATGGTGAAATAAATAGTTTTTATATTTGTGATGAGAGGAAATTTTGTGGTACCACAGAGAAACAGTGCATCATAAAAAGTGATGGCTTAGTGATGTACCTAAATAATTCTGTCTTGATCTTGGCTTTTTATGAAAGCATAAATTTCCATGTTTGATATCCGTGTGTGATATAGAATGCATGTCTGATGTTTTCTTGAATTTTCCACCTAATATACATCATCTATCCTTTGACCTTTAGTCCTGACCTCATCCCTGCATTTAAGGACTTAACATTGGATAAAATCGCCAGCTCCGCCCCTGCTGCAGCAGCTGCCCCTCCCCCTCCCGCATCGCCGGCTGCTGCTCCTGCACCGCCACAGGTTCCTGGAAGCTCCTACCCACCTCATATGAAGGTATGAGATGTTGACAAAATATGAAAATGACTACAAACTGAATTACTAATTCAGGCGTAAAAGCATTTGGTGATACTGGCCAGTCTAAGCATAAGCAAGCTTATTATTACATGCTATCATTGACTTCGGTTTTGCTTTCTTTAGGTTCTTCTCCCAGCTCTCTCCCCCACCATGACTATGGGCACCGTGCAGCGCTGGGAGAAGAAGGTGGGTGAGAAGCTGAGTGAGGGAGACCTGCTGGCTGAAATTGAGACAGATAAGGCAACAATCGGTAAATTGTCAATTATTTTGCCTTTAATAATGATTTCTAATTTACAGACATGGTGATTTTTATAGGTTTATAGACTGTAAAATCTATTTGGCAGATTTGAATAGTTTAAGAATTGGTCATTGTTTGCACTAAGTGGTGGTTAGAGTAGTATTGTGGAAATCATGATAAGTAGAAAATTCAAAAGGAAAGCATTTATTGGAAATAAAAATCTGCTTTAACATTATAAATGTCTTTACTGTCACCAAGTATTAATTGCTTTAAAAAAACTTGCTGACCCCAAACTTTTGAACGGTAGTGTATATTTAGATATGAATACAGTAAACATTCATACACAGACAATTGTATATTCATAAACCAGATTTAAAGAAATGGAGTATGTCTAGAGTTTGCATTAACCACACTATGTAAAGTAATGTCTTCCTGTGATTTTCAGGTTTTGAGGTACAGGAAGAGGGTTACCTGGCCAAGATTATGATTGCTGAGGGCACCAGGGACGTTCCCCTCGGCACTCCCCTCTGCATCATTGTGGAAAAGGAATCCGACATTAGCACGTTTGCTGACTATGTAGAGACAGGGGTTGCTGCAAGCCCACCTCCTGCTCCCACACCGGTAAAGTGCTCCGTCATTTCTAAAAGACCTCTATTATTTATTGGTATCTGTTGTCTAATGCAATTATTACTATGATAAATAATGCGATGTAAATCATGTGATGTAATAAAATTTTTATGTGGCCACCTGAAGATGGCTGTGATGAAATTCAAGGTCATGTTTTTACTGGCAATGTAATATCAACAGTTTCCTGCTAGGACTAAAAGTGAAAGGTCACTTTGAAATATTTGCAGTGTTTTGAAATACTGCGATCAGGCCATGCCAGTTTTGTGGGAGTGGATGTTAAGATTAGAATTCAACAAATTGCTGTCAGTTGTGGTATACACAGGCCAAGGCTACAGCAATTTTCGAAACATAACATGTTCTAATCTATGTTTTAATAACCCAGAATTTTGAATGTTTAACTTAACCAAAAGTAAAATGTGGTATGTGCTTTATGTATATGACTTTTAATTGTACCTATCTTCTCAGGTGGCTGCCCCAGCGCCAGCACCAGCTCCAGCAGCTCCCACCGCAGCACCTGCCACTGCTCCAGCTGCTCCTAGGAAGGGTAGGGTGTTTGCCAGTCCTCTAGCCAAGAAACTGGCTGCTGAGAAGGGAGTTGACATCGCCCAAGTCACAGGTAGGAACGCTTTGAATTTAAATACTATCAGTTCGTTTCCTTTGCATGGTAGATGTCTTTCTGGCACTAGTGGCATTAGTGTGAGTAACTATCATTTTACTGGGCGATTTATATGTGACTTTGACTGAAGTGGGATTATGCTACTGCTGTGTCCATAGGAACTGGTCCAGATGGCAGAGTCACCAGGAAAGATATCGACAGTTTCGTTCCACTTAAGCCCACTCCTGTAAGTGATTACATTTTGAAGCGACCAGATCCACCAAACTTGGTTTTGACCTTTCCAATAATGGAATGGAAATGTAGAAGGCTTCTGAGAAAGCCCAGGTGGAATATGTGAGATAATGCTGCACAAATGTCAACAGAATTCACACCATTCTGAAGTTCTTGACAACCAGGGTCATATCATCTAAAACTAAAACTATTAAAAAAAAAGTTAATTGAAATAAAGCTAATTTTAAAAAATGGCTAATTTAAATAAATTTTATATTTTAATTTTAATTATTTCTCATTTTTATGAAACAATATTGATTCTTAAATCCCAAGAATCGATTAGTCTAGCTTGTTTTCAGTTAGTGAACGGAACATTGTAGCACGCCTCCCATCCAACAAATCACAATAAGCTTTGGCTTTGTTACTTTTGATATGAAACAAAGTCTCAGATGTTAAATTCTGTCCATTTTATTACAATTTTCAAACAATTAAAACCGTTTTGACGCTGTTTAATGTGGGGTGACGGGTCGTTGTAGCGCCTCAGTTCAAGAGCAGCCAACTGAACTAATCATCTCCTCCACTTTAATAGCAGTTACAGCATGAAATAAACATGAATGAACATCCGAAGGTTAAAAGAAAGAGTACAACTTACCAAAATCTGTATCCTGCCTCATGTAATTGCTCATTCAGAAGAAAAGATACGGAAAGACGATAGTATAACAGCTTGTAAACAATGTCACGTCACATTTACATCAGAAAAAACATATTCGGTGACCATAAACACATTAGTCAGCTAGAAAAATTAACTCCGAAGAGGAGCATTTTGCTAAATTTATGAACCACGTAACATATTCATTATAATTTTTCTGTTTTTTAATAATTATGTTGAATGAATGAAAAATATACTTTGTGAAGTATAGTCAAATTTATTTAAAATCTTTTTTTTTTTTACTAATTTATTTGTGTGTGTGTGTGTGTATATATATATATATATATATATATATATATATATATATATATATATATATATATTTATATATATTTATAATTTTTTTTTTTTTGCAGAATTACCCCCAAATCAGCTTAGAAAATGCAAGTCCATAGATTTCTTAGTTATTAGGAGCAGAAAATGCATAACAGGTGTATTGTTCTATTTCCAGTAGTAAAAATGCAGTGTAAAAGTCATTTCTTACATTCTTCTTTTCATTTCTTCTTTTCTTTTTCATATTTTATGTTCATTTTTTTCATGAAATGTGCTGTTTGATACCGCCAGGCACCAGCTGCTGCTCCTGCCCCTGCTGCCCCCACACCCAGTCCTCCAGCTGCCCCTGCTTTTGCTGCTGTACCTACAGGAACCTTCACCGACATCCCCATCAGCAACATCCGCAGAGTGAGTCCACTGACCGTAAAAACCACTTTATATTCTCTGTGCATACTTGAAGACTTTTATGTTACCCATGATGCTCTGTTTCCCTGCTTCTCTCGTTACTGGTGTGCTGTTTAGGTGATCGCCCAGAGGTTGATGCAGTCGAAACAAACTATTCCTCACTATTATTTGTCTATCGATGTCAACATGGACCAAGTTCTTGAACTCAGGAAAGAACTTAATGCTGTGAGTGAACTCGGGTCACATGACCGTGATATGATAGTGAACACCACATTGCAGTATTCCTAAATTAAACTGTACCTTTTCCTCTTGATCAGGAGGTGAAAGCTGATAACATCAAACTCTCGGTCAATGACTTCATAATCAAGGCCTCATCTCTGGCGTGTTTAAAGGTGCCAGAGGCCAACTCCTCCTGGATGGATACAGTCATCAGACAGTGAATGCAATTCTTCTCTTAACTATTTGAGTGCAATTATCAGTAAATGTAAAATAACTGATGTGACTTTGAAATTACAGTAAAAATCAAGTGCTTTTTGTTTTTTCTCTTTGCACAGAAATCATGTGGTGGATGTTAGTGTTGCAGTCAGCACGCCTATGGGTCTAATTACTCCCATTGTATTTAATGCTCATATTAAGGGACTTGCGACTATCAGCAAAGATGTTGCCATATTAGCTGCTAAAGCACGAGAGGGTAAACTACAACCGCATGAATTCCAGGTAAGTATTTTAGGTGGTCCATCTGGATATCAGAAACAATTCATCTATGCTGTGTTGTTTTGCAACAACCTGCAACTTCTATAACATTTTAACATTTAATAAAATAAACCATTTTTAATAAATAAAATAAAAAATAATAAAAATATTTTTTTTTGTGAAAAATGTAAAACAAAAGAGAGAGAGAGAGAGAGAGAGAGAGAGAGAGAGAGAGAGAGAGAGAGAGAGAGAATAAATCAAATATAGTTTGTATGTGTATTTATGTATGTAAATATATATATATTGTGTGTGTATGTATATATGTATATGTGTGTATATATATATATATATATATATATATATATATATATATATATATATATATATATATATATATATATATATATTTATATATATATATATATATATATATATATATACATACACAGTGGGGAAAATATTTATTTGATACCCTACTGATTTTGTAAGTTTGCCCACTTACAAAGAAATGAAGGGTCTGTAATTTTTATGGTAGGTTTATTTTAACAGATGGAGATGGAATACCAACCAAAAAATCCAGAAAAAACACATTATATAAAGGTTAGAAATTGATTTGCATTTCAGTGAGTGAAATAAGTATTTGTTCCCCTACCAACCAGCAAGAATTCTGTCTCCCACAGACTGGTTATGTGCCCATGTGGAGTACAGATTAGTCCTGTCACTTTAAGAAGTTACACCTAATGTCAGCTCGTTAGGTGTATAAGACACCTGTCCACACAATATGTATCTTCCATTCCAACCTCTCCCACCACCATGGGCAAGACCAAAGAGCTGTCAAAGGATGTCAGAGACAAGATTGTAGATCTGCACAAGGCTTGAATGGGCTATAAGACCATCAGCAAGAAGACAACTGTTGGTGCGATTATTCGGAAATGGAAGAAATACAGAACAACCATCAGTCGGCCTCAGTCTGGAGATCCGTGCAAGATCTCGCCTCGTGGGGTCAGGATGATCATGAGAAAGGTGAGGGATCAGCCTTGAACTACACAGGAGGAGCTTGTTAATGATCTTAAGGCAGTTGGGACCACAGTCACCAAGCAAAACATTGGTAACACACTATGCTGCAATGGACTGAAATCCTGCAGCACCCAAAAGGTCCCCCCTGCTCAAAAAGGCACACATACAGGCCCGTTTAAAGTTTGCCAAAGAACATCTAAATGATTCAGAGAAGACTTGGGAGAAAGTGCTGTGGTCAGATGAGACCAAAATTGAGCTCTTTTGTATTAACTCGACTCGCCGTGTTTGGAGGGAGAGAAATGCTGACTATGACCCCAAGAACACCATCCCTACAGTCAAGCACGGAGGTGGAAACATTATGCTTTGGTGCTGTTTTTCTGCTAAGGGTATAGAACAACTTCACCGCATTGAGGGGCAAATGAACGGGGGCCATGTACTGTAAAATCTTGGGTGAGAACCTCCTTCCCTCAACCACAACACTGAAGATGGGTCATGGATGGGTCTTCCAGCATGACAATGACCTGAAACATACCGCCAAGGCAACAAAGGAGTGACTCAGGAAGCAGCACATTAAGATCATGGAGTGGCCTAGCCAGTCTCCAGATCTCAGTCCTATAGAAAATCTGTGGAGGGAGCTGAAACTTTGAGTTGCCAAACGACACCCAAGAAACCTTAAAGATTTAGAGAGAATTAAAATCCCTCCTGAAATGTGTGCAAACCTGGTGACCAACTACAAAAAAACATCTTTCTGCACCAAGTACTAATTCATGTTTTGCTTGAGGACCAAATACTTTTTTCACTCACTGAAATGCAAATAAATTTCTAACCTTTATATAATAAAGCAATAAGCCCCAAGAAGCTGTGGTTTACAGTGAATTTATAACAGCTAAGGGGCGTCGTTAGGCATGATGCAAAGCAGGATTTTGGTTGGTATTCTGTCTCTATACATTAAAATAAACCTACCAAAAAAATTACAGACCCTTCATTTCTTTGTAGGTGGGCAAACTTACAAAATCAGCAGGGGATCAAATAAATATTTTCCACACTGTGTGTGTATGTATATATATGTATGTGTGTGTGTGTGTGTGTTTATGCATATACTTCTGTGTATGTTTTTGATAGGTCTCTTTCTGGCTGCATTTATTCTATCAAACATACAGTAATATTGTGAAATATTATTACAATTATAAAATATTTTGTTTTCTGTTTCAAATTCATTTTAAAATGTCATTTTAAGCAGCCATAACTGCAGTCTTCAGTGTCACATTATCCTTTAGAAATCATTCTAACATGCTGATCTGGTCCTCAATAAAAAAAATTTTATTTTTTATTATCAAATTTTAAAATGGATGTGCTACTTAATATATATGTGCAAACCGTGATACTTTTCAGGATTCTTTCATTAATATGAAGTAATTTTTGTAACATAATAAATGTCTTTGTAACTTTTGATCAATTTAATGCATCCTTGCTGAATATATTTTTTTTAAGTCTGTAAAAATGAATTGCTTGTTTTTTTTTCAAAGCAATCATTCCTTGTTTTCCTAGGGTGGCACCTTCACTATTTCCAATCTGGGCATGTATGGCATCAAGCATTTTTCAGCTATCATTAACCCTCCTCAAGCCTGCATTCTGGCTGTGGGTGGCTCAGAAAAGAGACTGCTGCCTGCGGACAACGAAAAAGGGTGAGCAAGGGAATTTGGCATCAGTCCTACTAATGTATATGGTGCTCTTAAAACAGTTCCTTTAGTCAGTGCATGTGTTTTCTGTGTCTCTTGTAGGTTTGACGTGGCTAGCATGATGTCGGTGACCCTGAGCTGTGATCACCGAGTGGTAGACGGTGCTGTCGGCGCACAGTGGCTGGCCGAGTTCCGCAAGTTCCTGGAGAAACCATTCACCATGCTCCTGTGAGCAGGCAGTTTAACAGGCCCTGCCCCCCATAAAAAAAACAAAAAAAAAAAAACAGTGGACTTTAAGATTTGGAGAGGTCTCTCTCATTGGTTATATGCTCTCCCTGGGAATTATAACAGGTTGTTCTCTCGCCTCTTTTTTTTTCCTTCTCACTCACATACTCCCTTTCATACACTGTATTTTGACAACATTGCTTCCCAAAGCCTGAAGTAACCTCTCAACCCAAAGTCATTGTTAAGGTAATTTTCTGGAGTTTCAGAAGATACTGCTGGACAAGGGTTTCATTTTCCTTCAGGATATTGTTACAAGCACCGTAAGTCTGTGTTTGCCATTGGATCAAAGAATAATGTCTGTGTCTCATGGGTCTGTACCTGCAAGCTTTGACTTGTTTCCATGTATCAATGACACATTCATTTGCACAATATGAGTGTCCTCTCTATATAAGAAAAAACATGATGAGATCTGGAGATGTGTGTGCCAAATATTTTCTGACTGCAATTGTAATTTTTTTATGACACATTATTCAGTACATAGGTTTATTTTCTGTATTATTGCATAGTAAACATATATTTGGACTGTCACTCCCTGAGTTAAATATCTGGCGTATTCATGATGGCTTCTCCACCGAGACTGTGAGATGGTCCTTCGCAGCGTCTTGATATATGCAATTTTATTTATTACATCTCTCACTCCAGACAAAGCACGTTAGTGCCTTTGCCCCTGTTTATAGCACCTTGGCATTTCTTTTTTTTTAAATGGTGGTTATATTTTCAAGTCATTCTTTAATGAATAACGCACAATTCATGGGGTGAACTGCTGTTATATATAAACCTATGGAGAAACAAAAGAAAGGTTCCCGGATGGAATAAAACACTAGAATGGATATTCATATTTATATCGTGTAGAAAAATGGTTTATTCAAGCTGTTTTGGCATGCAGTCAGTGCCGTTTGGAGAAACAGCGAGTCAAACATTTTTTTTTCTATGAGGGAAAAATTATGACCAATATTAATTACATAAATATTGAATATGAAAAAAAGAAAGAATACATGAGAGGGAATAAACAAAAATGTTTCCTAAAATGTACATGTGTAATCTTACTCTTATATCATGTCATGCAGCGTATCATCTTCATTTACATTTCAAGGCATTTATATAAGGAATAATCACTTAATGTGATCGAGAGAATATAATATTCCATAAAGAAAGTCTTATCGTCTTATCTTATGTTCTATATCTTGACGTTCTCTACTATTCTTTTAACTAGATTATAATATATATATATATATATATATATATATATATATATACTACCTATATTAATCCTAATGGTTATAAATACGTATTACATTTACGTATACACGTGTTTTGAGATCACAATTCTCAGCTACACTCCAGTCTGCCAAGTTTTGAATGAAAGAGCATAGAATTTCACGTTAATGTTTCACTTGCATTTAAAAGTTTCATCATCCATTAATCTGAATACATTGTTCATACTGAAGAAAAAAAAACTGTAACATAATGTAACTTTAAAAAGTTACTGTTGACTAGTACGCGCAAGAACCGGACGTGACGCGGTAGTGGCGGATGTTGCATCGATCAATTTTCCCGCGTTTTGGATAGAAGCGGAAATAGTGGAGAGTTACGGACACAAACAAGCGATCTCGGGCTCCGACATCCAGCCACTAAACACAACAACAACAACAACAACAACACAAACCCGCCGCTCGTGATCGCTCACTGTGCTGTGAGTGAACGCGCTCTTCATCACGAGACTGTCGACATGCCGCCGAAGAAGCGCAGCAGCGGGACTCCGCAGAAGAAAGAGTTGAAGGGAAACACGAAGAGCGGATCTCCGGACAGCAGCGAGAACGCAGTGCTGAGCCCCGAACGGTGAGCTTACACCGCGAGACAGTCTCTAAAAAATACCTCCATGACACAATAGACTTACTCTAATGAATGATCAGTACAGACAGTCTTTAGTTATTGATGATGTTGGGAGAGGAATCCAGCGACCGACAGTATGTCAGTCATCTTAAGAAAAATGTAAATAAAAAATAAATAAATAAATGCCCTGTTTTTATTGTAGTAACTAAGTAACAGTTACAAATGACGGCTGCTAAACATGTTTATGCTGCTATATTTTTGATAACAGTTTTTAATAGTTGAGCTACTTTGGTAAGAACATGATGATAATAAGGACGCAACTTATATTTAACTGCTATGTTGTTATTATTACAGTAGCAGTTATTTTTGGCCATTGGGGATGCACAACTTCAGTTTTCACTTTTAAAAGAAATGTCAAGAAAATATTGTGTAAACTTTTAAATTCAGCAGTTATATGAACATCTATATATTTAGGGTGAAAGACGAGGCATCCCATTTTGGGATCTGCATCATATTAAATTTACAAAAGTGATTTTAGGAACATAGAAATCATAATAAATGCAAGTAAAGTGTCAACTTTAATGTTTCAAATAACATTATATGTTTAAAAAAAATCGAAATATGGGTGAAATAATGTTCCATCGTCTTTTAGCGTAATAGATATATTAATGTGAAAATGAAACAACATACTTCTTCTGACCTTTACTCATTAAAATATATAAAAGGGGAAGTGATCATATATGGTTATGTGAATATGGCGCTCTTATTCATTATGTGTATAAGCGATGTTGCATGACCAGCAGCGCCAGTATGGCGACCACCCCACAATAGTGTCAGTCACCTCACAATGTGTTTACTCATGTCTGTCAACTGTGTTGTTTTACCAGACACAAGGACAAGGAGTCTGAGTTTGTGTCTCTGAGTGAGGAGCTTCAGGCCACCAATCCCATCTGTGATCATGCGTGGAGAATTTGGGAGAGGGAGATCAGGTCAATGGACAAGGCAAATGTACGCCATCCTCTCATATCTGCACTACCAATCTAGTGTAGTTCCATTTATGAATGTCTAATAACACAAACGTGTGTGTCCTCCATGCTAGATGCCGTATTCAAACAGACATCAGTGGGGAGCTTGTCTGTTCATTGCAGGCATGGAGCTTGATGGCATCAGCCTCACCTTCACACAGTTCCTGAAAGTAGTTGGACTAAGGTATGTGTGGCAAATTAATAAATATCATGGAGAAGTCCTGGTTTTCTCGCTTAGGATGATGAGGTTGGGCTGTCGGAGTGTGGTTATGCTTTTAAAGTGTTAATAATGCATGAGCTACACTTTAATTAAGTTGCCCTTCCTGTGCAGTGTGAAGCAGTTCATCAGTCTCGTTAGGAAGATGGATGTAAACGTGGACACAATAAGCCCTAAAGTGAACACTGCTTTGAAACGACTGGAGAACAAGTACAATGTGACACTGGCTCTCTACCAAAGATTTGTGAAGTAAGTGTTGTTCTTCAGTTTTGTTTTAGTGATATGTAATGAACGTATGATTAATTTAGCAATGTTTGGACATTGTTGATTTTTATCCGCAACCAAGATCTTCTGACAACTGTCAATAAATATAAACTGTAATATTGTGAAATATTATTACAATTTAAAACAACTGTTTTCAGTTTTGATATACTTTAAAATGTTGTAGATTTCAGTGTCACATGATCTTTCAGAAATCATTCTGTGTATCAGAAATCATTCCATTTATGTGTTCAGACATTTAAATACAATAACTTTGTTTCCATCGAAAGCTGCGAATTTAAATTATGCACAGAATTTGAATATCGCATAAAACATTTGTGAATAAAGCACCGTTTCCATCCAATGAGTCAAAGAGAACAAAATCATAATTTCTGGGAGGCAATTATACAGAAATCCTGTGATGACAGACTTTGACTCAGGCATTACAGAACGACCAAAACAACATTTGATTTGCTGTGCAACGAGATCAGTCCGCTGGTTAGTCAGGTTATCCCATCCCATCACGCAGAGTCACATGACTCTTTTGATGCACATGGAGGAATTTATTTGTCAAGTGCGTTTCCATCTCCCAATTTGATGATCCAGGAAGTGGTATATGGCTGTGCAAGCTTTGGAGGTGTTGATGGAAGCGATTTACTGGATTTATGCTTTGATAATCACACTGAAAATCATGCAGATGTCGTTTTTGATAAAAATGTGATTTTTCTCACCTTTTTGCTCAGAATTATACATTTTTATGAAACCTACCTGTATTCAAGTGTTGATAAAATTGAATGCTTTAAAATAGAATAAAAAGGATTTTTTTGTTTAGAAGTAGAGGCTTTGATCTTTATTTTGGTAAAATATACAGCAAAATATACTGTAGGCCATCAAATTTGAGTGAAAATCATCAAAATCACTGACGGTGGCTGACAACTTTTTTCAAAAATACTGGAGAGTTAAGGGAACTTTTTCCTGAAATTTGGCAAAACTTTCACTCGTTTCTGATGCGATACTTTAAAATGCACATAATAACAGGGTGATGGGAATACAGCTAATGGCTTAAGGCATGTTAACACCACGAACAAGAAGTATAACGCTGATTATATTTCTGTCCACACCAACACATGATAATGTTCTGTTTATGTTAAGCATTCGTTGCGGTTTTGTTGTGTGCCGCTTTAAATGCTTGAGCTTTTTAAACCAGAATTGATTCCAATTGTGTCAGGTTTTTTTTTTTATTTTTTATAATTGTTCATCAACTTGAAAAACAATATTCCAACAATATTGTTCCTCTGTGTCGTTATTGTTATAGCTGTGGTGTGGACTTTTCATTTAGAATGTGTTTTTTTTTTTTAAGACTATCTTTATCGTTATAGTTCTCATCATTGGTGTGAACAGGCCTTTATTATCTGAGATCCAGATCTAAGAGGGAAACAGAAACTATCCCTGATTGTATACAGAATGCAAGCATATATAAGGTTTACAAGCTCATTACAGTGAAGGACTGAACAGTTGCTAATCCGGTGAAGCTTGGGCATGCTTCAAGGTGTGCTCGCCCTTCCCTCAGCTTGACGCTTTATTTAGATAATGCATGCATTGCATCTCATTTGAAGAATGCGTGACTCACCTCGGGGCACTCTTTGGGTGATAAAACCTGTTGTATATAACTGCGTTGAAACAGTTTTCTGTTTTGCCTTCAATAATTGCTTAAGCTTTTTTGTTGCGTGATCTGCATTATAACTTGCTGATTCCTTTCTTATTGCATTTAAATGGTAAAAAAAAAAACATGAACCGTTTCTCCATGTCATTTGTAAACCTGAAGGTGGCAGCAGCCGTCTCATTATAAAACAGATCTGCTCTGTGGGTTATTTGCCTTTGACTTCGAGCCAGCAGGCCCCAGTTCAGTCTGTTTTTCTGCCATTACTAAAAATAACATTGCTTCATGGGTGCTGAACAGAAAGTCTAGATATATGGTTGGACTGTGGTCAAGCTGCAAGGTAGTGCTTTTTTTGAGTTTCAAGTGCCTCGTGTCAGCAAACTCTGTGGTTAAATGTAGCAGCCTCCTCACTGCATCGAAAATAACATCTATGTTTATAACAGTCGATAAACTCTTGTTGGACTTTATATGTGGGTTTCAGTTACTTTATTATGTTGGTTTTTGATTGTGATTATAACATACAGGACATGCTAATGATGAACCAAAATTAAAGTGTAAATAGTTAATATAGATATTGAGTTTTTTTATTTTTATATTTATTAGCATTTGTTTGGAATAAATAAATTTATTTTTATTTATGCAAGTGTTGTTGTTGTTGTTGTTGTTTATTTATTTATATTCGTCCTTCAGTTCACTTTACTTTCTTCCATTTCAAAGATTATCTTACGGAATGTTAAACATATTTGTTAAATGTTTTTTGCTATGATGGGTTTTTTTATATAATAAAAATAACTGCTTTTTTTAGTAACAGGTACACAAGTAATAATATTTGTAAATATTTTAAGCTAATAAAATAAGCATTGTTATTAATAGCTATTAATAATAATAATGTTGTTGATGATAATTTTTTAATATTTTATTTTATTATTTTTTTTTTTTCACTTTTTTGTCATTTTGGTGCACCGCTAGTGCATGCAATGTTCAAGTATGCTGACACTAACATAAAGTCCATCTTTAATTTTCCTCCAGGACTTGTGAAAAAATCTCTGCAGAGCTTGACAAAGCAAAGTGAGTAGAAATTCAGTTTCAGTCTGCTGTTCGCCCCCTTGTAGTTACCAAAAGAAGATTTTTGAGATGTTCCATTAAACACCAGTGATCTTACTGTCCCATGTATGTTTCCTTCAAGGAGAACAGAGCTTTGGGAAAGCAGTTGGACCATGTTCCTCTTGGCCAAGGGTGAGTCATTAAGGAAAAATGGAAATATTTGTCACATTCTATTGTTTGTCCATGCAAACAACAAGACTCGTTTACAGTTTCTGCTTTTGTGAGTGGAGTTTCCCCCAGCTTCTCTCTGGAATATATGATAGTGTATCCTCATGAGCACATTGTCACTTGTTTTTGTGTCATCTGTCCTGTACAGGAACGTTTCTGCAGATGGAGGATGACCTTGTGATAGCCTTCCAATTGCTGCTGTGTGTTCTGGAATTCTTCACCAAGCGTTTCACTCCTTCTCTGCTTCAGTCACCCTACAGTGAGTTTTCCTTACCTTCCTCTGCTCGGGGGACAGCAGGGGCAAATGTTTTAAATGCCATTTGAGATAATAAGTGAAAATATTGTGAATGACGCAAGTCCGGTAATTCTGCAAACAGCAGCGTACTTGATAACATCAGTCAGCTCACCTTGGCTACTGCAATTTTCCTCACTGTATATTTACAATAAAACAAAATAGGATATCAAATACCACTGCCTCCTTTCGTTTTCATTTAAACATAATAATAGCCGCAGAAATGTACTTAGTTCAGGGAAAAGTGTGTATATACAGCCTACAATACAATGAAATGAAATATTATATCAATTGCCTCTTTTTATTTTCATTTGAACATATAGATAAATTGAATAAAGACCAAAGATTACCTGTTAGATTTACCCAAAACAAATTATATTTTCTGTTTAACCACTAAAGAGACGTCAGAGCCAGTGGCGCTGTCTTTATAAATAAACCACAGATTTGAGTTTTAAACAACTACATTCTCACCTGAAATACTTTTAAAACTACATTGCATGACACAATAACAGTAATATTTTGAAAATTATCCAAATAAATGGTGGTTGAAATCACAATACTGCGTGATATAAAAATATGGTCAGTGAAATGTTTTTAAAAACAGCCTTGTTTACTTGGAATGACAAAAATCTAATTGTTCTCCTGTTTTCATTCCAGAGGCAGCAGTTAGTTCATCCACCTTGAGTCCTCCGACCAGGACATCCCGACGTAATCAGGGCAAAGCCAAACCCCGTCCTCCAGAGATGGATGTGCAATTGCTGGAAACACTGTGCAAGGAGAGCGACTGCAGTGTGGATGAGGTTGGCACTCATTCAGACACAATCCCATCAGCCGCTGCAAGCTTTCAAATACAGCTTGTGTCCATAAAATAGATCTTATTTGCATAATCACATCTGCATTTACATGACCATGCGTGAATAGTAGCTCATCGCATGAGTGGAGCTTTTACTTTTTTCTAAGTAGAGGCCACATTATTTTCTTTTCCAGGTGAAAAACGTGTACCAGACCACTTTCTGTGCGTTTCTGGACTCTGTGGGTCTTTCAGGACTCCAAGGGCTTCCTCCCGTGAGTAATATACAATAAAAGCTGCTTCTGCTTTTGTCAGCTATAGGGTTTTTAGATAACTAATCAAATCCCCATGGGGTACTTCCCACCTTGGACTATGAATTTGAACTTGCCTGTATTGTATTTTATAGCTTGTTACATGTTGGACTATGTACACAGTTTTATAGACTCTCTGTTTGCATGGTGATAATTAGGAATGCTATTGCAGGTTCAGCTCTGGTTATTAACAATGAATTAACAGCTATGAGAAAGACATACAATACAATTTCCTTCCAAAGTCTGAATTAAAGTAATGCTTGTGGCCATCTGTTTTCCTTTTATTATAGATAGAGACACTTTCCAAGCAATATGAAGAGCGGTACCACAAAAACAAGGACTTTGATGCCAGGCTGTTCTTGGTTGATGATGAGACTCTTTCCCCCAACAAAACAGAAGTGTGAGTGTGATCAAATTTAAATCATGTTGTCATACGTTTCTGCAGCTACATATGTTTTGAAATAAAAATCAATATTCCTCATAGGTCAAAGGTGGAAATGACTCCAAGAAAGAATCTGTCTGGAGATGACGTTGCAATTCCAGTCCCACAGACCCCAATCAGGTGCGACTTTGCTCCTTCAATACCTATGAGACAATGAGACAATTCTCCTACATTTATTTTATATATTAAAATTAATATAAAGCACCAAACCAGCATATCAAAATGATTTCTGAAGGATCCTAAATCTTTGAAACCTTTCTTGAAGCAAAACAGCTTGGGAATTTGCTCACTAGTCAGGGTCAGAGTTGTTTGTGAATGGTATTATGTGCACCCAACAGTTTTGTAATGCTCTAAGCTTATGCCACATGACGGGATTCCCTCTGAGATCTGGTTTCGATGTTTTCACGAGGCCCCCAAATCTCTGAACTTATCCTGGATACTCGGTACACTAATAGTACTCTAACGGATGAAGGATGTATATGAGCAAAAGTACCTCTTCTGAGTTTTTTTGAGACCTTCCTGTACCGAAGGTTGTCTTGAAATGATTTGACCATAATGGAAACTTTTAATTTAATTTTAAGTCCTGCCAGCACCTTTTTTCCTTTCACTCATGTTCCCTGTTTTGTTTCTCTAGGGCTGCAATGAACTCCATACAGCAGCTCAGGGTTGATCTCACCTCAGCCAGTGACCAGCCCTCAAGTAATCTCTTAGTCTATTACAAGGTATTTACTTTAAAAATCTATTTTGTTTCCTAGACAGAAAAGTCAGATCTATATTATATAGAAACAAAGTGACATATAATGTGTGTTATTTGTAATGTGTTTGTCAGAACTGCACTGTTGACCCAACTGAAGAGATCAGAAAGAGGGTTGAAGAGTTGGGTCAGGTCTTCATCAAGAGGTTTGCTCAGGCTGTGGGCCAGCACTGTGAGGGGCTGGGCAGAAAGGTGTTTTATTTTTATTTTTTTACACTTATCAACATCATTCTGCTAAGGCTGTTGATAATTCCATCTAATTTGAATCAGATATTATCAGGCCTTTTTGTGAATGCTGCCAAAATGCCAGTGGTTATTATTTCAATGTTTGTGAATCTGTAAATGACACCCTAGATAACAGTAACTGGTTAATCAAGTGCTTTATTGCTTTTATAATTCTCAGATATTAAATATTGTTTAAAAGTTTGGAGTCAGTAAGATTTTTAATACTACTTTTCAGCAAGGATGCATTCAATTGCTCAAAAGGGACAGTAACGGTAACAAAAGAGTTCAAATAAATGATGTTCTTTTGAACTTTATTCATCAAAGAATCCAGAAAGAATGTATTAAGCAGTATAACCATTTGATAATACATTTATAGTAATGTGAAATCATTATTAAACAGCAAATCATCATATTAGAATAATTTCTTAAGGTTTACGTTACAATGAAGACTGGAGTAATGGGTGCTGAAAATTCTGCTTCAACATCACAGGAAGAAATCATTTTAAAATGTATTAAAATAGATAACAGTCATATTAAATTGTAATATTAAACGATGTTATTGATGTTTTTTTTTTTTATAAACAACGAAATGCAGCCTCTGTGAGACTTTTTTTCAAAAACATTATCTTATTAACATCTTATTAAATCGTTTTTTTTTTTTTTTTTTTTTTTTTTCAACTCCAAACTTTTAAACAGTAATGTAGCTTTTGTACAACAAAGGGACAAACTTTTTTTGTGTGTTTTCAGCGGTTTAATCTTGGTGCCCAGCTCTACTACAAAGTCATGGAGTCCATGCTTAAATCGGTAAGCCTTAATGAAATTTCAGTTATATTATTTGTTGTACTTTTTTTTCTGGTAGTCACATTTGTGATATTTTTAGGAGGAGAAGAGATTATCTGTCCAAAACTTCAGGTAAGAACAATATGAGCAGCATCTTAGGTCATTTAAGTAATCTGTAATTTTGTTCTGAAATATACACTGACAATTAATCATGTTACTTGCTTTTTTTAGTAAACTTCTCAACAATGCAGCATTTCATACCTCATTGCTTGCATGCGCCCTGGAAGTTGTTATGGCAACCTATGTTGGTAAGTCATTTTTAAGTGTTTTTTAACCTTAAACACTCATAATGTGACCTAAAGTCTTTTTTTAGCTTCAGTTTATAGATGTGTATTAAGAGAACAATCTTGTATACATTAGCCACACATGTTGCTTCCTTTTCCAGGGAACTCCTTAAAGAGTGGAGGTTTTGGCCGCAGCTCAGGAGCCAGTGATTCCGTCGAAACTGATCTATGCTTCCCCTGGATCTTAGACGTCTTCCGGCTGCCTGCTTTCGACTTCTACAAGGTGATAGAGAGCTTCATTAAAGCTGAGCCGACGCTGAAACATGATATGATGAAGCACCTGGAGCAGTGCGAACATGTCATCATGGAGAGTCTCGCATGGAAAGCAGTGAGTAACTTTCCGCTACCATTTATGTGGATTGTTTCCTTCATTCAGTCACTGAAGCATGTGTTTAGCAAGCATTCCATCTAGTTTAGCTACTCTCCAACATAAAAAAAAATAGCAGAGTAATCCTTTAAATGACGTTTAAAACATTTCATGGTCCATTACATCAGTTTCTAGTTTAGAATCTGTGATGTTGCTGAGCAGACACCTCATTGACTAGCACTTCCTCTACTGCCGGTCGGCTCTTTGTGAACCAAGCTCCTGGAAAAATAGTAAATGAGGGGGTTTAGACAGCAGTTGGTGCTGGCCAGTGAGAGCACAACAGGATGGAGCACTTTTGTGACTTGAGCCAGACCGCAACTGTGCACAAGGCCCACCTGTGTGAGTGTGTACCCTAATAGATTGAGGTGATAAGGGGTAAAGCAGACAAAAAAGACCACCAGGACCCAGTAGATGACGGTGAGTGTGCGTCGGTGCCGGATCTTCCTGCGGTGTGGCAGCCTGCAGAGCACACGGAGTATGCTGCAGTAGCTGAATAGCAGGAGCAATGCAGGCAACAGATAGGCCATTTGCACCAAGCCAAGAGCAGCTAGGATTATAGTAAGGTGGCGTTCGGAAGAAGGATCCGAGAGGCACGGCTTGTTCCATCGGGATGCTGCCGAATACAGAAAAGGCAGAGTGAGGCTGAGGGCCAGGACCAGGCACCAGATCCCAACGCTTAGCATACGGGCGGTACGAACCTTCCTCAGGTGCTGATGTAGAGGGTGAACCACAGCAAAGTAGCGGTCTACTCCAATGCACACCAGGAAGAAGATTCCTCCATATAGGCTGATATACTTCAACGTGAAGGTCAGCTGACAGAAAGCATCTCCTGGAGACCAGTCGCTGGTGTGGTTGGAGGTAGTAGCAGCTTTGTTGTGGTGATAATAGATTCGCAGGGGGAGAGAGATCACGAAGAAGATATCTGCAACGGCCAGGTTGGCCATGTAGACGGCCGTGCTTGTGAGCGTTTGAGGCATCCGGCAGAAACGCCGCAGCGCTGTGGCATTGCTGACTACGCCGAATATGAAGATCATGCTGTAGGAGATCTTGTAGTAGGTGAAGCGGTAGCTGGTGTCCACCGTGCAGTTGGGTGGAATAGATATGTACGTTGTGTTATGGAGATCCATGATCACTTTCAGCTTGGCCGGCCTTTGTTTGCATCAGTCAAAACCTGCTTCTTGCAGTCCAGAACCAAATGAGGAACCTGTCTTTGGCGAGAGGGAAAATGACTGTATGGTTATACTGATACCAACAGGTTTAAATATGATATAATAAATAGGAGGTTTCCGCAACACCGAATTGCTAGACTTTTTTTTTTTTTTTGCCATTGAGTGCCATCTCTTCATCTAGCCACCTCGAAGTATAGAAGGAAATTTGCAAAGTTACAACTTCCTCTTCGTGTAAAGCGAACCACCTGCTCTCTACCTGGTTATAATCAGAAAGGGCGGCAATGTCTATATGACCTGGGTTTATGAAATGGAAAGGTAAAGTGATTGAATTATGACAGAGGAGGACTTCATTTAGAAAGCAGCCGTTACTGCCAGTAAAGGACCCTTTTTAGTTTGATTAATGTTGAACTGCCAGTTATTTGTACACATTGTAAATACGCACATTTAAACTTGTCTTATGAATGTTAAATTGATTGAAGAATATGTATGAATTTTGTCTGCTAC
Organism: allo-octoploid hybrid of Carassius auratus x Cyprinus carpio; assembly: GCA_024542945.1. Taxonomy (NCBI): domain Eukaryota; kingdom Metazoa; phylum Chordata; class Actinopteri; order Cypriniformes; species allo-octoploid hybrid of Carassius auratus x Cyprinus carpio. The sequence goes on along the minus strand of CM045068.1, from coordinate 9,704,124 downwards.
ATTAAAGAATACTTTAAGAAATGTTTGGTTTAACTTTAGTATAAAAACATGGAAAGACTTATTCAGTGTTTTTTTTTTATTTATCTATACAGTTTTTATGATCAAAACCTGGGTAGATTATATAATTTGAGACTTTTTTTTTATTTAGGTATGGTTCTCAAATATACTGCTTATGTTATATGCTATGGATAAATAGAAATTCAATTCAAGTTTATTTGTATAGCGCTTTTCACGATGCAAATCATAGCAAAGCAGCTTTACAGAAAATTTAAGTTTCTACATTATATTTAGTATAATGAAATGCACATAATGTGGTACCTTTAAGGTTTTTTATTATTAAATTAAGCATGTAAGGGATAAATGAACTTTAACAAATTCATAGAGCAATCTAGTCTTGATGGAAATTTGTAGATAACATTTTTAAATTATAGATAGCATAGATAGAGTAAACTCACCATTTTGCTTTATCTCATCCATCTTTATCTAAATCTTCCCTCCGATATCTCCTGGCTAGTTCAACATGCTCTGTTCACAGTCACACTTGAGTGAAGGTGCCTTTAACAGATATTAAGTCTTTATATATAGTCACACTAAATCAATAAACTTGTGTGTGTGTGTGTGTATCCACGTACCATATAACTGTTCAAATCTGGATGGGGGTGTGTGGATTTATTATTAATATTAGGGATGCACCGATATGAAAATTGTTGGCCGGAACCGAAAACCGAAAAAGAGGAAACCAAGGCCGAAAACCGGAACACCGAAAGAAATTATGCCGATTATTAGTACCATTGCATTTATAGCTATGACTGTGTACTAACTTTACTAAAATCAAGGCATTGCAATTGCATAAATTAATATTAAAGTTTCAAAGAATAAATCAATTACAAATTATGCAAATATTTATTTAGCACATTGCAACAATGCACAGTATAAAATAAAATTCAAACTAAAATGTTTAACTTGACCTTACTCGTGTACATTGAAAAATAATGTACAGGCCTACTGGCCTGCAGAAAGGTTTTAAAATTAAATGTTCTCTCATAAAAACAAAGTGCATTTAGGTCAGGTGCATTTGAAATTTTTCTCTGTAGGAACGCTGCTTTATTTCCGCATCCAAGTAATGGTCGTTATAACGGGGATAAAGTACAGTCGCGATGAAGTGCAGAGGATCCGAATAGATCTCATTGTGAAACGTGTGCTGACAGACTTTAAGGGTGTACTTTTCTTTGTTTTCACTCCGTGGTCCGTCTCAACCTCTTTGCTTAGGAGACGCTTTAGTGCTGCGATTAAAGGAATAACGTCCGCTACAGATGCATCAGAGGAGCTGCTCTCTTTAGTTAGCTGCTCAAAGGGGGCAAGATGAGAGAATATGTTCTCTATTAAGACCCACTGGTTAGAAGTGAATGTCGCGGGGAGCTCGTGGTCTGCGCTATGCAGGTGCACGTGCAGGTCGCTGTTTCTGTTTGCATCATCTAGGGCTGGGAACCGAGAACCGCTTCTGTTTTTTGAAAAGAACCGGAACCGTGAGCAATTTCTAAGTTTCGGTTCCAAAAACGGTTCTGGTGCAACACGTGACCAAGCGCTGTGAGCAGCCTTGCGCTGGTGTTCTGACGATTCGGCGTTTCCCGTAAAGGATGTCACAAATCAAAATGCGCATTTTGACGAATATCCTAGTAAACACAGTCGCTAGGCATGTCTTAACGTAAACAGTTGAGAAAGAAAAGGCGTGTGTATCAGTATATTAAATCCGTGCTTCGTTCTTAAAGTGAAAGCAAACTAATAATAAATCTAATGCTGTCAAAGAAAAATACAAGTGCTCACTGCTCCTGACTAAATAACCGTTATAACATCAGAAATGATTAATCTATATTTAATTTATAGAGTGAAGACTGTGCAGTTATTTTACATTTGATTTGCCTATTACATTTCTGTAGCGCACCTGAAAAACTGAGAGCTGAAAAACCTGAAAAGCACTGTTTATTGAACTTGTGTCTTTGTTGTATTGTAGTTATTTTCTGCTATTGCTTGTAATTTGGTTATCTGTAGAAAAGATTTTTAGCACTGAGCCCATAGTAGCAGCCAGAATTGTTTTTCCAATTGTTTATTTTCTTTATGATTTAAAAAAATGTGTAGGCTTATTTTTTGTTGTGAATGTCCCAACTGAGGTACAGAATGTAAAATTTTCAGATAAATGTTATATGTTGTAATATATTGTTATATATTTTGGTTGCATTTGTGAGTTAATAAAAATGTAGATGGTTGTTTAAAATAGATGTAAAATATCAAAATATCGATCGATATACTCCTGTATCGAATCGTAATCGTATCGTAAAATTTTTTGAGGTATCGGAAAATATCGTATCGCTGGGTATGAGAATCGATATCATATCGTATTTTGACGATCCATCCGATTTACACCCCTATTAAATACACCCTGTCTCCTGGACGCGAGCAGCGCAGCGCGACAAAGTAGGCCTCATAATAATCAGTGATGCTACACTGGATGCGACACGACATGAGAAATCCCCGACAGTAAACAGCCTCTTTCTATTTATGAGTTACTGACACAGAGTTCAAATGTCCTGTGTAGACACTAGACAGACTCAACCTTTTGCGATGTGGCGGTGTCACGTCTGGTGTAGACACGGTTCACTGTTCCGCTGCCAAGCAAGGGGCGCATTAACTCCTCGTCTGCACACGCTCTCTTTGAAATAGGAATCGTTGCCACATTTCTTGTTAACATCTTTCATTTATCACGGTCTCGTTGTTTTTATTTGGCCAGTTTGGAGAAACCCTCACCAAACCTGACCAGCCAGGCGTTTGCGATCACGGGAACTTGTACAAACGCGGATGGGTGACATGAATGGAGATGGCTCCATATCGGCAATGTAATATTTGGTTGCCCAACACAAAATTAAAATGGCTGAATGCATAAACTGTATTTTTTTTCTGCGCTCAAACCTAGTCTAAATAAAACAGTTTGCAACTATTACTGTTGTTACATTTTTATACAAAAGTTCGTATTATGCTTGTTATAGAATGCGACGGCGACCGTCACAGCCCTATACAGGTCATTTCAAAAGTGATAAACAAAGTGATAGAAAATATTTATTTTCATGCATTTTAAATGTTTAAAAATGTGGAAACCACTCATTGCATCACAGCATCTCCTGACTGCATTATTATTTGTAAAATAGGGGCTTTATGGAGTGTGTGTATACATGGTTATAAGTATAACAGTTTATATTTCATTAATTTAGGGAAATGAACAAGTGTCTTAGCCCTCAAGGGACTATTTGGCCAACCTTATTCCTGCTTGAAAAGCAAAATGTTATTGATAGTGTAAAAAACATCAACTTTGAAGCACATGCTGATTGATGGACTTTCATTACTCAACATTACTTACTACCTTCCAGCAACACTACATTCAATGAAGGTAAAATAGTAAAAAAAACATAATAATAGTTTATTTAAATGGAATCGGAACCAGAAAATTTGTATACTGTAATATATATGTTGAATTTTGACATTGACAACCTTTAAATTAAGTTGACAGTAAGTAATAAACAGTATTGAGCATTGAGTATTTGAGTATTGTGCATTTTTCCTTACCACTATTTTTTTAATAGTTGTTTAATGATTTTAATGGAACCAGAAAATGTCTAATGATTTCCAACCCTAATCATCACAACATTTTGGCCGTATTTTTTCGGTGATAAAAGTTTTTCGGCCGAAAACCGAAAATGCACTTTTGGGCCATTTTCGGCCGAAAATTTTCGGTGGCCGAATATTCGGTGCATCCCTAATTAATATAGTAGTTCAGCTCTGGATACAGATGCAGTCTACTTGAAATAATAAGAAAAAAAAACATACAGCTTGAACCTTTTGTCAATCATACTGTTTCAATTTTAAAAAGATTTCTTTACATTTACTAGTCAAACGGGAGATATGAAAGGCTTTATTTACTGCAGATTTAAATTCACTCAGTAAGCATATTTTACTTCTGTTATTATTTTTTTTAAACTGAATTCACAGTTTCATACAAAGTGGTGATTTATCAAAAAGGTGTTACAAAAACACCTAAAAAAATTTGCCTTTTGATCTTGTACAGGCATTTTTGGTTTTCCGTGACACCTTGTTAATTGCTGTTGCAATGATGATGTTATCTAACTGGCTAAGCTAGATGAGGTTTTGCAGAAATGGCAAAAATGAATCATCAGTGAAAGCATTAGTAAGAATATGTTAATCTACAAAACCAATTTAGTAATGTTTGCGTCATATGCCATCCGTTTTCCATAGTGACATTATAGCTATTTAATTTCCAGCTTGTTGAAAATTGTCTTTTTCTAAAGAGAAAAAGTAAACAATTATTTTGTTTTATTTATTTTTTTTAAACTGCATTCTTGACCCCTTTAGTAACTTTTTTTTTTTTTTTTAATTATGCAAACAGACTATTACAATATTTACAAAAAACAAATGAAATGCAAAAAACAAATTCAGAGACCAACATAACATACATATCAGTACGATTTGTGTGTGTGTGTGTGTATGTGTGCGTGTGTGTTAGTGTAACTGGGTGAGGCAGTAGAAATATATGAATAAAGGGGGCTGTAGGGAAGTACAACAGACTTAACCAGAGAAGAAAAAAAAAAATTTTTTCAATACACATACATATATACATATATACCCCTTTAGTAACTTGCTTTCACTTGTCTGTCTCGGTCCAAGGATCTGTTGTGCAAGTCACTGTCTAGCTGGATTTTCCCAGGACTGCGCATGTTTTGACCTATTTAAATGTTAAGCACTACAAAGGAAATATTAGTTGGTCTATGCAGGTTCAAAGACTCACTAACCATTAGATTCAGTGAGAGATTTCCTCAAGAGTTTTCTCAGAATCACAAGGATTCATAGGTGCTATCAGATTAAATGGCCTTTTTATCATCCCGTTTATAGATGCATTACCCTAAAACATTGTAGATATTCACACATTGGACCTGAGTGAAAATTACGGATGTGTTGTTGTAGAGTTTAAGAGGTTAATGCCTTTTAGGGTCACACTGGAAGTGGAGCCATTTGCCAAGTGAATGTACCGAAATCCTGCTGCTAGTGACACGCACAACAAAGATGTGAATCTACCTGTTTCCACTGACTAATCATAGGGTATTCATTTATAACCAATCATTTATAACCAAAAAAAAAAAATTAGGTAGTGTAGTCTCAGTTTCCTAATTCCCTGAGCTCTGACATTTCATGAATCATTTATTTTTGTAGCACTGTCCTATTTTTATATGTATGCAAGGCATTTTCTTAAGAAATAAAATTACATTTTGATATTTTTATTAGTATTTATATCCAGAAAACAGCATTTACAGTAATCGCTCAAAAATGCAGCATGTTGCACTGGTTTATTCCATTCCATCCAGGCTTGTTTGTATGCATGGCAGCAGGATCACATGCAAAGCCTGCTGCCTATCGTGTACAGTTTAAAATGCCCTTTAGAGGTATGATTTGAAAGTGTTTTTCAGCATGCCCCCTGGGCATGTGATTGTGCAAGGAATGCAGTGTTGAGTGATGGAGCAGGACTTGTCCAGTCCTGTTCAACACTCCTGAAATTCAGTTTTTTGATTTGGGTCATTCTGTTCCTTCATGGTATGTTTTAAAAACTATTTAAAAAAAAAGATATTTAAAAATAAAATGAGATCATACAAATCAGAAATCATCATGTATATATAAAAATTTGGAAAAAGATGAAAAACACTGCTTGAGTTGTTGCTGGGTTAATCTCTAACTGTATATAAGCGGCACACCCTGCAGACCTGTTTGCCTTAATTTCTTACACTGACAAGCCTTGATATAATCAGTAGACCAAAGCCCATGTAGTGTCATCATTCTCTGAGAGTCACTCCCTTTTCCTCTCACTATTTGTCCTCTCACTATTTGTCCTCTTATTAAATGGATATAATGGAATTTGTTTACCTTAATCGTGACTTGGCTGATTTGCACAGGAATAAACATGAAGCGACACATGGGAATATTTTATCAGAACATTTTTACCCCAAGTGTCATTTGTTACAAGAGACTGGCAGTTTTGTGAATATTACTATACATAAACTGGAAGTTTATTGCATTAATACATTTAAATGTGAAACAAAATAATGAAATCTGTTTAGATGCTAACACTTTACAATAAAGTTCAATTAACATTTTGTTAACTCAATAGCTTATATGAAATAACAATGAACAACAGCATTGAACAATGTAGTTAATTTGTACATATACATTTTGTACAAATTAAGAGTATATTTTGATCGAACATGAATTAACAGTTATTTATAAATTAACCTGGATTATTAAGTGCTGTAAAAAAATATTCATTATTAATTCATATGTAAAGTGCTGCTGTTTTTCAAGGTGAAGCAAGAAAGTTTGAGGCTTATTCAATCTGTCGTTTGTCTTGAAATGTAGCACTTTGTACAGAAATACTGTTTTGTTTTTTTTGTCAGTTCTCGGTCGTATACAGTTTTTATACAGTTACAGGATCAATCTGTATAAACACATCCATTCAAGCACCAAAATGATACTAAGATACTCTTTATACTTCAAGTTCAGTAGTCTTCTGTTAGTTATCAGTCAAATACATCCCATGCCAACCAATTGCTAAGTATGCATTGGCTGAGTATGTCAGATGAGAATATGGTAAAAAAAACAAGACAATTGCTGCCTGAACTTTGGTCATATTGTAGACTCTTCAATGATGAATTTAACTTTAAGAGATGCAATTTTATTCATCGAATCACTTCTGTTGTTAACACTCTTGTCAATTGTGTTGTTTAGCGTGTTTTTGCGAGCATAAGACTTCCGTTTGATGGAGTTCTGAATCGTCTCGGAGGTGAAGTAATAGATCACTGGGTCAAAGCAACAGTTGGTCACGGCGATGCAAAATGCAATTGGATAAATTGTCCGGACCACTGACTCCACAGTGCAGTTTGTAATAACCTGACTTCGAACCAGGGTGTAGAAGACCAGATTGACATTGTACGGAATGAAGCAAAAACAAAAAATAAGCAAGTGCACCACAATCATGCGCAATATCTTAGCCTTGTTCAGCTGCCCTCCACGGTTGATGGTTTCCGGGTGTCGTAAGGTCTGTAGGACCCTCATAGAGCAGATGAAGTTGATCATTAGTGGAATCAGGAAACCCAACGTTTCCATAAACACCACAACTTTTGATACCATGGACTTCCACTGGGAGTTTGAGTAGTTTTCAAAACAGTACGTTTGGTTGTTTGTATATGAAGTGGTGTCCATCATGAAACCTGCAGTTAGGCTTCCCGACAGCAGAACTACCCAGATCACAGAGCAGGCTATTTTAGCATTCCGCTTGGTCCTCAGTGTTCTAGATGCGAAGGGGTAAACGATCGCCAGGTAGCGGTCCATGCTGATGCACGTGAGGAAAAGGATACTGCCGTACATGTTGGTGTAGAACAAGGCCACTGAGATTTTGCAGAGAGCATCGCCGAAAGGCCACTTGCGGTTAATAAAGTAGAACATCCTGAAAGGCAAGCTGAAGACGAAGAGGGTGTCTGAGACCACAAGGTTCAGCATGTATGTTGTGGTCTCATTGCGCATTTTTAGTCTGCAAACGAAAATGTACATGGCCACCACATTGAAGAACAGCCCGAGAACAAAGACAATACTGAATACGGAGCTGTATAACACATATTTAAAGTCATCATTGGTACAGCTTGAATTGTTCATCTCTGTCATTGTCATTGATTAGAGTTTGGCTTAAAAGGAATCAGGCAGTGCTTTTAAAGGTCAGAGAGCCCAAACATGAAATTCTATGAAGAGCCATGTAAAAGTATACAAATCCAGTGTGTATACATTTCACAGATCTGCCTTCTTACCACTCTTATCATATTGCATAATCCTACTGTCAAAGTGCAAAAGCGTGCACATAAGCATTTGCAACCACATCAGTTTACCTTCTTTTTCCTCTCAACAAGGCATAGTGGATGCTTTGCGTTTGGTTCAATAAATAGTCAGCTTGTTACCGGCACAGGAAGTCAGTTTCTAGTTGTTTGTTCTTCATATTCACAGTTCCAAAATGCTCACAAGAATCTTGGCCTCAGTCTTGAGCCTTTCATGAAAGGTTGATCCATAGCCTGTTGACGTTCTTCATGAAGAAGAGCAATGTGAAATTTCCACCAACCAGCCTGGTTTAATTTCAGTTTCTTGTTCCTTGAATTGGTTTCCCATCGCTCTGTGACTTGAGGCGTGATCTTCTTTGTCCCATCAAGATCTTACTCATAGGCTGTCACTTTGTTGTAGCCATGTGAGGCTTTTAATATCCAACCTGCTGCTCAGTCTGTGGTTTATGCAGTGAGTTTTTGGAAGGCAGTGAGGACTGGAAGGCAGACAAGAGGGTGGGGCTGGAGTTAAAGCACCTCCTTTCCATCGGTTACTCTTTCACTCTTTCATGTAGAGTTCACATTGGTTTAATTATTTATTTTAGAATCATCTTTGACTATTAGGGGCAAGCAGTATTTCTGTAATATTAAAGAGAAGATTTTCATTTGTTTGCTTTGTTACATAATTAGATCCTATATAGTAGAGACACTTTGCTGCTGTTAGCATAGTACAGGGGTCTAGATCCATATCCAAGTTTGGTGCCACCTAAACCATGAATCATTGGTCATTACATAATAAAAAAGAAAAAGGTTTGTGTAAAGTGCATTAAGTTTTGAGTAGTTGTATTAAGTATGTGTGATTCTGTACTGCTAGAAAGAGTGGTCTTTGAGACTGATTTTTCTAATTTTATACTTTTATGCTAAATCAGTATAAATCCCATTGTGAAAATTAGCTTTTTGAGAAATACATATATTGTAGTTATACAACATATTTAGTTTTGAAATATTTTGTTTTGGGCCCCTTGATTGTTCAGACCTTTGCTAGAAAGTATTTTTTTATTTTTGTTTTGCCTTTCCTTGTGGTTTCTTATGTATTATAAGGTGTGTGTGTGTTGTATGCAAGAGCACATTGCTCATTGATTCCTAGGCACATACAAAGAGGGATTGCCAGTCCAAAGTTCACACATTTAAATCGACATGACATCATACGTACAACACAATATGCAAACTCATATAGCTTGTAAATCAAGGGAGTGTCAAGGGTTCATTTATACTTTTTGTCCAACTGGTTATTTGAAGGAAATCATTTGAGTAAAAAGCTTACTAATGTAAAAAAAGATTAAACCTTTTTTCCTCCTTATCTGTCCTTATCTTTGATGCTATTAACTGTTTGAAGTGTGAATTATTAAAGCACCAAGGAATTTTTTTTGGAATTTTTTTATTATTGATTTTTATCTCTAAAAGTCTTTTATAGCTTAATATAATTAATATGAATATTTAAAAAAAAAATTGGAAATAAAATATATAAATGCATTTTTTTTTTACATCGTGTTCAAATAAAAATTACAAACAGGGCATCATTCAGTATAAGATGCATTGTTTCCTCTAATCAGTTCCCGTTTATAGAACAATTCACACCGCACAGACAAACGCCAACAAACAAGTTGGTTCTAGTTGGCTGTTGGGTTTAGAATTTTATTAAAAATAACTGTCGTGCTCACACTGCCCCAACAAACACCAACAAACTCAAGAGTCAAGTAACACCATGTACACCTGACGCAACAGTTGTCGTATCGCGTCGAATCCAGTGTAGACATCGTCACTGATTATAATCAATAGAACCTCTATTGTATTTTGTCACGTTGCGCCGCGCCACTCGTGTCCGCTGTAAATGGTGTAAGTCTGATTGGGGATGAAACTGATGATCCTGTAACCACAATCAAAATTTTACTGTTATTAATGTCTTTGCGTGTCATTCTTCGCCTGAAAAGACGATGAATAAAATGAAAGAGGCCATGGGTAAAGCACGCTTTAAAGGATTAGTTCACCCAAATACGAAAATTCTGTCATTAATTACTTACCCTCATGTCCTTTCAAACCCATAAGTCCTTTGTTCATCTTTGGAACACAAATTAAGATATTTTCGACGAAAACTGAGAGCTGTCTAACCCTGCATAGACAGCAACACAACTGAAATGCTGTTTCCTACATTGTTGTGATTTGATCTGAACGGAAACAGTGTTTCGGCTTGACGCAGCTGAGATATTCTCCAAAATGTCACCAGGGTGAAGCAGAGGAAACAAATTGTTGAATAAAGTCGTTATTTTTTTTTCCTTTTGCGCACAAAAAGTTTTCTCGGCTGAACCACTGATGTCACATGGATTATTTTACAGATCTCCTTGCTACGTTTCTGGACTTGAGAACATTTCAGTTGTGTTGCTGTCTATGCAGGGTCAGAAAGCTCTCAGATTCCATCGAAAATATGTGTTCCAAAGATGAACAAAGGTCTTACGAGTTTGAAACGACATGAGGGTGAGTAATTAATGACAGAATTTTCATATTTGGGATAACTAACCCTTTAAGTGAAATATGCGCATCATCATGGCAACGGTTTGTGGCCACGTCAGATTACTTCAGTTTGTTGGAAAATCATTTCACACTGCTCAGACGTTCCACGACCCAACAAACACCGATTAAGCATGTTCAGTCGGGTGAAAACAAACTCCAACCAACACCAACAGATACCGACAGGGGTAACCCACTGATCCAACAAACTCCAACAGACTAGTTTGTTGGTGTTTATTGGCGTTTGTCTGTGCAGTGTGTATTGACCTTGTGAGGCACTCTTGGTTTCGGATCAGTGATGTAAGTGAAGCTCTTATTCTTCTGCGCAGGACTCTCCTCTCTTTGATCTCCTCAAACAGTCTCGTGAGGAAGGACCTGGTGAGCAAGCAGAGCCCCCCGCGACACTAAACCAACCCCTACATCACAACCACACCGCTGCTGACCTGTAAGTCATCCTTCAGAACTAGGACTGTGTAATTCTGAGCCACTCACAAAATCCTGTTTAAGAGGAAACCACGTCATATGTAAAAGAATCAGTTCCTGTACTAGTTACTTTTGATATTAGGGCTAGTTTAAATTGAGGAATCAGCTCTTTTGGGGTCAATTTCTACCACTACTCAGAGAATGCTGCACATGCAGCTGCTATGTCTAAAATTAATTTGGGTTAAAGAGGAAATGTTCCCCATTCTAACATAGGAATTCATTGCATAACCAGTGCATGGTAAAGCAAATTCAGTACAAGATTGTTCTGCCGGTGTGAACTCGCATCTGAATCAACATCATTAGCACGTCTCAAACATTAGGACCTTACCCTCAGCTTTTGACACAAAATGCCTCAACACCGATTAGCAAAAGGTTTAGCTTAAATCTTCATTTAGAAAGGGGATTAAAAATTTCCTTAGATTTCTAAATGATTTTATCATGTGATTTGACTTTTATTTTGAAGGGATTTTGTTTAATTGGTGTACATGAAGCTAAACAAAACAGTGAGCATGCAACTAGCAACACCAAGTCTGAATTTCAGGGAATGCATGCCATGAGTTGGTAAATATAAAAAAAAAATATTTATTTGAGTTTATTCTGATAATAAGAATGTTTCTGTGATTTTTGGGCCTATAATTTAGTTTTTTTTTATTCTTTCCTGCAAAGCTAGTTGTTGAAATAGCTGCTGTATAATTCAAAGTCAGATTAGTCATAGTTAAGACTATTGCTGCACTATAAGATTAATGCTAGTTTCGGGGACCTTTGCGTGAGGACGAAGTGGCGTCTTTTGACTAACAAACAGGGAACCAAAAGTCTTGCATTTTTTTTATGTTGCAAACAAGCTCATAGATTATTAGGCCCAGGTGCTGTGTGCACAAAGAGAACTTCTGTCTGTGAGTTGTGGTAAGTTTATGGTATACAAATGTCTCTCTAAAATGAGGTCAATCACTTGCATTTGGTCAGCCTTATACACTAGTTTTGTGTGATTCTGACGAACAGTTGACATTTCAGTTTATACAAATTCATATTGCATTAATATATACATACAGTAGACTGTAATCTGTTTTTAAAAAAAAAATTCAAGTGAGTAAGTTAGCCCCTTTGAAAACATGTTTCAAACAAATTATCCATGAGAAAACCAATATTTAAGTAATTTGCTGCTAATCTTCCCCTCCAGTGAGTTAACTCCCAAAAACCACTGACTGGATCAATGATCATAAGTTAAACTCAATGTCTGAATCAGTCTGCATTGTGAATGAATCATTCTTTTGAGCAGTTTTTTTTTTTATGAATCTGTTGATCTGATTCTAAAGCTAAATGTAAAGACAGAATGTTTTGTTCACCTTGTTGTAACAGATACTTAATGATTATTTTTAATAGTTACATTTGCATTCAGAACATAATGTGTGTGTTTTACATTGTTAATTTGTAATATTTCACAGTATTACTGTATTTTGCTGTGTTTTTGATTAAATAAATGAAGACTTATAAGACTTCAAAAATGTTAGAAAATCTCTCAAACATTTGAACAGTATTTTAACTACTGACATTCATTAGCGCTCTCATTTTTGTCTCCTTTTCATTAGCAAAATGTGAATGTGATGTGTTTAACCTTCTCACCTTGCTCAGGTATCTCTCTCCTGTTCGACCGAGCCGACAACCCCCGGCAACAGAGGCCGAGCCCCCCACACCAGGCACCAAAGCACTCCGTTCAAACTCTCTGAGCCTCTTCTACAAAAAATGTATGTTAAAGCAAAGTTTACATTCAAATGCAGTGAGTTCTGAAAAGAACATTTAAAGCTTTTTTGTTAGTTTATACACAAGCTCTATTAGCTTGCATTAATAGCATAGCGTTGGTTTTGCTCTCCTAAAACCAATTTATATATATATATATATATATATATATATATATATAATATATATATATATATATATATATATATATATAATATATATATTTTATATATATATATATATATATATATATATATATATATATATATTGCATACACACTTAAAGGGGTAGAAAATTAGCCCATAAATTACATCATTGGCGTATATGACTTTCTTCTTTCAGACGAATCCAGTCGGAGCACAAGCTAGATTAAAGTGATTATTATGTTTTGAATATGGATATTTTTCTTAGAAAGATGCATCGATTCGCTACAGGAGGCCTTTGTTCACCTCCCGGAGCCGTGTGAGGCACTTTTATTTTTATGGATGGGCACTTTTTATTTAACTTCTTTTGGACTGATGCATGCAACATCCGCTAAGTGCCATGAAAAAAGCTTGAAAGATCAAAGACAATTTTTAATATAACTCCGACTGGAGTGAATAATTTATGGGCTAATTGTCCTTTTTGGGTGAACTGACCCTTTAATAATAGGAAAATAATTTTTTTGTAATTAAACCTTTGTTTGTTTTTTCTGTTTTTCAGTGTACAGGATGGCCTACCTGCGACTGAAAACACTGTTCTCGCACCTGCTGACCTCACACCCGGAACTGGAGCCAATAATATGGACCTTGCTTCAGCACACCCTCCAGAATGAGTATGAATTAATGCGAGACAGACACTTAGACCAGGTACTACCAATAAATGATATAATAACCTGCATTTGCATTCTATTCGCTTTTCAGTTTATTCAATGTCATGTTTTAAAAACTTGACCCTTTCCTCCCTCTTTTCTTCAAAGTTGATTATGTCGGCTATGTATGCCATATGCAAGGTGAAGAACGTGGACCTGCGCTTCAAAACGATTGTGACCGCTTACAAAGAGATGCCTAATACTAATCAGGAGGTGAGAGTCAATCTGTCTTGTTCCATTTTAGATGATTTAATTCAGATGATCATTCAAATACAAAAAGAATGAATCTAAAGTGATTTTAACAAATGCTCAAGCCATCTTTCTCTTTATTTTTCCCGAATGTGTCAGACATTTAAGCGTGTGCTTATCAGAGAGGGACAGTACGACTCCATCATTGTTTTCTATAACCTGGTCTTCATGCAGAAGCTGAAGACTAACATTCTTCAGTATTCCTCTCCTCGGGTGAGGCGCTCACTTTTAGTATCTTTACTTGTATTATACTTCCCTCTAGTGGCCTGAAGTCAAGTTCAAATGAATGAAAGATTTCATAGCAACTTTTGGTTGACCTGAGGGTGTTTCTGTTTGACTCCCAGCCGCCGCCTCTGTCTCCCATTCCACGCATCCCCTGCAGCCCCTATAAAAACTCTCCTCTGCGGGTGCCTGGCAGCAATAACGTCTATGTCTCCCCTTTGAAAAGCAGCCGTATGTCCCCAGTGGTCATGACCCCACGGAGCAGGTCTGTGTTCACATCTCTCATCAGTTTTGGACACGTAATCTTTACACTTTAAATCCTGTATTGTCTTTTGACTAGATAACTTTCATCTTTTGCTATTATTTTGGGATGAGGCATGAGGTTGACTAATTTGTTTTTTGTATTAATTGTGCTGTATCTTTTCTTTTATGGTATCCTGGACAGAATTCTTATATCTATCGGCGAATCCTTTGGGGTTAGTGATGAAAAGCACTTATTTAATGTTCAATCCATTTTAAATATGTTAGACTTTCTATAAAAATCTCTCTCTTCGTCTCAACAGTCTGCAGACAAATTTCAGAAAATTAATGAGATGGTGAGCAGCACCGATTGGTCCCTCAAGAGGAGTCTGGGTGGAGGCTCGGCCCCAAAACCCCTGAAGAGATTACGCTTTGACATGGATGGGCAAGATGAAGCTGATGGAAGGTGGGATTTATGTTCTATTTTTTGTTTATTTAACTCTCCAAGTTTGAATCCAGTGACTCAATGAGAATGTCTGTTCATTTTTAGCAAATCGAGTGGCGAGTCAACACTGATCCAGAAGCTGGCTGAGATGAGTAAGTTTCCTACAACCTCCGTGCATGCCTATTGTCTAAACTGAGAGCTGGATTTCCCAGAACCACAAAGATACTCAAGCCATCATACTTCCTTCTGTCTGTATATATTTTCCTTTATGAGTCAGATGTTGGTTTTTATTATCTAGTGCAAATTATAGGTTGGTTGCATAATTAGTGTTACAGTACATGATTCCTCAGAAATCATTCTTATACAGTGGGGAAAACCTTCTGATTTTCTAAGTTTGCCCACTTACAAAGAAATGAAGGGTCTGTAATTTTTATGGTAGGTTTATTTTAACGGATAGAGACAGAATATCAACCAAAAAATCTGAAAAAACACATAATATAAAGTAGGGCTGGACAATAATTCAATATCAATATGTATCGCGATATAATTTTTTTCAATAACGGTGATATGGTTTTTAAACACATTTCCGATATTTCGATATACCAGTGTTCCCCATACATTGATTTATTTGTGGTGTTTGACTTCGTTGAATAAATATGAGCACTGCACGTTTCAAAATCAAAACACGTCGCGGGTGTTTTTCAGAAAAGTTTCGAAGGCATTTTAATTTTATCTGATAAAGAAGCGTTCGTAGGCGGAGCTGCTTTGATTATAGCCGTTACTGGAGAAACCGCTGGGTCTACCGCACTCACAGCGCCTCCTGCTGGCAGACAATCAGTTTGCATTTAAGCCCGGCTTCAGCAACATGCTTTTTTTTCCCCTGCAGCAACTCAAGAGCACTCTTCATACTCTTTATACTGACTAAAGCACATTTGTTTCAATCTATATCCAAAGTACTGCAAAAACAGTTAAATTTTGAAATATTTTTACTATTTAAAATAACTGTTTTATTTTAAAATGTAGTTTATTCCTGTGATCAAAGCTGAATTTTCAGCATCATTACTCCAGTCTTGACATGATCTTCAGAAATCATTCTATTATGCTGATTTGCTGATTATCAATATTTAAAAGAGTTGAGTACTTTTTTTCAGGATTCTTTGATGAATAGAAAGATCCAAAGATCAGCATTTTTTTTTTAAACATAAAGCTTTTGTAACATTACATTTTGATTACATTTGATTTGATTACACTATTCCATTCAAAAGCTTTGAGTCAGCATGATTTCTTTCTTTCTTTTGGAAAGAAATTATAAAAATTTTTATTTAGCAGAGATGCTTTAAATTGATCAAAAGTGATGATAAAGACATTTATAAAGTTACAAAATATTTCTATTTCAAATAAATCTTCTTCTTCTGAACTTTCTATTCATCAAGAAACCTGAAAAAAATTCTACTCAGCTGATTTCAACAAATTATTTTTGAGCAGCAAATCAGAATATAAGAAAAGAATGATTTCTGAACGATCATGTAATCAGAGTAATGATGCTAAAAATATAGCTTTGAAATCACAGGAATAAATTATATTTTCAAATATTTCCAAATATAAAACAGTTATTTTAAATAGTAAAAATATTTCAAAATGTTACTTTTGTTGCTGTATTTTGGATCAAATAAATGCAGGCTTGGTGAGCAGAAGAGAATTCTTTAAAAACATTAAAAATCTTACTGTTCAAAAACTTTTGACTGGTAGTATATATTAGCCTATAGTTTGAAGTTAAAGATATTAATTTTAATTAGGTGAGTCTAAAATGATTATTTAACAGTGATTTCACATTTATTGTTTGTATGAAGGCTAAATACAAAAAATAATGTTTTTTTTTTCCTAAAATATTAAATGGTTTTAAATGAGGTGTCAGACTTGGCAAATTCATTTTTCATAAGTTTATATACACAGACATCTGTTGTGGGCGTTCTTGGCAGTTTTTACGAGGCTTTTTATAGTGTTCATATCGATATCGGAATTATATCGTATCGACCGAAATTAAGAAATATATCGTGATATAAATTTTGGCCATATTGTCCAGCCCTAATATAAAGGTTAGAAATTATTTTGCAAATGCAAATAAAACAGTCTGAACAAAAACAGCCTGTCTGCTGAAAATAGACCCATATTTTTCCATTTGTAAATGTGAATTGGTGGATTGACAAGAATCTAATGCATTATAGAAATCTAAACAATTAAGTAAAATATATTTGTTATTTAATTAATGTAATGATTGATAATTGTTTAAATGAATATAATGTGGTATTTTATTTTATTTGTGCAGGTTTTCAAATAAGGTCTTAAAGTCTTAAATCTGATCTTAGAAATCCTGCAGGTTCCTTGTGAATTGTAGTGTACGTTAAAGAAGCACATGGTAATGCTTAGCTTTGAATAATCAGATTGATTCAATATTTCTGAAATGAAATGTACTTCAGCATATTTGATTATTTTACGTTTTATGTGAGAATTGATGGATGCAAACCAAAAGAAAATATTGTTTGTATGTCTGGCATCAGTGCAATAACAGCTTTACATCGTGTAACACTTCTAATTTGTTGAGCCACATTAGAAGCTGTTGTACAACAACAGAGACACACACACACACACACACCTGTGCGTCACTCTGCTAGAAAAAATAATCGCTTAAGTTCCTCATATTGATCTTGTTTTGGATGCATCCTGCTCTATATTTTTGCATTACTTCGCTTTTTTCTGCATTCTCACGCTCAAATAATGTGAAGTAGTCCTGCTGCACTATTAACTGGAAAGCAAAAACAGTTGTGCATTTTGGATTGCTTTATTGAGCAGTTTCCATAAAAAGGACTGGAACTATTGTATCGTATTATTATTATCATTATGTATTAATATATATTCTGCAAAAAAAAAATGTTTAAGATGATTAAGAATGATTTCTGAAGTGTCATGTGACATTGACTTTGTTTTACTATATTATTCATCAAATAAATGCAGTCTTGGTGAGCATCAGAGTTTTTCTTTTATAATTAAGAATGAAAAGAATCCCATATTTTCCAGTTGAATATTCAACAAATGGAATTTTTCTATTCTGTTTTATTACATTCAGATAGAAACATTGCAAAATACCGTAATCAAAAGGTGCAAGTCACTGTTATACTATAATTCAGCATCACGTTAAAGGCTATTGCTTGAACATTTCTTCTTGTTTCTTCAGGCTCGACACGTACTCGTATGCAGGAACAGAAACTGAAGGAGGAGTCTGTTAAAGAGCATCCAGAGCCCTAATAAATCCACTTTGTACTGCCTGAGGAAAACCACTCCACCATTGAAAGGGAAACATTCACATGCCTAGGTTTTGTTTTTACTACATTTTGGACTCCTCCTCCTGCACTGCATTTCCTGAAATAGCACAGGTGCTGTTTCTGTGTTATTTCATTTTAGTTTGTTTTAACCTTATGAGGGTCCATGAAGGATGTTTTATTCTTTTAGTAAATGACATGACGCATACCTCATTTTTTGGGATAGTTTTTTTTTTTTCCATTCATTTTAGAGTTGCCTACTTTTCCTTATTGCTGAACATGAAACTGTGATTTACACAGGGTTTAAGATAAAATTTTACAACAGTGTTTCCTTTAATCATGTATTGTGAAGGCCTTTTGCAGATTTGAACCCTGTTGGTGGCCTTTCTTATTTCTTTGAGGACCCCCTGTTTTGCGTGATAGAAGTAAATGGATTTAATTTTGAAACTGTATTATAAATTTGTTGCCGTTTAAGCATTACTATGTTTTTAGTATGTGATTGTTGTGTAAGTGGATGTCCTTTGTCAGCACAGGCAGTCATCTGTCTGACCTTTTTACGTTCTTCCTGGACTGCGTTATTGTTTTTGCTGTTGGATTTTAAGACTGTTTTAGAGCTTTTGTTACTAATATTCAAAAAAAATTATGTTATACCTCAAATGTTTTTTTTGTTTGTTTTTTTTTAATTATGTAATGCCTCAAAAGTTTAACAACTGATTTGTTTGTTAAAGAATAATTAAATGTGTCCTGTTTTGATTCAAGGAAGACAGTGGCACCTTTACCTGCCTACTGTTGCCACAAACTGAGACTGTAGCCATAGCACATGGTGCTAAAATGATAAATCACACTTGTTTTTTTTTTTTTATGTTTGTTTTTTTGATGAACTGTTTAGGCAAGCGTTGGCAGATATATTGCCTACCGGAATGCTGTTTGTCAGGAAATGACGTTTGCAAATGTCTTGCTTGCATTAGTTGTATTTAAAGTTCAGAGAATAATCTCTTGGTGTCTTGTTTTTTTAGAAACTTGATCATTTTTACTTGAAATCTTTTTTCATCCATGCTTCCCAATAGTTGTGAAATCACTTATTTCTTAAGTAGATTACTGTTTTGAAATGATCATGACTCAAATACTGGAACAGGTCTATACATGAAGGCAGAAGATGAAATTCAATGCCGTTTATTCATTCAAATTCCCCATCACGTCATTTATGGTTTTTTGTGCTGCTCTCATTATAGCATAGATGCTCACAAAGGCTCTGCTTTGTCAGCAGTGGGTTCTTTTAAAAGGTTATCAGTACATCATCACCTCAGAAGTGCTTGTGCTTGTGAAAGGTTAGTGCAGCATAACTAGGTTAAATTCCATATTACATGAAGGAACGAATAAGGGGGACAGTAAAATGCACATCTGCATATACTGTTGTGGTTTAAAGCTGACATGCACAACTCAAAGTAACCAGTGTTTCGTTTTGCACCTAAATGGCTTCTCTCACTTAACTCATAATGATAAGCTTTGGACTTTGGACCTTTTATATATGCTGTTTGTCAAGACATATTATTCAAAACACTTATGTACAGCAGTTGAAAGAACTGCCATACTGAACAATGCAAGTAGAAGGCTGGCTGTTGTTATAGAAGGAAATGAATCAATCCTTTTGAACATTAAAGTGATGATGGGGAGGCCGGTCTTGGGACATCCTCCTCCTACTGTGTTTTCTACCTCATACCTCCTCTAGTAGTTGGCAATGCTGTTCTGGTTTGGGTAGTGATAAAGCTGTCTGTGCTTTTGGACAACCTGCTTTCACCTCTTCACACTGCAGAAAAGGTAACATGTCTTTTACAGTTTGCTGTTAAATATATATAATGTGTCTTGTTAACTTTAAATTACAGGTGTCGTAATTGTTCAAAACCATTCAGCTTTGTGTTAACATGGTATGTGGCCACTATTGAGATAAATATTTATTTTTAATAAGACTCTTTACTAACTGGGATTGTGATGGAGATCGTTCACACTAGACTAGAAAAGCCTGTTTTCAGAACCGCTTTTAATAGTAAAAGTAAATTAAAGTGTGAACTGCAAATGGTACATAGCGTAAAACTTCCAGTAAGAATGCAAAGCATTTGCACTCTTAATAATAAAAGACTCTAAAAGGGGGTTTTCAGAGTCAAGCTAAATAAAACAACCGTTTTTGAGTTCCTCAAATAACCTTTCTGTGAACATTTGTTAAAATAACAGTTTTTTCTTTGTGTGAAGAATGTTATAAGAATATGTAGAACCTTTTTCCCACTAAAAGGAACCTATTGTGGAAGGTTCTGTGGATGTTAAAGGTTCTTTGGGGAACCATTGATGTCAACAAAAAAACAATAGTTTTTAAGTGTCTATATGGTCATGCTAAGGTAAGGCAGAGTTAGGGATGAGGTATAGTTCAACCAAAAAAATTGCTTGCTTTCATCTTTGAAAAAAAAAGATATTCTGAAAAGTAAGTTGCTGGGGGGGGGGGGGGTTATTTTTCCATCCACGCAATGAAAGTCGGTTGGGTCTAGTTTTGTTTTGAACCCCACTGACTTTGATCGTATGGGCCAATACATTTTTCAAAATACCTTTTGTGTTCAAAAAGAATGTTAGGTTTGTAACAACATAATGGTAATCTATCTCTTTAAGAACTGTTCTGTTGCTTGTTTTAAATCACTAAAACTAACTTAAATCTTTCTCCAGGGAAGGACATGAATGCGTCATTTCCAGAGCTCAGGGAAAACATCACCTGTTTTAGCTCCAACAGCACTGATTACTTCAAACGGCAAGTGTATCCTGTAGCATACATACTCTTTTTTGTCCTGGGACTTGTCGGTCACTCTTTATCTGTCTGCGTCTTCTTCAGCCAATGGAGGACCCAGAAGAGTTTCACTCCAGTCAGCTTGTTAATGGTGAACCTGTTAGTATCAGACCTCATGCTGGTGTCCTCTCTGCCCCTGAGGGTCTCATACTACATACTGAACTCAAACTGGATTTTTGGTCACGTCACCTGTAAATTAATCTCATATGTGTTTTATCTGAATATGTACAGCTCTGTGTATTTCCTAGTGGCCCTGAACATCTTGCGTTACTTGGCGCTGGTGCGTCCGTACCTGTACATACGCGTACAGACGCACTACGTTGCAGGTATCGTGTGTGCTCTCATTTGGCTCTTTATGGGTTTGGCATGCAGTCCACTGTTGTTCACTAAGAAAAAGCATCAAGAAGAAGGCCGTTTTCGATGTTTGGAGCTGGCGGAGGACAACGTGGACCAATTGCTCCTCATCAACAACGTTACGTTTCCAGTGGGCTTTGTGTTGCCTTTGGTGATTGTTCTTTTCTGCTCGGTCTTGGTTGCAAAGAACCTTCTGAGGCCTAGTCCTGCACTCGGTAGGACCAGACCTTGCAGGAAGAAGGCTTGCGCTCTGGTCATCATCAGCCTTGGGATCTTTCTGGTGTGCTTTATGCCATATCACATAGTGCGGACAATCTTCTTAACAACTGAGAAGCGTGTCCAGATGAATGGATACAAAGACTCGTGTGAATCTATTTTGGTAGTCCGTAAGGCTGCCGTCGTAGCGCATTGCTTGTGCACGGCTAACAGTTGTCTGGACCCTATTCTCTTCTTCTTCGTTGGGGAAAATTCCCGATCATTCTTCGCTAAATGGACAGGAGGAAGAAAAACCAGCACTTGTGCTGCAGGGAGAAATCTACAGCAGGAAGAGTTACGGGTTTTGCAGAACTGAATGGAAAATGGTTCAAATCAGATCAACAATGAACAGACCAGAAGTACAAACAAAGAACAAACAAGAAGTACCTCATTCTTCTGTGTACTTCATAAATAGATGCACAAAAAGGTCACGTTTTACTGATAGGCCTTTAGAGGTATTTACACTGATGGTGATTAAAGGAATATTCTGGGTTCATTATAAATTAAACTCAACAAAATTTTTATTCCTGCAAATTAATTTTGACTGATACCTATTTTTCTTTAAAAAAAAAAAAATTGCAATGGCGCAGTTACGAAGAAACTGAATGGGACTAATTTATAAACATTAAAATAGGCTACTCCCTGTTTTTAGTATAGCCACAAGACTCAAGTAAAATGCGTGTTATGATTTTAGTGTAGAAAAATACTAACCAATTTTATAACTTTGTCACGATGAGACAACAGCTATACAGCTCAAATAGTTTTTAATAGAAGACGAATGCCTGGTTTCACAGACAAAGCTTAAGTCTAGTCCCAGACTAAAATGCATATTTGAGCTGCCATAACTGAAAGCTTGCACTGACACACCTTAAAATATATCAGTCCCATTGATTTGTATCAAGATGGATGCCAGTAATGTTTTTTTCCTATGTAGGGCACATTTAAAAAATAAATAAATGTTCTAATTTAACGGAGGCCTAATCCTGGCTTAGTCTAAGACCTGTCTGTGGAACCAGGCAAATAAGTGCTTTTATAAAATTTAAAGGATCACAAAGTCTCCATAAATTGGCCCCACTTACTAATATAATAATGGTGAGTTCAACTAATGTCGGATATATTGAATGGTGTTGATTGAGCTTGTAATGAACCCGATATGTAAGTAACTGTTCTCTTCCTCAGTTCCAATATCCAATGAATACAGGTCGCGGTGTCCTGACATTCTATTCTACCGGTCAGATTTTCTTACCTGGGTTTACTGTGCATGCGCACATCAATATTGCGTCCTTTTTCTCACGCTAAGCAACATTTAATGTATCTGCATTACTGTAAGGGTAGGTTTAGGGTTAGGATAGGTGTAGAATTTAATAAAACACAATTATAAAAAAATTGTGAAAAAATTATTTATTGCTCGTTTCACTGCAGCTGTATCCCTTCTAGCTTCAACCGCGAATATAACACATAATTACTGTATTTGTATTACTGCTGCTCACTTGCATGAAGTTACCTTTGCTCAGCTTTGTAGCTTAGCCAGTGATTGCATTCTCTGACAATCACCTGCTCTCTGAAACTGAATGACTGCAAGGTTTTTTTTTTACTCTAAATAACTTTTAGTGCAAACACCACTTCAGTATTATGGTGTTTAATGTTAATCATGCTAATATTTAGCCTGTGCTGTTGCACCCATATGTGTGTACTATAGCATGTATTATGTTTTCAGTGTATATTTTCAATTAAAATTGTTTGTCCTGTACTGAAGGTCTCACTTCTCTCTGTGCATCTATGGCACGTGTCTGCAGAGTCCCATGTTAAATTCTGCGCAATCAGGAAGCAAAAGTAATGCAAGCAAAGCATGTGGCTTTATGCATTCACCTGCTTTTCACAGCTCTCCTTGTCGCCACATTAAAACTGCGCACTTTCCTCTTTTTAGGTTGCCATACTGACACACTTTTGTTATGTGGTAGCCTAGATATCCGCCGGGTTTTTTTTTATTTTGTATTTCTTTTCATCAGATTCATACGCGGAAGGTCGGTTTTTTGTGGTGAATATCACTTTATCTTCATCAAATCTGCACATCCTTCCACTGTTTATTTTG
Source organism: allo-octoploid hybrid of Carassius auratus x Cyprinus carpio (assembly GCA_024542945.1). Lineage (NCBI taxonomy): Eukaryota > Metazoa > Chordata > Actinopteri > Cypriniformes > allo-octoploid hybrid of Carassius auratus x Cyprinus carpio. The sequence continues at coordinate 9,680,577 of CM045068.1, read as the reverse complement.
GGGCGGGGTTGTTCATAGTTACAATATGTTAAATGTCATGGTCACTGGTCAGATTTGTTTATAAGCATGCATCCCATGCATATTGCAGTACTTTTTAAAAAAAAAAAATTATTTAAAGATTCAATGCTTAAAGAGAGAAAATGTCAAGATAACTGTTTCCACAGCAATTATGTTTTGTTTATACATAAACATTGAACGGTCTGTAATAAAATACTGCTTCCTCTTTCATTTCATCCATAAATGGAAGTAATATCACTTGTTCTGTCACTAAAACTCCTCCCATTATAGTGCATACTGCGCAACCTTACTGAAGCACATTAGAAACGTCCTCTGCATCAACACAGCTTGTGCCTCAAAGTCTTGTGAGCTACGGACTTGGATTGCGTTTTTAGCACTTTAGAGCAATTTTGGCAAAATTAAAATAATAAAATTGATTTAAGTGTTTAAATTAATAATTGATATGAGAAATATTGATATAATGTGGATGTTAACAGACCAACTTTAAACACTCTTAATTGTAACTACAGGTATATTCAGGCATTTGTTTTAGTTTTTGTTTTCATTTAACCTATTCATCCCAGCAGTACCAGTGGTTTTGCATTTTATATTGATCTGTTGGCCTGTATGTAAGAAATGTTTGCTAACCTCTGGCGCTGCAATGAAGCCGTTTCTTTTATTACACACTTGTAAATCCACACTCTGCACTATGCTGTTAACGCACTTTTGTTATATGTTTTGTCATTTTAAAGGAGTCTTATGGTGCTGCTAAAAATAACATTTTGTGTATTTGGTGTAATGAAATGTGTTTATGCGGTTTAAGGTTAAAAAACACTTTATTTTCCACATACTGTACATTATTGTTTATCCTCTATGTCCCGCCTTCTGAAACGCGTCGATTTTCACAAGGCTCATCTCTCTGAAAAGCGAGGTGTGTAGAACAGTGGCTGTGTTTAAAGACTTGGCACTTAATCTGGACTGAAAGACTGAAGGAACTTAGTCTGGACTGAGGGTCTCTGGAGTATGGTTGTAATGTAATGACAATGACTGTTGTTAATGTTTTTGTTTTTTTTTTTTTTTTTTTGTGTGTGTTTTACTGTTATCTTCTACAAGCATTTAATAAAAAAAAAAAAAAAGCGAGGTGTGCTGTGATTGGCCAGCTATCTAGCGCGTTGTGATTGGCCGAATGCCTCAAGCGTGTGACGGAAATGTTACACCTCTTAACATGCATTTCATTAGCTCTGTACTTGTACTCTGCATAATGACAATAAAGTTGAATCTAATCAAATATTGTGAAGCCTTGTCTGGACGGAGCGACGACACAAAAACATAAAACCCATTATAAATGTGACATAAACATGATTTCTAGTCGTGTTTTCTTTCGGAAGGCAAAAACAAAGTAGTTTCGCTTTCTTAACAAAACAGCATCACACACCTTGAGTGAGCAGAGGCCTAGAGTGAGCCGTGGCCGGCTTGAGGCGGATTCTACGAAGGAGCGTACCTTGTGCTTGAAGCAACCACAAGTGACGACCCCGGGCTGGACGGCGCTTCGTCCACGGTGAAAGCCGATGCAGCGATCCACAGTGCAAAATTGTGGTATTTCCTCAGCGACCAGCACGGATCAGCCCCAGGCATGATGAAGCGGATATCGTCCTCTTTTGGAAGGCCAAACAAAGTAGTTTTGCTTTCACAGTGAAACACACAGCGTCTATATACAACATGGCGGTGGCGGCAACAACAATACTACAATGAGAATAAAAGGTACGCCACCTTTCTTTGCATGAACATCTGGGCGGCGTTATGTAAATATTCCTACATACTGATGTAGATATTGTGGGGGCGTGTTAGAACGAACCGTTTCAGGGGGGCGTGGACTAGTCTCAAGTTTTATAAAGAATATCTCTTTGGATTTGAGACTTTAGTCTTTGCAACTTCACAGATCTTCTTTATTCACCGAGAGCTTGTAACACTCCAAAGAGAAAGGAAAATTTGAAATCACATCATATGACCCCTTTAAGTTATTTTGAGGCCCCCTTATTGAGAACCACTGTGGTAGGCTGTATTGTACTTTTTTTTTTTTTTAGTTTTTTTTAGATGTACTTTTACACTTTATTAAATGTCTTGAGCTTTGAAAAAACAAAAAACGAATGTATCATTGATGGTGGTACTAGTTATAGTTTTGTCCATATGGCTTGTCATGTGATGTAAATATGGCTGCGCCCATGAGGGGGCGACCTGCCCAATGTAGAATAAATCGGCAGTTTCTAGAAAACAGATGTCTAGAGTCTTCATGACATTAACGGTTTTAATTATATTGATCAAAAGTGCTGTTCTTTGTGAGAAACATTTCTGCAAAAAATCACCTTGGTAATAACGGTATTTCATTTTCAGCACAGAGTTTTCAATGAGTAGTTTCTGTAATCTACATAAATACGCACGAAACTACAGGTCATTTCGCTGCAGTATGGCAACAGCTTTTTAGTAGAGTATGGCACAATCTTTTGACCATGGAAATGTTGTAAGAGTCAGACCTAAATATAACTAACGACCACCCTCTTGACTTAAGAGATCGCGCGCGCACACTGCGCTCGTGTGAGGAAAGAGAGCGCGCGTTCCTTCAGCAAGTGTCACACCAAAACAGCTACAAGAAGTTGAGAACACGCCAACAGCCGTGGAAGATGGAGGTATGGAATCATTTACTGTGCTTGCGCTTCAAACTCTTTGTTGTTGCAATTTCCTATACTGCTCTTCATACGTTGTCTGCTGTAGAGTAAACAAAAACTTGTTGCATTTCAGTCCATGAGATACAACGAGATGATTCAAGATGGCAAAGCATCAATCTTTACAGACGTCATTTTTGACGAGTCTGTTTTGATTAGACACTGCGTTCCAAAATTATAGTGAAAAGCTTGTTTTGATTTTTTTTTTTTATAGAATAATTTTTCATTACAAATGATACTGAGTATTTTTTAAATATTTAACATTTAAATATTTTTGTATTGGTTTGTCCCTTTGCTTTAATGCCAACAGCACTAAAGCTGCATTAACTCCACACTTTTGTGTAAAACTTTACGATTGTTAGCTTAAATTGTTAAATATGCCTTATTCTTTTTACATCATAGCATTTTTTAAATCCTATAACTTTTATTTCCAGATTCAGGTTACATTTTGTATCTCAGTTTTTGTGCGCTCAGACTTTTTGACCCCGCTGTATGCATAATATATTTATACATTATATAGTTTTTAATTTAACATACATGTTTGGGTTAAATTAGTTATTGTTTGTTTAACCTTTTTAATGCATAGTGTTTTTTAGGCAAATTAATTAGGCTTTAAAATATGTGTGCTGTCAAGGTTAAGAGATGATAATGGTTTCCACAAAATAACACTCTTGGCAGTGTCATATGTGAGTTTGGAGTCAGTGGGTAAAAGATGAATAAAGCATAACTGTGGCTATGTAATTCACATGGGCCAAGCCACCTGTAAACCTCCATCGATCATAATTCACATAACCTCGCAGAGGCTACTATCATCACTAGCGGTTTTATTGTTGTGTTTGTGCCATTGACTCTTCTAATTGTGTTTGACCAGTGAATCCTGTTGCTTTGACACTGCCTCCCTTACAAGTCTCGAGTTACAAAAAAAGCATAAGTGGAATGACAGCCAGCTAACTGACACAGGAAGTGGTGTAACCTCATTTGTATGACACATTAAAATGGCAGGGTTGGATGGTGGACCCAAAATGCTTGAGTTTGTAGGTGCATGTAGTATGCTTTTGTTTGCAGATTTTTGACAACTGATTCCAGCATACAGTTTGTGATTAATTGAGTGGTTGAATGCGCGAATCACTTTTTTTCTATCAGTGAATATTTTGAGTGCAACAACTGGCACACAAGTAGACAACCTTTTTGAAGAGCTTTGACAACTTGGAAATCTTGAGTGCAGCTTTAGTGACCTTTAGGCAAATTATGTGATTTTTTTTTCCATAGGTTTCTGTGTGTGTGTGTGTGTTTTTTTTTGGTTTTTTTTTTTTTTTACTATGTGTCCTATATTGCCTCTGTATATTATGTTCCATGAAAGCTGCCATATATCATTTAGTAGCTTTGCAAATATAACAATAATAAATAACTATATTATTTTAATAAAATTTCTGAATATCAATGAAGTGATTGTTTGAGTTGGACATACCAAAATAAATTCAACAGTTAATTTGGTTTAAAAATGTTTTTTCATGGATGTTTCAAGAAGTTATTTGACTAACAAATTATATTTTAAAGATATACCTTTTGTAAAATTTCAGTCAAAATATACGAAAATGGAGAAATTCAACTGATCGGTTTCAAGAACTACAATTATTGCACATTCCATATCAGTATTTGTAATTCATCCTCATGTGAAAAATGTGCTATGCAATTCTTTTGCAACTTTTTTGTTCATGCAAAGGAGTCAACAACTGGAAACATTAACAAAGTCGCTCATCAACATTATTGTGTGCTATAATTGTTGCTGTATCATGTTAGATGTTTGTTATAATTACTGATCATGCAGACTGAGCCAACAGTGTGGCGTTACACAATATTATAGCAGAATTATTAAAACTAAATTTAATGTGCTGCTGCTTCTTGGGAAGTGACAGTATGACATACAAAACACCTGACTGTGTATGTGCTTTTAATGCATGTCTGTTTTACAGCTTTGTGTTCGGTCATATTGACCCTCAGAGCACTGTACCGTGTGGACTTCTGGATATTTAAGTTGATTATCTCCTGAATGTCAGCTATGTGAGCATGCGGGTCAGTGTCAGTCCCACCTCGGCAGCTGTTAGGGCAACGGCCCTCTCTTGTCTGAGCTGTGCACAACCACACAGTGTGCTCATAGATGAGACAGAGAGATTTGGAGAAAGGAAATGTTATTGCAACACTATTAACTGACTACAGCAAGCTTCCCTCCCAAAAGGCTTGTATATTTGGTTCGTTCTTTGTACTTAATAGTGTTTTGTGCATTTAGGAGAGCAATCATTCATTACCTCATAAAGAACTTGCTTAACTTTGTGCTGGGAGCTTGTGAGAGCATATGGGTGTGAACTTGTCAAAAAATTCAGGGACATGACTTCATTTGGAGTATTAGCAAGTGATGTAAATGTTCAGTGCAGGACACAATGTCCATGTCTTTTCTATGACATGATTCAAAGCAGTTGTTTGGTTCATAGTTGTGTCACTGTCAGGTAACTGTCCATTCCAACCAAACAGACCTTTCAGATGTCAGATAATGCCAAGTGGAGACAGGTTGTCCATCACAGGAAGTGGATGTCTGTGCTGTAGATGGAGTCATTACACACTCCTGGAACGCTGTGTGATTGATTCAATACCTGGACCCTGATGGGATCTGGGTGTGAGGTGGAGTCCGTCATCATTACTCACTGACTCACACCAGAGTGTTTTGCGAAGGCTCGACTTTTCCAGCACATCATCCACTCCAAATATTCCGAGCCAGAACATGATGTCATAGTACTGTTGCACTTCTGGATAGAGATCACTCTAGAAGAACCTGATTGTCTGTGAACTCTGTTGCCTTTAGTAAAGAAATAGTGACTTAGGCTATAAACATACTCTATACATGTGTCTGAAAATATGTGGTCTTTTTGCAACATTGCATTATTGTGGGTGTAACAAACTATAAACGTCTGTGCCATTAACCAAAAGTGTTATCCAGGTCACTAGCTTTATACATATAGACATTTAGCTAACTTTAACTAAAGAGGTCAAGGTTTGGCTAGTTAGCATGACACAGCTAGCCCCTACTGGTAGATCTTTTTCTATTGACTGCTATTTAAAAGTTGCTGTGTATTCTGATTAAATAAAAAAAATTGCAAGGAAATATAAATTGTAAATGTTATAGATGTTTTGACCTCTAATTTGCCCAGTAAAAAATAATTCTTTATACTAATGCCCACTGTGAGAAGCCCCTTGCAGCAATGCAGTGCGTATCTCTATATTATAACCTGGATTCTGAAATGTTTTGAAAATCAAGGATACATAAGTCGAGTCTATGTAGGTAGAAGTGTCTGTGATCACATCCTTCTGTAGAACATGTTTTGGGTCTTAGAATGGAAAGTCTCTGTCTGTCCTTCCTGTGCATCCTTTCTCATTCAGAATCATGGCTGCTTCCTCATGTCCTTCAACACTTTGACATACAACAGATTCTTTGTGGGACATTAATAAGATTCTTTTTTCTTTCCCCCGCTGCCTGGGTCACAGTCAGCAGTGTGTACTGGTGGACTTCTTAAATGAGGAGCATGTTTGGGGTGTATGGGGTGGAACAACATGCAAAACACCATTTGTTAATATCATACTTTTGTATGGTTATATTAATATAGTATTTATAAAATCCAGGTCACATCAAAGGCTCCCTCTGTTAAAAAGTTTAGGGTCAGTAAGATTTTTAATTTTTAAGAAAAGTATTTTATGCTGCATTTATTTGATCAAAAATGCAGTAAAAACAGTAATACTGTATATATTAAGATTATTATTATTGCATTTTTTTTTAAAAAAAAGTTTTTTTTCTTATTTATTTGAATATATCTTAAAGTGTAATTTATTACTGCACTGGCAAAGCTGAATTTTCACCAATATTACAATAATTAAGCATATATTTCCTGTTGCTTTAATATGTAATTAATAACTGTTACAAACTGAAATTGGGGCTTTGGCTTTTGTGAAGTGTTACTAGAAATTAATTTCTTTAATGACAATGAGTTATTAAATTATTTTATTAAATTATTTGTCTTATTTTCATTGCTTCTGACAAAATGCCCTGCCTGAAGCAGTTGAAGAGGAAGCACAGACAAAATACCCCTGAGTCCCCCTAAAAGTTTTTTTTTTTTTTTACACATAATTGCTCCCACACTCCTGATGGCCTTATGCTTGATGAGCTGATTCTAGCTCCAGCAGTGCAGCTAAAAAGCGAGTATGTCATCATGATCATGCCTCTGTTTTGGAGATGAAGAAAGGCTCATGCTGAATTGATTATGTTTGTTGCTTTGTTTACTCACCCTGTGTCATCTGACTGCTGCCAACTCTTGTAAAGATAAAGTAAGCTTTGGAATGAATCTATCTATCTATTAAGGTAGTAAAATTGTTGGAGAAACTATTAGTGGCGATTGCAGCAGTGATGTCATCTTCAGGGGTCATCTCTGCAGGTGTGTGTTAAATGTGTGCAAAGGCACTGCTGTGGGACACACACAGACACACACCCTTAACCACCCATACATAGTAACACACACACAAATGTTGTAAATCTCACCACCCACTGGGTCTCAAGGGATGAGCTGCCCACACCCTGCCTTAAATGAGTAGTAATGAGCTCAATGCCCTGTACTTAACATGTGAGCATGAGCATTAAATCTTTTAAAAGTAAAAACAACACCATTTGTCATTTATGTTTACTCACCCTTGGGCAATTCAAGTTGTAGGTGTCTTTCTTTCTTCAGTAGAACTGTAAAGAAAAATTTTAGATAAACCCAAAGTCCTTGGTGATCTATAATATTATAAAGTCCATGGGAACCATCACTTGGATTAAAGTGAGCAACAACAGTGTCAGTTCACATACGTGTACGTCATTAGCATGAGCTTTTTTTTTTTTTTTTCATATTATGTTCACATGGACCATGGTTTTAGCTAAATATCTTTACTGTTTTACTGAAGAAAGAAAGTCACCTACATATTGGATGGCCTGAGGGTTACTATATTAAGAGCAAATTTTCAGTTTTGGGTAAAATATACCTTTCTCTGTAAAAATATTCTCACAGAGTAGAGCAGAAATACAAGCTAACAATGCCGTTTTATGTTTATATTTGCATAATATCTACTGCAATACCATTTTTACTTGTTCCTTTGGCTCAGTGGTAGAGCATTGCGTTAGCAGTGCAAAAGGTCGTGGGTTCAGTTCCCAGGGAACACACATACTGGTAAAAAAAAATGTGTAGCCTGAATGCACTGTAAGTCGCTTTTCTGCTAAATGCAAAAATGTAAATGTACTTGCTGATTCTTCAAAAATCTGATTATAGAGGGGAACTGGATGAAGGAAATAAGTGTTTTCTCAGTTGCTGTTGTCAGAAATGCCAAGCATGCTGTGTTATGTTGCATTTCAGGCATGGGAGCTCTGTTATGGGAGCGGTTCAGTCTCTGGGGCAGGTCCTCATCATCTTCCCATGTTGTTTTTGGCAGTTAGCATAAATTTGTCAATTTGTCAGTGACACTGAGAATTTCTGTGAATGTTTCTTGGGGGTCACACTGGAGAATGTTTTCTCAGGCTGGAGTTTGAAGTGAGCTGGGTGACAAAATGCATGCCTAGCTGCATGATATGGTCTAAACTGCTTGAATATGTTTCTGTTATGAGTAATTTCTACTCGGAAACATAGAATATCAAAATCTGAGGGTTGCACTGATATATCAGTGAAATGCCTAAATTTAAATTAGCAACAAGCTATTTCACAGAACAAGCTTTTTTTCTGTCCATCTTGGGCACTAAATACGGCAAATGATGTCATGTTGGAATGCTTTTTATCTTAAAGAGGACTGGATTTAGTGGAGCTGGAACACATGGGCAGCAGACACAGGCAGGACTGAGAGCAGCGCAGACAGAAAGAGGCTGGGCAATTTTTTTTTTTTTTTTAAATAGAGGCCTGAATGCATCAAGGTACCAGGTATATACTAGGTCTTACTTGGCTATTTTAATAAGTACCGTACCCTTTTTTTTTTGTTGTTGTTTTTTTTGTTATGAGAGGCTACCAGGCTCTCATAGACACCAAAGCAAGCCGTTTTAAAAAAAAAATTGTAGTTCTGTGTTAGCTTGACATATTTGAGTGTAGAAGAGGTTCAAATCCCAACCTAATATGTTTACATATTAAAAGTAAATTAAAACATTAATTTAATTAAACTTAATATTGAGTAACATACATGTCTGTTTTTACTTTACTTTTACTTTTACTTTTAAAGAATTGCACATCTCTGAGCTACATACAGTAGACAGTGTTTCATTTCTGGATGAATCAGTGTTTTTGAATCAGCTGGGTCATTATATCAGTTGTTTTTGAATCATTAAATCAGTTGAGCGAATGATTCAATGACCCACTCATACAATAGTCTTTTGTTTTGTTCCAAGATGAAACTGGGTTTTTGAACAAATCGTTTGAGCAAATAATTAAATGACTCATTCATAAAGACAGTCACTTGTTGCAATCTACTAAGTCTTAACTAATTGTGCATATATAATAATAAAGTGTATAATAAATAAAACATAATATTTAAAAAAGATAATTGCGACAGCCATTGATCATCATGCATTTTCAATTAATGGAAAAGAGTAGCTTCAACATTTTAGGATGATGACAACAAATTTTCTGTTTTAAATAAACATTGTTGTCCCTGCAAACTGTGCAACTTAGTTCAATCATAAAGTTGCATTCATAATAGCTTTGCTGGTTTGAATAGAAATTACGCTTCTGATTTTAAGCTCTTGGCTTGCTCAAGCACCCTTCCTGTTTTTGACTTGTCTTATATACTTCAGTTTATCTTAAGTTGCCTCATCGTTGTATAACCAACATCCTGTAAGATATAGAGTGAATAGACTGTTGGAGGGTTCCCACAAAGCTCTGAGACTGAACGCCTTGACAACAAACAGTTTCAGGGCCTCAGCCCTAAAATACCACATTCTGCAATCACTTTTGAGAAAGCAGCACTGGTTTCTCTTCACTGATAGTGAGTGTGTTAATGGTCATAGACGGGGGCCTGTGGATGGAAGAGCCTGAGACAGGGATGATAACAGCGGGCTGAAGTCACACCCGACTGAGCCCACGTCCCCATGAGGCCAGTTGCATGGCTCAAAAAGCACTTTCTCAAAGATTTCTCTTTGAAATACGCTCTTTTCATCACTGTGCTCAAAAGAGCATTCACAACTCTTGTGGTTTCCTGTGGAGAAAAACAAGACACTTTCTCAGCCTCACTGTGGAAGTCAGCATTACACACCTAATGGCTTGTAATTAGAAATATTTTCTAGAAGCTTAAAAAGTCAAAGCTGGACTAAAATTCTCAAATAGAGGGTGTTGCTTTTCCCTTTGCAATATTATGTGTTTTTTTATTTATAAATTTTTAAGAAAATGTGTTACATATAAAGGTGGGAGGTGTTTTACAGTTAAGAAAATGATTTTAAAGTGCTTTTTAAAGTGCTTTGCCAAGTATTGTAATGCCAAAGATTAAAGGCTTTTCTCATTCATACACTAACATTTTTGTATTTTTTTAGGAGCATTCTGTTGTAAAAAAGCGCTCGGTGGCTGAACTAGCTGGAAAATTCAGTAGTCCAATATCCCACATGACAGACGCTGAAGTGGTGAGGTTTCATATTATCCAAATATGATCACATCCTCTCTGCTTTCGCACTTGAACTTCCTAATTTGTCCCATGTACTTTCTTCTGGACTTTAAAAAAGTCATCTTTTTTTCCCCTGCGTTTGCTTGTAGTTTATCATTTTGTTTCCAATCTTCAGCTTTTCTGCTATCTTTTTTTCCTAATTTCCTTTAAAAAACAGTTAACCATTAGTTTAGTGTGGATAAAAACTTAAGCAAAAAAAAAAAAAAAAAAAACTCAAATGATAAAATAAAAGACAATGACATTAAAATTGGAAAGTGAGTTTATTTATCCATAGCAAAAGAATCAATGTACTGTATGTATATTAAGAACTCTATATTGCAGTATAGCATAACATTAAAGGTTTAGTTCATCCAAAAATGAAAATTAGCCCATAAATTACTCACCCCAGAGGCATCCTAGGTGTATATGACTTTCTTCTTTCAGACGAATCTAGTCGGAGTTATAGTCCTGGCTATTCCAAGCTCTATCATTGCACTCAGCAGGTGTTGCAGTGCTTCAGTCCAAAAGAAGTAAAATAAAAAGTGTCCATCCATGAAAAAGTGTCTCACACGGCTCCGGGGGGGTGAATCGATGCCTTTTTGTAAAATGGATATTTTTTTTTTACAAAAAGGCATCTATTCGCTACAGGAGGCCTTTGTTCACCCCCCGGAGGTGTGTGAGACAGTTTTTTTTAATGGATGGGCGCTTTTTATTTCACTTCTTTTGGACTGAAGCACTGCAACGATAAAGCTTGGAATAGCCAGGACAATTTTTAATATAACTCCGACTGGATTCGTCTACAAGAAAAAAGTCATATACACCTAGGATACTTTGGGGGTGAGTAAAACACAGCCTAATTTGCATTTTTGGGTGAACTATCCCTTTAAGTCTAAAATGAATAACTGTGTAACACAGACATGATTCCTGATACCCACTATGTACATTTAAACAGGAAGTGTATAATTCAGGGGAAGATTTCTAGATTAGTTCTGAGCCCTCCCCCTGTTTTGCAGACAAGGAAGCAAATTTTCTTGTCACATTCTTTGAAACAATTCTTCTGTGCCACCCAGATTTTTGTCCTTATGAATGTGCAACTCTTGTTATGTGCCTAGGTATTAATGTTAAGACTGGATGTGCAAATCCTCATGAACTGCTTGGCAAAGTGTCATTCTATCACTTAGGAAACGGACACCGAAGGAAGGCGTCCTCAAGCACAGATATTAATAAGAGTGAATGTTATGCAATGCAGAAATACTATGCTGCATGTCTGTGCAGATGACTGATGGGTTATCTTTGTTTTTACCACTACTTTCCTGTCTTTTTCCCTTTGTAAGCCTTGTTGCTCACTTTAGTAGCATTTCTCAAACATTTCCTCATTGCAAACAAGTATATACAATAGCATATCATTAAAAATGTTGTTTGCCTATCTTAATGTTTAATTTAGTTGTGTAATTTTAGTTGTTTTATTTTTAGACAGGATTTTTAAATGGTTTTATTAATTTATTATATTTATAAAATTTTTGTTTCTTAAATATCTGTATAAATTTTAAATTAATATTATGCATTGTATATTTTTGAAATATTGGGTCCCACTTTATATTAAGTGGACTTAACTACAATGAACTTATATAAAAAAAAATAAGTACAGTGTACTTTTGTATTGTGTTCATATTGTATTGCAAAACACTTTTGCTGCCATTGAGGTGGGAAACGGAAAAGGTTAGGGACAGGTTTGGTGGTATGGGTAGGTTTAAGGGTGGGTTAAGGTGTAAGGGATGGGTCAACAGTGAAATTATAAATGTAATTACAAAAATTAATTACAGATGTAATTACATGCAGATATTTTTCAAATATAAGTATAATGTAAAAACATGTATGTGCACAATAAGTGCATCGTACCAAATGATTAATTGAAATGTAAGTACATAGTAGTTAAGGCCACTTAATATAAAGTAGGAGTTATTTTTTATTTAATTTTTAATAGTTTTTTCTGTTTCTATATTATATTATAATATTTCTATAATTATTTCTTTTTTAAATATTATGTATTGTTTTATTTCTAAAAATATTTCCATAAATTTTTTGTTTTAAATTTTTATTTTTTACAAATATAATATTCTTTTTTAGTTTGTTTTTGTTTTATATTAATATTATTATATTATATATATATATATTATTCTATACATACTTTAGGTATATACAAAATATTAAAATTTATTTGTTTGTAAGGGGGTGCTTTTTTTTTTTTTTTTTAGAATTTTTAGAATTCTGTGGAAGTAATTTCTGTGGTAAGGTATGTACATGTTTATGTGGATGTATAGCATGTGGATCTGAGCTCTTCTTTGTTTCAGAACAAGCCTGTGAGGAGGAGACCCCCACGCTCACTACAGCTGCCTGTTGGTAATGTTGCAGGTCAAGGCCATGATGAGGTGAGACGATCAGGGATGCAGGGGAAAAACACTGTAAATTGTCAGTAATAAAACTAGCTTTCATTACAATGTAGTTAAAACATTATCTTTAGTTAAATGCATATAGAAATGATGTTTGTAAACTATTACCTCAAATCAAAATATGCAATGTGTTGTAGCAATGATGCAGATTTGTTTTTATGTAACTGATTTATTTTTTATAGGTTCAGAAAGGAGCTGAAACAGTATCAACCAGGAAGAACAGAAACTCTGCCCTCATTGAGAAACTGCAGGTTGGTTGTTCACAGGTTTCCTAGTCTTACACAGCAATGTTTCCCTCTAGTGGACAGAGGTCAGTATTGCTTTAGATAATGAAAGTGATTTTCCATCCCATTTCACACAGGCCAGCCTTACACTTTCTCCCACGGGACCTCCGTCCTTCTCAAAGGGCCCAGGGGTGCTGAAGTTACCGGTGCCGTCCATCTCCCCCGGCTCTCCCAGCAGCCCCTCTAGTCCTCCCGCAACTCTCCCGCCCAAACAGGAGCAAACTCCTGCCAGCTTTGAGAGTCCCACTGAGGGAACTGTTCTCAAAAGCATCAACAAGGTTTGAGGCTTCATATCATTTCACATGTCAGTGAATTCCAACTGATAAAAACTGGTTGCAGAATTTGAATTCACACGTATTTTTACATCTGCGTAGGGTAGAGCTCGACTTTCCATCAAACGGCGCCCACCGTCTCGCCGACACAGGAAGTCCAGTGCAGATGAAGGCGGAGAAGATGTGGATAAAACAGCCTCAGCCACCCTCGATCAAACTACTCCAAATGGGCATGAAGGAGACGTGTTTGAACAACACAAGACAGCACCAGATGCAGAATCTCTCTCCTCTAAAGAACAGATTGAGCAAAAAACTGAACCTACAGATTCAGAGAAGCCAGAACCGGAGGAAAAAGTGGAGATTGTCACTTCAGAAAAGAAAGAGGGAGAAGAGATAGAAGAGAAAGAAGAGAAAACAGAACCAGAGCTAAAGGAAGAGAAAAGTGAAGATGAACCACAGCTGGCTAACAGTACAGAAGAAACACATGAAGAGCTAGACACGCAACCACAAACAGAGCCGGACACAACAGATGAGAAAGAAGAGGAACAGAAAGAAGATGAAGTAAACCATTAGAGCCAAGTGAGTAGGTGTCATATCCATGTTCACAAATGTTATATGCATTAGCTTGTTTCATTTTATCTCATTATTTCTATTTTGCAGGAGTGTAAAGTCTCTAAATAGAAAAGAAAGGTCAAAGCTGCCTCAGACTGAAGAACTCCCTTAAACTCACTGCTTAACCAGAGCAAAGCCATCAGGAGAAGATGAAATAATGTGAATTGGTTTTAGACTTCTTGTCCGTGTCAAAGATTTGAATGTGCAAGTGAAACCTGCAGGTGCAGAGAACTACAGTATTTTCCCTCCTGTACAGTTGTATTAATGTTCTGAGCCACATTCGTTTGATTTGAGATCATATGGGATTTGTTTTGGTTTTTACTTTTGTATATAAATATTAGTCTCCACTAAAGGACATATTTTTTATCGTTTTTGTTGTTCATAGTTGTATTCCTATCAAAAATTTGAATAGTTGATCTTTGAGACTTGCAGAAAATAAAAATGGGAACATGAAAAAAAAAATCACATTTCCACATTTCATTGAAAAATAGGTTTTCTCAGTACAGTGTTGGATGAAAAATATTGAAGTATCTAAGTATCAGTATATGTAAGGATCATTAAGATGGAAAGTTCTGGTTCTAGAGAAGACTTACCTTGAGGTCATGACCTTAGGCTGGTCCTATTCTGCAAAAGATCTGGCCTTTAAACAAAATACTTACTAGTTATCTGTTTTTTATTTACATGTTCAGAGCAGAAGTACCAGAAATATCTAATTTCTCTTATAAAATCTCTTAATCAGGGCACTGACAGATTTTCAGCATTAGACCTGTTCTCATCTCTGGGATCTGTGCTGACCTCATGGAAGCTCTAGTGAGGGACAGATTATCATTTAAATAGAGCTCTCTTGCTCTCCCATTAAGGATGTGTTATGTGTCTTATAGTGGCCCTGACTACAGCCTAGAATACTTAACTATGGCATAGACCCAGATATCATGCTGCTTTTATAAGTCCTGAAAGCATTCAGTATTGTTCAGTAATGGCAATGAGATTAATTAAAGATTAGATTCAGATATTTAAGGTCAGGGGAGGAAGGATTATGGTGGATCAAATAATGCTTCCTAATCTGGCTATTACTGAAATACAACCAGACCTTTTGGTTTGTTCTGATTGCTTATATTGTCATGTCAAAGTCTGATGTAAATAAATAAATAAATGAAAATGATGAGTATAACAATCATTGCTATGAGAATGTGTCAATAAAGTGACAATATTATGTGACTATTGGGTGGAATTACAGCCTGTTCACTTTTTGCTTTACTGTTCTAACTGGACAGTATATGTAATATTATAATACAAATTGTTATTGATAATCATACTTTCATTACAGTTGATACAATGTATTAAATCATTTCCCAGTATAAGTATAACATCCTCCTTTTGCTCTCTGATTGGTTTTCAGTGTCAGGTTTGAGCATGCATATTGCACACAAGCTAATCACATTTCAGTGTTTTTTATATAATGATGTAAGTATGATTGCATGTGTTGCACTTTGATCATTAATGTGTTAATATGTTTAGTTAAGTTTGACTGAGTCCCTGCTGGTTATCTCGGCATAGCAAATTTACCTTAAAGGGTTACTCCACCCCAAAATGAAAATTTTGTCATCAATCACTTACCCCCATGTCGTTCCAAACCCGTAAAAGCTTTGTTCATCTTCGGAACACAATTTTAGATATTTTGGATGAAAACCGGGAGGCTTCTGACTGTCCCATAGACTGCCAAGTAAATTGCACTGTCAAGGTCCAGAAAAGTATGAGAGGCATCGTCAGAATACTCCATCTGCCATCAGTGGTTCAATCTGAATTTTATGAAGTGACGAGAACACTTTTGTACGCAAAGACAAAACTAATGACCTTGACAGTGTAATTTACTTGGCAGTCTATTGGACAGTCAGAAGCCTCCCGGTTTTCATCCAAAATACATTAAATTGTGTTCCGAAGACGAGCAAAGCTTTTACGGTTTTGGAACGACATGGGGGTAAGTGATTAATGACAAAATTTTCATTTTTGGGTTGAGTATCCCTTTAATTTACTGGTAGACCTTTAAAAATGGCAGGCGTTGAGAGGTTCAGGCTGCTGCTCACAATGAATGTTTGAGCTAATGACTACAGTCACTTAATCCCATTTAAACCACATTAAGACCCTAATGCAGAAGCACAGATCTGCCTCGTCACCACTTTCAAGTGAGAAAAGTCAGCGATCGGACTGGCATGCAGACAAAACGAGGCTGGGAGATCATCAGGTCATATCACCAATAGTTATGTGACAACTCCATTACCCATAAAATGCAAAATATGCTTTCTCGCCATTCATTTCTGTTTAATTCAGAGTGCTTTATATACATTGACAGAAAATGAAAGCGAACAGCAATTTTTTCACCTGCAACAGTATAGTGATTGTACATTTGCTATTATCATTAAACATTTTTTTTTTCTTTTCGTTTTTTTAAAGTTTGGTTTATATTTTAAAAACACAACTACACCATTTGCAGCTGATTTTTGTTTGGATTTTGCAAAATTGTTTAGCAGGTTATGCAAAACTTTTTTTTATTATTTTTTTAAGTATGCACAGATTATGCAAAACAAATCCTATAATATACTTTTATAAAGTAATAAAATGTTATGTTGATTCTGCATGATAAGAAACTATATGCAACCACTGATCAACTCAATTTAGATATACACAATATAATGGCCAACATTTGAGATTTTTTTTATCAATATTTAATTGTGTATACTTTTTTACATGATCTTAATTTTTTTTAAGTATTTAATAATCATTCAAAAAAAAAATCATTTAACAGCACTGTTAAATGTAACTGCTAACAAATAACAAAATGAATATAAATTTTTCACACACATATACAATATTTAAATGTTTATGTCTAAATTAATTATTTTAATGTTGCAATGCGTAAATTCACTTGTAGTATCTAAAATGATTGGTTATAGTTTTTAGTGTGTTATATATATATATATACAGACGAAATAGTATCGAATTTTAATGTGTCATTCAGCAGACTTTTATCATGCCTATTTAAATTTAAAATTTATTTTGTACAAATAAAAGAGTTATTTAAAATCTTCATTCATAGAGATGGATAACTAATTGTTAGACTTTCCAGAACTGTAACACAACATAATGAGAGGTGGCCTCTGATGCACTCAAATGACTGCACAAACCGTTCATCTGGAGCTTGAATGCTGTTATATAAGCAGTGGCTATTCTGTGCCAGTTACTCTTTAATGTTCAGGTCTTGTCATTATCCCATTAGCAGTAGTTATTTTAAGGCACCATCTCTTTTTTTTGGTACCTGGATCTAATAGTTTCAGACATTCAGTATCCTGTGCTGTCACTGTGTGCGGAGGCCAGTTTACGCCTCATCATCAGAGCTCACAGGCCTGCAACCGCCTGGACCAGAAACGGAACAGAAGGTGTGTGAGGGCTGCAGGGTACAGCCATGGGGAACACACACGCAAGTCTGGACGACATCCTCGCCGAGGACATGCACCACTGGTATAACAAGTTCATGAGGGAGTCTCCATCAGGCCTGATCACACTTTTTGAACTCAAATCTATCCTGGGACTGCAGGGCATGAATGAGGATGCTAACAGTTATGTGGACCAGGTGTTCTTCACTTTCGACATGGATGGGGTGAGGTTTCATTCTTGAATTTGCATGTAATATCAATAATCATTGTCATTTTTGAATATTGTGACCACAAGATCAAATTCTCAGATCTTGCAAATCATCATTCGTAGCCGTTTTATATAACTATAATTTATTGTTTGACCTTAAATGGATGTTTTAAATAGACTTGTGCACCAGAGATCAGATGGGTAAAACAAGGTCAACTCTGGTGCTAAACCATTTATCATTTACACAACTATTACTTCAGAAAAGATAGCAAATGCATATCTGATTTGTGAGTTACTTTGGATAGAACTGTACAATACTAAATTATACATGTAAATATTACTACTGTGCAGTTTTAACAATACCTATTTTTATTATGGCCAAAAGCTCTCTGATGCATTGTGCGCAAAAAAAAAAAAAAGGCCAAAATATATGGCATATATATACTGGTAGTAAATAAATATTTATATAGTACAATGTAGTAATATATATATTTATATTTATATTGAAAATATATTGTTACCATTTTGCTTTGTTCAAATGCCAAAATATGTAATTCTTAGAAAAAACTTCCAATCCACTCTTACTAATACTTCCAATTTTTAAAGCATAATTTGGGCGGTATAAATATATTTCAATTAAAAATATAACTAAAAGATTGTCAAAAATATAAATTAGGAAATACAAGTAACTAAATGTATTTAAGCATTTATTCTAGCAATATTTTTGGCCATTTTGTTTTATTTTATTTGTTATATTTTGCCATATGGGGAATGTGTCGACAGCAGGCAATATGATATATGATGTGTAATAAGAATTATGGAGGTTTCATTTTGTTGTGTAATTCTTCCAAGCTCACTTGATTGGTTTACTGATGTGTCAAGTACATTGAGATTTCATTGCAGAGTGTTCAGCTTAGAGGAGAAAAGCTTACAAAGTAACAATGTTACAAAACGTACACTGATTAAGGTGAAAAAGCAAGCTAACATAATGATCTTGCCTGGATCTCCATATGTGAACTGTTCATTTTAAAACAGCCTAACAAAAAAAAAATATTGTAAAATGAGCTGTCCCTCTTTCTCTTTTCTTTAGGATGGATACATAGATTTTGTGGAATATATCGCTGCCATTAGCTTAATGCTCAAGGGGGAAATCAATCAGAAACTGAAATGGTACTTCAAACTTTTTGACCAGGATGGCAATGGAAAAATTGACAAGGATGAATTGGAAACAATATTTACTGTAAGTGAACGTTTTAACGAATACCATAAACCATTCACATCAGTGTACTTCTGTTTTTGCATAAATGATGCAATACACATTATGCACTCAACCATGTAGTGTATGAATTATATAAGCTTGTTTTGTCTTTCATAATCAGAGTCTGATAGCCCCTCCCTCTTTCCCACGTTAAATAAAGCTATGAGAGTTTTGTGCATGAAGTGTCCAAATTTCCACACTTTGTTTTATTTCGGGTTATTTAAGTGCATCATCAAGGTATTTACAGTTCACACTACTCGCACTATTTGAATAGTGCATTAGTATATGGGACGCAGTTAAAGTCATATGTTAACCTCTGCTTAGGATAATCACTGTATTACCTACATTTATATTTTCTCCCACATCAGGTCTTTGTGAATGAACCGAAAATAGAAAGTCAAAAATAGAACCTGACTGCAGGCCAGATCACGTTAACATGGACACTGGATCAGTCTGCTTAACTTGTAGATGATCTGATTTAATCCAGTTAGAGAACTGTCTTCCTTGTGCTGTTTCTGTACTGGGCTTTCTGAGACTGACACTTCTTTAATGTTTCTATAAAAGAAAAAAAGTTCTGAAGTTATATGTTTTTTGTTGTTGTTGTTCTACAACAGGCTATACAAGACATTACAAGAAATCGTGACATTGTGCCAGAGGAAGTAGTGGCTCTTATATTTGAAAAGATTGATGTTAACGGAGAAGGTGAGAACCAGTTCATTTATGAAAGTTCTCATCTGTATGCATTTATATATTCTAATCGATAACATCTCTCTTTACTTAAAACGTTCAGGTGAACTAACACTAGAAGAGTTCATTGAAGGAGCCAAAGATCATCCGGACATTATGGATATGCTGAAGAAACTGATGGACCTCACTCCAGTCCTGGTTATTATTGTCGAAGGGCGACAGAAACCAATCAATGCAAGTTAGGCTGGCTAAACTCCATCTTTCCATCATTCCCCACCTGAAAACAAAATGAAAGTGGAGTTTGGTAGTCCCACTCTTGAGGAACTGATGTAGCTTCCCACAGCACCTGCGTGATTTCCTCAACAGAGAATTCTCGGGGGAACTTTTGTCCAAGCATGGTGCTGTATGACCCCAGTGGGGATACCAAGCCTTGCATCTGAGCTGTCCTCAGCTGAACATTAATCTTCTAATGCTAAAAGGGATTCAGGAGACTAAGGAACTGCTGGCAAGGCTTAGAAGTGAGCAGTGTTGTGCTTTTTAAGGAAAGGCTCAGTAGAGAACACTGAGCACACATCAAGTGACTTTCACTGGATGAGCAGAACACATCATATAATCCATGTACTTGTGCTTGAGCTGTTTATGGCATTACTATATTGCTCTGAGAGTGAACTCTGAGATAGTCCATTGCCGAGGTGGCCTGAATTGCCCTAAGAACTGGGAAATGAACAATGTATATAGAGCAATGGTTCTCAGCTGGTTTTTGCCTACATTTTACATTGCACATCAAATGGCAACCCAACACTGTACAAAAATAGTTTAGTGTACAAAATGTACCTGTAAATCAATCTTTTCTATAGAATGTTGTATTCAACATAATATTACAATGAACTGCATAAACCTGCATAGAATTTACTTCATTATTAACCTGACCAGGCTGAGTGGGAAACATAACTATTTGATAATTTCATAAATGCAATAGTTGGCCACAAAATGTTGACATTAACATCTTTGGCATTTTTAACAATGGGAAGTCGTGCCTGTTTATTTTGTTGTCCGTGACCCAGAACAGACCTAAAACCCATTTCTTGTTTGTGGCCCACCAGTTGTGACCACTGATATAATATCACAAATATTACAGCACTTTATCAAAGAAAAGTATCAAATTTTCCTGCTAAAGTAACCTGATGCAGTAGAGTTTGTTATTTTCAAAATTAGTAACTGCATTTTTGAGACATATGCACTAACATTAAAAGTTTTGGGTTCAGCAAGAATTTTTTTAAATGAAAAAAAGGAAAGACACATTAAAGTGATCAAAAGTGACAGTAAAAAACATAATTTTATAAAAGATTTCTAATAATGCTGTTATTCTATTTGTCAAAATTTCCTGAAAAAGATATCACAGTTTCCACAAAAGTATAAAGCAGCACAACTGTTTTCAGTCATTTCTGTAATGCTGCTGTTTAGAAGTCAGCAGGGTTTTTTTTTTGTTTTTTTTGTTTTTTTTTTTACCAGTCTTGTGTCCTTTGGATAAGCCTTGCATTGGAAAACCAGGCAAATCACAAAAGGACTCTAAAAGTGCTTTTACTCTTGGAAATATTTTAACAGCATCACTAAAAAGCAGACAGTTACAGTATATGTATGTCTAGACTCAGGCTTGATCTTTTAGCACTAAATTTACATTTAAATTGTAGAACCATAGCATACAGTACATAAACTACAGTACATTTGGGGAAGTCGTGGCCTAGTGGTTAGAGAGTTTGACTCCTAACCCTAAGGTTGTGGGTTCGAGTCTCGGGCCGGCAATACCACGACTGAGGTGCCCTTGAGCAAGGCACCGAACCCCCAACTGCTCCCCGGGCGCCGCAGCATAAATGGCTGCCCACTGCTCCGGGTGTGTGTTCACTGCTGTGTGTGTGTGCTCACTGCTGTGTGTGTGTGTTCACTGCTGTGTGTGTGCACTTTGGATGTGTTAAATACAGAACACCAATTCTGAGTATGGGTTACCGTACTTGGCTGTATGTCATGTCACTTTAACTTTTTTTTTTTTTTTTAAACACCAGTGATGGGATCTGACATGACATTGTTCAGTTGGATGCACACCAGAGATCGGGGGTCTTGTTTATAAAATGTTGCAACCATCCTTCATTTGATCTGATGATCATATCTCAAATATGCATACATGTGATGGAGGAAAATAAATGTACACACACACACACACACACACACACACACACACAAAATGCATACGCCTGCTTAGAATCTGAAGTGGTGCTAAGCACTTTTCCACATAGTTTTTGTAAATCTGAATGTTGGCTTGGATTTTATATTATAAATAAGGCCCCAAAACTGAGGTAGTAAGGTGGGAGTTCTTTAGCATGACGTGACTTCCACAACTTTGTTTTCTAAAAAAAATCTTCTTAATGAAAGCCACAAATGCTGGATATGAAGCTTTGAGAATATTGTTTTCATACCCTGAACTGTAAACTTGCCTCCAGTGACGAATCTCTGTATTTGACCATTTCCGCTCAAGAAATATTTTAGCAAAAACATCAAATACGTGAATGAAGTATCATCTTCCTATACTTAGTAAGAATCGGGAAATATGTCATCAGGTATGGAATATTTATGTTGCCTTATTAATAAAATTCTTTAAACAAACCAATGTTTGAAAGTATGTCATTTTAGTTTTATTTGTATAATATTATAGTATTTATTAATATTTTAAATTAACATTTATTTTGTACATTTCAGTTTTCGTTTAAATGTCAAGTAATTCTAGTATGTCCTTTTGTCATTTTTATTAGCTTTTGTAGCATTTCTATTTATTTTACTGCTTAAATTTAAGCAACATTTCTAAGTGTTTTCGTCTAATATTTATATTAATATTTATAAGCTAAAATTATTTTAGCTTTATTTCTATTAACAATTTTTTTAAAAATAGCTTTAATTAATAACAACAACACTGCAGCTCACAGGCAGATTTACTGAGCAAATACAATAATATAAACACCTTAAAAAAATAAACATTTGTATGCATAGTCTACATTATATCATTTAATAAAGTAATAAACAACTAAGTACCAAGATATTCATATCCCACAAACCATCCCCAAACAAATCCCAAGATATCAGCTACAAATCATTCATTTTGGTCCAGTGAAACATGTTTGTCCAATTCAACAGAAATAAACAGCGCCTAGATATTATGCCCAACCTCCAGCATCTGCATCACACAATTCACTGCATTTTGGTCTTTTTAGTGGTGTCTGAACATGTCAGCAATGAAATATATAGTCTGATGAAGGCGTATGTCACTCCCAGCGCACAGTAAACTGAGGTGAGCATGAGAGGGAGGAAGGGAAAAGTCTTCTGCCAGATTGTCAGCGGGTAAACAAACTCACAGATCAGCTCAAGAGGAATCAGACCCAAGAGATACGTCGCTTCCAATGGGTTCAACAAAGCCCCGCCCTTCCTGAAAAATCAAATGAAGAATCACATTACCAATACATTGCTAATTATCATCAAGGCAATATAAACCCAATAATCCCATTTTATGTACTGACCTGAACAGCGTTTTTAGGGACGCGAGACTGAAGATTGTAAATAGCAACATGAGAAATATTTTGATGGGCAACTCTGGAATTAAGAATTGAAATGCTTAAGAATTACACTCAGAGAGGATGCAAAATGCTTGTTGTGAGATAGATGTTATGAGTTTTTCTGAACGGGATGTACCTTGGGTTGTGAAGAGGAGTGGAAATAGGGAATAATGACCGGTTACACTGAGCATAAGAAAAATCCCGGTATCCTTTCTACTGTCCACAGCGAGCAAACTGAAAAACAAGAAAGCGTGTTTAGTAGGTGGCTAGCAGAACATGCTTATGTACGCATACCATCAGATGAACACCTTAAAGGAAGTATGGCCATCAGAATGGCTTTCTCATGCACATGCCAACCAAACATAAAGGATCCAAGGGCACAAATGACAAGGCAGCGCAAGAATCCTCTTGCTCCATTAGGTCTATGCCATATCTTGAAAAGAGCAGGCTGCAAGGGACAAAAGGACAAAAATGGTATATATATTAGAGTTTGGCAAATCTTGCAATCAATTACCTTTTTTTGTATTGACCATTATTCATATTAAGTCAATGGATTTAAACAAGGCCATCTATTTGAATATTCAGATTAGGAATGCAAATCAAAAAGAACTCACCAATATTGACAGTAGCGTACAAACCAGGGTTGCTAAAGGAGAGACTGAAGGAAGCACAGAGTGCTGAAACTCCTGAACCAGGCCACCAGTCATTGAGGCCTTAGGAAGTTTGTTGATATCAAGCAGTCTGAATTTCACACCTAAATAAGTGAATGATGAGTCAACGCTCCAAATATGAACATACAATCAAATGATTCTATATAGTTTTTCTTTTTAAACTATAGCAACTCAACACAAGTGTTTGAGTTATTGAACATACCCAGGATGGAAAAAGCTTTATCTGCTATATTGTAAAGTGCCCAGATGTTAGGTGCCCAGTACGCATGACACAGACCACGCTTGAAAGGGAAGAGTCGTGACAGGACTTGTGGAAGCTGACCCTTGATGAACAAAGATGAACGAGATTTATCAATGAACCTCTGTGTTAAAATAAAACAAATGCAATTAAATGATGCTTACAAAGGCTGCATTATTTGATCAAAAGAATCTTAAAAACAGTAATATTACTATATATTAAATAAAATTACTGTTCTCTATTTTTTAATGTTATTTATTTTCAGCCATTACTCCAGTGTCCCTTGGTACTTCAGAAATCATTCTACTGCTTAATAAAAATAAAAAATAAAACAAATTATTTAAAAAATCATAAAATATAAAAGTTTAAAATTACAGAATTTATTAAATATAGAAATCTTATGTAACTTATGTAACATTCTAAATCTTATGCAATATTATAAATCTCTTTGCTTTCACTTTTGATCAATTTAATGCATCCTTGCTGAGTAAAATTATTAATTTGAATTGACTATACAGTTGAACAGTAATGTATATATGTAGAGCTTTATTCATATATTAATAACAAACCAGTGCTATAAAGGGTCCAAATGACACCGCAAAAGTAGACAATACTATAGTTCCTAGTGTTACAAGTCGCACAACACTGAAACTTCTCCACTGCAAAGATCCATCTGAAAAACAAGAATTTAATATATATTTATAAATCATATATATATATATATATATATATATATATATATATATATAAATATATATGTGTGTGTGTGCATATTATATATATATATATATATATATATATATATATATATATATATATATATATATATACATATATAAAATGCTGATAATGAAATTTACTTACCTGCATTGCTCTGGGTGAAACAAAAACATCTCAGCAGGTAGATACCGTATGCAGGTGCGATGTATAGATATATGTGCTTCAGGTTTAAAAGTACTGAAAACAGGAAGGCCCCCTCAAAGTGTCTATTCTGTTAACACACACACACACACACACAAAATATATTCCAATAAATTTTCTAAAAAGTCAAATAAGAAAAATATAATAAAATGCAATGTAATTCACAGGTATAATATAATACAAATTTATTTCAAATTTGACATTATTAGTTATGTCATAAAACTAAATAAATACCTGCCAATGTCTTGCTATTGATAAAAGAAGAACTCCAAACAGGAAGCCATTATACTGGAAATGAATATCTGCAGGAAGTCAGTCAAGCAAAATTAATTTCAGGTAAGGGAAACGGCATGTCTGAGCCATGCATGACTTATTAATGGCCAGATCTCCAAGGATACGATCAACAATTAAAAGGCCAAAGTTCCACAGCAACAACACTGTCAGGATGAAAGATGGCTTTCCCAGAAGGTCCTTTCCTTTGTCTCCTCGCAAACATTTGCAGCATCTAGAATAGTACAAATGATCTTCATCCCAGATTCAACATAAACAAGCCTTTAACATGGTCTTTCTGAAAAAGTATCTTTCAAACCTAAAAAAACAAAGGTACAAAAACTACTTTGGTTAGAAGCTACATACTCTTTAACCGCATAAAAGAAGACCACATCAGCCACGATGACTGACAGTCTTTGGAACAGGACTGTGGCTGGACTTGCATAATTTAGATTCGGAACAACCAGCATCTCCTTATCAAAAAAACAGGCAATATGAGAAAGTCCATATTCAAACCAAGCAAACAGAGGAGGATAATCCAATGTCCACTCAGATGTAGCCTGAAAAAAATAAAAAAATAAATAAAAATTAAGCCACAAAATGAAAACCTATGTGTGTGTGTTATATGTAGTATAATGGCAAGAAAACTGTATAAATCCACAAGACTACCTCATAATACCACTGTGATACTGGCAGACTGTGAGTCAGGGCAAGCCAGTTCCTATGTACTTCAAAGTCCGTAGAGTGGCTGAAATACAATCATTTAAATGACAATTTTAATTAGGTGATGCAAAACAATTATTTCCTCTTCGTTAAATTAAGTAAGAATGAATAATTCTCATTTCTCGCTCTTCTGGCATACCAATGAGTTTTCGGTTTAATGTGATCACACAGAGTATATTATGTGAGATAAATTCACTTACTAAGCATTTATCAAAAGACATTTGAGAAATGAAACTCCGAGAGCCAGAGCATAAAACCAGCTCTGATCGTTAGTCATGGGCGCAGCCATGACAGTTTCTTAGAGAAAGGAAAACTTTATTAATAAATGGCGAATTACAACCTTTAGGAGGTGCGATGTTGCTGACATACAGATGTTCCCCTGCAGGGGGCGCGAGGCGGCTCAGAAACCCGGAAGCCCCTGTCAGGACGTTGTTTTTGCACTAAAAAGTATAATCTTTGACATGTGAACATTATAAAGTTGGCCGCTAATATACAATAAGAATTACGTACCAGAAATCCCTATGAAATGTATGTTTAAAACTGCTTAAACAGAGCTCACAAATGATTGTGATTGGTCAACACAAAAGCGCTGTGAAAAGTAACGCTAGAGAAGCGGTCTGGAGTGGATAATCATTTATTCATAAATTATCGCAATGATAAATAGAAATGTGTTTATTTAAAATACACAGTGAACAGTTAAAATAAAAAATAATAAAACAAATATTCTTTAGAAAAGTCATACATGACCAATTTGAGACAACATCCGGGCCGCTTGGCCTTGTTTCATTCTAACTGCCTTTCTAGTTGTCTATTTTCTTTCTACCATCAAAAAGAAAAGAAAAACTCCACCTTCTTCATAATCTATCGAAACGTCATCTAAGTGTACGATAACAGGAAACCACACAGTGTAAACGAACAGATCTGAGAGTTGTTTTAAGACAGTGCTAATCGAGTTGACCCTGAGAGGTTTATGACAGTGAGGTAAGGCAGACGCGAGAATCGTCTTGGCTGTTCTTGAGCAATTTACAAAAAGTATAGAAGCTAAATGCGCATAACAATTACGTCCCACAAAAATAATCCTATATTTATTTAGGTTAGCCATATAACTTTTTATATAACAATGTCATGCTGGGGAACCTTTATACGGAGACAATACCAGTTCTCCTCGCTGCTAAAACTGCATCAACTCAACCTCCAACCGATGTGTTATCACAGAGGTAAGCGTTGCTCGACGACACAGCGCAGTCATGTGCGGTTTTTAAAGGGTTTATAAAGTATTTTTCCTTTTAGGATTCCACAAAACGACTGCTGTCAGGACATTTGATGTGAGAAAAGTGGAGTTAACGCCCCTGGAGCAGAGGAAACTCACGTTTGACTCCCATGCGCTCGTGAAAGAGCTGGAATCCAGCGGTATGTTAACTACTAGGTCTCAGACTACTAACTACTACAAAGTACACACTGAGTGATAAGTATTTGCCGAAGTTTTAAATGTGTGTGGCATATACGTTTCTAATCTGTATGGCAAGCCATTTTAATATTAACCGAATTACTTTTTACTATTTGTTGTATTTTTTGTTTTATATTTAAGATTTAGAAATATAAATATAAGCTTAATATAGATATTTGCGATTGAAATTATATTTACTAAATGTATTCATTATATAATTCTTGTTTAAATTAAGCAGATTTCTTTTCTTCCCATGCATATGTAATCCAGGGTTCGAGAAGAGGCAGGCAGAAGTGATTGTTACAGCACTGGTGACTCTTACTACAGCCAATATGGACATTGTATACAGAGATATGGTCACTGGAGCCCATCAGGTAAACAGCCAACAAAACTGCTGTCAGGAGAAACGACTATTAATGAAACCCATTGAATCCAATATGGTTTCTTCATCTGGTGTAGGAAATAGCTCTACAGCAAATCATGGCTCATCTAGACGCTATCAGGAAAGACATGGTCATCCTGGAGAAGAGTGAATTTGCCAATTTACGCTCTGAAAATGCTGTAAGAATAAAGTTTAAACCTGTATTTCATCCTTTGTTTTTGGCTCCTTGATATGAAGACACAAAATAAAGTAAAAAACTGTTTGTCCACAAAGTGTTAATACATATTTAACACATATTGAAATGTGTCAGACAGTATGCCAGTTATTCAGTTCTTTATCTTCCTTATTATTTTACATGCAGAAAATGAAAACAGAGCTGGAGCAAATAAAGAACAGACTACTGGTGAGTAGAAGTAGATAGAAGAATTTTGTGTGAATTTCAGTAATCATTCTGCACAGTACCATTGTTTCGGTTTAACAAAGATTTTATTTATCTTTTTATGTTTACATTGAAGGAAGAAAGTCAAAAAATTAGAGCAGATGCAAAGTTAGACATTAATTTGGAGCGAAGTAGAATTACAGACATGGTATGTGTACATTACTTGTTAACATTTTGTACAAGTTTGTATTATTTAAGATTTTTTTAACATTGAATTAATCCAATATTTTTTATTGTAGTTTACAGAACAAGAGAAGAAACTTATGGAAGTAAGAACAGAGTTCCAAAAAATGGTAAGGTTTACAAATAGTTGTGATCACAGCATGTTTTAACAGCAACACAATCATTTGAACAATGATTACAAGAAAGCTTTTCTATTCAATGTAATTACATAATAATGCTTCATAATTCATGTAAAAAGTATAATATATTATTATAGTCAGGTTCTTTTTTTCTTTTCTCAGAATGCAGATATAGAAAGTGAAGCCGTGGAAACTTCAAAGAAAATAGACATACAAGTAGCCTCTTTGAAAACCCTCCTGGAATCACTCAAGCTAGAGACGATTAAATATCTTGCAGGTATGTACACAAGATGCTTTTCAAACAGATGTCATGTATCTCTAAATATATTTGACTTCACAGTGACTTGTTTGCAAGTCCTTTAGATAAGACTCCGAATTTGATAACACACAAATATCATTGTTAGTGGCTCTTCAGTTTGTTGATGCAATATCAATTTTGTTTTATGGGCGCTAAGAACATTGTCAAATGATCGTTTTTTATTATTATTTTGTTTCACAGCATGTATCTTCACCTGCTTGGCAATTGCCTTGGGATTCTATCGCTTCTGGAAATGAATCTCATGAAACAGGAGAGAAATTATGTCTAGCGTTTTTATTTTCTTAAACATTCTGCCTTCTGTTGTAATCACACAGATGTACATGTATTTTATTATATTTTTACATTTCAATATTACGTTTTTTATGTGAGTAAAAAATTTTGTTTTAAGTTTTTTTTTTTAGATCAGAGGTGCCCAAACTTTTAACTATGAAGGGCCAAAAACTGAACTTGTTTGAAGTCAGTGGGTCGAAAAGTAAACGTTGCATTATGTCCAAATATATTATATTAAAATAAAAATAAAAGATTTATGTTCTCTACATTTAAATGCAATAATAGTATTAAAAAGGTTCAAACAAAAAGATCTATTAAAATCGAAAATATTGTTTAAAGGAATGAGTTTTTCCTTTATATATATATATATATATAATTTTGTTTTTACATCAACATTTTCAGTTTTTAAAAGATATCTCCTAACATTATTCTCTTTCATGCAAGTACATAATAAAAAATAAAATAAAAAAAATTTTAAATGAAGATGTCTTTGTGTTAAAGGATTTTGTGAGCATGTATATATGCACGAAGACAAATATTATTTATATATAAAGAATTTGGACAATGACACTTTTTTTGTTTTATATAAGGGTTATTCAAACTTATCCAGATGCTGTTTCTGATGTATAGCAGTCATTTCACTTAATATGTTGAAAAACATAGCTTAGCATGTGAGAAGTATTATATTTTCAATTTATTAGGATAAACATTTTCTCCATGTGTTAAACTATATACTTACATGGTAGCACAAACATAATTGCTTGAATTATTGTTGTAATCATCAGGTTTTAGCCGTGACGTGGCATGCATGACCTGTTTTTTTGTTCATACATACATATGAATCAACCGTGTCCATCTTCAGGTTCCACTACCACCAGACTAATCTTATTACACTGGTTCTGGATTTTACAGTTCCATCATATCCCTGTAGTATATCTTTCAAGAAAAGTCGTGGAAGTATGAACAGCTGTTTACCATGTTAGTTGACCAAGGTTTTGTTTTCTTCTAAAAATGTAAATGAAAACATTTAAGTTTGTTAACCATTTCAGACTAAGGAAATTATGCTTAATTTTA
Organism: allo-octoploid hybrid of Carassius auratus x Cyprinus carpio; assembly: GCA_024542945.1. Taxonomy (NCBI): domain Eukaryota; kingdom Metazoa; phylum Chordata; class Actinopteri; order Cypriniformes; species allo-octoploid hybrid of Carassius auratus x Cyprinus carpio. The sequence goes on along the minus strand of CM045068.1, from coordinate 9,650,317 downwards.
ACATAATTAAGTTTTACATGTTTTATAAATATTACAAATATTAAAATACAGATGAACGAAAAATATGGTTGTAACTAATTTTATGGTACACCTGAGAGACATTTAAACACACGTTGTAACAATCAGAACCAAATAAATGAATAGAGAAGGTTTCATTAGCACTGAAACTTTATTTAGAATTCTGCATAAAACCGACAACTTTAAATCAGTCAAAAAGCACACAATAATCACTTTACACACAAGACACTATTTCTTCCTCAAAATTTTTATTGAATATTCCAAATAAAGCGAAATTGCCCTTTGAACCTCTGCAAAAAGAAAAAAAACACCCAGATTTTTTTTTTTTTTTTAATTTTTAACTAAACACATTACTCTGAACCAAATACAGTAGTAAACTGGAATAACTTTACATATTGAGGTCAGGGAAATTCTCATAGTAAATTATGTTCCATCAACTATTAATAATTTACAATCAGCCCCAAACCTGTATTTAGGGAATTATCAATGAATGAAAGGGGTTTTCCCTTGTTTTTTCTGGAGGCAAAACAAGTCATTCATAAATTAGTATTCAACCATTCTCCAAAAGTCAGAACAAATGTCTCATTGAGAACCAAAAAAAAAAAAAAAGCCCTCCCAAATTCAAACTTCTTTCTTATCAATACTACACAAAGAATACCAAAAATATCTTTATTTATAAATTAAATTATACATATACATTTACCCCAAACGTACATGTTTCACAGTACATTTCATTGGGCATTCACATGGCAAAAATTACCTGAAATGTGCAGGCAAATACAAATACAAAAATGTATTTAAAGTGAGTAGCTGAGGTCCCTGCCCCAGAGCTCTGCAATATAAAAATATCCTTCTTTACAAAAACACAAAAGACCAGCTAAAGTAACCACAAAAAGAAGTGGCTAAGGAGCAGCATAGTTAGAAAATAATTGCACTGGTTTGTGATTCTCCTTCTAACTTAACCTGAACCTCCTCTTTTACCGTTGGTGCATCCATAACTTCCTCGGAGGGCTCTTCTTTAATACTGGAGCATGACACCTCATCACCCTGCTCTTGTTTAATGAAAGCTGTTAAAGGGTTTTCCGTAAGCATTTTATTGGGTGAGGGTGTGGAATCCACAAAGGAGGATGTCTACGAAAAAAGGGGAAGTGTTTTAATTGACTAAATAAAAATTAAGATGGAAAGAATTTCCTGAATCCTAAAATACAGCATGATTTAGCCACTTGACCTCAACTTGTAGGTGTGATGCATGTTAACAAGATGCTGTTCTCCAAATCAACACTTACATTTTTGTAGTCTTCGTAACATGAGGGATGATATGTCTAAAAGAAAAGGGAAAACAATTTAAGTGTTTTATCAAACACCAATATTATTTTTCAAATTTGTTTTATTAGTAGATTTCTTACCTTTCCATCGACTCTGATGGCATTCTTCAGGTGCCACTCTTCTTCTTCCTCCTCCCAGTACATCTCAAACTGCTCCTGGCAAATCTCACACAGCTGAGGAGCGAGAGAGAAAGAAATCTTTAATTTAGCATATAATTTTTTCTAATACTATGAATTATCACACAGTCTGTGTACATCGTCTAACCTCATGAACGACGTCTGCGGCAGCCTTTACGCTCTGGAACTCTCTCTCTTTGGCTGCTTCCTGAGTTTTCTGTACAACCTCTTCATGAACTTTTTCAAAGAACTGACTCTTTGCCCTCTCCTCAAGATCAGCGATTTCCTCAAATTCAATCCAATCCTAAAAAACAGCACTTCATTATGTTACGATTTTAAAAGTCCTTTGTTCTGTTTTCAGGAAGTCATTTCAGTTCTTAATGACAAATTTCTGAAAATATACATAATTAAATAAGGAAAAGAAATGAAATAGGATTGCCTCCAGCTTACCGTTAGACTATAGTACCACCGGCGGTGTGTAACTTTCTTACTGATGTCCTTTTCTGAACGATTCTGTCTGTAGTGCCAGTCCAAATGATCTGCATACACATCCGTCTGAGATGCAGTGAAACGCACGCCGCAGGAATAGCACTGGATTCCAGTATACAGTTTGGTGATAATGCTGTCGTGTCTCCTACGTTACACAAATTTCCCAAAACATCTGGTGTCATTAAGTCATTTTTCAGATAAGATATTTCTCAGATTCACTTGTGTCTAGACTCCAGAGAGTTTTGTAGATGTACATACTGTTTCATGTCTTCCAAAACAAAGCCAGTCAAGTCTGGGACATTTTCATCTTCCTCTTGTTCCTCCTCCTCTTCCTCTTCAGGCACAGATAAAGTCTGACCTACTGAGGTGGAGTCTAAAACAGATTTAAAAAAATCTTTACACAGGTTCATTTGAAAAATTAGACTGCAATTAATGCAATTTAATTGTCCAACGGCAAGAAATGAAATATAATACAGTATGCATACCAGTCGTTGAGTCTGTTTGTGCAGGTTTTATTATTCCAGTGGATAAAAGTTTTGATAACAGATCATTCACATCTATTTGCCTCAATGGCTCGGGCTCAGGCTGCTGAAACTGTGAACCTGAATCAATAATCAATTCACTTATTATAATACAACTCTAAAGTAGATGCCACAATCAAAACAAATGTAGGCTGTTAAGTTAACAGTAGTGTATGATTCTGTTTCAGGCATTTATTGCAAACAAGAAGACATTCTCACCAGGCTGGAAAGATATTTGGTTTGGTGGCATGAAGGGTTGAGGTCCCATCATCTAAAAGTTCACAAGACAAAAATAAACATTATTTTTCCAAGTTTAACAAAAAGAAAACTCTTTAACATTAACAAAAGTAAAGGGCTCCTTGAGTAAGGAATACTTACAGGCTGAGGAACATTTCCAACACCCGGACCAGGGAAAGGTGCAGGTCTAAATGAACCCTGGAAATCCGATGACGTAGGGACTGTCACACTGAAGTTAGATGCTTGAGAAACATTTTGCTGCATGGGAAACTGTTGGGCCGGGCCACCATACGTGTTCATGGGTGGAATGTTGAAATTAGGTAGTGGTACAGCAGGGTTCATCACAGGAGCCTGACCTTGAGTTTGATCGTATATTGTTGGCTCCTGTGGTCTGAGCTGGTTTGGAATATTTGGACCGCAGTATCTTGGAGGACCTTGTGGGTCATATCTTGGCATGACAGGGGGTGCATCAAATCTTAAGGGTTCAGGCTGCACCGGGTTCTTAAAACGCATCCCACCTGATGGACTATCAAATCTAACTGCACCCTGCTGTTCATCATAATTCATTAGTCTAGCTGGGAACCGTGGTTCCTCATATCCTGGCGGACCATGTTGCATGTGAGGATTATCGAACCTTGGTGGATTAGCAAATCTGTTTTGGTGGATTGGGTGGTCAAAATGAACTGGGGTTTGAGGGTCAAATCTCACCACGTTACGAGGCTCTGTGTACCTCATTGGCCTGTGTGATCCTGCTGGGTTGTTAAATCTCACAGGTCTTTCATGGGTTTTGGGAAATCTTTCAAACCGGTGAGGGGCATCGAAGCGATGTCCAGGATACCTTACAGGTCCACCAGACCCATCAAATCCCCCTGTATTGCCTTCATAACGAGGAGGAGCAGCATAAGGTCTTGGAGGACCATCTAACCTGGGCTCTCTCATGTGGCTAGGTGGCTCATCAAAGGGAGCTTGAGAACTCTTATATCTATCAAACCGTTGAGGAATACTTGGTCCATCATGCCGTGGCGTGTTCACCAGTGCCATAGATCCTTCTGATGAGTGAGTCGGTGTATTTCCAGGAGATTCCCCATGGTTTTGTCCACTTGTTCCCTGTTCCAAGAAATTATTATGCCCTGGAAGAACTTCTACACTTACAGGACCATCATCTGGACCTGTGCCAGAGTGCACGCTGTTGGGACTTTCAAAACGTGGGCTGATGTCTCCTGGTTGTTGATCCATTTCAACAGGAGATGATGACCGTTCAAATGGCGGTCCTGTGGATTTGCCACAAGTCCCGTCCAAGTTGACTGGGCTTGGTGAATTTCTGAATGTGGAACCTGTACATGATGGAGGCGTGTCGGTTCTTCTAGGATCTTCATGGTCAGGCTTTATGGCATCACCAGACATTTTATGCACTTCTGAGATTTCACTGTATTGTTCTGTCATTTCGTGTTGAGGCTGATAGAACATATCATGCAATGGCAACTGGCCATCTTTTCGCACTGTAGAGATAGATAAATGAATATAGGAAAATAATTCAAATTTAGACTCTTTATGAAACACCAACAACAACCTAGAGCATGTTTATTACCTGCCATGGTGAAATAAAATAAATCTAAAACTTTAGATACAACTTTAAAAGTGCTACAATTCACATACACATTATTTAAAAACAGGACAAATCTTACCTGGACGCTGAAGCTGTGTTCTTTTCAACTTAGATTTATGCTCAAGATAAGAAAGCGCTGCATCAGATATTCCTTGTTGTTTCTTTTTTGACTGATATACTCCCTCATCACACGATTCATCCCAAGAGTCAGACCGCTGTCTTTCCTCTTGATACTGAAAAAGTTGGTTTATTTGATGGGCTACATTGAGGAATTCGTCATTGGATATTTCACCATCAGCATGTCTTTTGCTAGCCTGAAATGAAAAAATGTCCAGTTTAGCAATATTTAAATTAATAATGTATTAGATTAAGAAAAATTGATTACAAAACAACAAAAATATGAAACGGCCATACCTTCCTTAAAAGATCCCGTTTACTTGCAGAGTTAAGTGCTTCTGGTATTTGTATGTTACTGTCAACACTCAAGCGATGCTGTTTAGGTGGACGAGGTGTGGACGGTCTTTGATTAGTGTTCCAAGTCTTGTGTCTCTGGGTGCCTAGTCGTCCATGTGAGAGATCTGACTCTGACAGCTTGGGACTGTTAAGGCAGTTTATTAATTTGAATGTGGTTATAAGTTCAATAATAGAAAGACAAATGATGTTTAAGAATTGACATTTAAAAGTCACTTACTTTTTATTTTCTTCCCATCCACTCCTCCATCTCTTGCCATCTTTTGTGTCTTTGTGCTCTGCAGGAAAAATTCTCTGCTGAGGTCCATCTTTCTGATCAGCAGGTCTATCGTCAAGCGGCCTTTTTGATCGTCTTAGTTCTGGGGCACTTTTCTTGGTACTTCGTTCATCTCTTAGACTTGATTGTGGAAAAGCATCATCATTATGTGGAACTTTACTAATCCTAACCTTTCCAGACTTGGGGGTTGGAGTAATACTCCTGGTTTTTCTCTTTGGAGGTGAATGCCTCTCTCTTCTTTTGGGAGAATGTAACAGTGGTGAACGTGATCTTGACCGTGACCTTTTTCTAACATTTGCTTTGTTCACTTTAATTTCTTGTTTCAGAAATGTCTCAAGTCTTTCGTGCTTGTTTAGAGAGCCATTTATAAGCTTTCCCCTGGTGCTGCTGGATTTCTGATGATCCAAGTTTTTGACACCTTCATCCTTATCTTTCTTCTCTGAACTTCTTTTCTTCTCTCGGACATCATCATCTTTTGAATCGGTCCTGTCATGCATCTGCTTATGTAGCCTTGGGTCCTTCTTATTCAGCTCAACAGTCTTTGAATGTTCGGACTCCATTCCTCTGGGTCTGACAAGCATACCTTTTCCAGATGGTGACACCGACTTGGATTTAGGCTTTTCCTCAACGGCAGAGTTATCCTTTTTTGGAATCCTCAACTTCTCCAACTTACTCTGTCTTTCAGCTAAGACTTGTCCTCTTTTTTCTGATGCATTCGGAAAGTTTGGTGTGACCCGACTCTCCTTCTTATGCATCACTTGTTCCTTTGCATTTACAGCCGTTGCACCAGGTCTGTTTAATCTAGGATCTCTGGTTGTCATTTTTTCTGATGTTGCTGGAAGCCAAGGTTTGATCTGTGGTGCAGGAATCGTATGTGTGACTTTTGCTGAGATACGTACAGGAGCAGCGACATGGTGGTTTGAAGCAATTGTAGGACTGGCAGCCTTGAGAATGAAAAAAAAAAAAAGATCAATTCTCTTTTAAAAGAGATCGAGCAGTATGAAGAATGATGGTTTAGCTGCATTAGACCAACTACAATTCCTATCACTTATGCTTGACCGATCACAAAAAAAAAAAGTTTTAGACTTCTAAAACTGTGAATACTATCATGCAGCGCTTTCTAGTTCTTGTTATAAAGCACCTGACTATTAAACTCACCAACTGAGCTTTTGTTTGTTCAAGTTCAAGCTCTATCTTCTTTTGCTGAAGTTCTAACAACTGCTTTTGCTTTGCAAGCAACTGTTGTCTTATTAATTGTTCTTGTGTCAAGCTTGGAGCTGGAGGTTGTGGTGCAGGAGGCTTCGGAGATGTTTCTTCAGTCTATGCAAAGAGAAAAGCACACAATTCAGATAAACTATAGCAGTGCACTTTTTCCTGCCTCTTGAAAATTAGAACTCCTAGCTGAAACTCCTTAATAGCTTACCGGTTTCAAAAATTTTGGGTTGACATGTATGCTGGCATTCACATTTGGTGGCAATGGTTTTATAGGCCAGGCAGGATCTAATGAGTTCACACGCACATCTAGTGCATATAGTTTCTTCAAGGGGAAAATTTCATCCCATGTGGAACGCAATTTGAAGAGACTTTTTCTAGTGACCTCATCCACCTAAAGTGAAGCAAAAGAAAGGGGGGAAAGAATATCTGACTGACTGTTTATTCTCAAAGAACACTGACAAAACTATATAGTTTACTATTTAAAAACTTAAAAACTGATTATTATTATTAAGATATGAAATAATCTATCAAGGCAAAGGAATTAATTAGCACAACAGTATTTTAAATTAGGACAAAGAGCACATGACGTTCAATAAGTAGTAACACCATGGACACAATTTCAAAGAATGATGTACCTTCTCAAATACACAAATAAAGGAATTGACTAGGTTCTTAGCAAACACTTCAAGGTATGCCCCTCCAACATTCTTCACTATGGAATCCACTAAGTACAAAACTGGGAGCTTCTCACCAGCAGGTGCCTAAAGTGATAGAAAACTGACAAGTTTAGAGAACAACATGGGAGAAATGCACAACTACATAGAATTAGAGTTTGATTGTTGAGATTATTAAATGGTTGAAGTTGGATTAAAAATACTAGCACAGAAAACAAAAATCAAGCACTTAAGGGAAAGTCCATTGTTTGCAGTTAAAAAAAAAAAAAAATTTCCTTAAAAACCAGATCCATCAAAAATCAGGGAAAAGTTTCTCAGATGCAGGAATGAAAAATATCCACGCCCCAGGTATTAAAAAAAGAAAAAAAAAAGTGGAAAAATTGAAACACTTCTTCAATGTTCACTCTTCAGGCTCAGTCCATCAAGAAGAAAGTAGTTTTGTTAAGTTGTCAGTGAAATTCAGTTTCTGGTATCATTTAAGCAAGAAGCACAAGTCCTTTAAATTGAAAAATAAAAGATTAAAGCTTTTTTTCACTTGTATTTTTTAACCAGGAATTCAACTCCGGGATCCATTTAAATTCAAGATTAGGTTTGATCTTCATTTTTGGGGGGGGGGGGGGGTAAACACTTGGTCTTTACATTTTACATGAGTCCATAAAAAGATTGACAAGTTGTAACCAACATGCCCCATGCAGTTTTTAAAAATTCTGCAATTTTTTTGTTACAAGTATTTTTTACACATTTAGCCTTGGGATGTCATTGGAAAGGACACTGCACCAATACAAATGTCTTTGTATTAAAGAGCATTTTAGATTAGAATGAAATCAATATAGCCAACACTACCACAAAAAAATACACTGGGAAATAAAGACAAAAGCACATTTCACAGTTTATTGTCACAGTTGTATACCATTTATTAACAATGCAGTAAAGAATGGAAAATTACTCAGCAATCTAACACCCCAAACCCTTTATTGGTTCAAGTACACAGGAATTTAAATGGCGCACAGTTGTGTTAAGAACTTTAAATGCAGGCGTGCTCGTTTTCACGGAGCAGCCCAACACGACTAGCCGAACTAATGCAAGATTTCAAATAGGTTGCAAACATAAACAAGGATATAAAAAGTTTCCTCGGATTCCCAAATAATATGCATCTATGTACATAGGCTCCAAACCACGTGTACCAGCTGGTGAGGTGACATTACTACAACCATGAGTATGCAAATACTTCTTGATTAAGTGTTGGCATCAGCACGGGTTTTCTTGCACCTTATATTTCTAATCAATCCATGTTTACAAAATTGCTAAAAGTGGAAAGTACACAATCAACCACAAAACGACGACTCGCCGGGCTGATTACATAACACGGAAACTTCGTTTCTTTCCCATCTAGGGTTCTTGCAGATAAATTATGATCCATAAAACCTGTTTTATATTGCCATGGAACAATATAACTTATAAACTAGCATAACATTGGTATAACTTACTAAATCGAATAGGTATTAACATAGCAGTGAGACTGTATGTGAAGCCACCAGGCTGTTATTATCGGATAAGCTTATTAATAAAAGTAAAACATGGATTATTAACTTTAAACCAAATGTGCGTCTACATTAAGTCCGACTTCATGAGCAGTTGTGATCAAACAAGCAGATAAACATGCGGTTGCAACTGGCCTAATTTGGTAATGTGGAGTGGTGACTTTTCTGAGCTACAAAAACAGTAAATTCTGACTGATATATAAAAAATGCCAGCATAAAAAACTCCTCAATATTAATTAACGACAATATAGCAATATATGTGTTTTACGTCGATTTATACAAAGTGGTTAGCGAGCCAGTCGTGCTGCCGCCATGTTGCAGGCCTCGTGTGATGTCGTCATTTAACTAACGTCAGCCTCACTCGAGCTAAAAGACGATGACTGAAACGAAACAAAAATAAATCTATTTTCATAAAAACCTTGGCAATTTGTGCTTCAATTATTGCGACGATATCCTTGGTGAACTGGATGTTTTCTTCGGCTAGAATGGTGAGCATGTTGATGTGCGGTTTGCTGTTGAAAGTCAGATCTTCCAGCGAGGACTGATACTCGCGGCAGGCGTCCTCCCTCGCGCCTTCGTCCGACATCTTTGAGCCGTTGAGTCGAGGGCTGTCGCCACACAATTTAAGCTTTTAAACAAACATTAGTTGCAACACAGTCCTCCTAAACAGCTGTACTTCCTTTGGTTTCCTCTGTACGTCGAGCCGCACCTCGTCGCGTCTTCTGAATAACGATATTTTCTGTTTGGAAAAGCGTTGCAAAATGTCCGTCGTAGTACTTCAGCAGCGACCGCGCGTCATCTGAAACGCTTTATAGTTGAACGCGCGTCACTGATTCCTGATTGGCTGCGCTGAAAAGCTCGAGTTTGATTGGCTGATGAAGAGCTTGCGCTCAAAGTCATTGGTCGAAACAGAACTTTCACGTTCAAGAAGAGCATATCAGAATTGAATAATTCAATAAATCAACAGAAATCACAACAGAGAGAGTACAATGTCGTCATCACCTTGAAAATGAAATACACAGTTTAGGACAATTCGCATAGAGGAAAGGTTCAGCGGGTTCAAAACATATAGAGTATTATTTTTTTCAATAAGCTATAAGCACAGACATACGGAAATAGGTTTGCCAATCTTGTATTTTAATCGTCTATTTTAAATACATACACGTTTTTGAGATATTTGTGGACGTAAAGGACAAAAGCGTTTTTCCTCAACCATTTTATTATACATTTGTAAGCTAGCAATTTGATTATTAAACATGCAGATTCTGTTTAATTATGATTACATAATGTAAATGCATAATAATATACAATTCTGGATGTGCATTCTTTATAATAATAAAAATGGTAATTTTACATAAACATATGTATATAATTCAAACACCCATTTACAATTACAATGAATGAACAGAATAAATATCGTAATTCATCTCACTCAATTTTAATTCAAAATGAATTTTCAAAAAGATCTTTGGACCACTCATTTACAGATAAATTACAACTTGCATCCTGCATGGCAGACTTGCCTGAGAAACTCTCAGCAGACTCAGCAATCAGCAACTGATCCACCTTTTGTCTTTTATCACTTAACCTCAGATCTATGATCTTACTTTTAAACTCACACTTAATTTTTCCAGAGCACAGTGAGCCTACACGTTTCTGGCTTCGCCTGGTTTTCTGTCCACATGAGTTGTTATAATAAGAAACTGGGGTGGATTGCAAACATGGTGAAAAAAGCAGAGAGCCTGAACCTCCAGGCCCTGATGTGTTGACATTCCTCGGTTCATTGACTTTAGAAATCTCTGTCACATCCGAAAGGTTCATGTTCATACTGCTCTGACCAGAAGCAAACAAGTCTACAGAGCAATTGTACTTTTCCTCATGGTCATCAAACACAGTATGTTCCTGCTTGACTTTGCAATTTACAGAATGGACCTCACTTTGAGTACAGTGCCTGAAATATTTGCCCTTTTCATTGTTTACTGAACAAAAAGCCACAGATGGTCTGCTCCCAGTTAATTTTTTTCTTTCTAAAGCGAGTTCTTTTTTGTTTGAAAAAGACAACCTGTCGTTTCTAGAGCGATTGAATGCACACGTAATGTCAGGACTGAAAGGAATCATCTTTTTTGAAGAATTGGTAATGCACAAAACAGTCTTACTGATCTCAGCATTGTCCATCTTAGTTTCAAGATTTTCTGGACAGTCATTTTCACTGTTCTCTTTCCAGCTTGTGTTGTTCACATTGCACATTGGTGAGGACCATTTTGCACTAGAAAGAGGCATTTGTAGAGTTTTTGAGATGGTTGTGACCACTGAATTTCCAGTCAGAGAGCATCTATTTTGCACTTGAATCATTTGCTCACTTTTAGCTGAAATGCGCTCCTTTGTGTCAATTATCTCTGATATCTGAGGCTCAACGCTGACATAATCTTCTAAACTTTCAGATAAAGGTGCGTCCTCTATATCAAAACATATATTCTGACCAGAATGACTATAAAGTGACTTCTCACATAAAGGTGCATCATATTTTCCCCCGGTTTTAAGGCGTTCGGATGTAATTATTTCAGAATTATTTCCACAGGACAAAGGGATCAGTGGATTTATAGTGTCACATGCAGTAGAGCTGTTAAAATGTGCTGATGATTCAAACATGTCACAGCTTGAGGAAAAAGATTTTCTGTGACTGTTTCGTGTTTCATTCTTCAGTTCATCCTGTATACAATTAACATGCTTTAACTGACTGGTGTTGCTTTGGCTAGTGCTTTTACATCTTCTTGTCTCTTCAGTCTTTGGTGAAAGATTATTATGATTACAGTCTCTGGACTGCTGTAACAAGTCATTACTTAATTCTTCCGGGGGGAAGCATAACCCAAGTGACTGCCATGCACTTGAGAGTGTGAATTCTTCACTGCTGGGCTGAGAATCCAACTTTGCACATGATGGAGGAGTATAATCAAAGCTGCTGAGCTCATTTCTTTGTGTACTTTGTGAGTCTTTCTGTTGTGATGGACAGATACTGTTGGCAAAATGAGAATTTGCCCGCAGGAGGTTTTTAAAATAAGCGATTACAGTACATCCCATCAAAGACTCACATGGAGAAATGATCTGGCAGGCCACTAACTGTCCAGACAGCGAAGAAGTTTTGGCAACATTATGAGGAACCTGTTAGGACGGAACAAGAAATGAGCAAAATTAATAAAAAGGGGATAACCTTGATGCCCCACCCCAAATTAAATGAAGAAATGCTCCATACCTTCAATCCAAAAATGACACATTTTCCTATAAAGCAGTCTTCCACAGCTTTAACAAGAAGTTGTTGAACAGTATGTGTGCCTTCAGTTTTCTCCAAATCAATACATCTGGAAACATCACACTTTATATCAGCAATGACTCAACAGAAATGTTTGCTCAAGATGTTTAAAATGTGTAAATGCTTTAAAACACACCTTTGAAGGCCACCGGCAGTAATGCCAAAGAAGGGATTTAAACAGCCCCCGAATATTGTCACACCAAATATATCTTGGTTTCTGGACACATTAAATGACAGCCTATATCTGTAGTCCACGTTTTGTAAGTCACAAGTGAATCCACATCTTCCACATATAGCCCTAAAGATAATGATTTAGAAGTTATTCATGATGTTCAGCTTTTTAAAATTTAATTATGTTATAGCATCAATAATTACACATTATGATAAATTCACTAAATACATTTTAAGTACATTCAACATAATTCGTAATAGATAAAAGAAATTATAATAATAACAAAAAAAAAATTGACTTCATTTTTACCACGTACCTTTTGCTTTCCTGAATTAATCTGGATAGACAGCCTTTGCAGCATGGATATACAAAACAAGAGTCTTGGAGAGAAAGTATTGTGCAACTCACCAGAGCCCGAGTGTTGCTCATGAGTGCTTAAAACACTTTACAAACTACCATACTACCATTCCCTACCAGGAAATACTATCAAAACAGAGGACTCCGATTTTAAATAACTTTAAAACAAATTAATTGAAATGTATATTATTAAAGACATACAGCAATAAAGAAAATTATTTAATGAAAAAAAGATAAGGAACTGAAAAGCGAGCTACAAAGCTTGCATTTCAAAACAAGAGCGATTTTCTTCCTCGTTGGTTTTCTCCCTTAAGTCTCAAGGAGCACAGCTCCATCTACCGTACAATATTATAAATCATATGTTCTATGTGTAAAGATAAATTACGATCAATGTACAATATCAAACCTTATAATTGTATTATAATTTCATGTAATATGAGTTAAAGAAATGTATTCAAGGTGCTTTGTGATCACGTTGATGTATTATGTCTTTACTCTGCGCTCGGTTCATACTGCAGGTGTCAGTGTTGCGGCGCGGATTTCAATTCATCCAAATAAATCGAATCTTTTGAATCCCCAAAAATATACTCAGTCCTTCGGATGGTATTTGCCATAGCTGCCAAGTCTGCGTTTTATACGCAACTTTGGGCTTCTTTTTTTGTAAAGTTGCGTGAAAAAATCCCGGGTCGCGGGTTGCGTTTTTTTGGGCTTATTTTATAAAATATGGTTGCTTGTTAGGAAAACCTTACAAGCAACTTCGTTTCTTTTCATTTATGTTCACTGTATTAACAAATGCATACAGTTAATAGCCAATCAGTGCAAAAATATAAGCGCTGAAGCATAATTTGCCAAATATTCTGCCCCCTTCTCACACGCCTTTTTTAACGTGATTTTTCTTAAATGAGGGATTGAGAGAAAAAATCACATTCAAAAAGATTAACGCTGTAATCCAAGCAATGATAGTAGTAGATGTAGTGGAGTGGGATGACATTCTTTAATTTATAAGGCAGCCTATTGTTTTTTTGTTTTTGTTTTTGTTTGTTTTTTACAATGTTTTGTATCAATGTTTTATTATCACTGTAATAAAAAACAAGTAAGCCTACAGTATAGGCCTATAGCCTACTAATACTAAGAGTACATTTGTTTTTTTAATTTTATATATTATTTTATATTTGGCCTTTTCCATCTCTCCAATCCTACTCTGCTCACAGGTGATTGGAGATGAGTTTTGTTCCTGCTTTGTTGCAGTTTGCTGATTTTTGTAAAATAACTTATGTTTTTGCTTTTCAGATAAAAGGGTAATTTCAGTTTAATATGTTTCAGGCTTAGTTATTGGTAATAAATAATTGATAATAAATAATCAAAAAATATTGGGCTTGTTTTGGGCTTGTTTTTGAAGCTGCGGTTGCTTATTTGTCTCGCGAGAGTTGGCAACTGGTATTTGCTGGTGTTATTGTAACTCTATTAAGGCAGCAAAACAGTCATTAAACGAGAGAGGTTCAGTGAACGAATCTAAAGATTTGTTAAAAAAATCTTTTTTTTAATCATTAAATGATTTTACACAAACAAATTTTGTAAGGCCGATAGGACCATGAAATAACACTTATTCAAAGACTTCGCGATGGCTTCATGCCTGAAAATGTCAGCTCAACTGGCTGGAATGACAAGAGAAATATCAGTAATTTATTTGAATTCACTATGAGATTATTTATGTGGAGCGACGGGAAGTAGCAACACAGTAAAATTTATATATATATATATATATATATATATATATATATATATATATATATATATAATACTATTTATGTATTTTACTATATATATATATATATTTTATATATGACTATTTATGTTTTTACTCAACAAAAGCATTGTATGTAAAGACATTACTAGTAGTCATTTGATTTCTATATGTGATGACTTCTTTAACGACAAGACAGATTGGGACAGCATCGGATTGTAAAGACAAAGGGGTATGATATTTTGGAAATCTGAAACTGCTGAGCTTCTGTTGATTGTGAACGTTTCCATGGTTTTGTTTACAAACTTGGTTGATATGGAGCTTTTAATGTTTCGCAGTTTAATAGTAACTACTTCCAGAACTTTGTTTTATATATACAAATAAGTAAGCAAGACTTTTAATGAGTTCCCACTGAAAACAATAGAGTTGAAAACAGAGCTTTTTAATGTTGAGGCTATAATTAATATATTTTTCTCAGGGTGAGCTTATTTTAACAGCTTATTTTTGCTTTTGTAGTTTGTTTTATATCAGATGTGAAATGTAAATATTGTTGTCACTAACTGGTAGTTTTTCATTTGTATAGCTTAGTTCTTGCAGATGAGAAACCACATAAACAATCAAGTCGCCTGCATCAGGCATCCTCTTCTGCAACAGATACTATATCTGAGAGCAGAAGATGTAATGAGACAAGATTATGTTTTTTTTTATGTAGTTTATATAAGATTATGCCACTGATAAGCTTTGTTACACTAAGTAAAAAATTCATATTTTCTGTTTAAAGCAAAACCAGAAAAAGCAATGGATGCCAGGAGACTCCACTCTGGCTATGGATGTGGAAATTTGACAAGTGCAAAATGCAGAAAACATCAGCCCTTCAAGTCCATGCTCAGCATGGTCACCATCAGAGCGCAAAAGAACCAGAACACAAGACAAAAAAAGAAAACGACTGGAGGGATTTGGCCCAAAAGCTTTTGTTAAGTTAAACCAAAAAGACTGAAGCAGGAGGACGGGCCCCTGGCAGTGAGATGAAATGTGACAGAGAATATTCTACACCTTAAAAGATCCTCAACTCAAAAACACCTAAAGTAGCCAACAGCAAGCAAACTTTACAGTTCAGAAGAGATACCAGCGCAAACGACTCTCTCAGTACCGCCAAGGATTAAATTCTGTTCAGTCCGGAACATATGGCTGCTGCTAAAGAGCGATCCATGTTGCAGCAGCAGAAGAGAAAAGCCTTTCAGTCTCTGTGCTGAACCCTCCTCCTGGACTGGATCTCAGTCCTCGGTGATGCTACACTACCAGATGCAGGTAGATTTCCAACTGTTACATTTAAAGAAGTCAGAACTTGATTAAAGAACTGTCTAATTTCATCATTCATGTTATATTTATTCAGCTATTATTCCCATCTTTAATGTTATATTATCCTTCAGAAGTCATGCTGATTTGCTGCTCAAGAAACATTTCTTATTATTATCATCAGAGTTGTGTTGCATGATAATTTAGTGGAAACTTATGTAATACTTTTTTCAAGATTCTTTGTGAATATAATTTTCAAAAAATCAGCATTTATTTAAATATATATATATATATATATACAGTAACATTAATGTCTTTACTGTCAATTTGATCAGTCACATTTCTTTAAAATAACTTTCTGACCCCCAAATTTTGAAATTTGTTTGTCATTTTTCTATTCAAAACAACAAGAAATGCTGATAATATGAATTAAAAAAATTAGATTTGCTAAGTTTTTGGCTGTTTGTTACGTGGAACAGCACAAAGCATCCACATGGGACGTCCTGCCGATCAGTCAGACAAGCTTTTGCTCTCCAGTTGGGGTCTCCCTAAGCCTGTTCTGGAGAAATACCAGAGTCTAGGTGTTCAGAGGATGTTTGAGTGGTAGGCTGAGTATCTGATCTTGGGCAAAGTGTTGGAGGGCCAGAACCTAGTATATTCTGGTAAAGAGCTGTTTTTCTTTTTCTTGTTGACTGCAAATGTTGTTTGTACTTGGTCCTGTTTCCCTGAGAACCAGCACCAGATCAAATACTAAATATATAACTATAAATATATGACTTCTGTTTACATGATACTTTCTAAATATATGTAGTTATCTAATTTTTTCCCAGGCTAAAATTTTATATTTCCTTTTTTTAGCTCCAACCAGTGCAGGAAAAACTTTGGTATCAGAGTTGTTAATCTTGAAGAGAGTTTTGGAAACAAGACAAAAGGCCATGTTCATTCTGTGGCACGAGATTTTATTTATTTTTTTTATCTGCAAGTTGGCTCCCATTTCCTGAGTGAATATATAATTGTCAGTTATCTCAGTTGATCATTTATTTATTTATGTAAACTGTGAGTGCATAGTGCAGTGTACATATTTAATTGTTGATTTCTGAATTTAGTATATCTGTCAATATACATCTTGGAATTTTGTTGACAAGATTTTGCTAAAGTAATGCTTGCTATTTTCTCCCAGAATGTATTTCAGGAGGCAGGGGTCAGAGTGAAGGGGTATATGGGTAACACTTCAGCAGCTGGTGGGTTTTCCGCTCTGAATGTCACTGTTTGCACAATAGAGAAAGCTAATGGACTCATCAACAGGCTCATTGAAGAAGACAAATTGGATTTACTTGGTAAAATAATGACATTTCCTTACCACTTAAGTTTACAGGTACTCTTATAAAACAACATTTTCACACAAATTGCAGAAATTGTTATGATCAATGAGCTGCACATGCTTGGGGACTCTGGTTATGGATATCTGTTAGAACTTTTGCTGACTAAAAATTATGATGCATTATATTATTGTTAATTATTATTAATTTTTATATTATGTACACTGCTGTTCAAAAGCAGGGCCACATTAAATTGTTAAAAAGTGACAGTTAAGACTTGCATTGTTATAAAAAAAAAAAATTTAAAATCATCAAATAATCCTTAATTTATGTTTGTGGTTTCCAAAATAATATTAAGAAGCACAATCTTCCTTCAAAAACATTAAAATTCTTACAGTTAATAGTGATGTAATGATCTGTGTTGACTTAGGTGAGAGTGTGTTGGTCTGTAAAGAGGCTGAACGTGCGAAGTGAAAGTGAAAGTCGTGACATTTGCCAAGTATGGTAACCCATACTCAGAACTGGTGCTCTGCATTTAACCCATCCAAGTGCACACAGACAGCAGTGAGAAGTGAACACACCGTGAACACACACTGCGTCACTACCAGCAAGTTCAGAGCCATCCTGGAGGTGTGAATGTCTTTCTTCTTGTTGTATGATAGTGTATTGGGTGAGTATGTACAGGATTTATTTTCATTGTTTTGACTGAAGATCATCACTGGAGGAGCTCACCACAGGATGTGCTTATTGTGCTTTTCTGGATTCCGATAGATGTTGACATTTTGATAATTGTCTGTCTCACAGTGGAGAGGTACTGCCCCACACATCTGGGTTCTGTGACTCTCTCCTCATCTTTATCACCCGCAGAAGCACTGGGGATTTTTTTTTTGCAGATCTCCAGAAAGCAATGAAAGTATTTGTTTTGGGAAATGATCTCCATATCCTCTATCAGGAAGACAAACAGGTCAGTTTATCATCAGTAGCACAGATTGGTTCTTTATATTAAAAATATGGGTTATTGACAAAATTGTGTTATGCATTTTTAAGATAACACCTGTGTATGTGGACTGGACTACAATAGACTGGTACCAGTTCTTCTGTCCATCTGCAATGAAACGGGTGGCTGAGATGGTGGGCATCCAAGAATGTTTCCTGGCTCGCTCCGTTAGTGGCAAATTAATTGCTAAAACAGAAAAGCAATGCATACAGATGGCCATTCACAAATGGTAGCATGTATTTTTCTGAATATAGAGTGCTTTAATTAATGTTCACATTTACGTAGCAGACAACTGAGGTGTATTTTTTGTGTGTGTGTGTGTGCGCAGTTTTTTCAAAACATTCTTGCGATCTTTAGTAACTCTCAAAATAAATGTTCCATATTTCCTGATGTATTACAATAGTGTGCTGCATATATTCACTTGTAGGATTTAAAATGACTGATTTTTGGTGTGTTTTTTTTTCCCGGAGCAAAGGGAAAATTACAATGCCTCTGATCATCAGCTAAAAACTGGAGCAGCAGTATTCTGTTTGACAGTCTCTATGACAACCCCATCTTGGATGCCATGGAGGAAGCAGCAATGGATCGAGACAGCAAAGAAGAGCAGGAGGTTGAAGCACATGCTAATTCAAACGGCTCTCCTCTAGAACTCATTCCGGAGAGAAGAGATGCCGTGTCAACAGAGGATCAGGAAGCAATCCATTGGGGTGAATCATCTTTCAACCTTTCAGAATGGGGAGATTTACAACTTATTGGAGAGCAGTACCTTGATAAACATGATTGATAAAGCCTTAATAAAACTTTATGGTACATCCAAGTGCTCTTGAATCCCAAGCTTATTAGCTAGCAGGACACAGCTTCTCACTGACAAGTCCAGAGGACGTAGCAGAGGTAGCATCATTTTCTCCATTCAAAACAATAATGGCCTTATACATTTACCCACATAGAAATTCTTTATCCTGTGTAAAAAACCTTTATAATCCTCCATCTCAACTTTTACAGGTGTTGTTTCTTGAGTTGAAGCTGCCTCCACCGCCACAGGTGTGGAGCATGAGAAATACCTTTTAAACTTTATATATGCATCTTCTTCTTCGTGACAGTGTTTGTTTTAATGATTCTCTCACATAGGGCGTGTGAGCTTCACTGAACCAAACATTCAAAATGTCCCAAAAGATTTTGAAATTCAGATGCCAACACTTATAGAAGAAAGTCAACATCACAGAATAGTGCACAAAATGCATACATATCATATATGCTTAAAATTATATTTATTCATTTCAGGGGTAAACAGGGGAGTGGAATAGAAAAGTTCAGGGGTGTCAAGTCTTATTGTATTATTTTTACAGGTGGCACAGATTGTGAAGCGAGAAATAGAGATAGTGGTGAAATTGTGTGTAAAGCTTAGAGTAAAAGTCTAAGTGGGTCCAAGCTGGGGTGACCTTCAAGGACATATAGAACAAATGTTTTCTTTACTCTTCTACTATTTACATGTAAAATACTGGGTCTGATTATGAATTGAACTGTTAAAGCACCAAATGTGTGGATGTATTTCTTTAATATATATATATATATATATATATATATGAAGTAAATGTTTTTAATCTGAAATAAAATTCAACATATGCTGTTAGTGTAAAGTGTGAAGAACTTGTGTGCAAAACTTGAAATGGAAATATTTCTATACATTGGATTTAAAAAAAAAAAATGGTAGACAAGATGTTAATGAATTAAAAAGATCAAACATTTGTTCAGTTTCACTGTTTAATTTATTTCAGAAACACGTTGAATTTTAATTAAAGAACAAAATTTGTAAATCCAATCGCTTATTTTGTAACTTGTCAAAGGATAACTATTCTTTTTATGATAGGAAAGTACGGACAGTGCCTTTGACCAGTCCTCTACATATGGGGCACTTGCGTAAAGAAGGTGCACACTCTTTGCACACCACTAGGTGACCACAGGGGATGAAGACAATGTTGACCTCCTTGTCCATGCAAACTTTGCATGTGCGCTCTTCTTGAAGTCTTCTCAACTGTTCCTCCATAGGCAAGTCTGTGAAAATGATGGACAGAGTCAATAACTTTACACAAACTCTTTGTTTCAGAGTGGGATCTAACTGATTCCCTTAGTGTGATGGCTAGAGATAAAAAGGGGTAAAATCAAAAGAAAACCTTTTCTCATGTTTGAATATACCTGAAAGATCTTGACTCGGTGATGCAGCTTCATTTGTCTGGGCTGAAATTGCAGTAAGAACAAAAAAAAAAAATTGGTTGTCAATATTATGTAGTGATTATGTCTGTTGTGGATTTGTGCCTGCTCTTTTTAGGATCTTTACAAAAGGCATCACCTTTTTTTTTTTTTTTTTTTATTCAAGTGTTCCTATCTACTGGCTGTGCAGTTTCACACTGACACAGACTAACAACATATAACACTGAAAATTTACAGACACTTTATCTCATATCTGATTCATATATTACATACCCATCAGTTCTCTCAGCAGGTACACATCATTCTTCTTGATCCAGTTGCGGAAAACCTCTGCTGCAGCGTTTCCTTTCGACAGGACTAAATCAATGAGCTGCCCTGTCTGCTGCTTGACTGAAGTGCAGTTACGAATAGTGTCATACTCTTTCTGTGAGATGACATTCTCTTCCAGAAGATGATCCATTAAGCTCTGGACGCTTTTTAGACGCTGTGTCAAGGCAGCATGGTGTTTCTTAAGGAAAGTAAAACCATCTGTAAAGAAACACACTTAGTGTTAGTCCAAATCTTGAATAATTGGATAGCTGGTAGAAAATACATTTTGTAGACATACCCGAAGCCATCTCCTCAGCAAGAAGCTCTCGCTCCTCCTCTCTCTTCTCATCTTCTGCACTTAGTAAATCAGACACCAATTCTTGAACGGTTTTGTAATTCTCTCCACTTGTAAGAATTTTGCTCTGGACTGTTTGCTTCACCAGGCTACGCTCAAATCCCATCTCTAAAGCTGACTTCACCACGGGATTGTTCATCATCACTGCATCTTCTGACCGGTCTTCTCCAGGACCCAGGTGTACAACTACACATGGGTTTAAAATAAAAATCTAATTTAATCTACTTTAGCCACAATAAACTTAAACTTAGTACATTAGAAAAGAACATGATCAATGATAAAAGATATGGAAATTAGTATCACATGTAGGTCAACACAATTGAAAACTTACCAGGTGGATCAACAAACTCTCTTGAGTTGTTGTCTCCATTAGTCAAGAGCTGTAAAACATGTAAACTAGGTTAAGATATCCATCAGCGTGCATCATATTGTTTGGGTAACAAATGACACCAGTATTTTTAACATACCTGTTCAAATAGTCTTGGAAATCTTGCTTGAATCTGATGAACAAATTCTTGTCCCTTTTCTTGCAACAGGTATTCACATCTAGAAGAACATGCATACATAATTAATATTCACATGATGTCATCATGGGACAGAAAATAATGCCACTTTTATTTACCTTGGAAACCACTTCGCATGTTCTACCCATGGGTCATCACCAGATTCCCAACATCTGAGTCCACCATCACAACAAAAGCACTTCACATCATCGTTACGACCTACCGAAACAAACAGAAAGAAATAATTGTAAGCATGGGGATCTAAGCACAAAAGTTATACCTTGAATGACTTGTAATAGCATCAAGACTCTTACCAACATAGTAAAAACCAGCTTTAGCCAATTGGTCTGGTCGCACAGGTATTCTCGAGGGCCAGTTGACAAACGTAAGCAGCCTTTCTTCACATAGTTGCATTGCCGAGTTGGATACATTGGAAAGGCCGCCGCCAGATAACGGCACGTTATCTGCACGGTCACCTCGAACAAAGCGGCAGTTGGGGTAATGCCTCAGGTGCTCAGACACCGCCCGGTCTCCTGGTTCCCAGTTGTTAAGCTGGCCACCACAACTGAAGCAAGCCACCCTGTCGCCCTGGCCAAGGTAATAGAAACCAGCTTTGGCGAGCTCAGCTGGAGTTACTGTAGCAAGAGTCCAATTCTGAAATGTGTCAAGGCGCTCCTGTTCCCGACGCATACTGGGATTATGACAAGCCGGTGTTCGCTGGTGAGTTATATCCTCCACTCCACGGGAGGAAATGGGACTGGAGGGTGCCAGGTTGCTGAATCCCATGTTTAGGTAACCCACCTGCTCCTCTGTTTGGCCACAAACAGATGCCACAGTGGTCAACGCTCCTGCGGATGCAGGGGAAGACAGCTGCAGGACAGCTATGTTTCGGAGCGGGGAAAAGGCTGAGTGGGAGGATGACAGGAGGTTTGCGGTGGCAGGTAAACTCTGGATGAAGCTGCAGTTGGGAGACATCTGTTTGTGACGCTCGGCAGGGCACTCGCCGGACTGCCAGTTGTCAGCGGTCACATTGCAGCGGAAACACTGGACACGGTCGCCCACTCCGGTGTAATAAAAACCCGCTCGAGCGAGACTCCGCTCCGTCACTGGAGCAGTGGTGGGGAACTTGGCATACGTGGATATACGAAAGAGTTCAGATGAATTATCATACTGTAAATCTGCAGGGCCGCTACTGCGACACAAACTCCTCAGGAATGCACTGTTTTGTATAATTTCCATTTAACAAAACTGGAGAAAGGGATGTCCAGCAGAGAGAAAGACTTGAATACCCTGTGTGCGTGCAGAAGATGAACTGTGTGAGCCAGAGAAATAAGATTACACAAACATCTAACCCCTTACGAAAAAAAAAAAGTCCTTCTTATCAATCACGTCCTCACAACATGACTCAATTACACAACAGGGGCTTCACAGAAGGTGTTTTTTTTCACAAAACTGATGACACGTGCAGCGAACTAAAACTGCATGAACATAATGTGATATATAAAACACAAACAAACAAACAGCTTGTTTGGATGAACAAGATGAATTTTATGAGATTCCAGCTCTTGAAGCTCATCCTGGATCACTAAGATATACACCACAGTTACACTGACCTAAACACATTTTTAAATGACAAATGGTGGTTTCTTTGGACCTTAACAAATAATCATTGTAAAATCCAACATAAAAATGTGACCACAGGGTGTTTCCATTCAAGTCTTTCTCTCTGCTGGACATCCCATGACGGGTGTCTAGTCGTCCATGACAGAACACAAGATCTTATTAAAAAAATGAAATTAACTCTTGAACAGATAAACGGTCGATGTAGGAGGTATGGGATTCCTTCCCCTATGTTGCAGGAACCTGAAAATAACACAAAACCACATGTTTAATTTACAGGCCTATATTAAATGTCATGTTTTTCCTAATATCTTTTGGGTAAAGTAAAACTTGTATATCACACAACAGGAGAAAAAGAAAATCTTGAATGAAAATGTAATAATAAAATAAGTCAAAATCAGAAAGAAACGTTAGTTGCGATCATTCATTTGTCCCTACTGTGAGGAATAAATCTGAGCGAAACGGCTTAAAAATAAAAAATTTAGGGCTGGACTTGCTTTTGTTCATTGTGAATGGAATGGATCATATTTTGCTGGTTGCTGGAAGGGAGGGATTATTGTCCTGCCCTCAGTGCACACATCATCAGAGAAGAGATGTTGTGAGATGAAGTTATATGAATAATATAATAATGTGCATGGATAAATCAGCTGTAACAAAAACTGAAATATTTCCATAATACATTTCAGGGTGATTTAAACATTAACATTTAATATTAAACTGAATAATTATAACAAAAAATAATTATACATTTACACAAATATGACATTGTACATGAATAATAATCTTATTTATGGCTTGGAAATGGAAGTTTAACATTCGCGGAAATAACGAGAAGAATAACAAAGCGCAATAAACGATTAAATTATTTGAGCTAAAACCCAGTGTCTTTATAACTAAGACAATACATTAAAATAATATGGTAACAAAAAATAGCTGTAAGCGGGTGACATCGGAATTCTTGACATATTAAATTTAAAAAAGTCCGCGCCCACTCGAAAGGGAAAAATAAGGTGACGAATTTCCTGCTTTGTCAGTTCCTCATTCCTACAACCAATACTCATATTACAAGTAGAAAATGGGAGGTTCCTCTACATAGTTTCACTCTCTGAACTCGAATAACTTTTAAAACACTGAGCTATATCAAGAAGGTTTTTGCTTAACACGAAGTTACTGGAAAAAACGCGTTGTAGGTCTTAAGTTACTGGTTACGACTCGTTTCCACAGGATGATGATGATGATGATTCAGACGATCGGCATGAGTTTCCTTCTCTGTTCTGATATTTGTCTCTTTGACCAATTGAAAACGAACAGAATCTTGATATGAGTCATTCCACCTGCACTGACGCATTCATTCCTAAGTGGGAAGCCCTTGTGAAATCGGTTTTTATCGCTGTCAGCCTACAGCAGAGAGGCGTCGCTTTCGAGGCGCTGCCATTTTGGGTGTAATACCAAACAAACTCTTATTCTTTTTAAAGGCCAAAAACAAGAACAGCAATACTACAAAGGTAATCAAATGTTGACTTTGACCAACGAAGGTTTACAAAAACACCAACTCACCGTTGGACAAAAACAGATTTTGTTCAACAGCACGAAACGTCCTTTGACTCCTTCCTTCGATTCAGTACAGCTGGCTCTTCGCGGAAATGACGTCACAAGAACCGCCACGAATTTAACGTTTAAAATATTTACATATGGCATGATTTTATATAAATATACACAAACACACCTTATTTTCCCCTAATTTTATATGTATGTGTATACACACACAAATAATGTAAGGGAAATGTTGCATGTGTGTGACTGTGAGGGGCGGAGAGACGATTTTTGCTGCGTCCCAATTCGCCTACTTATACTATGCCATAAAAGTATGTACTCTTTTTGTGAAGAAAAAGTACATACTTTTGAGTATGTAGAATAGCAGTCAAGCTACTTCATCATAACTGTGTCTTTAAAGGTGCTGTATGTAAGTTTTTGACTCTACTAAAACATAAAATACCATAATATGTTTGTAGATATTTAAGTTAACATACTTGTTTATTGGAAAAACAATGCTACAGTCAGTTATTCTCCTTTGAAAATGTGTGTTCCGGGCAGGAATGTCAGTCTCTGTTTTGGTTTGTGAAACCCGCCCACTGCCAGTTTACCCAATTGTATTTCGGCACCCGGGTTGCCAGTTGGCGCGAAACACAGCGTATTTCATTTCAATCATCGTCAAGTGCGCTCGTTCCTGTTAGTTGTGGTCAATCTGGCAACCTGCTTGTGCCTCAAGTCTGAGGAGGAGGGGTGAAAAAAAAACCTCTCCAATATTTTGAATTTGGACTGCAATTAAACCACTCGGTGTCAATCCTACACACAGCACCTCTAAAGTATCATTCTATTTTTTCTATCATTTCATATTTCTGTATTCCAAATTTTATATTTAAAACATTAATCTCATAATATTATTTTTACAATTTGTACGTTCATTGTAAAAGCATGTACAAGTTGCTACTGTATAGATCCCTGCGTGTTCAATTATTCTTGGCTTAAATAAATAAATAAATAAATAAATAAATAAATAAATAAAAATAAAGCCACGTATCCAATGTTACTTTTAAACATATATTTTTTAAGTGTAGGCTATGCCCTGGATGTCTCTGGATATCCACTCAACCCTAGAAATGCCCCTGAAAATAGTATATAACAAATATTCTATGTCCCTCTACCATGATCATAATCAGTTACAAAACTTGCTACAGTACA
The DNA here is from genome assembly GCA_024542945.1 of allo-octoploid hybrid of Carassius auratus x Cyprinus carpio. Lineage (NCBI taxonomy): Eukaryota > Metazoa > Chordata > Actinopteri > Cypriniformes > allo-octoploid hybrid of Carassius auratus x Cyprinus carpio. Next base: position 9,624,897 of record CM045068.1, on the reverse strand, counting down.
AAACATTTTTTTTTTTTTTGTTGTTGTTGTTTTAAAATAACAATTATTTAACACTTGGGTGAAAATATTATATATAACATACTTTACCTAAGAGTGCTAAACGTCACCAAACCTGACCCAGCAGAACCTCCTTCATAGAATAATTACTGAATAGTTGTTCGTGATTTTACTTACCGACAAAGACGACGATAGAAAATCAGCAGCAAACAGCCAGGTGTTGGTCTAGTCAGTAGACAAAATCACCAATTTTTTTTTTTTTTTTGGGAAGTTACGGGACTTTCCAAAGCCACCACTCGTAAAGAATTGTGGGAAATGTAGTTTTGTCAGATATTTGCTTGTACTTCCTGTTGCGACGTTCCCTACTCTTGACTTTTCTTTAAAATAATATTTTTATCAAGGTAGATTTTACCTTGATAAAATATTGTTTTAAAGAAAAGTCAGAGTAGTATTGTGTAGTGTAAAACTCGTTGAAGATTGGTTGTCGATTCATTCAATTATAAGCTATTTTCTCAAAAAAAAAAACAGTTTATTCAGCAAAATACGTACAAACGCCAGCATTCACAATTACAACGTATTATGACGTAAAGATAACAATTTGTGTCCGCTATAAATCTATTATTCACACGTAAATTCTTTTTTTCTAATGTGTATTAAGAAATAATTTCATTTGAAAGTTTTACACATGTAATGTTCAGACAGACATGCATATGAGGTAACTATGGTCCAATTACCACATTTAGGCATACATGTGCTCGTCTGAATTTCACGTGTTAGAATTCATTGTTATCTGTTATTTTCAGCTGATAACCAAGGTTATAGGCTAGGGTACTTCCAGTGTACATGTATTATGTAATGGGGCAGCACCATTACAGTAGATGATTTTCTAACATTTAAAAATAGCCCATTGTTGCTATTTTCCCAAACTCCTCAATCACCAACAGCAAGGTATGATAGATATGATAGATTTTATATTTCCTAAGTGATCAATTCCTTTATTGTGTAAAGGTTTATTGGCATGTAAGAGATATAAAAAGATAATAGGAATATGTCATATAAAAATATATATAAATATAAATTAATGACTTAAAAGAATTCAACAGCGTAAAACTGCATTCATTTTATTTATTTTACAGAAATGCTACATTATATTTTGAAACAATATAAGAGTTAGTAAAAGACAACAATTTGCATTTTAAGTTGAACTATTCATTTAATAAATGTTCCCCTACCACTTTATTGATTAATACATTAAAGGATACAGATGGAAAAGGTGTATTTCTTAAATATAATGTCATTATTTTATGTGGAGCTAGATCAAGGGCACTTCATTTCATTGAAACTCCCCTATACCAAATGAATGGTATAGGACATACACATGCCTTTTAAATAGATCAATAAAGAGGTAAGCAAATGTCTGCTCATTATCTGTTGCAGATGGGTAGCACAATCCACTGTGATCCTAATAAACAAAAACAGCAATGTTAACTTATAGTTAATAAGGAAAAAATACTGAGCATACCTTTAAGGATAATGGTAATTCGATAATAATAATAATTCATTACATTAATATAGTGCTTTTCTAAGCGCTTTACATTGTGAGGGGAATCTCCTTATCCACCACCAGTGTGCAGCATCTACCTGGATGATGCGACAGCAGCCAGAGTGCGCCAGAACACCCACCACACACCAGTTTATTGGTGGAGAGAAGACAGTGTTGAAGCCAATCACTATATATGAGGATGGTTAGGAGGCCATGATGGTCAGGGGCAATAGGCAAATTTGGCCAGGATACCGAGGTCACACCTCTACTCTTTTTGAAAGACATCCTAGGATTTCTAATGACCACAGAGTGTCTCAATGTAGGGATCGATGGCATCCTCGTATTGGCAAAGTTCACCACCTAAGACCATATGCTTGAACAGTCTGAACAAAAACTCCTGACGATCACTTAGACTGATTATATGATAACTGTCAGAATTTTCTTCAAGCAAAAGCTGTCAGAAAGCATGTCAGACAACAGAGATGAAACATTCTGATACATTTTATGTAGCTATGTTTGAGAGCATCAGTGGTAATACTAAATGATAAAACAATCCGTACCGTCCTTAACTCATCAAAGTCTGGGTATATTTCATGGTTACATTTGACAATGTGGCCAGATGGACGCAAAATTCCATTTGAGTAAATCGGATCAAATAAATCCACAGACACTTTTGTGCATGGAACAACTTCAACATTTACACGTGTTATGTCTCTACCTGTGAATGGGTGAAAAGCCATTATTAGCCTTTATGAAAGGAGATATAAACATCACATGACATAAACCATTGTGAATGAATTCCAGTAGCAATATGCCTTAACATATCCAGCAATGTCAATGATCCAGAGGTATCAAGTACCTTTAGATTGTTCTTCAAACAGGGATCTTGAAAGAAATCCTGAAAATAAATAAATAATGTTGATATACTAATGTTGCTGTGACATTGAAAGCTGAAATTAATGTGTGAATATTTACCCAGGCAAAGTCATTGCTCCTATAAGCCTGGAAAGATTCGTCGAAGTTAAAGGTCTGGATGGTAATTCGACCTAACATGGACCTTAAGGCAATTGGAAACCTAATTAACAAACATAATGTTTGATAGAAAATTGTGTAATTTTTTACTGTATGGCTGCATTTCCCAAAAGATACCATTAAAAGCTGATAAAATACTTTAAAATTATTAAGCTTCAGTACCATGTAACTTAAGTAATTAACAACATTTTACATTTTAAAACATTTTACCTTCTCTCAGTGAAATCCACGGGAAACTACCTAAAGAACCCACAGTGACAGTCTAACACCTGACATGCAAAAGGTCAGAAATGCAAACCGATTTACAAGAATCTGTTCATTTGGGATTGCCCCTAGATTTTATTTTGAACATTCATTTGCTCAGATTTTACGTATTTGATGTGATTTGATGTGTTGATGGTATCTGATGTGTCTTTTTACATCTTTACCTTTTTATAATGTTTATAAAGTTTTTTTTCTTCTTCCATGGCATTATTATTTACTGTTCTTATTTTATTTATTTGTGATTTGGAGTGCAACCATATTTTATACAGCACTACTAGTAAATTTACAATAAAACAAAAAACAAAACAGAAAATACACATCTTTTTTTTTAATTCATCAGTTTTTCTGTGCATTAATTCATAAAGGGTTGGTATGTCACTTCTAATACATTTACATTTGAATTAATTTAATATTGTCGCGAATTACTGTTAAATAGCCTACCCATTGCCATTTTAACCATAAATATGTTGACAGGCAAATAATTAGTGATGTGCCTCTTGTTCTTGTTCTAATCGGTAACTCGTCTGATTACGTTTACGTGCAATTAAATAATCCGTTAGTAATCGGATTGACGACTCAGTCGGACTGAAAAGCCTTCATTTAAACACCTTAATCGATCCGAATGAAATTTCGATCGGACTGAAAAGTGTGGATTATTACTTTTCTAATATGATTGAGTATATGTAAACACTTGATCGAATTGAAAACCGAAACTGAAAGGACTGAGCATGTGTTCTTCCTGTTTAATGAAATGTTGTATAAATGAGTGTCCCGGTAATATAAACCTCTCATTTCAGTGTCAGTGTAGTGGAGCAGGAAAACGTCCCACCAATCCTTGTTTTGGATTCTCATCCTCTCATAGACTACTGGTTGCGTCACAGACTGTCACCAATTTGACCAGAAATGTATAAACACTAAGTCTGCTGTTTAAAACAAATAAAGAAACAGGGTAAAATAATTTTTATTATGGACAGCGGGAAAGTGTGCATTTCAAAAAATCAATTCCGATTTTAAGCTTGTTTAGCGTTCACGTAAACACTAACTTACATTCAGATTCATCAGTCGGAATGAATTCAGTCCAATTGATACAAAAGTTCAGCATGTAAACATATTATTGTTACTGAATTCGGTAAAATTGTACCTATAGTGAATATCCTTACCATTTCATGAAGAGTTTTGATATCTTAGGATCTTGCTGAAACGCTTTTTTTTTTTTGGTAGAAAGCAAACTGAAGGTGAACACTTGTTCAAATGAATGTTTCACGCTCTATCATAGACTCCATGCCGCTTGTTGTCCACGGGTTACCATGACAACTGATGAGCGTCGCGCTCACGGTGGAAAATGAGCGCGCCTCCTCCCGAGAGGAGAATGAGGCTTAGTAAAAGTTTAGGTTTAGTAAGCTTTCTCGCTGTGGTCCTCAGACTATTTTCTCCAAGGGCCCCCTCCTCTCTAAATAAATACTGCAATGCCCCACAACCTTTTCTATTCACAAAAACCTTTGTATTGTAGTATTATTACTTTTCAATTTCATGTAGCCTAATTATATTAAACAAAACAAATATAAGATAGATTTACACATTCAAACAGAATGTTTTAGAGAACCAGTTTTATTTTTGAACATGAAAAATTTACAGACGTAGTATTATTACTGTTCTGTATGATCTGTTATATCATGTTCTTGATCTCAGCAATAAGAAGTAGTTTAGTTTGGCTGCAGACATAAAAAAATAAACACCCTGAAAAATATTCAATGGAGTAAAAAGTCTAACAACTTGCCCCAGTATCTTTTTTTATTATAACCGAATTCACTCTGTATTTGAAGGACAGTGTATCACTCTGAGTTTGGTTTTGGGAGCGCAGAGATTTGGTAGCTGTGGTTTACTGCATTGTACTTTCGCCAAAGGGCGGACCCAGTCACTGTTGTCACTTGTGTATTTAAGTTTTTCTGTGTGATTATATATATATATATATATATATATATATATATTACATTGACACTTAGCCTCTTTGTTGTAAATCTTAACTTGTAGATTGAAAACAAGCTAATGTATATTTTACAAATCTCAGCACTTTGGATAATAAAGGTAACCTATGAATAATTGTTTATGGAGCAGATGAAATGCCTATAATTTATGTTTTGATCCTTTTCAGTTAAAGACTGGATTATCATTTCATAAAACTTTTTTTTTTTTTGGTCAAATCTTTAATAGAACACATAGAACATGTTAATAGATAACATGTTTTAAGTCTCCCAACCAAGATTTTATGTTTGTTTAAAATCCAGCCATCATTTTAAATATTTTTACACAAACAAAAAGTGCGTAGTGCTGCAAATTTGATTTGTTGTTTGTTGGTTTTCTACATAAAACTCATGATTTTATTGTGTGTAAGAGTACTTTTTGAACAATTTCCATTTCCATTTCCAACACATTTTTACAATACCATGATAATATTGATAACCATCATCATGGTCATTTGTTCATTTATTGCTGTTTACTTGTCTTTATATAACATCATTTATTAAAATGCAAGGTTACATAATGTGTCAAAAAATTAAAACAATAACTTTTTTCTTTTTCCCTTAAATATGTTAATAATAATAATTTCCTGAAAACATTATGTTCTTTGTGTTGTTTTTAATTTTGATAATCGATTGTATATTAAAATGGTTCTAAAACTGACTATTACCCAACACTCAGTTTTGGTCCCCTCACCTGTCAGATGCCCCTGAAATTTAGGAAATTGCAGATTGTTCTGCTATATATATAGCACACTCAACAGTACTGTCTAATGGCCAACAGATGTGTTACTTGAAGGGCACTGAAGGACAGTGCATGAAACCCTTGTGACTATGACCAAGAAGTTCTGCATAAATGCCAAGAGTAAAGTAAGAATTACATATACAGTCATGCATTTGGCATATGCTTTTGTATCAGTGTATCATATAAATCATTTGGAATCAAACTCATTACTTTGGCTTAGCTAGTTAGCTTCTGCCAGGAGTCACAGCACAAATTCGCTTTGAAGAAGCAACAAATGTATTATAAAGAAAAATAAATATTTACCAATCAAAGTGTTTTGAAGGTAATATAACTGAGGGTTTTGATTCTGTCGTGTCCAGTTTCTCACTGTGTTTCTTGAAGGAATGCATTTACTCTACATATGCTGCTCTGGATCCTGCTGATTCCCACCTCAACAGAAAGAAGTGTCACATTCCAGCATCTGGTTTTAATAGCCAATACAGGATGTTTTCAAAGTGCAATAAAGTAACAGCACTTTAGAATGAAACATGATTGGTCTAAACACTTTTTGTTGAGGTCAGAACAAAACACTTTTTTTTTTTCTCTGAAGCAAAGAGGCAGTCCAGCCAACAAGAGAACACTGGAGAAAACGGCCATCTCTTTGGAAGGTGCACATCTTCACACTATCACATGTGGGACCGCGACATACACCAAAATGATCTGGATCCCTTTATTTCTGCATCTTCTTGCATCATCAGCTGTGGTGAGTGTTGTAAGCATCTCCTTTCAGTCATCTGTAATTAATGTTAATATATTAATAAATCTTAAAAAGCGTTTATTTTGATTCTTGCAATATTTATGCTTTAGTATTTCATTATTATTACAATAAAATACTTTAAGACAACATATGTTGCTTATATAACAACTGGTAAAGGCTACTTTTTAAAGAGAAATATATAATTCAATTTCATGTTAAATAATGCAATAAATCATCTTTTTTTCATTTTAAATCATATTTTACAAATTATACTGCAAATGAATAGTTTGTTGTATGATGCAACTTGTGAATATGTAATAATGTGTGGTATATTTTGTTTTTCTTAACAGAATACCTGCAGTACTCATCACAATGATCCTGCCTTCTTGACTGGGGAGTCTGAGGATGTCTCTCTTCAAGGCCAAAAAGAGCATTATCACAGAGACGGAGGCAAAGACAAATGCACTATGCCATGTGAATTGACTGCAAAGCTAATGCGTGATGAGAAACATTCCTTGTGCAGTAGGTGTTTCTTTTTTATTTTTGCATACAGTGTGATATTCTTCAATAATTCACACATTCTTTACATTTACTCTGTCACTCTTCTAAACCCACTGCAGTTTTCACAGAGTTTAATGCAGGTTGTGTGTCTTAGGTAACCTCCAGCATACCATAGTGTCATATACAAGAAACACTAGGAAGTTGATCAGAGATCTCATCGATGAACAGCAGAAAGCTTTAGAATTTCTCTCAAGTCAGGTATTTTAAAATGTCCAAACTTCCAAACCGCATATCTTCTTCTGCATTCATAAACATATTGCTTTGAATTCTTTGAAAACATATATATATTTTAAATTCTTTTTCTAGATAATCGAGCTCATGGCCAAAGTAAACACACTCAGTTCAGACGTGCAGAGAAGCAACAGTGACATCTTTTCCGTGAAGCCCATGGAGTCCCACGGTGAGATGATTAATGCTGTCAAACTTTCAGCAAAATATTTATCATCTACACATCCTCACAGTGAATTCCCTTTCATTCAACAGGGAAAGACTGTAGTGACATCCAAGAGACACTAGGTGTCATGTCTCCAAAAATCCCTAGTGGAATTTATATAATTCAGCCAGAAAACACAGATGTTTCCTTTGAGGAAAGTACCTTCTTTTAGTTTGTTTAAACATTTCCAACCAGTTATTTTAATCTAAAAGCAAATCAAACATGGTTTACACATGATGAATTCAGCGTCTTAAACTGGCCATCTAACAGGTGTTCTGTGAGATGGATTACATGGAGGGCGGATGGACAGTAATACAGAGACGGACGGATGGTCTCACTGACTTCAAACGAATGTGGTCACCGTACTTGGATGGATTTGGACACTTACCGGGTACAATAAATCAGTTAATGGGATAGTTCACTGAAAAATGAAAATTCTGTCATCATTTACTCACCCTCTTGTTGTTCCAATCTTGAAAGAGTTTCTTTCTTCTGTTGAACACAAAAGAAGATATTTTGAAGAATGTTGGTAACCAAACAATACAATACAAAAGTTAGTGGCCACCAGCAACTGTTTGGTTACCAGCATTCTTCAAAATATATTCATCTGTGTTCAATAGAGGAAAGCAACTCATACAGGTTTGGAATAATATTAAGAAGGGTAATTAGTAAAATGTTCATTTTTGGGTGAAATATCCCTTTAACTTCTAAATGAGATAACATCTTAAATATGAATAAACAGGTATTGACTTTATCTATGTCTCTGAAGGTGAACACTGGTTGGGTTTGAGAAAAATCTTCAATATTGTGAATCAGAGAAACACACGTTTCCAGCTGCACGTGTCTCTGGTCTCACAAGATGACACCACCGCATATGCTTCATATGACAATTTCTGGCTTGAAGATGAAACCAAATTCTTTGCAATACACCTTGGCAGATATGCTGGTAGTGCAGGTCAGCCAATAGCAAATATCATTCCCATAACACTACTTATTCCTTCAAAATTAGCATGGAAAATGCAGATAATGTCCACATATTCCATCTGGGCCTGCTGATGATTAAAGGGATAGTTCACCCAATAATGAAAATTCTGTCATTTATTACGTACCGGAAGCATCTGTATATTCTAGTTTGAATAAGTTAGGCTGAGCAAAAAAAAAAAAGTCCTACTCAATTTTGAAATTTTCAGACATGATTACAAATATTACAGTAGTGCTCCTCTTCCTCTGCTTGCAAACAGTGCAACGCTTCCACTACGGGTTGTATCGTGATAGTCGTGCTCTCACGTCAACACAACACGCATGCGTCTTAGGGGATTGGAACAACTTGGGGGTGAGTAATTAATGACAGAATTTTCATTTTTGGGTGAACTATTCCTTTAATTTATGAGTTGCACAGTATAGAAACCTACTAACAATCCATATTAAATATGTCAATATGATTTCTCTTTCTGCAGGTGATGCTTTTCGAGGGTATGACCAAGAGCAGAATCAAGACACAGTCCCTTTTAGTACCTCTGACGTTGACAATGACGGATGTTCTCCATTCTGCAATTTTGCTGATAAAGCTGTTGAGAGCTGCAGTGTGAACCAGAACAACACAGGATGGTGGTTTAACCAATGTGGCAAGGCAAATTTGAATGGCTCACCATTGGACCAAGATCTCTCCACCCAGTCACATATTCACTGGGACACCTGGACCAAAAATGGCACGCTTGTTAAAATCAAATCAGTGACTATGAAGATCAGAAGAGTTGAGATTTCGAATTCAAAATAAATCCCTGAAGCTTCTGAAGATTTTGTATTAAAATGGAACATCTTATCATTTGGAATCACTAAAAACTTGCACTTATGCCCTATGAGCTTTTCTAGAAAAAGCAATTTGTAGGAATAAACCTTTTGGCATTGTAATTTAGTCCACCATGTTTTTTAAATCCTAGGTCACAGCTAAAAATATTCATACTAATCTTTTCATTGTTATGAATTGTGTCATTATGAATTTTTTTTTTTTTTTTACATAGAACCACACTAAATGAAACCAAATAATCCAGTCTGAAAGAAACTGTCAATCAGTCAGCACTGGTAATTGCATGAGATTTTACTCAAATCAAAGCTTGTTTGCGCCAAATAATCAAGAAGGTAATTGTTAGATAAAGTTTTTAAAATAAAGTAACACTGTGAAATGAAAGTTACAGTTATGAGAAATACAGTCACAATTCCAAGATATGAAGTCAAAATCATGATAAAGTCCTGAGAGTTATGGAGTTTATAAAAGTTTATTGAAACTGAAATTAAAACTGAAATGAAATACCACAAAAAAAAAAAAAACCTAGAAAAATGAAATAAAAACTTTTCCAAAAATTTCAAACAACCCCCCCCACCCAAAAAAAAGAAACTTAAATATAAATTGAAACTATGCATTGCTTCAAAACAGATTAAAATGAAATAGAAATTATCCTAAAATACTTTCAGTCTTCGATTTTTAATACTTTGGTCTACAGTGGCATGACCAAATGGGTGGCATGAAGTGGCCCCAACCACTCCTAATATGTAATAGGCCACCCTAAAACAGAAGTGGGACCTTTTATCAAGCCATAACCTCTTAGATTTAAATCAAGCAGACAAGGATTGACAGTAAAGAGGTATTCAGTGACTGATAGAGAAATACCATTTTAGCATCTTATTTCTAAACTAAATGGGGCTTTTAACGAATGTCAATTTAGTTGCACTCTTTGTATGGAAGAATTAAAATATGATAGAAGCTCAACAAAGTCTGAAATACCATCAACGAGTAAAGCCACCAAGCATTAGAGATCATCAGACGACACACACATTTGTCCATAAATCCATAAAATGTGGGCAAAGTTGTTATATTTTAAGTAATCTGGACTGAATATGAGATAATTTTAACAACATTAGACAAAGTTGTCCCTTGCCAAGTAATTTACTTGTGTAAGAAATGAAATAGAAATAAAAACTAAAAAAAGAAAATATGAACTAACGTAACTAACAAAACTAAACCGACAGACTTGGTGCCATAACTGAAACGGAACTAACAAATAATTTGAAATTTAAATAAAAACATAAACTATAGTATCTTGAGTAATAGTCACAATTCCAAGATCCAATCACGCTGCGACATATAAAGCCAATATGGGAGATTTTAAGTCGGAATTACTGAAACAAAGTTAGTTGCATGATATAAATTCACATTGTTGGCTATATATATTTTTTTTTATTTATTTATTTGTTTATTTGTCAGGGACAATGCAAAAGAGACACATTGTAACAGGTTACAATAACTTGAACCGATGTGTTGCATATAGGGTTTCTAGCTGAAGCTAATTTGCAACCCCTGTCCCTGGTTAGGCTACATATAGTAGAAACAGGTAATGTGTTCCTAAAAATATTTACTAAGCTCTCTCTTAGACTGCATACATTAAGATTTATAAAAACGTTTTTATTATGTTCTGACAACGAAAAGCTTAAAGATGACCAGGCACTTTGAAATAAGAGTTAACAACAGTGTTGCCATTGACGTGGGTGGCCTATTGTTTGTCCTGATACATCGGCAGGACAGAGATAATTAACAAGCTTTAAATAAGCTGCGTAGTGTGTGGGCTGCTATTAGCATCACTGTCCTCGGGTAAATATGTCAGTTGTTATGTGTGTATATGTTAAACCATCTGTACTATGTCTATTTAGAGCAAAGAATTCTGCCAAATTTTGTCCTGCCAAAGACTAAACAAAAAGTCCGGTTCTGCTGAAGCGTTTTGTGAGCAGGAACATGCCCTGGGCCTATGTGGGAGTCACCGTGAGAGAGTGCAGGGAAACCAGATAACACTGAACACCATGCTTTCAGCATGAGAATTTGGGATTTAGTGCACAAAAGGGATAATTATTTTAAAGGAGACATGGACAATGCTAATGTCTTCACTCAGACCCTACACTATAAAAATGTATTTTTCAAATAAATGTTTTTATTCTTAAATCATTGTAATGATTTCACAAACATGAACACATTCTGGGGCATCCTGCACCTATTTTTTGCACTGGTCAGAGTTTTGCTTTACCTCTTTATGTAAATAAAATGTAATACATTTTTAAATAAGTTTAAAAAAAGTTTAAAAAGTTTTTTTATTATATTCTTAAATGTATTTAAAAAAATTATATACAGAAACTGACCTAGAAAGTCAGACTTGATTGAACTGATTCAATTTAGACATGGGAATGGTTAATGTGTCTTTTATAACTATTTAGAATATTAATATACACAATATATTAATATCTAATTAAAGTTCATTCAAAAGTTTGTGGTTGGTAAGACATTTTTAATGTTTTTGAAAGAAATCTTTCAAGGCTCATCAAGGCTGCATTTATTTGATGAAAAGAGTAAAATCAGTTATATTATATGCAGTCTTTTGTCACAGGATCCTTTAGAAATTATTTCTATTATTATTATGCTTTTATAATTTAAATCCACTTGACTTAGTTTTGAATGGACATGACATTCAAAACTAAAAGTTTGCCAAAATAAAAAGTTTTTGTTTACATAATATATGTATGTGTACTGTTTATTTATTATGTATAGATAAATAAACAAACACACATACAGTATATATTTTAAAAAGATTTACATGTATATACATTTATATATTTATATTATTTATATTATTTTTTTTAAATATATACATGCATGTGTTTTTATTTATATATACATAAACATACACAGTACACACTCATATATTATGTAAACAAAACTTTTATTTTGGATTAGATTAATCGCAATTAATCTGCACTACTAAAAAAAATTACAACTGCTTTGGCGCAAGGACCTTGTGTTATAAGCTGACTTCAGTGGGGAAGATGCTACAAAATATTGTATAATATGGCCATTTTCAGATGATTTACACACACACACACACACACACACACACACACACACACACACACACACACACACACACACACACACACACACACACACACACACATACAGTATATATGTGAAATTAAAACACACACACAAAAAAAAAAAATACATTTGAGACAACCATTTACTAGAGGAAAACTTTGAAATTCCTGGTGCAGTAACTATATAAAGTTGCAGCACAAAAAGCATGGGCAGTTAGTTAGCATGTCCCTGGAAATAATAAAAAAGTCTAAAAATAGCCACTCTGATAGTCATCAGTAACAGAGCCTATCAACATGAGAATAGAAACAAGACAGTGGCTTCCCATGACCCACTGTGTAGGTTTCCTTTTGACCCATTGGTTTGGCTCACATACTCAGTTAAGATTTTTGTGGGCAGTAAAGTGACCACTACAGCACGTACACATTTAGTCATGTGGGTATATTACACACATATACACACACACACACAGATGTGGGACTGTGGGAGAAAAAATGCCAGAGAGAGGCAAAATAAAGAGAATCAAATGTGTGATGCTGCCGCTGAATGTACATTGACGATTGGACAGTCTGGAATACCATTGAAGCGGTTTCCCACAGTTTACAGAGAGCTGGGTGCTCGTAATGAACACACAGGATGTAGAGGTTTATTGGGAACGCTGAAATAGACCCAGAGGAATTCTACTTCTGCACTCCGTCACTGGGTTTTGATTTTTGAAGCTAAAAGCAGATTTTAATCACCGTTTCTAATACAAACAGAGGGGAATATACAATGCAATAGTTATTTTGAAAGGTGAAGAACCTGCATGTGACATTTCTGCAATTTCTTTAGTGATTCTTCATATTTAAAAATGTTACTAATCAAGAATGTAAGTGGATTCTGTTATCTGTCTAATGCTGAAATTAGGACTAAATGCTTTAAGCTACATTCAGTTTGATCAAATGAGACGAGCAAGGAAGAAAACAATTCATTTTTAGATTTCGTAAACCAGCAGGAAGATTGCTACATTCCTCATTTATAGCCAATGAGTGGAAAAGAACAGACAGAATTCCTCTGTAGTCTGCACTATCTCAAGACTTAAACGGGAACATAACAAAGGATTGTAGAAGATGGTGACTTGCCAGTGTGCGCACACTCAGTCACTCACAGCTGGATGTTTAGATAACAGGATGTGTTAGCTTCACTGTATTCACAATTCAGACGTGAACTGCCTCAGTTGAAATTATGAATCAAAGGAGACCTGTTCTGGAGGATAGAAATCAATCAAAGCATCACACGATTGAAAAGAGAAACAGAAGTAAAGACAATCTATTGATGAACGAAGACTCTGGTGAGGACTGTTATGGCAGTTATGGACACTACCATGGGTGAGTTGGTCAAGGTTTTGTATGTACTGTCTGTTTAATTGCCATTGCCTTCAAAGATAATATGTAGTTCAATGTCCTGACCTGAAACTGTCACTCAATATTCAATGAAATATCTGTGAACTGGTTTGCTCATTTTAAAAGTCAGGTTTCATTAAGAAGGCATCAGAAACTACTAACGGAAGTTTGAAATCTTATCATGCATAAGTAATTAGCATTAATGTATTTAAAAAAAAAAAAAAACATTGTTTAGTAAATCTAGATGGCTATCAACCAAGTTTTGTATTTATTTTTATGAATAAATTAACAATTTCAGTGGAAACAATAATAAAAATAATTTTATGTAGACCTTATTTGTATTATTCAACAACGAGAACGTATTAATCATGTAAATTATATGTGTGTGTATACATATACTGTATATATATATATATATATATATATATATATATATACACACACACACATACTATTTAAATACATAATAATTATTACAAATTAAATATATAATATTTTAAAATAACATTATGAATAATGTAATGTATAATATAATACAATCAATATTCACAATTATAATAATATGATATTAATATCATATTTAATATAATAATGATGTTTCATTCTCTCTATATATAAATTAACTTTTTAAAAATTATGTATTTTTAAATACATAATTTGTTTAAGTAACATTACACATTACAAGCATTAATAAATATAGTGATAATATTATTACAATAATATAACATTTATATATTAAATATGATAATATTTTATTATACAGCTTAATAATTAAATTTTATATAAAATATTTATATAGTTGCTTTTTAAATAAAAATACACAAAATGATGTACAATGATACAAATGATATCCATATGACATTGAATATTTACATACTTTTTATGTCTGGAAAAAAATCTGATATTAATAAGAATACACGTGCTGATCAGTAATAACAAAAGGGTCTACTTTTTAAATGAATTGCATACAGTCTTTGGTAGATTGGTAATTGGTTGTTTTCCAAGTAACTTACCTAAGTGGTGTGAATAGCAACATTTCAAAACATTTTGTGAAATTGCGGCTATAGTACACATTCTTGGTCTGTTTTTAACTGTAGTGAGAACCTGGCCCGACAAGCGTTACCCAAGAGCAGAAGGCAGGCGGTGCGAGGGGCAGCCTACATGTTCAATGCCCATCCCAACAGCCTAACCCCTGTAGAGGAACGTTTCCTTGATGCCGCCGAGTATGGAAACATACCTGTGGTGCGCCGAATGCTTGAGGAGATCCCTGTGCTGGATGTAAACTGTGTGGACTACATGGGCCAGAATGCATTGCAGTTGGCGGTGGCAAACGAGCACTTAGAAGTAACAGAGCTCTTGTTGAAAAAAGACAACCTGTCACGTATTGGGGATGCACTTTTGTTGGCCATCAGCAAAGGTTACACCAGGATTGTCGAGGCCATTTTGAGCCACAAAGCTTTCGCCGACTCCAAGAGACTTACAGCAAGCCCTAGTCAGGCTCCAATGCATGATGACTTTTTTGCGTACGATGAAGATGGCACGCGCTTTTCTCATGACGTCACTCCAATCATTCTAGCATCTCATTGTCACGAATATGAAATCGTGCACATTCTTCTGGGAAAGGGTGCTCGCATTGAGCAGCCACATGACTACTTTTGTACCTGTGACACCTGTAATTACCATCAAAAGTATGATTCTTTCTCCCACTCCCGCTCGCGTATCAATGCCTACAGGGGACTGGCCAGTCCAGCGTACCTCTCTCTATCCAATGAGGATCCTGTGTTGGCAGCCCTTGAGCTCAGCAATGAGTTGGCTTCCTTGGCCAATATTGAAAAAGAATTTAAGGTACAGCAGTGGCAACTAGGCCTGTTTGTCATTTAAAAAGATATAAACTATAAAACTGTAAAACTGCACGATATATGACAACTAAGTAGGGGGAAGATTATAAGTGAATAGCCAATTAAATTTGTTATCATAAATTGTATGGGCTCATTTCATGATCGTCATTTACTGTCATTTTTGAGCTTGATGACCAGTACATTCTTCAATACTTCTCTTTTTGTGTTCCACACAAGAATTCACACAGAATTTTCATTTTGGTTGAACTATTTCTTTAAAAATGTAATAAGACTGCATGTCCTTTGTAATGATTATCTTCCTCAGAATGAATATAGGAAACTTTCTATGCAATGCAAAGACTTTGTTGTGGGACTTCTGGACCTATGTCGGAGCACAGAGGAAGTGGAAGCCATTCTGAGCGGTGAAGATGATGAGACTTTAGAAGTGCCTGGACGACCAAGTCTCATTCGCCTAAAACTTGCAATAAAGTACGAACTGAAAAAGGTAAATATAAAAAAAAAAAAACAGAAATCTGATAATCTGCCCTCAAATTCACTCTCAAAATGCTTCTTTTAATTTATTTGTCCCAAACAGTTTGTGGCCCATCCTAACTGTCAACAACAGCTCTTATCAATATGGTACGAAAACCTGCCCGGACTCAGGCAGCAGACCACCGCTATTAAGTTCCTAGTGGTTTTAGGTGTTGCAGTCGGACTTCCCTTTCTAGCAATGTTGTACTGGGTTGCACCATGCAGCAAGGTAAGTATGTCCACACAAGTATGCTGTTTACTTTCTAACACTGGTGAAATCCAGATGTATTGCACTGCAAACATACAGTACATGTCTAATGAATCAAGCAATGGCTTTAACATGAATCATTCACTGAAATCTTTGCTCAGTAAGGCTGTTCCCATGGTTGTAAATTATAGCAGTGCTTAAAATATCCACCATATCCTATAAACCACAATAATGCTGATAAGCATATCAGGCTGATAAGCAGTAATGTACAAATATACAATAGAAGAATGTATCCACAGCGCATGAAATCTTTTGTTAATCACACCACAATCAGTAAAAAATGCTGTTACCAACAGATGGGAAAGATCATGCGTGGCCCTTTCCTTAAGTTTGTGGCACACGCGGCCTCCTTCACTATTTTCCTTGGCCTTTTGGTCATGAATGCTGCAGACCGCTTTGATGGGACAAAGCTGCTTCCAAATATGACCATTCATGACTATCCGACGCAGCTGTTTCGTATGAAAACAACTCCCTTTACGTGGATGGAAATGCTCATCATTTCCTGGGCCATAGGTTTGTTATTCTGACTGATTTTTAACTTGTCAAAGGTTACTAATTTACTACAATCTGTATTTAGAGAACAAAATGTACAGTTCACTTGCATGTCTCAGGACAAACTGCATGTTGCAACATTCATTTCTGTTATTTAATGTCCTTCACTCAGGGATGATTTGGGCAGAGTGCAAGGAGATCTGGTCCCAAGGTCCAAGAGAATATCTGGTGGAGCCTTGGAATTTGCTAGACTTTGGAATGTTGGCCATTTTTGTGGCATCCTTCATCTCAAGGATAATGGCTTTCTGGCACGCATGTGTAGCACAACGCTATGTTGATGAGCACTACACTGATTTGACCAATGTTACTTTGCCTTTTGAGGTGGGATACTTCCAGTTGGGTGAGTGAAGTCCTCTCAAGTCAGGCAAGATTTAGTTTTCCACAAACTTACAATATATAGCCTAGTACTGTACAAACAATCTGGCTAAATATCCGTTTTTTTTTTTAGCTCGGATTGACTGGCTCCCATCTGATCCTCAGTTAGTTTCTGAGGGCTTGTACGCCATTGCAGTGGTCCTGAGCTTTTCTCGTATTGCGTACATCCTGCCAGCGAATGAGAGCTTTGGTCCACTGCAGATATCTTTGGGACGAACTGTGAAGGACATCTTCAAGTTCATGGTTATCTTCATTTTAGTCTTCCTGGCCTTCATGATTGGAATGTTCAACCTCTACTCATATTATCGGGGCGCTAAACAGAATGAAGCTTTCACAACGTGAGTAGAAATACAGTCATGAGTTTGCCCATTAAGACATGTTCTTAATGGTCAAACAAGACTACTATTAAAAACACACAATAATAAGTATTAATTAGGGGTGAACGATAAATACCGGCCGATAATTAATGCGCATCTCGTCAGTAAAGCCGGTTCTCTAATCAGCGGTAAATTCCATCAGGTGCGTGATTTCAAATAGAGCAGCTGTTACTACACGGAGCCGTTGTTAACTGACAAGCTGCGCAAATCCATGTTCATTATCAGCATGGATTCGCATTAATTATCGGCCGATATTTATCGTGCACCCCTACTATTAATTTTCATTTACTATTTTTATGATAAGAGGGAAATAATAAGAATCAGTCAGTCCTTTCTGGACTATCATGTTACACTAAAAACTGTGGTAAAGACTGCTAAAAATTCAGCTTTGCCATCACAGGAATAAATTATATTTTAAAACATATTAAAATAGAAAACAGTTATTTTGTAATAATATTTCACAATATTGTTTTCACTCTATTTTTGTTCAAATAAATACATTCTTTGTGCGCATAAGAGTCTTCTTTTGAAAACCTGAAAAAAATCTTGCCCACCCCAGACTTTTGAACGGTAGTCTAAATACACATATTGAACGAAATTGTGAATTGATCCATAAACATGTTGTGGTAGGCAAAATAAATGCATTTCTTATGAGAAAAGGAAATGTTCCTCAATTTACACTTCCATCAATAAATATATATCTTCTCTCTCTATCTCTGTAGTGTAGAGGAAAGCTTCAAAACATTGTTCTGGGCAATATTCGGCCTTTCTGAGGTCAAATCAGTAGTCGTGAACAATGGACACAAGTTCATCGAGAACATTGGCTATGTTCTCTATGGAGTTTATAACGTCACAGTGGTCATCGTCCTGCTCAACATGCTCATCGCTATGATTAACAATTCCTTTCAGGAGATTGAGGTACTTGATGTCTTCTCAGTTTAACATCTTCATATTTCTTTCTAAGATTTGCTGACAATAAATCTCTGTGCAGTGGAGCAAATGGAATGTGTAAATCTACATTTAAGACTTTGTGCTGATGAAGCACTCCAATTTAGAGTTTTTGCATACTATGGAAAACACAACCTTATCTCCTCAGAATGGGATAATTAGTTTGACTGTTTAATTTTTTTTTTTTAATGAATTGAGTTTTAATTGAATTAAACAATTTTCTTTGCACATCTCATACCTCTACATCCCTGTTTTGATTCATTTGTCGCTTTAAGTATTCAAAGCATCAGTGTTTCCTGTTGTCTTGCAGGATGATGCAGATGTGGAGTGGAAGTTTGCCCGGGCCAAGCTCTGGTTCACTTACTTTGAGGAGGGCCGGACTCTCCCTGTGCCTTTTAACTTGGTTCCCAGTCCCAAATCTGTTCTGGGTTTGGTTATGGGGGTTAAGGGTCTTTTACAGGAGATTTTCAACAGACACAAAGCCATTATGAAGGGGTCTGAGCTCAGTGAGGTGAGGGAAATCCCTTGTAATTCTGCATTACAGTAAGAAAATTCACAATGTGACACAATAAACTAATCCATTTATGTTGCTCTTGTGATTTGTTGGATCATAATTCAGTTGGGACAGAGCAAAACTTGCCAGGTCAAACCTCTTCCTAGCCCCAGTCGATATCAGGCATGTTTACTTCCATTTTTTTTATGTTGCACCTAATGTTTATCATATATCTGAATATGGTTCATATTTGCTTGTTTGTGATTTGACATTGAACTTACTGCATTTAATCTGTACAGAAAATTATGAAGCGTCTTGTTAAGCGATACATCATCAAAGCCCAAAATGACAAAGAATGTGATGAAGTCAATGAAGGTGGGTGTATTTAAGCTTTCATTAAAGGGATAATTCACAAAAATACAACGGGTAAAATAAGTATTGAACACATCAAGGTACAAGGTACTGTTGACATTAAATTTTCACCAGATGTCGGTAACAACCCAAGAAATCCAGGTGATGTGCTAGTGCCATTTGACCTCCAGACATGGTGTTTATTACGGCATCCAAAGAGTTCGATTTTGGTCTCATCTGACCAGATTATATTCTCCCAGTATTTCAAAGGCTTGTCTAAATGTTGTGCAGCAAAGTTTAAACAAGCTTCAACATGCTTTTTCTTCAGCAATGGAGACTTGCGTGGTGAGCCTGCATACAGGCCACGGCGGTTGAGTGTATAACTTATTGTTTTCTTTGAAACAATTGTACCTGCTAAATCCAGGTCTTTCTGAAGCTCTCCACAAGTGGTCCTTGGCTCTTGGACAACTCTTCTGATAATTCTTTTCACTCCTCTGTCAGAAATCTTCTGAGGAGCACCTGGTGTGGGCGGTTTATGGTGAAATTATGTTCTTTCCATTTCCGGATTATGTCCCCAACAGTGTTCACTGGAACATTCAGAAGTTTAGAAATCCTTCTGTTACCAATGCCATCAGTATGTTTTGCAACAATAAGGTTGCAAAGGTCTTTGCTTTTACCCATCATGAGAGGTTTCTTGTGTGACACCTTGGTGATGAGACAATTTTTTATAGGCCATAAATTGGGACTGAACCAGCTAATATTAATTTCCACTGACAAAGGGCAGGATTGTTTTCTAATTACTGATAGATTTCAGCTGGTGTATTGGCTTTCCATGCCTTTTTGCACCTCACTTTCTTCATGTGTTCAATACTTTTCCCTGTATCATTCCATTTTATTACACAACTTAATTTCTGAATTTATTTGTTTTGTTTTCTTTGTATGTATGGATTACTTGGGTTGTTCCCGACATCTGGTGAAAATTTCATGTCAACAGTACCTTTAGAAATATATTTACTGAGAAAAAATTGTGACGTTCAATACTAATTTTACCCACTTTGTTTGCATTTTGGGGTGAAATATGTCTTTGTTTTCACTATAAAACTATATATGCTCAAACTAAATTTTATGATTTATATTTTTCATAATTCATACTGAAAGCTGCTGTGTTGCAGGTGAACTGAAGGAGATTAAGCAGGATATTTCAAGCCTTCGCTATGAGCTGCTGGAGGAAAAGTCACACAACATGGAGGAGCTGGCAAAGCTAGTGAGGACACTTGAAAAAAATCTCTCTCAGGACTGCTTGATACTAAAGTCTAATTAAAGAAGTCAGGCGACTGCGTTTTTTATTTTACAGAAGCATATAATTAACATATTTATCAAGCAATACAATTTGCACAAGGACTACTTCTCTGCTTTGGCCTGCTGGGTTAACAGAACAAAGAACAGCTGATGAGCTTTCCATGACTGTGAAGAAACATTCTGTGTTTCTGTTTTGGTGATACATTGTTTTTTTGTTTTTTATAAATATGATAAATATGCACAATTTACTGTTAAGATTTTTTTGTAGGTAAGTACTCTAATAATTCACATACAAAAAAAATGTAACTTGAGGAAATAAAATTTTTAGCAAAAAATAAATACATAAACCAAAACAACTGTTTTAGTTTGCATGTAGTAAATGTAAAATATTTAGTGAAACAAATTACAAATTATAAATCTTAATTCTTTTAAATTTAGTTCTTCATTATCTTTTTTAGTAACTATTTTACATTTTATTTTACTATCTATTAAACGATTTGTGTCTAGAAAAATTATAAACCTACAGAATTAAAGTAGGTAATATTGCTAGGTAAAAAAAATATATATTAATGTTAAATTTAATTTCAAATTTCATGATCACATTATCAGATATATCAACATCATACCTCAGTTGCAGAAAGTTCTGTTCGAATACACATTAATTTTTCTTTGTATCAAGAAAAAGTGCCTACTTTTTCAGCATGTCAAATTGCTTTTTCTACACAGGGGATCTTTATGTAATATGCTTTAATTCTTTTTTTTTTCATTTTATGTGTAACAAGAGACGTTTCTGTTCAAAAGGTTGCAGTTAGGCTGGATTAAGCATGAGAGGAACTCAGGAACATTTACAGCATGCAGACTTAAAGTTTGACATTCACAGTGTTTGAAATACATTGCAAAACATTCCAGAATTTGTTTGACTCTGCTGACACAATAACACATGCTGCTGAGATTGCAAAGCCTTTTGATCAGCTCTAAAAAAAACAAGCTTGTCATTAAATCCGGGGAAGATTCTTTTTTTTTTTTTTTTTTGTAAAAGCGAATACATCATTTTATGTACCTGAAAGGTTAATCTTTGGCCTCCTGCTGTTCACGTTGCAGTGTCTATTACAGTCATGAAACTGTATTTCAGTTCTGGAAATGAACTTTCAACCATGGAGTTTCAAGTATTGAGGTTAAAGTTCCCTAAGATGATGATGTCAGAGATAAGCACCTCATAGTCATCCAAAGAAAAAAAACAAGGGGGAAAGGGAAGTTGGAATTAGTCAGATACTGGTGGTCAACAACACTGTGTGTGTCATGCTTTATGACTGACTGCTTACACATTTAGTCACTAAAGTGTACATTATGAAGTAATGTTTTCAAATTGCTAAATGGAAGTTTTGTCACATTGTCACATTTCATGTTCTCTCAAGGCATATGTGATGTGTCTATATAGAATGTAAAGCAGGCTTAACATTCTAACGAAAACCTTTCAGATAGACTTCAGGTGGCAAAGACAGCGATAGATAGATAGATAGATAGATAGATAGATAGATAGATAGATAGATGAAAACAGGTCAAAACACAACCAAAGGAACCCAATCAGTAAATAAACTGATATTTTAATAGTTTAAAAAACAAACATTAAATTACTTTGTAAATGATGTTAATAATAAGTATTATAATCTGTATAAGATAGCCTATATATTTTTTCAACATACAGAAATGCTAAACCAGTGTAAAATAAAATACAGCAGAACCATTACTTGAACAACTGCATTTTTTGTGAGCACAAACTAGAACTAATTACAACTAAGACAAACTCTAACACTGTCAGAAGTGTTTTCTTGTTTTTGATTATACTTCATTAAGAAAAAATGCACTATATTACACTCA
The DNA here is from genome assembly GCA_024542945.1 of allo-octoploid hybrid of Carassius auratus x Cyprinus carpio. Lineage (NCBI taxonomy): Eukaryota > Metazoa > Chordata > Actinopteri > Cypriniformes > allo-octoploid hybrid of Carassius auratus x Cyprinus carpio. The sequence goes on along the minus strand of CM045068.1, from coordinate 9,602,364 downwards.
TATCTAAAGAACTCTTTTAGTTACATTGTTTTACCAAACGCCACAAAACTGACAGTACATTAGTATAATCATTTTTAAAAATGATAGGTAAAAATTGATAGCCTGAATGCACTGTAAGTCGCTTTGGATAAAAGCGTCTGCTAAATGCATAAATGTATTTATTTATTTATTTATTTTTGGCTCATATAAAGTCAGTTCATTCAAGACATATTTTGTTTAAATTTAGAAGAAAAATGTTAAGGACTCAAAAAGGATCTTATTAAAAAACAGTCACAACTAAAAGATACCAATTTTCTATCTAACCATTTGAAATTGTATGGAAATATTTGAAAATGATTTCACTGAAAAGATTCAGTCATTACTGAAATGAAAGATGACCTGCATCTATCAAACATGATTCACCTTTTGGCATCACTGAAAAGAAAGTCAATAAAACACACTTCCAAGAATTTCACAAATGTCACATTGGGAAATACATTATCTTCTGCTACTTAATATGGTCACTAATTAATGCATATGGTACAGGGTACAATTCTTCATCTATATAATACAAATCCATAGTTTCCTTCAGAGCCGTACCGCAACAATGATCAGAGTGTTATGAGCTCATGTCTACAGTTTTGAAATATTAGAGCCCATCATTCCGGGCCACATATAAATACAGAAATGTGTTAAGACAGTCAACTGCATGTACCTAGATGGTACTAAAATCTACAATACATTTAGGACAAAGATGATATTTACATCCTGAATAAACTTTATCACATATAACAGTTAATGATCTAGTTATAATATTAAGCAAAAACAATTTACATTCAGTAAGGCAGAAATGTACATATAAATGATCCCTTTTTTTGCAGAAATGAATACCATGGATACCATGGACTTTGATTTTGCCTGTTCTGGCCCCATCAGAAGAATGCCACATAATTCTCTGGGATGAGTCCGGTTTTGCCCTCATATGTCGCTTGGAGCCAGCCAGGTTCCACTGAGGGATACACTGCATCAACATAAAGACAAACAGTATAAAGAGTCAAATACAGCAGAACTGAGTACACAGCATTCTACACAGCCTTTAATGTTTCTGTGCTTCCATCTAAAAGTAAAGTATTGCTCAAACAGTGTCCTTAGAAACAGCACACAACGTAGTTTTAAAGAGAACGTGTGGTTACCGTTGGAGAAGTGCGCCCCCTGAGGAAAGCTCAGCTCATGACTGTGCTCCGCTTGACAGGAAAACAAGGCTTTAGCCTCTCTGTAAAAACATCAGAGAGTTAGAGACAAGAAAACTATGGAAACTTGCTAATATCACTGACAACATCAACACACACTTATCTATTGGCCCTGTTGGTTTTTAAGTACAGGACATAGAAATTCAGTCATATCACACAAACATCTGAAGGCCTGTCATTTAAAAGGTTCTACACACATTTACTTGATTATGCTTTCAGTGACCAACTCTCAGCCTTTTTATATCACATTTATTTGTGATTATATTTTATTATTTACAAAGAATGGTAGGAAAATGCAAAAAACAATAACCAACAACACCTGAATTTTTTTCACCTGAAAATAATTTCATTAATTTTATTTCAGTAAATTCATAAAAAGTGTCAATAAAAACTTACAAGGTTACAAAACACTTCTATTTCAAATAAATGCATTTATTTTAAACTTTCTATTTAACAAATTAAGTAATTCTAAACTGTTATAATACTTCACAATATTACTGATTTTTACTGTATTTTTGATCAAACAAATACAAAAACATTTTAAAAAAATTTATCGACCCTAAATTTTTGAACATGGCCTTAGAACATGAGTGAAATTTGTATCTAAAACTGTATTGTCTTTCTCAGCTTGGAGTTGCGAAAAACATTTGAAGATTCCATTTAGGCCTGGAAATAAGTAATAAGAATAAATCCAACGTAATAATACTCTTAGTCTGACTCATTACCTTCCCGTTGTGTTCTGGGAAATCACAGGACTCTCAAAGATTGCTGCCCGGGAGGCCACACTGGGAGAAGAAAAGCATGGCGTAGTTGATACATCAACTGAGATCAGTGTAACAAACTGATTTTACATTATAAGATCAGTAGAAGGTTCTTGCTTACACAGATCCCGGTCTCTGGTAGCCATTGCTGGCTGAGGAGTCAGCTCTGTATCTCACCGTCTCTTTAGGAGGAAGCTCTGGCAGATGGAGAGACTTGAGACTGTCTCTCTGACTGCGTGACACCAGGCTCTGAATAGAGCCGTGACAGCTTCTGAAACCTGAGCGTAACCAAAAAAATAAAAAAACATGCATTACAGATGGGCAGAAATGCTTCATTCATACTTGAGGAGAAATCCAGTGCAAAACTGCAATGAGAATGAGTTCCGCTGATGCTGTTGTTTATTTGCACATGCGGTTTGTAGTCTGTAACGACTTGCCTATGGTCCTCTATTGTACATCGTTTTGGATAAAAACATCTGCTAAATGCATAGCTGTAATTGTTAATGTTTGTGGATGGTTAGTGGTTAAAATGCAGGAATTTGTGCTGGGTTTTGAGGCCATGACACACCAAACTGACATCAAAGAACTACGGCCGATAAAAGCCAACTGTGTTGTCGCCTCACCTTGCATTCATCTGGTCTAAAAAGTTGCACTTGAACACATTGCAAAGACTACAGCTATTGGTCAACTAGCATGTATGTTATGTGCCTGCATTAGAGAAAATAGGCCAGTAGGTGGCAGTAGTCTATACTAGTCATTCATAAAGGGAAACTAGGATTGTTTTTAGACTAATAATTGATAGTTGAGGAGTAATGAGAATAACCTCATTGTATCTCATATTTGAAAACGCTTATTACTGCATTTATAGTGTGAATATTTCGGTGATTGTTTGCAGCATAATGGAAATTACACCTATAATTCACACAAACTATAAAAAGGTGGATATGTCATGTTGATCACTTTCTTCACTTCAGAAGGCCATGAAAATGTTTGCGTATTGGAATCCCCTTACATTGCACATAAATGCAGGGAAACTTATTTTTTCTTACCCTCAGAAATGTGGAGTGAAGTGAGAGAAGAGCAGGTGGACAGACTGTGTCGTTCCTCCCCATGATCCTCCAGTGTCTCTCCTAGGGTTGTCTGGAGGAGCTCTGAAGCTGCAGAGCTTCGATCGCCTGGACTTGTACTCAGTGCTTCTTCCCATTCTCCATCAGTCTTGTTGGCGTCCTCTTTGGAGCTGGAATCGGGGCTGGTGGTGCAAGCCGGGCTCTTGGGCCCGTTGGAGGAGGGAGATGGAGTGGTCCAGCACAGACTCCCTGATGCCTTGTGTTTGGTACGTGACGGGGAGCCTGTCTTAGAGCAGCTGTTCTGCTCCGAAGAGTGAGACGAGAGAGACTCCATACTGCCCATGGGAGTGCTACTCGGACTGCTGCTGAACGTGTCACCTGATGGAGAGAAGGGGTTAGGGTTGGCACTCTAATAGAGGGACTAATGTCTGTCTGAGACACTCACTGTCAGCATCGGCCAGGCACAGGGTGGGAGGGTACAGGCCTCTGGATTTGCGGGACCCTGAGGACAGGCAGATGGCTTTGCTGCGGCGGGCACTGGCACTGGCACTGGCACGAGACTGAGAGTGAGACTGAGGCTGCGGCAGAGGGATGTTAGGGTCTGGAGCTTGATGAAATATCTAAGAAAAAAAGACAATAAGGTACTAAGCGTGTCTTTGATCCAACCAAAGAACATTAGATTAACAAAATTATAAAAAGACAGATATGTGGAGTTGAAAAGTAGGGATGCACAATCTATCTGTAACATGTTGGTTTTCATCGTTCAAAAGTTTGGGGTCGGTAAGATTTTTTTATGTTTTTAAAAGATGTCCCATAAGCTCATTAAGGCTGTGATTATTGGTTCAGTCAAAATAAATAAAAATAATATTGTGAAATATTATTACAATTTAAAACAATGGTTTTAAATTGTCATCTGAAATGGTTTTCAGATGATCCTTTCAGAAATCATACTAATATACTGCTTTTGGTGCTCAAGAAATATTACTTTTTATTATCTGAGTTAATGCTGGTTAATGTTTTTGTAGAAACTGATAAATTCTTTTTACAGGATTCTTTGATGATTATAAAGTTCAAAAGAACAGCATTTATTTGAAATAGAAATCTTTTGTAACATTATAAATACCTTTACTGTCACTTTTGATCAATTCAGTGGTCCTTGCTGTATTAATTTCTTTCAAAACAAATGCTTCTATTTTATTTTACATTATTATTTATTTAATTATTTGTTTTGTTTTTATTTATTCATCTATTCATCTTTACCTCTGCTAGCATTTAATGCTCACTTAAAGAAAAAACAGCTATAATTTAGTAACACTTAAATGGAATCTTCAGCTAATCTCAAAACGAATATCTGATGCTGTCCGTTATTATGTTGCGATGCCTAAATTCACTTATAGCATATAGCACTGATTTAGTATTAAGCATTTTGTTTAATTTAAACAGTTTAAACAGAATTGTCCATTTTATTTTAATATTGGTGCATCCCTTTTGAAAAGCCCTGTATGGGTATTCAGATAAGCAATTCTCATCCTTTATTTGATCATTTGTTCCTCTATCGGCATGCTTTCTATTAATTAAAAGATCATTTCTGCTTAATCACCTTGTCGTAGTTTTCTATGAGGATCTCTACCACAATATTCTGAAACTTGATGTTCATCATTGCAGCAACTGTCTCTTCTTGAGAGCGCATGAGTGTTGGGCCAAAAATCACACCCAGGTTAGACACGGTCATCAGATTCTTCTGACTATGTGTGGAAACCCTGTCAAAATCAGCAGAAAAATCATTTCACGAACACCTTGGTTAGCACCACCTTGTGGAACTTGAAGTGCACACATGAACAAATGTACTAGACGTGCCATTTCTACTTCATGAACCAGAGTGACGTACACATGTAGATGTTTAATCAGAATATCCAGCATCTCTTTATTCTTCTCGGGGAGCTTGTGGACGAGGGCGTGAACAGCACAGACCCTGTAGTTCTGATCATCAGACTCTAGGAAAAAAATTTAAAAATAAACCAAAGGCATCCAGTCATTAAATAAGCAAGTCACAGACGGACACGATGAAGAGTTAAAAGAGCAAAGAACATGCTAGAACTCACTGACTGCCATGATGAAGTCTTTGTGGAGTCTGTAGGTCATGAGGGGTTCTGCCAGACACCTGCAGGGAACAGAATGACTTCCTGTTTTTCATTGATAACATGCCATTTTAAGAAATGAAAGATTATGGGGATTATTCATAAACCTGAGGTAATTCTTCAGGCCGCTGGTGATGGTCTTGTTATCCCAGGTGTCTGGGTCAAGGTCCATATCTGCAGGAGCTTTGGCCGCTGGAAGAGTCAAATGAACTTGTGTTAAATGGAATTTAGCTTCAAACACACATCTGGTAAGGGTTACTGTAAATAGTGTTTATTTCTAACAGACAAACTATTTTTTTAAACAATACAATAAAATTGTACTATGTTAAAGTCTTCATGTATATAAATTTATCAGGTTTCTGTAAGCAAAAAAAAAAACTCTGTCATTAAATACTCACACTCATGTCGTTCTAAACCCGTAAGACCATCGTTCATTGAAGAACAAAAATTAAGAACTTTAAGATCTTTAAAGGTGCTGTAAGCAGGATTGACAACGAGTGGTTGAACTAGGTATTGCAGTCCAAATTCACAATATTGGAGAGGGTTTTTTTCACTTGGCCACCTCCTCCTCAGACTTGAGGCACAGACAGGTTGCCAGATTGAGACACCAACAGGAACGAGCGCACTTGACGATGAATAAAATGAAATACGCTGTGTTTCCCGCCAACTGGCAACCGGGGGATGGGCAGGTTTCACAAACCAAAACAAAGACAGACATTCCTGCCCGGAACGCACATTTTCAAAGGAGAATAACTGACTGTAGCATTGTTTTTCAGATAAACAAGTATGTTAGCTTAGCATGTTTCTTAAATATCTGCAAACATATTATGGTATTTTTATGCTTTAGCACAGTCAAAAACTTACATACAAGAAATTAAGATCTTTCAGAGCTCTCTGACCCTGCATAGACAGCAATGCAACTGAAACGTTCCCAGGCCCAGAAAGGTAGTAAGGACATTGTTAAAATACTCCATGTGACATCAGTGGTTCAACCATAGTTATGAAGCTATGAGAATATTTTTTGTGCTCAAAGAAAACAAAAATAATGACATAAAATTACCACTGAACCACTGATGTCACATGGAGTATTTTAACAATGTCCTTACTTCATTTTCTGGGCCTTGAACATTTCAGTTGCATTGCTGACTATGCAGGGTCAGAAAGCTCTCGGATTTCCGAAGTTGCAAAGATGATCGAAGGTCTTATGGGTTTGGAACGACATGAGGGTGAGTTATTAATGACAGAATTTTAATTTTTGAGTGAATTATCCCTTTAAGAATACTGTACCAAATACTGAGGTCATCAGTCGCTGGACTTTAGAGTTAACTCCACCTATTCTGTACAGCCCCATTGTGTTAATGCCTAAAAGAAAAAGACAATTTGGTAACACATTATTTTACAGACCAGTTTTCACCTTTAATTAGTTGTTTATTAGCATGCATTTCACTAGCATATTGCAGTTTATTAGTATTTACAAAGCACATATTAATGCCTTATTATTCTGCATGACCATTTTTTAAATCCCTTAATCTTACCCCACACCTACACTTAACAAGTACATTACTAACTATTAATAAACAGCAAATTAGTAGTTTATTAAGGCAAAGGTTGTAGTTAATAGTTGGGACCTTAAAATAAAGTGTGACTGATAAATGCATTAAATGCAATAAAACAGAAATATTCTGTCAGTATACCAAAAAATTTAGTTCATGTCCATTAAATGTTAAAAATATTATTAATTTGAAATGGAATTATTCTTCTAACATTGTAAAAGTCTTTACTGTCACTTTTGGTCAATTTAATGTGTCTTTGTTGAATAAAAGTATCTTTCTTAAATTTCTTGAAAACTATCTTATCTTACTGACTCCAAATATTTTAATGGAAGTATATACATGAATGTACATAATACATATGTAATATACCGCATGAAAAAAGGTGAAGATAAAAGCAGACTCACCTCTTGTTTCCACAAGCTCTATACACTTCCTTACAAAATTAAAGCCTGCTTCATTTAGGAATGCTGTGGACACAAAGCGTTTATGTTATAAATTTGAGGCCAATTCAGGTGAACTATTTTTGAATATTCTTATGAATTAGCATGCACATGGCCAAATGAAACAGTACATCTCACTGTATATACACCTAAATGACAATTAAATAGATGTGAGGAATTAACTTACTTTCCTCTTTCTTGCTCAGAAGTGCTGGAAGAGTGTAAATCTAGAAGAAATCAGCATGTGTTTAAAACACACTAAAGATAAATGCCATTTAAACATAAACATTAATGCATTATATTGCATAATCCATATCTCTTCACAGAAAATAATTTATAGGGACGAATATGCAAAATACAATTTATAGTTTCACAATATAAACATACATCCACTAATAATCCTTTGTATATAAGAAACCACAAACTCAGCTAAATAAAAACAGTGTAATGAGGGTCAAATGAGTTGAAGCCAATCAACTATAGCTGACATGTGAGTCAAAACAAAGAGTCATTAGCGAAGTGTAAATTCTCAGCTGTCATCTTTTTCCTGTCCATGTGTACACTATCCACTGCCTGGAGTTCAGCGAGCCTGTATAATAACAATAACGAGTCTAAAATGCAAAAAGCGAGTCAGTGGTCTAAAGAAAAAAAGAAAAGCTCATTAAAGGGCAAAAATATAGACAGTTCAAATGGGTTTCCCTGTCTGTCATAGGTCAGCCAAACAGATACTCTCTTCTTCTGCCATTGGTTGAGCCAAGAAAAAAGACTGCCACCCTTTATTTTACAGTTTTCTTATCATTATTTCAAGAAGTCGTAAAGTTCTTGTACTATGAACCGATATATAATAATCAAACCGAGAGTCTCATTAAAGTTGGGTGGTTGCTCTTACCGGCTCTTTTCCATCCATGGCCTCCATCCACAGTCTTCTGTTGGATTCAGAGAGAGCCTGAAGGGTGATGATCCCATGTCTGTGGGACACAGTGATAAATATTAACTCTTAACTACTAGTGCAAGGTGTCAGAATTTTGCATTTTGTTTCGAACCAGGATTTTTTAAAAACAAGTTCTAAGCATCATGCCTATGAATAATGAGATGTTTCCAAAGCCTGTGAACCAAATCCATACGCTGCAGTGTAGCAAAAAGGAAACAGATTAATGCAAGCAGTATTATGTAGCAGTTTTTCTTTCACTGCAATTCACCAACTCCACCACGGCGTAAGAAATCATATTTTGCTTGAGTTGCGAGGTTGGAGACTGAATGAATGACATGATTTAAAGGGCCAAATACCACAGAATGAAACAAACGCTCACCTTTCTTTTGTTTTATCAACACTAGCTGTACCCAAAACCAGTCATACAGCACAAAAATTATGACATGAATAACATGTCATAATTTGAACTGGTTCTTTTAAAAGGAATAGTTAACCCAAAAATGAAAATTTGCTAAAAAATGTACTACCCCCTCAGACCATCCAAGATGAGTTTGTCCTCTGCAGTGAATGGGTGCCGTCAGAATGAGAGTCCAAACAGCTGATAAAACCATCACAATAATACACAAGTAATCTACATGACTCCAGTCCATCAATAAATGTCTTGTGAAGTAAAAAACTGTGTGTTTGTAAGAAACAAATCTATCATTAAGAAGTTTTAACTTTAATCCATCACTTCTGGCCAAAATATGAATCCGTACTTCATAACAACAGTTCCTCCGCTGGAAAAGTCCATCCCCTGTTGTCCTTTCACATCAAAATCCACCAACATATTTGTTTAGAACTGTTTTGGACTATTTTGCTTGAGCTTGATATGCTGTGCATATTTCTCTCCTTATTCAAACGAGATGACTTCACTGGAGAAAGCAATATTATGTATAGGACTTGTATTTTAGCTGGAAGCAACCGTTTGAAGTTAAAAGCATCTTGATGAATTTATTACAAACACGCAGCTTTTCACTTCACAAGTTGATGGACTGGAGTCATGTGTATTACTTGTGAATTATTGTGATGTTTTTATCAACTGTTTAAACTCTCATTCTGACGGCACCCATTCACTGCAGAGGATCCGTTGGTGAGTAATGTAATGCTCAAACTTATTTAGAAACAAACTTATTTACCTCTTGGATGGCCTCAGGTGAGTAAATTTTCAACGATTTTAAATGAATCAGTCAAAAAGGCTGATTCACTAGTTATAAGTCTAAATACAGGGATAAGCTTAAGAGCAGTTACTGAATTAACAATCACTTATTGAACAACATGTCTAAATTGAAATCAAGTTTTTTCTTTTTTTTTGTAAATAGTAATAGAAAAAACAGCAAAACATTACCAAAATGTTTGACTATGCTTAGAGCACTGTTATTTAGCATTAAAAAGTAACTTAAAGGGATACTCCACACCAAAATGAAAATTTTGTCATTAATCACTTACCCCTAAAACAAAAATAATGACTTTATTCAACAATTCCTTTGTCAACAGTCTCCTCTGTATCTCTCCATATCACCGTATGGTGCGTATGCTCATCTGTATCATCTGCGCCACAAGGATGCGCTGTTTCTATGAGTATTTAGCTTTGATTTGATAGAAAACAGCGCATCAGAGAGGAGATTGTTGACAAAGGAATTGTTGAATAAAGTCATTATTTTTGTTTTCTTCGCTTACAAAAAGTGTTCCTGTCGCTTCATATAACCAGATTGCACGTCTGATGGCAGATGGAGTATTCTGACGACGACTTTTAAATCTTTTATGGACCTTGACACTGTTATTTACTTGGCAGTCTATGGGACAGTCACAGGCCTCCCGGTTTTCATCCAAAATATCTTAAATTGTGTTCCGAAGACGAAAGGAGCTTTTACAGGTTCGGAACGACATGGGGGTAAGTGATTAATGACAAAATTTTCATTTTGGGGTGGAGTATCCCTTTAAATACTCCATATTCAGGGGAAGGAAGCTTATTAGAAGATTATTATTAGAACACGCCAGCAGTTTAGGATAAGTGCAACATACCGATGGACTTTACAGAAACATTGCAGATAACTGAACAGAAGCCCTTCACAGGGGTTACTTCTTCAGTTATGAGGAGAGAAAAGAAGAAATGGAAGAAAGGAGAGTATTGAAAATGACAGACTGAAGAAAGAACTAAACACAACGTAACTCTCATCTCCTGCAGCTCTCAAATTTCATGTGTGCCATTATGTGAACACACCTTTCCACCACCTCAATGTCAAAGCAGAATCGCTTGTCAATAGAGTCGGTCCTCCGTCTGATGCAGGACTTCAGCTTAAACATCTCAGCGGGGCTCATGATCAGTCCATTCTAAACAATACAAAACAACACAAAACAAAAGATATCTTAATATGGGAATGACACATTAAGCTAATAGCATTTAAATGCTGAACATTTAATACCTGTTTGCCTCCAGATTTGAATTCAGAGTTGCTCATCGTAAACATTTTGGTACCTTTCTCATACGTGCAATAATGTCGACTCCACGTGCACCCCAAGGGTCCTTCAACAGAAAACAGGTGATCATTAGTGCATATGAATTGTTCCAGTGAACAAGAACTTATATATCTTATACATCTATTTCAAAATCTGTATTCTAAATGTACTCTCCCATTTGGTGTTTTTGCCATCAAAGCAATAAATTTCATTTTAAATATATTGAGACTAATATTTAACAATATTAATGTTTTTATGGTATGTTGAGGAAAAAAAATGCAGCCTTGGTGAGAAAAAATATTTTTTTTATAAAAAAACACATTATTATTACATTAGTATTTCTTAATTTAAAAACGATACATTTATTGATGTATATCTTAATTTTAAAGGCATTAATATATGATTTTATTATTAGTTATGACCTGGACGTGCTCAAGGGAATACTCACGCTTCTCCTGCACATAGAGGAAGCCCTCCATGGTCCACTGTCCTGGAGCTTTAAAGTCCTGCTCTGCAGACCTTATCCTTCTCATCAAATTCTCAACTTCCTGTCTTGTGCTCTCGAAATTATTTCTTGTCTTCAGAGGGAACATCAAAACAACCGTCTATTAGAACATCACTAGACTCCAAAGTACAATTCCTTCCATATGCAGCAATAAAAACTGGATATTCTATTATACAGTTTACAATCCACACAATCAACAATTTTGTGACATGTTTAGCACTACACAATGGCCTTTATACAAACATAATGCCGTTGTTGGCTTATTGACAAACCAATATGTCAGACCAGGTTTTCCAAAGGCCCTTACATTCTGCAGGTTGAACTGCAGCTGTTGCTTGTATGGGTCAAACTCATGTGCCAGTTCATAACCCTCGTGGTAAAAGGTGAATAATCCCTGGAGGAAGGCCAGCAGCTGCGAGAAAGACAGTTTGATCAGTTGTAAAAAAGCAATAACACTCATAATCATGAAGTATAATTCAGAGGTCGATGGAGCTGCAGGACATGGCTATTATCATAATTTTCTTTCTGATAGGCATGTGCTCCACTGCTGATGTTACAAGATGTAACAGATTAAAAAGCAGTGTAGCAATTTCCCCACAGTAACAGGAAATCTTCTTCATACTTCTCATCTCCCCAAACAAAAGCTGCATTCATAGTACTGCAGAAATGGAAATAGGTGTGTCTTACCGGCTCTACAAACTCAAACTTTTTCCTTTCTTGCACTTCTTGGATTTTGAAAACATATTCCAGGGAGGCGTCATAGAAAATCTGTCTTTCCTTATTTATCTGGGTGTCTGCCTGTAATCAAAGCATTCAGTGAGGGTAATAGAAATCGTACAGAATTGATGTTATATTCTGTGTGTTCTGGATATTTTATATCAATAAATGAACACTGAAGTTACCTCCTGCAAAAGTGACTCTTTCTTTCTTGAAGACAGGCTTAAGTGCTTCTCCAAAACCGTGTAATATTTCTCTGTCTCCTTGTCAAACTTCTTCTTCCCCTCCTTCAAAAAAAAAAAAAAAGGTGATACGAGTTGGAATTTCCTGCATTGTAATTATCAAGATAAATGGTTTTTGCAGAGATAAGATGTTATATAAAACGTTACACTTGTAAACAAACACCATATAGGAGTCTAATAAAAACATTAGGAGTTTTAATTTGTTTATTTTCATTCGATTGGCCAAAAACTAATCCTGAAATCTAATAACCAGTAGATGGCAGACTCACATTTGACTTCAAGTAACACTTAGTTTACATTTAATATTCTGCTGAGAGCCTAGCCTACAGATTTCTGACCAATTCAAAAGGACATTTTTCATTATATATATTAATTACAAAATAATAAATTATATATATACTATATAAAATAATGCATCATATATTTTTAATAGGGCAGCATTTTTTTTTTAAAGTAGAAATTATGAAACTGAATAACTATTTATTGTGGATAATTTGACAATCTAGTATGCACCAGCAAATACATGGAACAAGGAATTAAATGAGTGACACAAAAGCTCAGCTGTCACTTCAGGACACACGCTTCCTTAGTCACCGAGGTACCATCAGTGATGAGTGTGATAAAGCAGTACCCAGGTAACCACAGATAAAACAACAACAAACACAGTGTGTATTTTCAATCCTAGGGGACATTCTATGGCTCTAACTGAGGTTCAGTAAAGTTGTTTACAGTAGACAAGCCCCCTCCCCCCCACTTCCTGTGCCCACACTGATAACACCTATTCACATTAGGCCAAGTGCTTATATGCCGTAGCAATGAGAATCTTTTTTTTCTTTTTGAGACTGCAACTGAAACCAGTTTGGAGATGTTTGTTTTTCCTGTTTGACATCAGCCCAACCTTTCCCATGACCCTTTAATGGACACGTCGTCTAAACCACAGACTGGATTGCCAAACAACAAACTGAAGGAATCTCATTTTTGACATGCTTAGTCCAGCTTCTAGGTCCTTCTGTTGGCTAGCAATGACATCATTCTCTCTAGGAATGTATGCTTTCTGTTCAAAGTTTTTAAAAAGACACGTATTAGGGAATTTTTAAGAAAAATATTATCTTCACATGAAAGAAACACTTCCAAAAGTATCACAGCAGAGGTAGTCAAACCTTTTTTTAAGTAGATTGTTATAAAAAACTTATATAAAATATATATATATAGATATATAGATAGATAGATAGATAGACAGACAGACAGACAGACAGACAGACAGACATACATACATATATACATATATATAAATATATATATATATATATATATATATATATATATATACACACACAGTACATATATTTTATGTATGTAGAGAAAAAAGAAAAAGAAATAATATGCATGTACACTAGCATTCAATTTTTTTTAAAGGGGTCATATGATGCTGCTAAAAGGAACATTATTTTGTGTATTTGGTGTAATAAAATGAAATGTGTTTATGCGTTTTAAGGTTAAAAAAACCCATTATTTTCCACATATTGTACATTATTGTTTCTTCTCTATGCCCCGTCTTCTGAAACTTATAATTTTTTACAAAGCTCATCGGTCTGAAAAGCGAGGTGTGCTCTGATTTGCCAGCTATCCAGTGCGTTGTGATTGGCTGAATGCCTTTTCGTGTGGTGGAAATGTTACAGGTCAGAACACCAGCGAGACAAGACAAAAACAATAAAAGCCATTACAAACAAGCCATTTGTTGCATCCAGTGGGAACATAATTACGGATTATAATGACTTATACTGTGTTTAAAACCATGTCTGGATTTGTGATCGGAGAAACGACAAACAACAAGTGCTACTCTACACTGCTCAAAACTCGCGTTTGAATCATCAGTGGCAAATCCTTTAAATATTTAATCATATTTACAGACTGTGAGTCAGATCAGGAAACAGTCTGTCATTGTAGTCTTCTCTCCCAGGATCAGGAAACCATAAAATGTGCTGCACTCATCTGAATATTTGGGTTGAACTGTTCTGGAACAGTGTTGTAAATACAACTTAAGCTCTGATTTCTAGTTGTGTCCTCTTTTGGAAGGCTGAACAAAGTATTTTTGCTTTCACAATGAAACAGCATCTCCACAACATGGTGCCTGCTGCAACAGCAAGAATCAAAGGTTACGTCTTCTTTCTTTGCATGAACATTTGGGCGGCGTTATGCAAATCTTCCCACATCGTGCCGTAGACATGTGGGGGTGTGTTAGAACGAGACATTTTAGGAGGGTCTTAACTTTTATAAAGAATATCTCTTTGGGTTTGAGACTTTAGTCTTTGCAACTTTAGTGATCTTATCTATTCACGAACAGCTTGTAACACTCGAAAGAGAAAGGAAAACTTGAAATTGAATCATATGACTCCTTTAATAATATTTTTATTCAGCAAGAATTCATTAAATTTTTAAAATATAGTCATGGCCAAAAAAATTGTGTTTTGCAAAGTTTGCTGCTTAAGCTGTTGTGGTGTTCATTCACATTGTTTCTAGATTATTGTGTAGAGTGATCAGATGCATTTTGAATAATTGCAAAAAAGCTTAATTGGGGAAAAAATGAACTTTTCACACACACACACCGAGTGGAAAGTTCTGCGGCTGATCTACTGACAGTGCGCACATTAACGAACACAGACACAACCTGATCATCTCCATAATGACCAACAAAACCTACCAAGACCAGCGCAAATTAGCATCTGGTTTAAGACATGCTTTTTTGCTGGTAAATAATGACACAAATAACGGTAAATTGACTACAGCAAACATTAGCAATAAGGTTTCAGCGCTAATTTTTCAATGTGCGTCTTTAGAAATTTTGACAGTAGCTTTTTAACGGCAAAAGATTGTTTGCACTGGTTTCCACTAAATATTAAGCATCACAACTGTTTTCAATATTGATAATAATAAGACATGTTGCTTGAGCAGCAAATCAGCATATTAGAATGATTTTCAAAGGCTCATGTGATACTGAAGACTGGAGTAATGGCTGCTAAAAATTCAGCTTTGCCATTCCAGGATTAAACTACATTTTAAAATATATATTAAAATAGAAAACAGTTATTTTAAAATGTCATGTTACTATATTTTTTATCAAATAAATACAGCATTTTACAGCTTTTAAACAGATGAGAGACTTCTTCTTTTAAAATAATAAAAACTCTTAAAAAATTAAAATATTAATAAATATTATAATATTTAAAATAGTTATCATTCAGCTCTTTGTTCCAATTCTGACCTAATATTTACATATTATAAGTAGGGAATAGATTATGTGGGACTGTTTTGGTCTGAATATGTGCACACATCTGCGGGAGGTTGAACAGCCAGGCTGCTGTTCCCTTTGGCCTCTATCGTGTCTCAATGTCTAAGTTGAGCGAGTTCCTTCGCAGCGCTCGTTTAAGAGCATTGGGCCAAAACGCCCAAATAAGGCATCAAGAGTTTTGGCTCTGGACCCTTGAGCTCAACAGGCAGTGCTCCAGCTCTTCTAATATGGCTGGAGGGGTCACATTCACAGATCACCAGAAAAGAAAGAGTAAAGCTTTAACTTTAACGTGCCCTCTAGCATAGTGCGCACAGGCAGTTTCATGTTGGTCAATGTGGCATTACAGTATCTGGCCATAATTTGACTGTACTTGTCTTCAACAGGTGTTTGCAATTTCCCCCCTTCCTGCAGGGTTTCACAGACCTATAGTGATCGTATAGGATCCTGTCGCAGAGTAGGTAAAAATTACTTTCTGCTGACATGTAGTACATTAACTCACAATGGGGTTTAAGAACTTACTTTGGCCGCTCCAATCTGCTCTTTGCGAAACTTCTCCAGCGGTGTGATCAAGACGTCATCAGCGTTCTGTATCTAAATAATAGAAAAAGCAACAACAATCTTCAAGCATTCAAGTATGACAAACCAAGACTAATGAATCATCCATCAAAAACATTTAACTATATAATAATACATTACAAAATAATCAATAGTCACTGATGGAAATGTTTGCGTTGTACTTAACAGCCTCGAGACTGTCTAAATTAGCCATTCATCCAACCCGCATTCATTAGTATAAGGTTTAATATGGATAAAATAGATGAGAATTTCACAAACCTACAATAAAATAATAGTTAGTCTGGATGGAAAAAGAATGGAAACTGATACTTGCAAAAAAAAACAAAAAAAAAAAAACTTTTGATATATATCAAAAGAACACTTGCAATATTTGTAAATAAATTTCAAGTTTTTCCATCTTATAAGTTATAGCACAAAAAAAACAGCAACATATGCTTAAATCAAAGTGGTGAAAGTATTTAAAGTTCAACAATTTCACAGTCTGTAGGGTAAAAAACCCCCCACATTCAACACTGTAGTTCTCTTAATGTGTGAACTCATCGACGTCACAGTCCGTTAACAGTTAACAGCCGGCACAGTGCGTGAATGTATCCAGGGAAAATACTTTTATTTACTGTAAAATATCGGTGCTATAATTAGTACCATTTTCATGTAGGCACTCCGAATGGAAAAACACACAATTACATACACTAGTTCCTTTTATACACTTTCCCAGGCGCAGCACGGAGGACTTCATGTCTCGCTGGAGAATTGGTCAAAATAAGTTCCACATGCTTCCCTGCGCTCAGCCGGTGGCAGCACTGACCGTCCATCTCTACAGGCTCCATCCACCCACATCTACATTAATGGAATTTGCACTTACAAATAATAGAAATGTACAGACTCCAAGCAAGTCCAGATGTACTCTATAGGCTTTAAAAGGATGTAAGTGACAACTTCATTTTTAAGATATGAGTGCGTTTCCTGTTCGGCTCATGGTGCACAGCTGAGTCTTTCCCTATAGTGTAAACCAACAGCATATTTATACTACATTTCAGTTCGGTTTACTACATATATGTTAAAGCTACATAAAATGCTGAACTTTAATTTTAAACTTTTTAAACAAGTCAAACAAGCTTGCCTTACACAAACATCCATGACAGGCTTATAAGCATCAGACAGATGAGCTGCGCATGGGACATATAAGAGTGTCCACAATAAAGAAAAGGGAAAATCTTTTAAAAAACAACTTTAAACACATTTAGCAAGATCTTAGAAATGGACTCTTTGTATTCATGTATGGTTTTGAAAAATGTTTCTACCATTTTCAAATAAATAATACATTCAAATAATCGTACGTGTCTTTATTTTTTTCAAAAATGTTTTTAAATTATATTTTTCTAATGTTTAATTGTTTTTGTTTACACAAATATAAAGAATTATAAATTTAGAACTGTCATTTGATTTTTGGGGAGTTGAATCACATGATATTTCACAACCTCAACTAACCTTGACTTGTCATAGAAGGGTCAAACTATCTGATATTTAAAAAAATTCACTGATCTTGACACACAGTCATGAGGGTCTACGCAGGGTATGATATCACTTCCTGTTTTATGTCTCTACATGTTGGGCACACAACATGAATTTAATTTTTGCAGACAAAAGTTTTAAAATATTAAAAAGCTATGAAGCATTTATGCTAAATAAAATAGTAACATCTTAAATAGTAATAATAATAATAATAAATTACACCAAACTACTTACATTTGCATCAACCTGACAATTAATGTCTCCCCAAAATGATCAAAATACCTTTTAATGCATACCTTTAAAAGAATATTCATAATAGCAGAGGTGTATTCAAGTTAAAGCATGTATGAATTGTTTTTTTAAATGCATTTATAAATAAATGAATAAAAAAGCATCACGTCATTGACCCACATTGAACTAAACTGAAGTCAACAACAAGCACTCATCTCATTAAAGCAAGAGGCCTTTCAGCACTTCAGATACAGCAGAGTGCCGAGTGCTGAGTGCAGACAGTCGCTCTGCTTGCTCAAGAGATTCTCCCGTCAAAACTTCCCATGGCCCTTTTTAGCCAGAGAGGAAACTCACTTCTTACATCAGTCTGATCCGTCATGTGGGAAAATGCCTCCCACTTAAAGCTGAGCATGTTGGCAGTGTGCCTAAGATGAAAGTACCTCTGGATATGAGACGGTCTACTAATCTGGCAGAACACGATGGCAGAAGTTCAATAAAACACTACTACAGTTGTGTTTACATAATGATTCACTGTTACGTGAGACACAGCCTCTAGACCTGACCGTCTCGGCACCACGCTCCAGTACACAGAGTACTTCCCATCTGTACCCCTGTGGGAGGGCAATGCATTTACTGGGAGTTATTCACCCCTTGGCTCTGTTATTGTGCATCTATGAATGAAAAAGCCCTTGGGGACTTTCTCAGCTTGACGGAGGTGTTTGTCATCCTGAGAGGCCCGGGGCAGGAGCCTGTGAGACTGAAGCGTAACACAGCCACGGTCTACAGGAAGTAAAGAAACTGTAGGAGGCTGCTGGGTAATTCTTCCCCTGGGGCTCATCGCACAGCTCCGCTGACCCACTGTCCCTTTTCCAGCAAACAATGGATGGGACTGAAACTGCAGCCTGGGTGCATGCGGACTGGGGCTGTCCAGGCAAATGCAACATATTTCAATCCACTTTAAGGGTCATTTCCTTTACAAATCTTTTGAACTTTGTACATTGTAAACACAGTTATTACTTTTCGTGTTGTAATTTAAGTATTTCCATGAAAGGTTAAACCAGACTTTCAGGAATAGCTCAAAACCCTTAAAGCAACACTAAGTAAATTTTGGCGCTCTAGCAGTTAATAAACAGAACTGCACGCATCCCGCGGAAGGACATTCTAACCAGAGCTACTTCTCCTAGTTTATGTCTATGGCGATTCACGCAGGTATGTGTTACTCTGCAGCGGTGACGACCCGAACAGGCTACAATAGTATAAAAATAATCACTTATTATAAATGTACCGTAGTGATTTGGGATAAGTCAAAGAAAATCAAACCAACTGACACCACAAAATACCACAGAAGCAACCACACCAAAAATGCTTATGTCATTGATTACGTCACTAGATGATTTCACTTGAGTATTTCTTAGTAAAGGTATATTACAAAACTAACAAGATGGAAAGTGAAACTGAAGACAATGGACAAACCAATAAACTGGTCACCGATTAAAACTATATTAACAAGAAAACTTCAATTATAGCTAAAAAAAGAAGAAGAAGAAGAAGAAGAAGAAGAAAAATCTGTAATAACTTCTTAATAACTGTTCAATTCACTAAGACATGGTAATAAAAGAAAAATATCAATTTTTCTAATTGAGAAATATAATGAGGACATGAATATGTGGAGCAGGAATGACTCACTTATATGATATTTATGGCACAGGAAAGCATTACTGTGCTATAACAATGTTGTGATCTACAGACTGGAAAAGCAATCATCTGAAGGTATGAGCCAATAACACAAAGTGTCATGAGTGGATGACCTAAGGTTTGACTTCAGCTTTTTTTATTAGACATCCAAACACAAGCCCAGAAGCAACAATAGAGATGTTTGTCTTGGTTACAATAGAGGCTGCTGTCTTACAGTCACACCATTACAGCTAATAACTTGGGTTGCGTTTACAAGACTTTAGTTTAGATGTGGGCAGAAGTCATTCTGTTCTATAAAACGATGACTAATAAAATCATGACATGTTATCACAAAAAAATGTTTGTTCAGAAGAAAAAGAAAATATTCAAACAGGTCACTTAAACATTATGTGTACGAAGATAAATATCAAATATGGCTGATCGCAGCTATATGTAAGAACTATGAAAGACCTTATTAAGGGGATACCCCAAAATGAAAATTTTGTCATTAATCACTTACCCTCATGTCGTTCCAAACCTGTAAAAGCTTCGTTTGTCTTTGGAACACAATTTAAGATATTTTGGATGAAAACCGGGAGGCCTATGACTGTCCCATAGACTGCCAAGTAAATAACAGTGTCAAGCTCCATAAAGTCCATATCACCGTATGCTGTGTATGCTCTTCTGTATCATCCGCGCCACAAGGATGCGTTGTTTCTACATGTATTTAGCTTTGATTTGAAAGAAAACAGCGCATTATTGTGGCGTGGATGATACAGAAGAGCATACGCAGCATACAGTGATATGGAGAGACACCGAGGAGACTGTTGACAAAGGAATTGTTGAATAAAGTCGTTATTTTTGTTTTCTTCACTTACAAAAAGTGTTCCTGTCGCTTCATATAACCCAGATTGCAACCTTGACACTGTTATTTACTTGGCAGTCTATGGGACAGCCACAGGCCTCCTGGTTTTCATCCAAAATATCTTAAATTGTGTTCTGAAGACTAACAAAGCTTTTATGGGTTTGGAACGACGCGGGGGTAAGTGATTAATGACAAAATTTTCATTTTGGGGTGGAGTATCCCTTTAAAGGATAAAATTGATCAAAAGTCACAGTAACGACATTTTTAATTTTACAAAAGATTTCTATTTCAAAGCAATTCAAATACATTTTTAATTTTCTATTCATCAAAGTGTCTTGAAAAAATATATCACCATTTTCACAAAAATATTAAGCAGCACAACTGTTAACAACATTGATATTATTTTTGAGCACAGAATCAGTATATTATAGAATGATATCCGAAGTATCATGTGACATTGAAGACTGGAGTAATGACTGCTAAAAATTCAGCTTTGCCATAAATTACATTTTAAAATTAAAACAGAAATAAAAAGTTATAATATTTCACATTATTACTGTATTTTTGACCAAATAAATACAGCCTCTGTGTGAGCATAAGAGATTTGCCAATAAAATTATCCCAAATTTTTGAACTGTAGTGTATTCAAACTATATTATCAATAAAAGAAATGTACAGAAAAGTGTCTCTTGAAACTCAAAGAAAGCTGCATGTTTGTTAACATGTGGGTAGGGTCAGCAGTGAAGCACAGAGGAGCATTGTTTTCCTGGTGAGGTCTTTCGCTGCTGTACTATGACTAATGATCCACCAGCTGCAGCAGTGAACGGCAGTAATATTCCCTGGCAACAAGCTGCCTCTTGCATAATGCCCATAAATGTGCCTATTAGCAGATGCAGCTGCATGGCAATGAAGATGCTACGCTATCCTGTTGGCACTGATGTTGCCACTGATATTTAAGAGAAACAGTACAAGAGATATATTTTATTATCACCTGCACTTGCAGATCAATGCCGTTTACCTTCCCTCCTCGAAGAGTCATGACCTACAGAAAGCATGTTTTTGGTAGACGGCCTGTTTCTCATAACACACCAACTTGACTGCGGAACTCACAAAAACCTCTCCCTCAAAATAGCACACACTTATGGTGCTAAACCACTAGGCTAGAAGTGTGCTATGAAACTTTAATTATGTGTGAACAATACCACATAAAAGGAACAATAAAGAGACAACTACTAGAAAGCAAACGATCATTATGGCAACTTCATTTATGAGGTTTGCGGTACTTTCGAAGCAGACCACATCATGTGGTGTGTTTATGGCATTACTGAGATGTTAAACCCACATAACTTAAAGGAATAGTCCTTTTGAACTTTCTATTCATCAAACAATCCTGAAAACATTAATCATGCTTTTTACTAAAACAATAAGCAGCACAGTTGTTTTCAACATTGATAAAAATATGAAATGTTTCCCGAGCACCAAATTAGAATGATTTCTGAGGATCATGTGACACTGAAGACTGGCTAATGAAAATTCAGCTTTGCCATCACAGGAATAAATGACATTTTAATATATATTCAAATACAACAAAGCAACTTACAAGTCGTCGTCTTTCCTCCTCCACTGTGTTCAGCAGCTGGGAGAATTCTTTGAATGACTGGGCTGTAATAAGAGAAAAAGAATTCCAATCATAAATCATCAGCTCTGGATCTATAATTACTCTATCAGCCCATCTGATTTTGCCCTTTTATCCTCTGGCATAAAGGAAATACAGAAAACCTGCATATAATATTAGCTATGCAGAAAAAAAAAGTAGCATGGCCACCCAACAACTGATGCACAAAGGGGTATTCAAGAAACAGCAGACCACATGTTCAAGATGTAGAAATGTGAGAGCAACATAAAACATGTTTCCTGTATGAGCCGTGCATGTGTGCAACATGGTCAGTTGTAGAAAAGAAGAAAAAAAGGAACATAAATCATTTCAAAAGCTGAATTGCATGTCTTACAGTGATCCATTACATTTCTGACAGTGTGATTGTTAATGTTAGTTCCTGAATATGCCTTGTAGTAATGTTTACAGTAGGGATGGGCGATATCTTATCGTTTGCGATATACCGGTAAAAATTCTCCCCACGATAAAAATGAGTCTTCCCACGATAATAACGATAAAGTCTAGTTGATGACACATTTCTATGTGCGACTGTGGAGTGATGTGAAGGAATGCGGACGTGAAATTGAGCAGCTCCTCCTACAATCTGGAACAGGTTTGGATAACGCTGTACAGTGCGACAAAAATCGGTCAGAGCCTTGAATAAATGTACTACAATAGCACGTGTGCAATACAGTTTTACATGTGTATGAGTCGTTTACTAACCTGTTGTCCAACAAAGATATTATTTATTGACGTGCTTTTTCTCCATATTACAGGGCTCCAAACTGCGACCATAAATATTAATGTGCGAGTGATGTTTCTGCTGAGGTCGCCACTGGCGACTACCCGCCGAAAGCTCCTCAGGATTTAACCGCTAAAAAAGTTTTCTCGGGCGGATGATTTGCTTCATTCTAGCAGCGCCCCGTCTGTGATAAAACGAACTTGGGCCGAATGTTAATACACACAACTACACCGAGTGTGGACCTGCCGCGTGTACAACAGCTTTCAGCCGAGATCGGCCCATAGAGAAAAAGCCGTCTGTCAGCCAGAAGTGTTTTGTAGAGTCGGCGCGGCTCTGGCCCATTATCTTCTCACCGATGCCGAGACTGAACCGACAGAGACGCATTTCAGCCAGAATCAGCCCGAGTGTTATTGCTATCTGGGTATATATTTACATGTTATAAGACGTGAATATGAGAACGTTGAATATAATGCCTTTTTTCCTAATTGTTTTGCGATCAAATCTTTTATGTTCACGTATTAAACTGAGACGATGCGCATCAAAGTTTTAGTGGAAAAAGAGAGTTTCAGACAGTCCTCATCTCTGCCGCACATCAGTGCTGACGCACACAGTCTGATAAACGCAGCTCCGCTGTGCAGCGAGAGAGAAATGACGGAGACGTAAGAAGGGAAAGTGCAGAAAATACAGCACAACTTGAACAAACTAGAACAGGTAAAGCTGTCAGCAGTGTGGATATTGGCAATATCGTTAACAATTCTCGTTTATAATAGTTACTAATATGGCTTCTTCTAAACAAGATCTGGTCTGTGTTCTTTTAATGCGTGAACCTCATTATTTGAAGTGCAACTGCCGTCCAGTAATCGCAAAAAGCTCTGTGCTTTGTAACTTTTTAATAAAAAGTACCAGCTTTAAAATTATTCAGAATTCATAACGAAATTCAAACAATACAGTTTTGGCGCTTCTTAATGGGGCAGGCGCGGTCGCTTTAGCGCCTCAGTTCAAGGGCAAGTGAACCCATTTAATCTTTCTCTTTACTAATATAGTACATAATGAACATGAATTAACATCAAAAGGTAGGCTATTTTATAAGAGATCCTACAGTACAACTTACTGAAATGTCTCATGTAGGAGGAGCCCAAGCTACACTCAGTGACCAAGTGATGGTTATGCTCCATGATACTGGTACAGATTCTGTGTAATGAACAATTCTGTGTGACTGTAGATCTCAAGCTGGAAAAGACATTTAGTTCCCACTTTAGTTTCCAGGTCATCTACAAGATGGATTAAAATGCTGATAAAGTCAAGAAAAGATGAGACATAAACACATGACAGTATGATTGAAATGTAAATAAATAAATAATAATAATCGTAAAATAAATAAAACACGTTTATTCTTTGGAACCTAAAAAAATTATTTGGCTCCTAATTTTTTTCTTATAGGAGCCAATGGCTCCTTACTCGATTTTTTTGTTTGGAGCCCTGATATTAACTTCATAACAGGTTTCAAATAACTTATTTTTGAGATCAGATGTGGTTTCGTATCACAGAATAAGGCAGAATACTATTATACATACTATTTTATAGCATTATATACAGTGATAAAGGCTATGTCGATTACCATTGCATTATAAATATACTTTATTCTTATGAAAATACCCAAGATTTCTCAAGATTTCTCTATCTGCGTTTTATTCAGCTACAGCGATCACTGGATACCTCTGTCCATATCAGTGATTTCCTGGAGCATTACTTCTGCGCGAGGGTGTCCTCCGGCTTCTAGTATGAAATAAATAGTCGTGTGTACTGCTCACAACACCCTATTTTGGGTAAAACTAGGAAAGATAATACTTTTCTCTAAAAAAACAGGATTCCCTAAATTATCGTCATTGATATCGTTATCGCAGTAAATATCAGAAATTATCGTGATACATTTTTAAGCCCATATCGCCCATCCCTAGTTTACAGAACATGATACTTAAAATATAATCCAGACGCAGGCTAAAACCAGCACCAGAAAAAAGATTTAAAACAGAAATGTGGGAGAAAACAACAGTGATCTAAAATAAACTACTGTTGATATTATGTCATGCTACTAAAATCACACAATGTTGTGGTTCTCAGATTGTGCTTTTTTTCCCTTATCAAAGTACGCGTTGGCCACATCACTTCCTGTCCTGGGATATACAACATTCTTCTGTTTTGCGATAAGCAGGGTCCCACCTCTCAGTACCCTTTGTCATTCTCGGGGGATTTTATCACATCCAGATATCCAATTAGAAACTCAGATAAGAACTACCTTCAACTACTTTCTATTAGGAGCTCAGACCTGCAGATAAACACACCCTCGGTCATTTATAAATCATGTTACACCAAGACAAATCTGCTTTGATGCGTAGCAGGAGAACCACAAATCTGCAGGGACGCACTTAAAAGTCCATGCCAGGCATGCATGAAACAATACTTATCCTGTTGAGATATTCATATCACATTCAAAGAACTGGCGTTATGATTTATCCCAAACATAATCTACTGTTCAAAAGTTTAGGGTAATTATTATTTTTTTTTACTGTTTTTGAAAGAAGTCTGTTTTGCTCACTGCATTTATTTGATCAGAAAGTTAGTAAAGAGTATTTATTATTATTTATTAATCTTACTACTCCAAACTTTTGAATGGTAGTATATGGCCATTATTACTGGCCACTTATTTAGTTTTCAATCAGTACAATCAAAACCAGTATCGCCAATACTCATAACCCTATTAAATGAAAGATTTTTGCACATTTTGAGGATAAAACGGGTAACTTTATAAGTTTTATCATTAAAATGTCATTATTAACATTATCAGAGTCTCAGCAGTCTAAATATCTAAAATTGTTATGACCAATATAGACAGCCAGGGTCAGAAAGGAACATTCTCATTCCTCGCAGACGGTTGTTTGGGTTCATGGTTTTCTAAATGCCAGGCAGCAATTGTCTCAGTCTGACAAAGAGCCATCACTGTTGTGTTTGATACTATGGGGCTGTGGTACTAAGGCAACATGCAGAGTTTTCAGCTTTATTAGGCATTATTTGTTACTGTTGACTGAGGATGGCAGCTGCAAATAAAAAGCTGGCATGGAGACATGAACGTTTTAGAGACTGTTTCACAGTTTACAGCTTAAAGGGACAGTTCACACAACAAATGAATGTTCTGCCATTATTTACACACTCTCCTGTCCTTCCAAACCTGTATGACTTTCTTTCTTTCTGTGAGACAAAAGAGTTATTATAGCTGAATGACCAAGCTGATTATCTCATACAATGAATGTGATCAACCTGAAGGCAAGATTCTTAGTGAATAATGCATTCAATTTCAATCTGTTTCTCAAACAAAGCTGTTATATGCTTTCAGAAGTCATATGGACTCATCATTTTTGGGCTTGACTACTTGTCCCCATCTTCTATTATTGTATGGATGAGAGCAGCTTCAACATTCTGTTAAACTTCTTTCGGGTTGCATGAAATAAAGAGGGTCATACTGGTTCAGAAAGACTTAAGTGTAAGTAAATGATGACAGAAACTACATTTTAAGGTAAACTATCCATGTAAGAAATTGTATTATTAACTAAAATCACATGAATGTTTATATAATTTTCTTCTTGATCATTTGCCAATCGCTTACCAATGTTAATCTCATCATCTGTCTCTGCATCTCCGATGCATTCAAACTGGAAATCCTGTAGGGACTGGGAAAATTTCTGCACAGCTGCAGATAGATCTGTCAAAGAGACAACAAACAGAGTTATGTGATGGAGCTTCCTTATCATTTGAGCATATATTATATAAGCAGTGATTTGTTCAAACTAAAAGGAAGGAGATGACATCTCAAATACTTAGTCAATTAAAGCATTAGTGCAAAACAAGATTTAGGTCTTTTTGGGAAGACATTCACTGCCTTTTGTTTGGTACAAAAGCCCGAATGAGCTTTTGCCAGACTGCTTTGTAGCAGAGAATAAAGGAGAAAGTTGTGAAAGAGAATATTGTTGAAAATAACAAGAAATAGTCAAAGCTGATTGGACCTAAACCTTCAAAGACTAAGACTAGTGCAAAGCAGATATATCTAGAGAAAGGCAGGAGCAGCCATGCTGGTGAAGTGGCTGATAACAGCATATCTAGCAAAGACTTGTCTCCTTTCTGATATCAAATCAGATCCCAGCCGAATAAACAAGCGTTAAATGATGGCATACAACAACCCGGTACATGCTCACTTCCTCTTCAACCTGTTTGATATTAGAGTGGTTAAATATGTGTGTAATGATTTGCTCTTTGAGATTAAATATTTAATAAGTCTATGAAGACCCTTTACATATAAAGCTGTAGTTTCAAGGAAGGTTAGTTACATGAAATGTATTTAACACATACACACACACACACATATACATATACATATATATATATATATATATATATATATATATATATATATATATATATATACATATACATGCATAGGCCTATATACATATATATATATACACACACACACACACACACACACATATATATATATATATATATATATATATATATATATACATACACACACACACACACACACATATATATATATATATATATATATATATATATATATATATATATATATATATATATATATATATATACACTAAGAAGCCTGATATATTTACATAGCAAAGCAAATCTGAGTTTTCTCGCTTATTAACCTCAAGATATCATAGATTATCTTACATTTAAAAATTATCTTACATTTACACACGACCTGTAACTTACTTTTAAGCGCACTGATTAGCATATTTCCATCTTTGATTAGTTCCTTGATGAATTTATTAGTACGATCCAGCTCAATTTCGTGGCATTTGAGTCGCTCTCTGAAGTCAGGACTGTCCAGAAAAGAATCACTGAATTCCAGCGCCGGGAGCCCCATTGTAAAAGCGCGGATGAATGGAATGGTGAAATAAACCCTACGAACAGTTTTAGGCCTCGGGAAAAGTAGATTTCTTAATAGAGAAAACTTTCCACGGTTACGAGTCCCGAAACTCTTGTCTCCAGAAACCCCACTTCCGGCATGCTGTTTCCCAGCTCAATCCCTGAGAGGTTGAGCAGAGCAAGAGAGCGAGTGTAGCGGTGACTCCTACTGGTCTGATCCCGCTCACCTACAGTAAAACATCAGGACATGATTAGACGACTGTGCTGTGTTTGCTATGTAGGCTACTACTCTAGAAGTTGTATGTCTCTGTAAACAAATATGAAGGATTTACAGGACAATATATATATATATATATATATATAATATTAAGAAAAAATTCTATTCTGAATATACTGTGGTAAAGTTTACTATATGATAGCATACAATTGCATTGCACACAAAACTACACATGCATTTTTCTGTAGAATTACATGATGTCCAACTTGTAAAAAGTTATATTAGTTAACTGCATCAGTTTAAATGTTTAATTTAACTTGTTTTTGAGCCAGCACTGCTATGGCCGGAGATGTTGGGATGGGCTCCAGCATCCTCGCAACCTTACAGAGGACAAGCAGTTTGGAAAAAGGATGGATGGATGGATGGATGTTCCTGAGCCTCCTGATAATAAAGCAACTACATCAGAAACATCAAATGACAAAGCTCATTCGTGAAAAATAAGGAAAGGGTAAAGATGGAGAAGAACACAAAATATGTTTGGGTTTCTTGAATTATACACTGTGTCCTTAGGGAGCCCAGTCCCATAAACCAAAAGGAAAGACTGCCATCTAGTGACCCACTGGTGAAACAATAAAAAACAAACAGGTTTAAACTCTTTCTGCCTCTCTGTTGTGTCTTCTGTTCGCCCTCTGTAGGTAGTAAAGAGTTTTAATTATAGCAAGATAGACAAAAATAGTTGACAATGCTTGTCATGTGTTTGTCAGTTTTTCCTCAGCATCTTCAAGTCATGTAACTTGCTTCTGACAGCTGAGGCAACTATTTTTAACACGACCCACTCTCCTGTTCTTTAGAAAGGAGTCTTGGAACAAGCCAACTTCTTGAGACATGCTGTTGTCAGTGCAGTCCTCAACCGCTTGCCCTTAAGTATACAGCAAGGTCTTACAAAACCAGGTACTTTTATAAGGAAAGTGTGTCTTTTAGCACAATGTAATATATAAATGCATACAGATAATTATGTTATAATTGATCAATATGTGTATACATATATATTAATTAGTAAAATACTACCTTGTTCCCCCCCAGAAGCTGCTGTAGCTCACTGACACTGCTTCAGGTAATAATGGTATGTTCATTTAATATTGTCATTATTAAAATATTGGTTACACAGTGATATTTTGTTTGTAAAAGTATATGTCATAATACAAATTTGAATTACAGAATCTGGTGGTAGCATTATATTATGGAGCATTATGGTGTAATGAGAACTACAATGCAGTTATTTTTATAATTAATTGAGCAAAGATCAAGATTATATAAATTTATATAATAGCTCAAGATTGGTGTTTTGTGGCTTTTAGTCTAAATATTTTAGATTTGATGCTATCATAATCTCAGCCTGTGTTCCCCGTCTTGTGTTTTGTACTCTTATTTTGAAATGTATTTCCGCAGTGTTTCTGTGCTCTATTCCTGTGTTCTGTGTTTGCCTTGTTAATCTCCATGACAAGTATTCACCACACCTGTCCCTTGTTAACCATGGTTAACTTGTGCATATATACCCCTGTGTTTCCTTTGTTTGTTGGTCAGTCGTTGTTTCTTGTAGATGCTTGTGTTCTATGTTTCTGATCTGCTCCTGTTCCATGTTATCTTGGTTTACCCATGTTTCGTTTAATTTTATTTAGTAAATAAACCTTCTCTGCGATTAGATCCACCTCATCTCTCTTTTGGCCCCAGCATTACAGAGGCCATTCATATGCTATTGTATTCATAAAAGTTCACTCAAAATCAGACAGCTCTATATTGTTTATGATTTACTCACCCTCAAGCCATCCGAGGTGTATATGACTTTCTTCTTTCAGACGAATACAATCAGAGTTATATTAAAAAGAATATCCTAACTCTTCAAAGCTTTATAATGGCAGTGAATGGGTGTTGATATTCAATAGTCCAATAGAAGTCTAATAAAGTGCACCATCCATCATAAAAAATATTTGAATTGATGTGTTTGAGTAAGAAAAATATCCATATTTAAAACTTTATAAACAGTGTACACATTCACGAGAGAGTAGAATGTAGGATGATGTAGGCATAGCGTAAACTCAATGTCATGCATGGGGCCTCCTTCCACTTGTGTAAGGAGGATGAACACTCTCTGCTGTGTCCCAATGAGAACGTGCCCTGCCTTAATGCTCACTATGGCTGCCCTAAAGCTTGTCAGAAAGCTCTGAAAGAATATGTGGTCCTTAATGGTCCTGTTGACAAGGAGAAGTACAATCTGTTCGAAAAGATGTTTAGCATGGAAATGGGTGGTTGCAGGCAGGCAGAGGCGTCAAAAACAGAAGAAAGGAAAAAAGACATCTAAAGGTTCTTCAAAGCCACAAGGAGCTTCTGTAGAGCCTGAGAAAAAAGAAGCAAACATATCCCATGTGGATATCTCCAAAACTGAACTGGCACCTTGGCAGGATGGGGTCCTGGAGAGACTTGGGCAGGAGGTGAAACCCAGAGAATTCAACATGTACATCTGCTGATCTCCCTCGGTCAAATCGATGCTTGTACGGCCAAAGAGAGAGATTTTGTTTATGGGAGTTTGCCTTACACTTTAAGAATGTGCATTTGGATATCCAGTCCTCTCTGAGTGGCTGGTTTGAGCAGAGGTTTTCCTCGGGCCTACCTGGGTTGCACCTTCAGTCAGAGAAGATTGCAGCCATCCACACACAGGGCCAAAGTCTCCTATAACCAAGACCTCAGTATTTTCACCCTCACACCTGAGGTTCCCGCCTCTCTTAGGAGCGATTCACAGACCGTTCCACTAAAGGCACGTCAAATATGAAGATTCTCTCAGTAACCTTCCCTTTAAGGTGCTTTACCACATTGCTAGTTACCAAGATAGTTTTACCCTGTCCCAGCTAGCCTTGGTCTCCTGATTGTTCAGGGATATATGTGCCACGCTTCTGCAGGAAAGAGGAATGGTGGGCTTTAAGTGGCGTAAGAAGTCATACTCTAATGGAGGAACCAGCTGGAAATCTATCAAAGACATTTAAGCATTTGTTTAAATAATTGCTTTAAAAACATATTTTAAATGTTTTTTTTTTTTTATAAATTATTGTAGCAATTAACCAACCAATCATTTGTTTATTTCTAAAAAGATGTCAAAAACAACTCAAAATCTGCATTGATTTATTGATTTTAACTATATTATTTCCTTTATATTTCTCTATCATTCTTTCTTAGGTCTGGGAGTTCAGTACTCTTTTTAGTAAAGTGGGTAACTGGTGCATCGGCGACACACCATCAGTGGCTGAGCACCTGAAACACTGTCCATTCTACCAAACTGAACTGAAAACTGAGCCTTTTGCTCTGGCCAGTATGAAAGGAAAGGAGAGGGACAGTTTGGTTTCTTTGATTATGGGATGCAGATAATACTGTATCTGGAACTTTTATTTGGAATTTCTGGCTTAAACGTAAGATGGTTACAATGAGATTCAAATGTCCACTAGTGAAAAAGATTCTATTTCTATTATACTAATATTTACTACTATTAAATTAATATTCTACATAATTACTGGGGTGTAAAAATTTATTTAAAAATGATCATTTCAGAATGTTTTCTTTTATGACAGTAGTTGTTTCCACTTTATCAGAGTCACAGAATTGCTCATTTATTAAGCTGCCTAGAATGCAGAATCTTATTATTTATGGTTATTTATTAATAATTTTATTTTTTAAGTTTAAATTAAATGTTGAATCCCAGATGTTCAGTTCTTAATAGCACTTCTTGTGTGTTTGATTTCTAACTGAATTTTGCCTCTCCCTGTAAAACTCAAATTTAGACAATAAAACTTTAAATTCAACTTACAGTACAGCAGAATGTGTTTTTTCTCTACACTCTAGATTTCCATAGCTCGTCATGTTTTGTTTTTTGTTCAAACATGCAAGCATCAATGGGCATAATGATCCCATAGTGTAAAATGTATTATAATTGTGCGCACCATATAATTAGAAATGCACTTTTGAATAAATAGACCTAAAAAACAAATGTAAATAAATACTGAAAATGTTTAAAAACACCATATGTGCATGAATTAATTATTGCATTCAAACAGACAAATGCAGCACAAAGAAAAGCTTAAGAAAAGTTAAAGATGACATGTCAAATTTAAAACATCTTTAAACTTGACACACATGGTGTTAAAAACTTTTTTTTTTTAAATCAACTACATGCTGTGCAGCAGTCAAAGAGAAATAATTAAAATGCAGGGCAGTGGAATGCAAAAACGCATTCTGTTTGAACTGCCACTAAGTTTGGATGTCTTGAAAACACTGGGTACCTAGAGCAGCTATGGTTACAGAACATGTAACTCGACTCTTGAATGCCAAAGCCCTAGTCACACTCCCAGTATATAAAAAGTGTCTATTTTTAACTAGTGTGCAGACACAGATATAAGCTCACTCACTTAACTTTTAGTGACTGAGCTGAACACCAGCGTGGAGCTCCCAGTAAAAACACTATGGTAGGTCAATTTTTCTTTGCTTTTTTTAGTGTCAGTCTAAATATCTGCCATGTTTCTGCAAAAACATTAAGGTTTTTACCATTAGCTTAAGATTAGGATATTTCTGAAATACATTTCAGGTTTTACAACTAAGAGAAGGAATATGCAAATACGTGTATATTATGTACATACACCATATGTATTCATTCCAAGACTATAACGCTGTTCATCTAGATCTGAGATTTGACATTGACATGTCATTGACATTCACTTGTAGTTATGGTAATACACAAAGTTTCTGTTCAGTCTAAAACATTGTAAAAACTCTGTTTTCTTGCATTTCTTCACAGGGTAGACTAAAGACACAAACATCGAAGCTTCATCGCCACTGCGAGAGCTGCCACAGCCGGCGCTGCAAGACGCCGATTGAGATTTCTGTGTCATGTGCGATCATGAGCTGCCGTTTGCTGTGCGGTGCTGTGTTTCACCTGTGCAAGGAAGAAGAACACATGCTCTTGTGCCCCAACGACAGGGTGCCTTGTCTCAATGTTGAATACGGCTGCCCGTTCATCATGTGCCGCTCAAACGTGGCTAAGCATTTGACGGTGTGTCCTGCCAGTGTCGTCTCCTGCTCAATGGAGTGGAACCGATGGCCCATTGAAGAGTCTGAGACCCCTGAGTTCTACGAGAACATTTTGAAGGAGAACTACACTCGGGAACCTCTGGATCTCTCGATGGCTCTGAGGGACCAGCAGCATCTGTTTCATTCTCTTAAAATGAAGACTCTCTTTCCTGAACTTATTGAAAAGGTGGCTGAGGAGCCTTCGGAGGGGGCCGTGGGAGGGGTACCGCTCTCGAATGGAGTTGATGAAGCGTCTGCATCTTCAAGTGCAGAAATGGAAGAAGATGAGCTCACTCAGGAAGAACGGGAGGAATTAGCGAGGAATCCTACTGTGGTCAATCTCGAAAGCTATAATATTTGGGAAAAAATGTTCAGCATGGAATTGAGCGGTTGCAAGCATACAATAAAATCTATTGGGCAAAATCCTGAAACCTCTCGCAAAGAAATAAAGCCACAAGCCAACCCGAGCAGGTTGGAAGTCTTACAGGAAGAGCTGCCAACAAAGAATGAAAATCTTGACGCCGCTACTGACATCCCGCAATACAATGCATGCGAAATGGACGAAGACAAATTCCTCATAGCCTCATCCCTGTTTGCATGTGACACGAGGCCCAGGAAGAAACTTGTCTATCAACATTTGGAGCCCATGAAGATTAAAACAGTCCGCACTTTCAAAGTCCCAACCAGCTTCAAAGCCAAACAAAGTCGCATTCGAAACCCCTCGCATAACAAGAAGGTGAACTCAAGCGTAGACACCTCTGACCTAGGTGTTGAAATGGATGACATTCCAAAATGGGATGAAGTTCAAGCTACTCTGTTGTGCTCTTTGGAGAGGGAACTACGGGGGCATCTCATAGCCGAATCCAGGTCCACAGATGCCCTTCTTGTGGACATTGGAACACAGACATATGATTTCTACTTGGCACCTTTCAAAGCAGAGACTTCACTGGCCGACATCACTGCTGACCGGGCTTTGAAACTTCACGTCCAGATTCAGGCCGAGAGCATCACCAGAAGACACAACAAATCCAGCTCTGCGTTTACCTACCTCTGCAACCACATATTCAGACGGGATGAGTTTCATACACACTACAAGAACGTTCACTCTGACATCCAGAGTTGCGTCAGTGGATGGTTTGAACAGCGATGCCCTCTCGCCTACCTTGGTTGCACTTTTATTCAAAGAAGGTTTCAGCCCAGCTCTCACAGAGCGATAGTTTTCTATGACAGAGAGCTCAGCACTTTCTGCCTCCGACCAGAGGTTTCAGACACACTGTATGAAGGTATAAAACCGGTGACTGTGGAAAGAAAGCGTGCACGCAATACAGATGCTCTGAGCAGGCTGCCTTTTGAGGTTCTAGTCCAT
Source organism: allo-octoploid hybrid of Carassius auratus x Cyprinus carpio (assembly GCA_024542945.1). Taxonomy (NCBI): domain Eukaryota; kingdom Metazoa; phylum Chordata; class Actinopteri; order Cypriniformes; species allo-octoploid hybrid of Carassius auratus x Cyprinus carpio. Next base: position 9,568,100 of record CM045068.1, on the reverse strand, counting down.
GTTGCTGGATTTCTTGATAGCTTCACCCTGTCCCAGCTGGCTCTGGTCTCTCGTCTAATGAGGGAGGTATGCAGAACCTTGCTTCATGATAGAGGAATGGTCTCACTGAAGTGGGAGAAGAAGATCTACTCTCATAGCGGATGGTGCTGGAGAGCTAGAAAGAGGGTGAGTTTCTACAGCAATTAAATAATACTAATTAAAGAATTGCAATCTTGTGTAGAGAACAGTCCTATCGTTTGGAGTCTGAAGTCACAATAAGCCTTTTTTTTGGAGAAATACAATTTAAAAAGCAGAGACTTCAGTTAATTCAGTGCATAAATCTCAAAATTTGTTTCTCAAAACTCTCAAGACTCAGAATGATGGAGCAGTTCACTTAGTTTGTGTATGTGCATGAACACTTAAAATAAGAAGTATCTGACTTATCCTGACACTAATTGACCTTTAAAACGTCATCAGGTTTGGCAGTTTAGCAACCTGTTCTCCACTGTGGACAGCTGGTGCTTTGACAAATTGCCTCCAATTTCTGAACATCTAAAGGTTTGTCCATACTACCAGAAGGAGAATAAGACAGCACCTTTTCCTTTAACTGGTGTTCATGAGTGCCACGAGATAAAACCACACAGGAATCAGAGTCTAGTCTCCATGTTCGTGAAAAAAGAGTAGCATTTGTATTATAACAATCAAATTAAATGTTTTTGTGTGACACACTCACACAGTCATTCATCTATACTGAAATTCTGTTATTTTGTGCTATTCTGTTTGGAATTTTATTTTGTCATATGTGCAAAAATAAATAAATCAGTTTTTTCAGTTTTGGCATGGAATTCTTTTTTGTGTTGAATTTATACCCTGTCCTTTCACCCATAAATGAAAATTCTGTCATCATTTAATCACTCTCTGTATGCCTTACTTTCTTCTGCAGATCACAAAAGAAGATATTTTAAAGAATGTTGGTAACCAAACCATTTTGATTACCATCGACTTGATTATTGTCCACATCAAATTGATTATTATTTGGTAATCTTATTATTGTTGACCTGTGTAGTTAAAAGGGTTAAGTTGGGTTAAGTTGTTGTGACAGTTTTAAGAAGTAAAACAGATTTTTGACCTTTTATCATGTCAATAAATGTTTTAAGAGAAAAAAAAACAGAATGTTCATGGGAATGGGGAAGGAAAAAAAACACATGTGTTGGCAATTTCAAAAGATGTTCAATATAGTTCAAATTTTGGAGAAATGAAACAATAACTTTTTTTTCCTCAGCAGCAGCCTTTTTTTTTACCCCATTTTACCACCCACAATCAGGAACAGAAGTGTAAAATTTACAGCGGGACACTGGTAAGACAGTATTTTTTAACTGCTAAGGATTTTAGAATCATAGTAATATGACATTATATCGTCTTGTAGTTGATTCTAGTATAGTACGTTAATTCAAAATGCCTGTGCAGTTGTGAAGCTCATTTGTTCTTTGTGATTTATCTTAGATGTTTTAGGATGCAGCCGCTGGCTTTATTTGCTTTTCTTTGGGTGCTGCTTCCCTTTACTTTCTGTAAGGATGATACATGTGCGTTAGATGGTAGAGATGGCGTAAATGGAGTCCCTGGCAGGGACGGCTTAACAGGAGCAAAGGGAGAGAAAGGAGCACCAGGTGAGAAAGTAATGTGTGATATGAATCCCATATTCATGGGTAGCTGAAAACGATCAGTTAAAAATATCTCCTTTTTATTTTGAGCTTGCAATTGTTAGTATGAAGGAACTGAAATGATAGTTTTTGAATAATAGTATACTCTCTCAGCATTGCAGGATGAGCTGAACAGTATCACCATGCAGGAACTCAAAGGAGAGACGGGCATCAGAGGCCTTCCAGGAGAACCTGGTCCAAAGGGTTTTATGGGTGCACAGGGTCCAAAGGGTTTTCTTGGTCCTAAGGGTCCTAGAGGATCGAGTGGCGGCATTGATGGCAGTGGAGGCCCTGCCAGTAAGAAGCCAGCTTTCTCTGTGCTGCGAAACCAAGCTGATTATGCTTCATATGGCCGACCTGTGATCTTTGATAGTCAGCTTAGCAATGTCGATAATGATTTCAACCTTAAAACTGGGTATTTCACTTGCAAGGTTCCTGGGGTGTATTACTTTGTGTTTCATGCATCGTCTGAAGGACAATTATGTCTCAGATTTAAGAGTGACAGGAAATCAATCAGCCTGAATTTCTGTGACTTAAACCCACGATCACTATCTGCTGTTGTGTCAGGTGGAGCCGTACTTCAGCTATTTAAAAATGACAAAGTATGGATCGAGCCTTTCACAAAAAGTGCTGCTGGCAACAAAATGACCAAAAGCATGTCGGCTGTATTCAATGGATTTTTAATCTATCACAACACATAGGACTTAACAGTCTACATATTAAACACACTGTGATAGTGATGTATAGCAGTGATGTAACCATTTCAAAAACATGAATTAAAAAAATCGAATCTGATCTACTACATGCTGTATTCAAATCTTGTATTCTTGTATCTTGTCTTGTATTAAAACTGCTTTGTTGTATTTGATGAATGTCTCCAATGAACTAAATAAAAGCATAAGAACATGATTATACAAAATGATTAGCTTTCACTTTATTTTAATTCTAAGTTCTACAATTAACAATGAAATATGTATCTAATGAAAATAAAAGTTGTCTGATTACAAAAATAAAAAGTTAAAAAATAATCTCTTATTTGCAATGTTTATTATTTTATATAATATATGTACTGTATATTACAATTTTTACACAGAAAAAAAATTAAACCGCTTTTTTTTCTTATCAGAAATCACTAGTAAATTTCACAGACAATTACAGAGAAAGGCAAGTAACACACAGAATAATCCAGTAAAAATTTATTTTTAAAAAATTAAATTAACAATCCAGTACAAGTAACACATCTGAAATAGTATTTTCTTATGAAATGTAGGCTACTACAATAATCTTTGTTTTATTTACAATTTGGAAAAGTCATTTTTGCAGTGTTGTCAGTAGGGCCTATAAACTTAGACTGTAAGAAAAAAGTCAAATGCTATACTACGTATAAATATTTGTTTGAATGCTGTTTCATGAAAGATCCATGGATAAGAGCAACACGTGCAGAGCAAAAGAGGAACTGTGATTGTCATTAAGTTCACTTGGACTCGTGTGTATGTGTACGATTATAGAGCTCACCATTTCAAGTTGTGTGGGTCCGGTTATCTCCTCGCTCCACAGCAAAAATGTTTGGTGGTCACCTCATTTTTAGAACCCTTTTAGTGGGTTTCCTTTGCCTCTCTCTGGTCTCTACGGACACTTGCTTATCTGGACGGATGCCTGGTTTTCCAGGTATCCCTGGATTTCCTGGACGTGATGGAAGGGAAGGGATAAAGGGAGAGAAAGGAGAGCCTGGTAAGTTTTCCTTTTTTAATTTTTTATTTAAAATAAATAATTCAGAGTGTTTTAGTCTGTGGGAACCAACCAGTTCTTAATAAGAACTTGTTCTATATTTTAAATATGCAGAAACGTATCCGAGTCTCTCACAAATTAGATCCCCGAACAAATGACTATAATGAGTCGGTTCCTTTTAGTGAATCAAAATCGTACAGCGCAACCAGTGTTACGCAATTCCCAAATGACTCTATTAAGGCTGGTTCTTTTAATGAATCAATCAACACAAAGATATGCATTATTATATAATGAATTAAATATTGTTTTTATTATTTTTATCATTTATATATTTTATATTGTTTACTATAGCCAATAATTAAGGCTATAATTAAGAACTGAATTGCATTTTAGACACCTGCAGCAAAAAAAATAAAAATAAAAAAAATGTTGTGAACTATAGCTTCTTACCAAAGCTCAGATCAAATAAGTAGCAAAACAACAAATTAAATTTAAGAAAAGTGTGTTGTATGTGTTTATGTGTAAGTTTTTTAGACTTATTTGTAGAGTGGAGAGCAACAATTCCCATATTAACAGTAAAACCAGCAATGAGCAACATTGTGGGGATATTTGGGTGAGCCCAATAATGAAAACAAAAGGACTAAATTATATAACCTACTATTTAATAGTTAAAAATGCCAACCAATGTTGAGACAGTGTTAGGCTGTAGCAGTGCTGTACTTCTAACATGACATAAATACAACTATGTATCTCAACAGGGATGCCTCTTAAACCTGATGAAACCAGGAAAAGGGGGGAGAAAGGAGAACCTGGATACAAAGGAATTCCTGGAAAGAGGGGTCTCCAGGGGGATTTCGGCATAATGGGACCACCCGGCCCCATAGGAGAGCCAGGGGACTCAGGCCATTTGGACACTCCCAGATCTCATCTGCAGTCTGCTTTCAGTGTTGCCCGTGCCACAAGAGCCCATCCTGATCCAAACTCTCTGATACGCTTCAGTACTGTTATCACCAATATCAATGAAAATTTCAATACTGGAGAGAGCAAATTTGTATGCAAAATTCCTGGCACTTATTATTTTGTGTTTCATACATCATCCTATGAAAAACATCTGTGTGTAAACCTAATTCATGATGATAAGAAGCTAGCTGTTTTCTGTGATCACATGCAAAAGGGCAACCAGCAGGTGAGCTCTGGTGGGCTAGCAGTTTATCTGAAAGAGAATGAGAAAGTCTGGCTGATGACAGGTGGCTATAATGGCCTGTTTGCAGAAGGGGAGAACGCAGACAGTGTTTTCTCAGGTTTCCTGATTCATGCACACTGATTGATTGTTGCACTTTTTTGAACTATAAAGTTGAATGAAGTTGATGCTTGTTAAACATGCTGTATGTCTTACTCATGGAAAATGTTTTAAAAAGCTATTGATCAAATAAAATAAAAAATAATGCTTCAATAAATTGTCTCAATTTTTATGAATACACAGTATCATTCTTTTCAAAAGATCTGACACATAATATTTTCAGAACCTATCAACCTGACCATAGGGATTGTTAATTGTGTTTAGTAATAAGCACAATTTTAGCAAATAATTCTAAACATTATCTAATGATAGCAATTCAGTGTCTATGTAAGTTGTCTACATGTCCTATATCATGAAAAAGGGTTTTGTGATTCATACAATTATTCAATTATTCAGTTATTATCAGACTTGAAAACAGTTGTGCTGCTTAATATTTTGTGGAAACCATGATAGATTTTTCTCAGGATTCTCTGATGAATAGAAAGTTTAAAAGAACAGCATTTATTTTAAATAGAAATCTTTTGTAACATCATGAATATGCACTGTCACTTTTGATCAAATTAATGCATCCTTGCTAAGAAAGTACAAATTTCTATCCGATATGCATAATTTTGCTTCCCTTTTCAGTTTCTCAGAAAAGGGATATGGAACTTGCAAACATTAGCAAAATAAAATGTCAATAACACTAATGAAATAGGTTTATCTAAATCTAAATTATGATGAATATGTGTTTTGTAACTTCCCTTTATTATGCAACACTGCACTTCTCCTCTGAAATGTGGAAATCAAATCAGAGCTTTTCATGCAGGCGGGAGAAAAACGTTCAATGTAACACTCATCTTCAAGGCCATCCATCTGTATTTCCAACAGCTTTCTTGGAAGATAAGATGGTAAGATAAACTGTATTAAATCTGTATTTGGCTTCTATTTGCAAAAATTCTTATTGAAGTACATCATTTGAATTAAAGGAATATTTACATGCCTGCTTATATCAGTCACTGTAGCAGAACGGAATTGTCCAATGAGTTTTCCTTGAAATGGCACTTATTTTTAAATAAGGATTTTTTTTTTTTTTTTTATTTAACAGGCATTTATCATCATGTCTACACGTATGGTGCTGTGGCTTACTATTATGTTGTTGCTGGTGGCTTCCTCTGAGTCAGAGACATGTGATGGCAGAGGTTTCCCTGGAAGACCAGGTATTCCAGGAGTTCCTGGTACCGATGGGAAGGATGGTGCAAAAGGAGAAAAAGGAGATAAAGGTATAGTGATAGCACTTATTTTCTATGTAAAAAAAACACAAATTGAAAGTCAAAAATGTGCCTTCTGTTTACCTCGACTGTTCTAAATAAAGGCAAAGAAGCCGTTAAATAGAATAAAAAGTCTGCATTTTAACCCTTGCTGAAAATCTTATGCTTAACCCTTGCGCTGGTGTTCATGGTAAAAAAATGACCAGCCTTTTACAAATGGCTTGTAAATCTCCCATTATGCTATATTATTATTATTATTAAATCCTGGATTCACTCTTTTTTGTCAACATGATTTTTTTTTGTAAGGGATTATTCATATGCATGCACTTATCTGAGCTTATGCACCTATTGAGATGCTTTATTTGTGGATAATTTTGGGAATATTCACTCAAAAACTGTAAGCTCAGATCAATGAGGCCTCTATGACCTATTAGTTCTAAAAAGAAGTACAAAACTTGTGCTAATTGGAAAAAAAAGGCTGATAAAAAGATTTTATCCAATATTTGGAAATAATATCTCATAAAAAAGTAATTAATAAGCAATTCTTTTTTAGGCCAGTCATTTTTGACCAGGAACACCAGAAGTTTTTACAAAGTTTAAGAAGTTAAAAAAGGACACTATTAATTTTTTGTTTTTGTTTGTTTGTTTGTCATCATACACTGTGTGAGCAAAGTTGGTAAACGGATAGTTCACCTTAAAATTAAAATTCTGAATGTAAATGAAAAAATCATATACTCACCCTCAAGTTATTCCAAACTTGTATGAGTATCTCTCCTCTCGGAACACAGAAGAACATATTTTTGAAGAATGTTGGTAACCAAACAGTTTCTGGTATCCATTGATTTCTATTGTATTTTCTGTCCATATTTGGGAAGTAGAGAGATACTCATACAGGTTTGGAACAACTTGAGGGTGAGTAAATGATAACAGTTTTTATTAATTTATTTATTTTTTGTGGATTATCCCTTAAGTTTTAGTCTAATGCAAGAACATTAACTAGCATTTTCTGTAATAGAAAATCCTGCCTGAGTCAAATTGACAACATGAATGTTAAACTCACTTTTCCCCGGCTGTGTGCATGATTGCAGGTGAGGATGCAGTGCCGATAATTGGGCCAAAAGGGGACCATGGAATTCCTGGACTCCCAGGCAGGCCTGGTGAGAAGGGGGACACGGGACTACAAGGTCCACCAGGCCCAGTGGGACCGAAGGGAGATAGGGGGGATTTTACGGGGGTAGATACTCCCAACCAGTATTTTGTTTTCTCTTACAAAAAAAGTTCTCGGTCACAGAGAGTTCTTCCAGACAAATTAATTGTCTTTGACATCCCACTGATCTCTGGGACAGGTGATGTCTTAAATAGTGAGGGTTTCTTTGAGGTGGGAAAAGCTGGCATGTATTACATCAGTTACCACATTTCATCCAGTCAATCTGCCTGCCTAAGGATTCAGGTAGGGGAGGAAGAGAAGGTCAAGTTCTGCGATGCACCTGGAATGATTATGGTAACTGCAGGATCTGTGGTACTGCCACTGAAAACAGGTGATAAAGTGTCTGTACAGACAACTGCGTTGAGCTCTATCTTCAGCAGAGACACTGACTGCACCTTTACAGGCTTCATGCTCTTCCCAATGATTGGATAAAATGATTTTGATTAGCCACACCCTTGTTTTTACTCTTCCTTATTACAATTTGCAGCCATTGCTTGGGAATATCTACTGTTATTGCTGATTAAAATTGTTGATGCTATCTTATATCGTTTCTTGACTTCTTTCACTATACATATAATAAAGTGCATTGTTTTATATTTATATAAGATATATATTTATTCATGAAAGACAAAATGTATCAGTTTCCACAAAAATCAGCACTAAATCAGCATATTAGAATAATTTCTAAACACTGAGGACTGTAGTAACGAATGCTGAAAATTCAGCTTTGCCATCACAAGAATAAATTACATTTTGAAGTATATTACAATAGAAAATAGCTCATTTAAATAGTAATAATATTATGTTTTTACTATTTTGATTAAATAAATGCAGCCTTGGTAAGCATTTAATAGTAACTTCTTTAAAAAACCATAAAAAGAAAAAAGAAGGGAAAGAAAAGAACATATACAAACACAAATTATATGTGAACATACAGTATATATATATATATATATATATATATATATATATATATATATATATATATATATATATATATATATATATATATACACACACACACAGACAGTGTTAGGGGTTTACTAGTTACATATAAATATAACTGTAATCTGTTACAGTTACTGAGAAAAAATGTGTAGTAAAATAACATTTATTTATGAAAATGTTAACGATTACAGCAGGGTTTACATCTTATTGAGGGCATTGCATAGACTTTGATTTTCTGTGAGGTTAATGTTATTTTCTATCAGCTAACCCCTACCCCTAAACCTACCCCTCACAGAAACATGTCCAAAACACTAGATATAAATAAAAACATATTTTGGTTGATTTATAAGACTTTTTTACTAAGGACCAGTAAAATGTCCTCACTGGTGGATTGTCATGATCTTTCACAATATAAGTGAGGACATTTGTTTAAACCAGTACACACACACACACACACACACACACACACACACACACATTTCTTATTTCTATCCCAAAATGCTTTGACTACTCTAAATTTTTTGACACCACTGGTCAAAAATTTGGGATCAGAACGATTTTTAATGTTTTTTACAGGAGTTTCTTATGCTCATCAAGGCTGCATTTATTTGGTCAATAATACAGGAAAAAAGTTAATATTGTAAAATATTATTGTGATGTAAAATAACATTTTTCTATTTTAATATACATTTAAATCTAATTTATTCCTGTGATGCAAAGCTGAATATACAGCATCATTACTCCAGTCTTCGGTGTCACATGATCCTTTTATTTATTATCAGTGCTGGAAGCTGTTGTGCTGCTTAATATTTTTTTGGAACCTGTGATACTTTTTTTTTTCAAGATTCTTTGATGAATAAAAATGTAAAAAGTAGAGCATTTATTAAAAATAGAAATTTTTCCTAACAATATACATTACAGTTAAAAAGTTTGGGGTCAGTACATTTTTATTATTTCTTTCTTTTTTTTTTAAATTAAAACTTTTATTCAGCAAGGATGTGTTAAATTGTTAAGAAGTGATAGCAAAGATTTATATTGTTAGAAAAAAATATATATTTTGAATAAATGCTGTTTTTTTTTTTTTTACTTTTTATTCATCAAAGAATCCTGAAAAAAATGCAGTTTCCAAAAAAATATTTAACAGCACAACTGTTGCCAACACTGATAATTCTAATAATAAATCAGCATATTACAATGATTTCTGAAGGATCATGTGACACTTTAGACTGGAGTAATGGCTGATGGAAATTCAGCTTTGCATCACAGAAAAAAAAAATATTTTAAAGGGTATTAAAATAGAAACCATTATTTTATATTGTAATAACATTTCACAAGATTACAATTTTTTTTCTGTATTTTTGATCAAATAAATGCAGCCTTGATGAGCATAAGAGACTTCTTTAAAAAACATTACAAGTCTTACTGATCCCAAACGGCAGTGTGCGTAATATAACAAACTAAATAAATAAATAAATAATTAAATCAATATATAATAAATATATAAATGTAACTAGTTTACCCAGCTAATAATGTCCCAGAATGTTCTAAGGACTGTCAGATAACCAAACCATACAATAACATTAGGAGAATAATAACAATATGTTTTCTTGGTTATCATCCATTAATAAATTGAGCTTTTTTAAAGCATAAATATCGAGATACTGAAACCAGCAGTTTTTATTCAGGTTTGATTAAACTAAAAGTCTCATGCTGAGCACAAGTGCAACGTCTTGTCAGTCATCAGTCTGTGGTATTTATTACGGAACACTCATTGTTCTTGAGCTGAGTCCATCACCCTTCAGGCTTTCTATAAAGAATAGAGCAGCTATGGCAACAGCCATTCCCAAACATGCCACTGTGCTGCAAGAATGTAAAAAATCAGCAGCTACTAAACTGCTCAGAAATCAAATCCACGGGAAGAAAATGTGCCATGCATGAGGTGAGTTCACTTCTTTTAATTGGAAGACAAAGAGGACAAGGTAAAATCATTTTAAATTCTATAGGTTTTGAAATCAGCCAATAATTACTCTGAATATATATAGTGCACAAGTAAACATACAAAGTATCTCATTAGAAAATATTTAAGTGTGATTAAAATTACTGATCGAAAAATTTAAGCATAACCTTTAAACCTTATAATATTTTTTACAAGTTTCAATATATTCAGTCTCACCAGTAACTCAAATATGACTACTCATAAGAAGACAATCAGCAAGCAACAGAGACCAGCTCCAAGAATCCCATTTGGTCACCGACGTCGAACAGATATATTGCTCCTCAAAAATGGTCAAATGACGTTGAAACACCCACAAGCCTTTCCAATGCTGGGAGAACTTCCTTCTTTGGCAGGTAAGCAGTGAAACAAACAGATCTGCATTTGTCCTTAGCTTTCATTCAGAATTCCCAAAAACGTATGACTGCAGACAGGTCTGTAAGAGTCAGCAAATGGCACACGGCATTTAGATAATAAACTAAAACATATTTGAATGAGTGTCACTTACAAAAAGACAAATGCTGACAAATATTCTCTTCAGGCTTACTGCTGCACCCTGGTAAGCGGGAAAAGATGGTAACCACAACAGAAACTGAATTTGGACCCAAAACCTGCCCAAAAGTAGAGCCAAAGAAGATCCTACAGTGCAGCCTAACTCTAGATGGTATGAATCTCATTGGAAATTGGGAAAATAATTAACTAGCAACTACTACAAACCATCTGTTGTAAACTTACCTATATTGCAGATCTATGAGTCAAATATTAGCTATCACTACATAACGGCTGTTTTATTAAGTTCATTATTAAATAACTGATTTCCTTGGCAGACAAGATTTGAGGGCTGGAAAAAACTAAAGATATTTACATAAAATGTTATGTAGTATTATTTATATACACTACTGTTTAAAAGCTTGGGGTCAATATTTTTAAAAACATCAAAACAGAAATAAGTTTATTGAGTAAGGAGACATTACATTGATCAAAAAATGTATTTACATTTATGTTATCAAAGAATTTCATGGTTTCCATAAATTTGCAATTTTTTTCACTATAATAATTCTAAACAAATTCTTTAATAATAAGAAATGTTTCTTGAGTATACCTAGTACTGGAGTACTGGCAGCTGAAAAAAAAAAAAAAACTTAACTTTGCCATCACAGGAATAAATTACATTTAAAAAATATATTACAGTGCAGCCTAACTCTAGATGGAATGGAACTCATTGAAATTCTGGAAAATAATGAATTGGAAATCGATTTGGAAAGCTATAAGCTTTCTTACCTACCTATTTTGTAGATCTCTGAGCCAAATATCTCTATGTAATTGCAGGTGACAGGAGTTTCAACACAACAAATAGAGAGGATTACCCTTATTACAAACCAGATGGCACTCCAATCGTGTGGCAGGGAAAAGCCCCCGCAAGAGAAAACAGGACTGGCCAAGCACAGAGAGGTTCTCTTTACCAGCAGGACTTCCCTGCTCCAAAGAAAATCTACATCAGGAGAAATCAGGTTGTACCTCATCCTGACAACCTGGCGATCAACACTTCAATGAGGCAAGACCACTGAACTTACATTCAGTTTTACTTAAAATCTTATGAGGATATATATTAAAAGTAATGAATTGAAATCTGTGTTGTACAGAGCTGAATACAAAACAGTGCAGCAAGAGGCTTTCCCAGGCTGGGATGTCTCTGTGCACACACGCCCAATGCCTGTCCGACTCAAAAGAACAGCTGCAGATGACTGATGAAGGCCAGAGAAAACCATCAAAGTGCATTTATACACTGGATGCATAAATAACACAAAAAGCTTCTTTAAACCACACATTTATGTTAGTCAGCTTTACTTTTGTGTCTTTCAACTGTACTACATGTAGGGTGACCATACATTTTTATGGGACGCACCCTTGCCAGGATTTCAATATTGCCTAAAATATCCAGGTTTTGGCTGTTAGCACTATGCAGATTAATTGATCGTTGTATGACATTATTTCACGAGAGCTACAGAGAAAAGAGCAGACGGCTCCTTGTGCTTTCAAATCGCTGGTGTTGGTGTTATTCAATGATCAGTGCGCAGCTTTAACCCTTATGGGGTCTTCGGGGTCTTTCTGACCCGCAAATGACATTTGCTAAAATTAAAAATAGGTTTTTATACAAAAACAGGTTTTTATGTAAAATGCACTTTATAAAAGTCCCACATTTCTAACTTTGATTCATGGGGATAACACGGATAATTTGACATGGTTTAGTGTAAGATTTTTGCCAATCTTTAAGAAAAAATGATCACTTTTACTACTAGATGGCTGCAGAGCTCCACTATTTGCTACTTGCTATTTGATTAACTAAAAGTTATCTTTTCTCAAGTTTTTTCAGTTGGATTCATATCTACATATTCTGAAATCACAATAATAACAATCAAAATGAATTCTTGTCAAAGTTTAGACCTTTTAACCATTTTTTGTACTGAGAAAAAAATTATTAATATCAATAATGTTAGAGTATGATTATAGAATCAAACCTGAACAAGATGTTAAAGAGAAAAGTTGGAGTCTTTAGAGTTTATCATTTATTTCAATCATCTATTTTTTATATAATTCTGCAAATTTAATCTACACTTCAGTTACTAACTGTAAAAGAACAAAAATTAACAGTTATATATTACATATCGAGTACCAATACATAACATGAACATCAGAATGCATCCTTTCATCTCTCTCTCTCTCTCTCTCTCTGTGTGTGTGTGTGTACGTACATCGTTGATGTGTTAGTGTCACCAATTTATTTTTGTGGTGGTTCTGCATTTTGGATTATTTTATTTGACAAATTATAAGAACAGTTTTTTTAGTCTCACAAATGTATTCCTGTGTGTGTGTGTGTGTGTGTGCTCGTAAGCATGATCATTTTGCATTGTGGATGTTTTTTGCATTGTTGGATGTGGCACACACAGACAGAGAGAGAGAGATGAAAGGATGCTTTCTTATGATTATGCTGTGTATTGGAACTCAATATGTATAATATGTATAATAACTGCTAATTTCTGTTAATTTTTGTTCTCTTACAGTTAGTAACTGAAGTGTAGATTAAATTTGTAGAATTATATGAAAAATAGATGATTGAAATAAATGATAAACTCTAAAGACTCCAACTTTTCTCTTTGTAACATCTTGTTCAGGTTTGATTCTATAATCATAATGTAACATTATTAAAAAAAAAAATTCAGAACAAAAAATGCTAAACTTTGACAAAAAGTATTTTTTATTGTTATAATTGTGATTTCAGAATATGTAGATATGAATCCAACTGAAAAAAAAAAACTTGAGAAAAGATAACTTAGTCAAACAGCAAAAAATGGAGCTCTGCAGCCATCTAGTGGTTAAAGTGATAATTTTTTTATTTTTAAAACTCAGTTTTCCAAAAGATGGGCAAAAATCTTACACTAAACCATGTCAAATTATCCATGTTATCCCCATGAATCAAAGTTAGAAATGTGGCTCTTTTATAAAGTGAATTTTACATAAAAACCTGTTTTTGTATAAAAATTTTGTATTAATTATTTTATTTATATAAATTAAAAAAATATACCATAAATCCTTCAAAAACTGCACAAATGTGGAGTAAAAACATTAATAAACAGAGTAAAATTAAAAAAATGTTACAAAATTACATTTAGTTTGACCATGACCATGAGTGTACACCCCAAACGAAGACCACATAAGGGTGCAGTCGAACTAACAAACAAACACCTGCGCGTATTTGCATTGCTTTGATCGTTCACAATGTTATTGGTCAAACTGGATGGTTTAGGCAATATAAAAATCATGGCCAGGACGTGTCCCGTATAAATGGCACATGTCAACCCCAACTACGACATTTAAAATCTTTAGAAACTCAAAGAAAATTGATTTCTGTTTCCTGTTACATTTGAAAATGTCTTATACAGTACCTAAAAGTTTGGTGTCAGTAATATAAACGTACAAGTAAAACAATTGAAAGTGTGGCAAAAAAAAAAAAAAAAAAAATATTTCTCATTATGAAATAAACGTTTTCTCCAAAATAAAACAACATTGTGTGTGGCATCCTCAAGTCTGTCTCTAAATTTCTGTTAAATAAAATGATTGGTTTATGAAATGGCACTGATGAAAATCAGGACGCAACAGATTTGTTAAAAAAGTAGCATTTAATAAGGAAAGTATGTTTCTTGTACACAGTAGGACTGATAACTGCACACATACATCTTACTTTTTGATGAAACATCCCGATTCTTGATGGCACACACAGTAGTTCCGCTTTGCAGTGTGTGCAGGTGCAGTGGGAACTGTACTAATGCCAGTCATTTCAGTTTTTAAATCATGGATCTCTACACACTCTTCTGGATTTACATGTCTTCCACACTCCACTTGTACGCCATCTCCTGGACAGCCTTCTTATCGGCTATCCTGCTGTACCGCTTCTGCTCAAAACCATTGGACCTAAAAGATCATATTAACAGTCATTTAAACCAATTTCTGGGGTTTGCATTAGTGTGCTTATGATATTTCAAACCAGATATTCTTCAAAACCTCTTACCGGTCAACTCCATCCCAGCGATACCCTGGCATAAGGTTAAAACGATTCGGAGGTGGGGGTGGACCTTTATAACGAGGTTTTTCTGGTGAAAAACATTCAAACACAAATTATAATGATTAGTACTGTGGTATTATTATTAAAAGTAACAGTCAAACAACAGGGATCAAGTGTGGAGACTTGGGCATTATTCCACATATTTACCTTTGATTCCTTTTAATTGAGCGTTTTTTTCTTTCTTCTTGCGAAGCATGGCAGCCATTGGGTCTCCGTCCCTCTCTTGCTCCCTCAGCATCCGATCGAGGTCTTCATCGTCAATGTGTCTCGCTAGTGGCTTCTGAGCCTCCCGCATGGCATCTGTCAAGTTCTGCTGCTGCATTTCACCCTGAGCAAGCCTGAATGAGGACAGTATAGATGTCAAAGCTAGTGACAAGTCACAGACTGAAAATAATATAATAGCTGCATTTGAACACCATTAAATGGACCTCACCCTTTTCCCCATTGTGCATATTTTTCATCCTTCTCTGCTTTTTCTCCTGCTTTCTTGCTAAGCTCAACTCTCTCTGACTTCAGGTCGCGTATCCTACCCGACTTGTCTCGAAATGTTGTCTCTGCATTTCTTGATGCCTCTGAAAAAGTAAAAACATTAATAACGCTCTTAATAATTAATGTTAGGAAATAAAACAACACTTTTGAATACACAACATTATCAGTTGCTTTTCAAGATACCTTCAAGAGGCTGGTTGCGTTTTTCCTTTTTGCGAATTTCTTCCTGTTCTTTCCTCAAAATGTCAACAGAGACGAGCCCCGCAGCTCCACCAGACAGCATTCGAGGGGCCTGAAAATGAAAATGGTATTATCCATGCTTCAATTTCAATTTTATACACAAAAGGGACATTTCTTAAAGCCACAACAACAAAAAAGACCATTGGTCATATAATGCTTGTTTTCGAACTATTTTAGTAACACAAACTGGATGATTAAATAATATTAAATAAATCAACCAAAAATAATTCTGTGATTCTAGAAGATTAAAAATATGTGTATTCTTCAATAAAAAATGTTGTTGAAAAGAAATATAATTGCAGTTAAAATTTTTAAGCATTTTTATTCAGTCAGATTAATTAATTATTTGTAAAACTAATTTGTTTAATTAATCTGAAATCATCCTGCACCTCCTTTAAAGTTTGCTAGGGCCCCCAGACGGCCCCAGCCCCTGGTTGAGAACAAATGACTTAAAGGATCCTCAAGCATGAACCCTGAACTTACTGCCTGTCCATCAGGAGAGTGTGTCCTCCGTGGTGGGGACAGGTCTGAATCCGACCCACGTCCCCCCTGTGATCTCTTCCTGGGAGGAGAGAGATCTGAATCTGAACCTCTTCCACCCTGGCCTCTCTTTCTGGGTGGAGACAGATCCAAGTCTGAGCCCCGTCGTCCATGAGGACGTCTGCGTGGTGGGGACTGATCGGAGTCTGAGCCTTTGCCTGTTCGTACTCGTCTCCTAGGCGGTGAAAGGTCATCTGTGGCGGCAGCTTTTGTCTTTTTTCTGTGCGGAGACTCTGAAAGAACAAATCATTTTTGAGCTACATAACTCACTGTATAAATGCTGTTTCTGATTTGTGGATATATTTTTATACCTTTATCATGCAGCCTTTGAGGTCTGGAGGGTGAGCGCTTGTGGCTCAATCTTGGAGAGGAAGGTGATGAGGAATCATGCCGTCTGGTTTTGTTCTCGGCTCTGTGTCTCTGAGGTGAAAGATCTGGTGAGTCAAGACGGCCTCTTCTCTGGGGTGAGAGATCCGGTGAGTCGTGTCGAGCCCTCTTAGGTGAGAGGTCAGGGGAATCGTGCCGCACCCTCCGCACAGGAGAAGTCTCCGGCGAGTCGTGTCGAACTCTAATACCTCTGTCAGGGTCCGAGCTAAACAAAGAAACATTTATTAGACTCTCTATGCTGCTGTAATGATAATAAAAAGAATGAGAGCTAAAGAGGAAGGACCGTTTCTTTATACATTTTATCTGATGCAGAGTCCTGGGATTCCTGGGGATCGCTCTCTGTTGCTACAACATAAGACAAATTTTATTAGATGCATTATTTTTAACAAGAAGTTCAATTGTCAAAATGAAACATTATAAATGTCTTCACAGTCGCAAAACATTTCCATTTCAAATAAATGCTGTTCTTTCTATTCATCAAAACACTCATAATAAGAAGAAATATTTATTGAGCGTCAAATCAGCATATTAGAAGAATGATTTCTGAAGGATTACGTGACACTGAAGACTGGAGTAATGATGCTGAAATTTCAGCTTTGCCATCACAGGAATAAATTACATTTTAAAACATTAAAAGATATTTTAAATTGTAATAATATTTCACCATATTAATTTTCTACTGTAGGCCTATTCCTGAAAAAAAAATGCAGCCTTGGGGAGACCTCTTTTAAAAATATTATAAGTTGTCAGCTTCCTCTTGAGGTACACACAATTTCGAGCAATCCAGTAGTTATTAACACTATTAAGATTTGGTTTGCACAAGCCTTTGATTTACATGCCAATTTAATATAATCACTTTCCCCACCCCGTCCCTTTCAAACAGTGTCTTCGATATTTGGGCAAGTAAGGGCCTTTCTGCTTTGAACAACTTTCATGAAAAAGAAATCTTCTCCTCTTTCTCTTCTTTATCATTTAAATTCAGTCTTCCTAATAGCCATCTTTTTCATTTTTTCAAGTGAGGCACTTTATTTAATAGTTATTTCCCCATCTTCCCAATCAGCCCCCTGAATCAGAACCTGAATTAATTCTCACCCTTGACCCTGGTCAAAGACGACTGATATCCACCATCTATGGTAAAATCATCTGTGCAAGACATGCACTAATACAATGTAAAGTGCTTCACAGAGCTCACTTCACTAATGCTAAACTGGTTAAAATATTTCCTATCAGAAGAGATGCATGCAACAGATGCAAACAATCTCCAGCTGATCATCTTCATATGTTCTGGTCTTGCCTGATGCTAATGGCCTACTGGTTGGACATTTTTAGAACACTTTCGCAGGCCCTTAACACCACCATTGCCCCTAACACACTGACTGTCCCGTTTGGCCTTCCCCCAGCATCAGCTGTACCATCTACAATGCACCGTGTCATTGCCTTTACAAGTTTGATAGCTAGGCATGCCATCATCCTTAAATGGAAGGATCACATGAGGATTGGATACGAGAGATATTGCAATGCATCCATCTTGAAAAAATTAAGACACTCTTCCAAAGGATCACTGAAATCCTTTTACAAAAACCGGAGGCCTTTACTGGGTACTGTTGAGAATGTAAACATTACACCTGGACCTTCTGATTAGAGTCTTTTTGGGAGACCATGTGACTAGACGTCATTGGATTTTTTTCCTTCCTATTTTGATTTTTATTTATTTATGTTGTGGGTGGGGGATTGTTGTTGGGTGGATTTGTTTTGTTTCTTGTTTTCTCTCATCAGACATTGTTTCATTATGGAACTGATGTAATATATTCTGTCACCAAAAAAACAAAACAAATAAACATTATAAAAACTTATCAAACTTAAACCTTTTAACGGTAGTGTGTCAAAAACACTATTTTGCACAATTTTACTATTCATAATACATTTTGTCCCATTAAAACCAGATGATTTATTTATAGATAAAAGAAAAAAACACCATAAGTACACAAACATAGACATTTTTTTAAGACATACAACCACAAGCAAGTACAAGAATTCAGAAAGTATACACGTCTTGGTCTTACCTCCGATCACCTTCCACTTGCCGGTCCCGAATGCCTCGAGCTGCTTGATCTCATCTGGGCGTTCATCTATCACTTCTGCAATCTAAAAAAAGAATTTCCAAAAGAAGAAGACATTCAAAACTGCTGCATAACCATGCATTAAACCCATTTTCCAAAACCAAAGTAGTACCAAAATATATATTTTTTTTTATTTAAATGAACACTAATGACCAGAATGCAATTCGGTATTTATGAAACTATGAAAGTCTTACAAAAGCACCTGGTATGCATACTCGGTAGGATTTACACAATTAAATTGCCGTTTGTAGTATCTGAAAAAGTTAAGCATGCTTTTACACACCACAGGCGCCTCTTCTTCGTCGTCTTCTTTTTCTTCTTCATTCTGAGCTGCCAGTTGCCTCCAATCAATGTCGTCATCCACAATTTTCATCCTGTAGGTTATAATAAATTAAATGGATGGAATTTAGCTCCTTGTACACTTTTCTAACACTTAAGCAACCTTGTTTTCTACTTTCTAAAATGCTGTGCATGTAGGCAACTCTGTAAGTAACTTAGTTGAGGTTCAGCCATAATAATGTCATCTTGTTCTGTGGTAACGTTAGCTCTGGATGCAGCGAGCTAAAATCTGCATTTCTGTTACGTGTGTCCGGTTATATTTACCCTCTTCCCGTGGGTTTCGGCCGTTTCTTCTTAAGCTTCTTTTCTTTCGACTTCTTGCCAGCTTCTTCACCTGATAAATACCGTTTAAGGTAATCTGCTTTAGAGAGTGCAGCATTTTTGCTTAAGCCAGTGGAAGTAGCCATCTTGATTATGTATTACGTCACCGAACGGACGCTGCTAAGGGACAAAAAGCGCAACGCAACTGCTAAGCATTATCTCCTTAGGTTTAAGCTTGACATATGTGTTAACTGTTCTTTTTGTGGAATATGTCCAGAAACAATGGTGCATCTGTTCTGGCAATGTCCCTATGCCATCACTTTCTGGAAAGATCTGTCCCGATACATTTCTGTTAATCTTATTGCTGATTTTTCTTTGTTTTGGAAAAATGTACTGTTTGGCTTCCATGATAACAAGAGTAAAAAACAGAAAGAAATATACCTAGTTAATCTATTGATCATTTTAGGGAAATATCATATTCACAAAGCGAAATTTAGTAATTCTAAACCTTCTTTTATTGCGTTTGGTAAGGAGACGGAACAGTACATCAATTCCATCCATGATTCAAAAAATAAGAAGGCTGCTAAAACCATTCAGTTATGCTCTATCTTTAATGTATTTATTTGAAACTCCCCCTGGATCTGTTCTTTTATATATATTTTTTGTTTCTGTATTAATGACTCTATTTGTGTGTTCTTATTGTTTGTATCGTAAAGATTTAATAAAGATTTAAAAAAAAAAAAAAAAAAAAAAAAAAAAAAAGCGCAACGCAAATTAGAAATTGAAATGCTTTACATGTCTGTATACCAGGGCAGGGGTAGTGACGTGACGTTCGGTACCGAGGCTTCGAAGCTTGTATCAAAAAAGACGAAACGTCTCACAGTGAAGCACTGTAGCGGAGCTTTATTCATTTTGCCACAACCACTTGATCTGTGACATCCGAAACTTCGTTTTCTCACACAACCACGTGACTGCTTCAGTTTTCAAGTGCCATTCACTTCTGTAATAAGAATAAATCATAATACGAATAAAAATGTACATGTGTAGTTTTGTGCATGTTCAGATTGTACAGAAACACTTCAACTGACCATTCCACTTTAACCTTCATTTATTTTGATCATAGGCCTATGCCCACATGAGCCATGCCTATTTTTTCACAAATTTATTCACATACCCATTTATTCCTACTTTGTGTAAGTACAATGACAATTTATTTTTTATTGCTTTATATGGTTTTTGTCATTTTAAAGAAAAAAAAAACTCACTTATTGTGGAATTGTGTTTTGCAAAAGTGTTTTGGGTTGACTTTTCTAATTTTGTAAAAAAAAAAAAAAAAAAACTCTTTGAGAATCGACCCTATAGGCCTATGTTTATAATGATTTTATTAGCCTACTATAACTTGCAATTATAATTATTTGAGGAATATTCATTGGTGTAAAACATATAATATGATTTAGTTCATTTCAGAATTTTGTATGTAACCCTCTTACAATATTATGTTCATTATCTTTTTTTGCTTGTTATTGCTGTATTCTTTCGCACTATTGCAAAAATATGTTTTGCTTTGTAGTTTGCCAAGTGACATTCTCAGCTTTCTGCATTAATTGTGTCAACTTTTTGCATTACGAATCAGCAGACAATTAAGTTAATACATTTAGCCTAAATATTAAAAACCTATATATTAAAAGAGAGAGAGAGCTTAAGAACTTGTTATAGCATTTATGCCACACACATGGTAACTAACATTTCCAATAAATCTAACCAGTGAATACCTTTTAGATCTACATGATTTGAATTAGGTACCATTAGTATTTGTTGTTAAAATTAGTTTGAATAGTTCCAAATGTCAGTGTGTTTATCTCTAAATAGGTTCAGCTCATTATTTTTTAATGTTGTGAAGAATATCTGTCTCCTCTAAGAAATAAACTCTGTCAATCTTTCCAATAGTTGTTTAACTGCAAGGTCACAGCTTTTTCATAGAAAATAAAATCATGTATACCACCCTACTGATGAATCAGGAATTATATTTGGGTTAGTCTAGGAATTTTCTTAATAAAGACAGCAAAACAGGACTTGGTTTAGCATCAGAAGAAAGTGGTTTGTCCAGAAGAGAACTCTCAAAACAACATCTTAAAATATTTGTGTCATTCAAACAAAGTCTTTCCACTCATATGCCAACTTCTCTGATTTGTTACTTTTTGTGCCACAGATCTGTCTCACCTCCCATATATTTACATTTAAACTTGTGTCTCTGTGTTTGATTCTCCTCAAGGTTATAAAACATTTTCACATTCCGGGCAGCTAACTTAGATCTTAACACGCTTTAATCCTTTTTAGCTCTGATTATGTACAAAAATAAAAAAAATAAAAATAAAATTTTTATATTCATGTTGGAATAATTTACATAATGTTAAAAGAAATTGAAATAATAATGTTACTAAACTAAAATCTAAAACGTCTTCTTGTGTTTCTCATTATGAAATTAAAAATTATTGAAGTTATATTAGTAAACAACACCAGATATTTCTAGTTCTTCGGTCATTTCCTCCCAGAGTTTTATTTTCAAGTTCCCACATTCCAATTTATATTTTGCTTGTTGGATTAAAATTAAGATGACTGCTTATTTGAATCGCTTTGTCAGTCCTTTTTGTCCGTTTTTTTTAGCCTTAAATTAATTATAATTAAATATAAAATCAATGAATTCATATTGGACTGAAAAACAGTTTCCCATCCCAGATAAGAAACACACCGCCAATGTTGCAATTAGTATCAGAGCAAACAAATTGAGCAGGTTTTAATTTTTATTAAAAAAATTTTTTTTTTACTTGGTTTTGTACTGATTGGCTGCGGCGGTGTGGTGACGTCTCTTTATAATGATGATTGACAGCGTGGCTGGCCAATGGCGATTATCTAAGAAAGTGAAAGTAAAAGAAACCGCAACCCGTGAGTTTAAAGAGAGTCACTTTATCTTTTATTTTTTACTTTCAATAAGTGCTAAAATTTGAAATATGCCTGGTCAAATGACAGCACGATGTATTTTTATGCACGCCCTCGGTTACACTGTTTAAGGCAATATTGTAATGTTTTAACAGGTCTATAAGGGCTAAATGTTTGTTGAAGTTCCGTGATAATGTAAAGGATATACTGTAGGAACAAATATCACGCAAATAGCTTGTTTGAATTTGAGGTTTGGTAAGTGAAATTTCTCTATATAAGACAGATTATAATAAGCACACATAACATTACGTAAATATCAAATTATTTTTGATCTTTTAGTATAAATCTTCGTATTATTTGTTTATTGTTTACATGCATGTTTTGAAGATAGAGACAATAGGCCTATTTTTGATTTGTCCAGGCGCAAATTATGTGGGGTGGAAAGGGTGGAAATGATTCAACTTTCCTCCAAGGAAGCATGCTTGTTTTTATTATGTGTTGGACTGTGTTGAATAGTATGTACCATATCTGCAAGGTATGGACTTGATATTTGTATTCTGTGAACTAGACAATGACACTATAGAGTTATCTGTAGACAGACTAAGCATTTATAGGGATGCATGGGCTGAGATTGAAATGATTTTATTTGCTATTTTTATATGAGTACTGTATATGTCACAAAGTCAAAACATTTTTTAAAATATATAATTCTGCCAAGATCAATGAGGAGATCTGTTGATTTGTTTTTCATAGAACCAACATATTTTATGTATTTGATTGTGTTGATTCATGTTAAGTGGAAGGCGATGAAAAAACACACTCTGCACACATTCATTTTCTGTTTTGCTGCCTGTTTTATACCAGTACTAAAGAAGCAATATGCAAAGTAAACAGTGTGTGATATTTGGCATTACTGTGAAAATTACCCTTGAGACTTAATGCCTTTAAAATACTGTACTTTATAGAAAACACCAGGTGCAAAGAGTGAATGGTAATGCAAAATGATGCACACCTGTAAATACATACAAATATGAACAACTGAATTTGTGGGCTATAAATACACAGGGAAACTAAATGAGAAAATTAACTAGACATGGGTGTAACATGAGGGGAAATCAAAAACCATGGCAATGAATGAACGGAAAAGGAAATATGAACAATCACAGGATACAGTGCAAATCTCAGTCCAGCTCAAAACAGAACTCAAATACAGATGTTTATGGACTTGGAGAATCATAGTACTAGTCTCTTTGCTTTTGGGGGTTAGAGAAAACAAAGAAGCAACTTGCTTATACCAAATGATCCCACAGACTTCACAGCACTATCCTTTACAAAATCCATAAATTTGTAATCTTTTCATTAAAGTTTATCAAGATAAAGAGAAACAAAGCAGAAACTCTTGTTGTCAAGACTTCCTTACAGTTAAAGGTAGATTGGCCCAATTTAAATCAGAAAAGTACTACTGACTACATCTTGGCCTACTACTAGTTGGTGAAACTTGTTCTTATGACACAATCTTAACATAGTGGCTATGTTTATACAACTGGCAACTGGTGCTTGTTTATAAAGCTTAAAACTCTTATAAAGTCTGTATATCTTTTTATAATTGTAAGACCATTTTTATTACTGCGGTACTTTATAAATTAATTAGTTGTTTCCTTATCATCTCTCTCTCTGTTTTTGTATGTTTGCTCACTCATGGATATCTTCTGTTATGGCACATCCATTACTTTGTCATTTTAAGGTAATATGACATTTTGATGCCTTACCTAAAAATACTCTTTGACTTCATCCATATACTGTACCACCTGACATGCATTCGTCCTTTTGCATATACCTCATATATATTCCAACCAGTGTTAATTTATTCATCAACAAAAAAATTTCACATAGGAAAATGAGAAGATAATGAAATAAAAACTCATTTTGAATGACAAAAAATATGTCAAAAATCAATTGACATTTTTGTCAATTAATTAAAACAAGACGAAAATGTTAGGGAAGGATGATTTGGTAAGAGATCCATCCAGTCAGATCTCTTAAGTGGTTAGGAGGTCAGAGGTAGCGTGTTAAATCTCGCATTCTCGCATCTGCAGCGCTTATTTTGATCTTAAGATCTAAGAGCTTTCCTATTCTTGGAACAAAATTAATGCTTAAGGTTGATTCAGTATTACTCTTAATGAAAAAAAAAAATCCCACACACAACATCAGCAATGCTACAATGACAAAGTAGCTTATATTTAACATAAAACTTTTATTAACAGAACGAATAATTAAAAGGTTTTGGGATTTTAAATAATCTGTGTCTATATTGCATGATAAAACCTTAATATCAAACTTATAATGAGTTTGGAAATTTTAGAGAAATGCTTAATAAATGCATTACACTAACTAAACCCATTAGATTTTAGTCGACTAAATTTACTGTCGATTTAGTCGACTAAAATCTTATGACTTTATAGTTGACTAAAACTGGACTAAAACTAAAACAATTCAGATAACTAAAATATGACTAAAGCTAAATGGCATTTTGGTCAAAAGACTTTGACTAAGACTAAATAAAAATTTGCTGTCAAAATTAACATTGATTCCAACACGCAAATAGGCTTTTTATTGAGCACAAAATGCAAAGTAAATAGAAGAGCAAAAACTGAGAAAGTTCTACAATGTTAGTAAACAGTGTTATTCAGTGGTGGCACTGGAGGATAAATATGTTAAACCAGTCTCCATGTCGCTTTACATTGTCTGCTTGAATTTGAAAATACCCAATACAATATATTGTATTTGCTGGTCTAGAGCAAGTTTCTATTGATATTGATCACAGTTTGTTTGCTTGTTTATTTGTTTTTGCAATCTTTGTAAGCTTTTTCTGTAAATAAAAATAAATAAATAATTTCATGTGTTGATCTTATCTCTTTAAATCTTATCAGGTTAGTTGTATTTATTGTTCTTTAACCTGCCCTCTTCAAATATGTTTTGTCACAGCTGTGTAAATACTGATTAAGTTATGAATTTCCAGGGGAAATAGTCCTCAAAATCAGAAACAAAACTTAAATGACACTTAAACTTGGATTTAAAGGAAAATTGTGTAAGCTGTAGTTCTTATTTTCATTGCACTATTGCATTTTGAATTAATTAGAATTATTCAAATCATATCACTTGGAAGTTCACATATTTTATAAAGTCAATGCAAAACTGAAATCAGTGCAGTTCCTGCTTGACTTTCATTGTTGATTTTCAAAAGGTTTCATTGTATTCTGTTTACTGTATATTTATCTATATTTTGTATTAGAGTCTTTCTGCTATTGGATGTTGGAATAAGCCAAAAAATAACATGGTTTTACCAAAAAGCCTTCTAATCAGTTTCATAATTGTATAGTCTTTTAATTTCATAAAATTAAAATCAAATAATCAATAAACTTTACAGCAAAACTTAACAAATTCTATACATAAATTGTTCTTGCAATCAATAATAGACCTGGCATGATCACGGGTACAACGCTTCCTGGTGTCCTCCAAACTGTGGCATGGCGCCATGTGGTCTTGAAAAAAACTGTGTTTGGGATCCAAAACGTATCACAGTCATTGATTTAATTTATCCAGTGAAGGAGGAGCAAAGTGCTTGTAGAATCCTCTGGAGATGTTGAACAGGTTAAACCAATAAAACTCTTTGAAACATAATTTTTTTATGGACTCAATGTTTTATCCCAGTACACAATAGTGTGTTGAATACAAAGTGTGCATTCAGGATCAAAACACGTATTTGTACATACAAATTTGTGCATTATACAATGAAGTGGTTATTGGGAAAAGTTTAAGTGTACTTGGAATAAACCAGCAAAAATGCGAGATTTATTCTGTTACATAAACACTTTTATTGTACTATATGCATGTGATTGAAATGAAGAAATAATATAAAATAAATGACAGATTAAAAATGAACCCTAAAAATTAGTAAAATAAAATTTTAAAATTCTACGTTTTCTGACGCTCTCCCTGGCACACCACCGGGAGTCTCAGTCTCCACTGGGTCTCCATGCGGAGGGCTTAGACAGGAATCGTTTTATCCACCGGCACTCTCTGGAACCGGTATGAGAGTGGATTATTCCCTTCATTCCATCTCCAGCAGCTCCATTCTCTGGTTATTGCTCTCCATGCTTTCACCGAATCTAGTCCCCTGCAGTGTTAGCCAATTTTAGACCTATCTCAAATTTGTCTTTTATCACTAAGATTCTGGAGAAAATTGTCTTACAGCAGTTGCAAGGTTTTCTAGCTGATAACATGATTTTTGAAAATTTTCAATCTGGTTTTAAAAAATATCACTCTACTAAGACTGCACTGCACTGTTGAAAGTTTTAAATGATGTTTTATTAATCTGTGATTCTGGCAAATTATGCTGTGGCTTGTTCTCTTAGATTTGACTGCTGCATTTGATACAGTGGATCATGATGTTTTTATTGCCTTGTTGGAGCACTGTGCAGGCATTAAAAGTAGAGCCCTGAATTGGTTTAAAACGTATTTTTCTAACAGAAGTTTTTCACTTAACATCGGAGAGCATTTTTCTAGTGATTCTTTTTTATCATGTGGGGTTCCTCAGGGATCCATTTTGGCTCCCATTCTTTTTTCTTTTCATTCTGCCACTTTGTTCTATTTTTAGGAAATATGGGCTTTCATTCCACTGTTATGCTGATGACACCCAAGTTTACCTGCCCTTAAAAAGAAATTCAGACCATCTGGACACTCCCATGGACTGCTTTGTCAAATGTAAAGGTCTGGCTGTCTCTAAACATTCTGAATTTCAATGAGAGTAAAATAGAAATTATTGTATTTGGACCAGTGGTGGACAGTAATGTATTTTTACTTTTTACTGTAGCCTACTTAGCTAAGTACATTTTTCAAGTATCTGTACTTTACTGGTGTAGTTTTATTTAGAGTAACGTTTACTTTACTCCACTACATTTCGTAAAAACATATTGTTACTCTTTATTTTGAAATGAAGAAATCATCACATGCTCAGAGACGCAGAAGTGGTGTCCGATTCATGAATTAACTGATTCTTTTCAATGAACCTGATAAACACCAAACGTTTCATTGGCGAATTGGACTGATCCGACTGCGGCTGTTCTCAAGTAAACAATTCACTGATTCACATATTTATTGTATTATTTCAGTAAAACACTGTCTAACTGTTCTGTCCCTTCTTTAGTCATTTTATAATCAATGACATAGGCTCACACTTTATAATTAGGAACTTAATGATAGCTGGCACATCTACAAACCTTTGAACTCAAATTAATTGTAAATATGTAATGAGAGAAACAACAAAAACTACAGTACATTTTAATCACTATTGCTGCTTCAGGTGATTGCAATTTTTCTTTATGGCCTCATAAAACCTTTACTACTGTGTCATAGGCTTTACCTCAGTGGTTAAAGGTCTGTCCAAGATTAGACTGAATCAGACTGAATTTGTCATCATAGATGTAATCAGACTATTTGTGATTGTTAAAACTTGAGCAAGACTGTGTTAGGGATCTAAGACAAATCACTATCATTGATGTAATTCGTCCAAATTAAGGAGTATTTGCTGTTTGTTATGAGCAATGAAAAACCCAATATATGTTTTATAATGAAATATAATGTTTTGTTGAGAATGATCATTATACTGTGCTGACAATTTCTTACAAGCATTTTTAGGGCTGAAGTTAAAATCCTTAAAAATAGGCCTCTACTGTTCAAATTTTTAGTTGCTTTGTAATTTTGAGTCATATACATACCTTTTTTACTTTTTCACTCCTTGTTCATTGATGGCAAAAATAAACATGTACAAGCTTTTTTATTAGATTTAAATAGTCTTTTAAGCACTTAAAATTTTTAGATTGTAAAAATAAACATTCAAAATCTATAACAATGTAAGACTACTTATAAATAATGTTTCATTCATTTACAATTATTTTAATATCATTTGCTGTAAGTTGAATTATTCTTGTCTTTTGTTTGTATTGTATAATTGTCACTTGTGATCCCTCATGAAAAATCACTCTCCTCTGTGTGCATTAAGATGAACATAGACTTTAAAACTCTGATTGGTATTTGCCTGATTAACTCAAGATGTGTTGATTTGATCTTTTTGAGCATCTCATCTGTGTTTAGTGTTCTTTACCGTGACCGCTTTAGACTCAAACAGTTACAGCTAGTTTCCAGTTTCCACTAGTTTAGAGCATTTATAGGAAAACAGACCTGTAAAGTAAAAATGAAACTAAAACTTGTTGTACAGTACACTTGATTTAGATCTCTCTTTTTTTCTCAAGTGTAATAAACTGGTAGAGAAAATTTCTTTTCAATTTGATTTTTTTTAAGTAATTTGAATTAAACATAGTCTAAAATAAATAATTATTGTATTTATTCTAATGTAATATTTCCTATGTGCAGAGATACCAAAAAAATATCATATAAGTCAATGCAGTTTCTGCTTGATTTGATTTCAGTTTGATAATTATCATTAAACCTCTAACAGGGACACAAATCACACCCTGTTTACTTCAGACTTATCAATATATTGGGCTTGGATAATAATAGTATGGGTCTCTTTGCTTTTGAAGAATACAAAGAAACAACACATTCTTACCAAATGATTAAATGGAATTACTAAATCTTATAGAATTTACAGCAGTAAAGTCCTTATATATCCATATATAACTGTAATCATTCATATTAGAGCTTACCGAGATAAAGAGAAAGTGAAAGCTTATTTTTTCGCTCAAGTATTATTTCCATTGTGGACACCCCCAGAAAAAGCCTGCGGTTCATAATTCTGCTTTCAGAGGGTGTTCAGAAGCAAAGATCAGCAGTAAGTTACTTTTTGTCAAAATATATGTGGTGCTTAATTATAAAACCTCTATTCCATCAAATATATATTACTTTTCTATATATTTATTTAGACATGCCCCACATTTGATAATTATTTTCTCCCATTTTTGTTTTCACTAGATTATTTGTGGTTCAGGTGCAAAAATGTGGGCAGAAGATGACTTGGGCCCAGGTTCTCCACCATGCCTCCAGAGTTATACAGCTCCAGAAGAAGGCAAAGTCTATATAATGTATCATGGCACATCCATACAGGCTGCGCTAAATATTTCCACAGAGGGTTTTCAGCAGTCTGCTGATGGCATGCTTGAACGTGGTGTCTACCTCAGCCGAGATCTAAAGAAAGCTGCCAGATACCCTTTACATCTACCGGAGTAGATTGTGAGAGTAAAAGTCAATGTTGGGAGAGTGAAGAAGATTGACAAACAAGGTCATCCACTGCAGAAAACCTGACATGATCACAGGTACGACACTGCATGGTGTCCTCCAAACTGTGGCATGGTGCCAAGTGGTCTTGAAGAAGACTGTGTCTGGGATCCAAAACGAATCACTGATATTGATTTAATTAGTCCAGTGCAAGAGGAGCAAAGTTCTTGTAGAATCCTATGAAAATGCTGAATAGATTAAACCAATATTTTTCAAATTTTTCAAAATTAAGGGAGTTTATGCTTAAAAAAAAAAAGAACTGCCACTGGGGTAAAAAAAAAAAACTTAACTCAAAGGGAAATAAGATAATTATTTTTATCCCACTGGTATATATTTTTCTTGCTTCAGGCAATATTGTAACTAATTTTCCTTCTCAATAAATGCATCTTGATTTTGGCACATTTAGATAACTGGACAAGTCAAAAATGCTGAGTGAGAAATAATTTTTTGCCATGTGGGACATTTCTAAGACCCAGTGCTTCTTTGAAAAACTACAATAATTTTGACTTGAATAAAATTGCTCAATTTATGTTTGCTACAACATGATAAACTATTTTAGATTACCATTTTTGTACCAGCATGTGTCCCCACATATCCTTCAGTGTACAGATATATAGCCAAAACAGCTGTTCATTTTTAACTATTAAAACTTCTAGTTTTCTAAGACTATGTTTAAAAGTTTTTATGGCTTAAAGTCTGGTGATTTCCACTGCAATCAAAATCAGGCTAGACTGGGAATTTCCTCAGGATCAACAACACATAAACATCCTTTCATTTAAATTCAGTCTGCATTTGTCCTTGGAAAGGTAAAAGCGTACAAGCATACTTTATAAGTGCTTATCTCTGATTATTAAGAATATTTTCATAGACCGATCAAAATAATGAACCAGAAAAGATATTACATTATAGATAATATTATGTCAACTAGTTACATTTCTGTTTAATTGTATAAATTTCAAGATTGATGCTTACTGTTTTTGTGGTCCAGTTACATGAAAGCTGCAAATACATTTAAAAAAGAGGGGTTTCATCTGTTTTCAGGCCTCCAAATATCCAAATGATACTAACAAAATAATAATTTCTGTGCCTAAACATATTTCATTGTAGACCACTGTACATAATATTTATACTAAATGTACTGAGGTTCAATACATTTTATGGTAATCTGTATCACATTGCTGTCATCTCTGACCCCATATGCACTTCATTCTTAAAGCTGCCTCTTGTTAGTTTTACTCAGTGTTGACTCCTCGTGTTGATCATGATCATTGAACATAACATTGATTACATATACATAACATTTATAAGATTTTTAAAGAATATATTTAAAATATCTTTGCAAATAAACATACAATCCTTTTCAATATAAAGAACTTACCTTTATACATACCTTTCATGGGTCTTTTTAGTTGTTGTTGTTGTTTTAAGATTTTTAACATTTTATTAAGTTTGGTGTGTAACAATTGAAATACAAAAAAACATCTTTGAGTTGAAGGCCAGAGAGCTTCCTGATATAAACTGAAGAAGAAAAAAAAACAGTATATGACTCCACCCATATACCACCATAACACCATTTATTTTTATACCTCATGTATATTCTATTAACATGCAAATATTTATATTCTGGGCACAAAAATGCAAAGCAGTAAGATGAGACTTGAGAAAAAGTTGTACAAAGTTAATAATGATTTTTATATTTCATTATATAATAAACATTTCTTTTATAAGGGCATAATTTTACCCCGGTATTTCCTCCAAAAAGAAAAAAAAAGTTATATATATAAATAGGTATAATTGATATACAACTTATTGTTTATTTATTTATGTTTTGGTGCTGGTTATTATATAAAAATTGAAAAGAAAAAGAAAAAGACAAATAAATATATACATAAGCTGTGTAAATGTAAGTCAGGTGTTGATCTGTTTGAGCACATCAGTTCAGTTGTATTGCTTGTTATCCTGAGCTTTCAGCTTTCTGTCGTAGCTGCATAAGTAGTTTTTAATGAGGTGGGGCAAACAGTCCTCAACAGCAAAAATGAAACTTAACTTACACTGGAGCTTTGATTATGACGAAATGGTAAAAACATCTTGGACACACCCTGAAACATGTGTTATATATACTTGCTTTCAGCAGGAAGCAGTCAGCTTTAGAAGCAACATCAGAGGTAAGACACCACTTCGTCTTTGTGGAAATGCTGTGCTTTTGTTGGTCATAGTGTTTGTAAAACCTAATAATATATCATAATATAAATTACTTTTAATCCCATTATGTCTTTCTTTGTAAGTCAGTTTGCTAGTGATACAAATTCTGAGTTTTTATTAATTTTTTGATTTGAATGGTCCAGGTGCAAACATGTGGGCTGAAGATGACTTGGGTCCGAGTGCTCCACCATGCCTTCATAGTTACAAAGCACCAGTAGAGGGCAATGTCTACAGAATGTATCATGGCACATCGAGGGAGAATGCTGAAAAAATCAAAGTCTCTGGCTTCAAGCAGTCTTCTGATGGCATGCTTGGACGTGGTGTCTACCTCAGCCGAGATCTAGAGAAGGCTTCCAGATACCCTCTGGATCTACCTGAGAACAAGAGAGTGGTTCTGAGAGTGAAGGTCAATGTTGGGAGAGTGAAGAAGATTGACAAACAAGGTCATCCACTGCAGAAAACCTGGCATGATCACGGGTACGACACTGCCTGGTGTCCTCCAAAATGTGGCATGGTGCCAAGTGGTCTTGAAGAAGACTGTGTCTGGGATCCAAAACGAATCACAGTCATTGGTGAAATTAGTCCAGTGCAAGAGGAGCAAAGCTATTGTAGAATCCTATAAAAATGTTGAATAGATTAAACCAATATTTTTCACATTTTTCAAAATTAAGGGAGTTTATGCTTAAAAAAAAAAGGTCTGCCACTGGGGTAAAAAAACTTAACTCAAAGGGAAATAAGATTATTTTTCTTGCCCCACTGGTATATATTTTTCTTGCTTCAGGCAATATTGTAACTAATTTTCCTTCTCAATAAATGCGTCTTGATTTTGGAACATTTAGATAACTGGACAAGTCAAAAATGCTGAGTGAGAAATAATTTTTTTGCAGTGTGCGACATTTCTAAGACCCAGTGCTTCTTTGAAAAACTACAATAATTTTGACTTGAATAAAATTGCTCAATTTATGTTTGCTACAACATGATAAACTATTTTAGATTACCATTTTTGTACCAGCATGTGTCCCCACATATCCTTCAGTATACGGATATATAGCCAAAACAGCTGTTCATCTTTAACTATTAAAATTTCTAGTTTTCTAAGACTATGTTTAAAAGTTTTTATGGCTTAATGTCTCGTGATTTCCACTGCAATCAAAATCAGGCTAGACTGGGAATTTCCTCAGGATCAACAACACATAAACATCCTTTCATTTAAATTCAGTCTGCATTTGTCCTTGGAAAGGTAAAAGCGTACAAGCATACTTTATAAGTGCTTATCTCTGATTATTAAGAATATTTTCATAGACCGATCAAAATAATGAACCAGAAAAGATATTACATTATAGATAATATTATGTCAGCTAGTTACATTTCTGTTTAATTGTATAAATTTCAAGATTGATGCTTACTGTTTTTGTGGTCCAGTTACATGAAAGCTGCAAATACATTTAAAAAAGAGGGGTTTCATCTGTTTTCAGGCCTCCAAATATCCAAATGATACTAACAAAATAATAATTTCTGTGCCTAAACATATTTCATTGTAGACCACTGTACATAATATTTATACTAAATGTACTGAGGTTCAATACATTTTATGGTAATCTGTATCACATTGCTGTCATCTCTGACCCCATATGCACTTCATTCTTAAAGCTGCCTCTTGTTAGTTTTACTCAGTGTTGACTCCTCGTGTTGATCATGATCATTGAACATAACATTGATTACATATACATAACATTTATAAGATTTTTAAAGAATATATTTAAAATTTCCTTGGCAAATAATCATACAATCCTTTTCAATATAAAGAACTTACCTTTATACATAGCCTACCTTTCATGGGTATTTTTTGTTGTTGTTGTTGTTTTAAGATTTTTAACATTTTATTAAGTTTGCTGTGTAACAATTGAAATACAAAAAAACATCTTTGAGTTGAAGGCCATAGAGCTTCCTGATATAAACTGAAGAAGAAAAAAAAAACAATATATGACTCCACCCATATACCACCATAAGACCATTTATTTTTATACCTCATGTATATTCTATTAACATGCAAATATTTATATTCTGGGCACAAAAATGCAAAGCAGTAAGATGAGACTTGAGAAAAAGTTGTACAAAGTTAATAATGATTTTTATATTTCATTATATAATAAACATTTCTTTTATAAGGGCATAATTTTACCCTGGTATTTCCTCCAAAAAGAAAAAAAAAAGTTATATATATAAATAGGTATGATTGATATACAACTTATTGTTTATTTATTTATGTTTTGGTGCTGGTTATTATATAAAAATTGAAAAGAAAACTAAAAAGACAAATAAATATATACATAAGCTGTGTAAATGTATGTTATGGTGTTGATCTGTTTGAGCACATCAGTTCAGTTGTATTGCTTGTTATCCTGAGCTTTCAGCTTTTCTGTCGTAGCTGTATAAGTAGTTTTTAATGAGGTGGGGCAAACAGTCCTCAACAGCAAAAATGAAACTTAAATTACACTGGAGCTTTGTTCCTAACGAAACCGTAAAAACTCAGTGGAACACGTTTTATCTTGGACACACCCTGAAACATGTGTTATATATACTTGCTTTCAGCAGGAAGCAGTCAGCTTTAGAAACAACATCAGAGGTAAGACAAGACACCACTTAGTCTTTGTGGAAATGCTGTGCTTTTGTTGGTCATAGTGTTTGTAAAACCTAATAATATATCATAATATAAATTACTTTTAATCCCATTATGTCTTTCTTTGTAAGTCAGTTTGCTAGTGATACAAATTCTGAGTTTCTATACATTTTTTGATTTGAATGGTCCAGTTGCAAACATGTGGGCTGAAGATGACTTGGGTCCAGGTGCTCCACCATGCCTTCATAGTTACATAGCACCAGTAGAGGGCAATGTCTACAGAATGTATCATGGCACATCGAGGGAGAATGCTGAAAAAATCAAAGTCTCTGGCTTCAAGCAGTCTTCTGGTGGCATGCTTGGACGTGGTGTCTACCTCAGCCGAGATCTAGAGAAGGCTTCCAGATACCCTCTGGATCTACCTGAGAACAAGAGAGTGGTTCTGAGAGTGAAGGTAAATGTTGGGAGAGTGAAGAAGATTGACAAACAAGGTCATCCACTGCAGAAAACCTGGCATGATCACGGGTACGACACTGCCTGGTGTCCTCCAAAATGTGGCATGGTGTCAAGTGGTCTTGAAGAAGACTGTGTCTGGGATCCAAAACGTATCACAGTCATTGGTGAAATTTGCCCAAAAACACAAGGAGCTCAGGGTGCCTGTCACAACCATTACTGAAGTGTGCTTTCCCATGAAGTGTGAAATTATTTGTTCTGAAATATTATTTTGAAAATGTTATACCACCTGTTAAATATAAACCACTCATGTGCTTTGAAATGATGACCATATTGTAATGCAATGACATAAATGATGAATAAATTAAACATACTTCAATGACATATCTTTGAGTTATGTTTTCTAATATTTTTTATATTTAATAAATGAATAAAGATAAATTACTATAAATATGTATCATAAACCAGCAAAATAAATCAAAGAGAATATTTCAAGAGAACATGGCATTAACTTTGAATATCTGATTTAGCCACTCAGTCAGCGAGCAGAAGGCATGCGTTTTCTTCTAAAAAATACATCAAATTAAACTTGCTGTCATAATCTCTAGCTGGAGTGCCCGTGAGCTTCACAAGAGGGCACTCCATTCCAGACTCTTGCAGGTTCACCCCGGACTCCATTTCCCATAATCCTTTGCTCAGCCTTATCAATTGCAATCACCTGTCTCTCATCACCTCATCAGTCTCACACTATAAGAACACACACATGTTCACATCGCTGGTGATTGAATGCTTAGCCTGTAACATTCTCCTGTTTTCCCTGAGTTTCATTCCTATGTTTTCTTGCTCTGCCTTGTCTTCGAGTATTTTGATCATGGACTATTTATCTGTTTTATAATTGTTTGCTGCCTGCCCTGACCTTCGCCTGTTTAGTGAATTACTCTTTTGGATTGCCTTGTATGTACTGTTTCGCTGGTGTTTGACCTTGCCTGTTTGACTAAGCTCTACAATAAAAGCCTGCAAGTGCATATACAGTAGAGTATTGCACACTGATCCTCTCCTCTCTAAAACTGAAGACTTTGACCTTTTCATTCCCAGAAGAAATTCAAGCTAACATAAGCTATGTGTCAGACAGTTTCCAATGTGACACAAGGTGCTGATCAGTTACCATCCCATATAGTCTTGAATAACATGAATAACTTGATCTCCACTATACATTTTGACATGTGTGGATTTTATCTGTCTGAGCGAATCAGATCAGTTGTATTTGTTTGTTAACCTGCGCAGTTCAGACATCTGCTGTCAAAGCTGTGTAAACAGTTTCTGATTAGGTGGGGCATTTACAGGAAAACGGGCTTCTACAGCCAAAATGAAACTTAAAATTATTTTGAAACTTTGTTTAAAAAAGAAAAAGATTGTTTTAATTTGAATATCAATAAAGCATGTTTAACTGAGCAGATCATGTCAGTTATCATTCCAATTATTTTATAAAGTTAAAATAGAGAGATGAATGCAGTTCCTGCTTTCTTTATAACAGTTTGACAAAGGTCATATCATACCCTGTTTACATTAGACTTATCAATATACTCAGCTTTGGGAGAATTATAGTATAGAGGTGTTCGCGTTTGGATGCTGGAAAGAACCAAAAGATGACAGGTCTACCAAACAGTCTTTTAATCGATCTTATAATTGTACAATATTCTAATTACATATTCTTTTTTTAAAAATCCAATTCAAATATGAAACTCAGTTGAACACCTGCCATCATGGACACACCCTGAAAGATGTGCCATACCTGCTTTCAGCAGTAAGCAATCAGCTTTAGAAGCGCTCTCAGATGTAAGACACCACATTATGTTTGTAGAATGTATTTGGTGCTTTTTTGGCTACTTGGTTTATAAAGCTTTAAAGAATCTCATAATAACAAGTTATAGTTTTTCTCAGTTCATTTGACACATTTCTCCAAAATCAGGTCACTGTTCTCAAAACACAGTGATCTGAAGACAAATTACAAATCATGCAAATAATTTACTCAAAACACTTTGCACAAAACTCTCAAATGTTTTCATAATAGTTAATACAATCAACACATACTTCTGAAAAAAATCTGAAAAAAAAAAAACAATTATAGCTCCTTTAATTGGTTTTACACAAATCACAAACATTTATGAATACAATTTGTCCAAATACAATAAACAAATCTCTGTAATTTATCATATCGTCGAATGCACATGGTATATTTTCAGTTGGCCCCAAACTAATAAGCGCTCACTTAATAAAACAACACAGAAAACTATTTTTCTATTTGTTTACACATTTATCACAATTGCTTTAGATATAATGGGGAAAATATACAAAGACCAAGAAGAATATGACAAAAGGGGGCAAAGGTTGTGGAGTGGGTAGAGAAAGGGGTGTAATGAGAGAGAAGAAGAGTGGAACAGGTAGAAAGAGATCACTTGCAGCTTCACCCTGGACTCCATTTCCCATAATCCTTTGCTCGGACTTATCAATTGCAATCACCTGTCTCTCATCACCTCATCAGTCTCACACTATAAGAACAGCACACACACATGTTCACATCGCTGGTGATTGAATGCTTAGCCTGTAACATTCTCCTGTTTTCGCTGAGTTTCATTCCTGTGTTTTCTTGCTCTGCCTTGTCTTCGAGTATTTTGATCTTGGACTATTTATCTGGTTTATAATTGTTTGCTGCCTGCCCTGACCTTCGCCTGTTTAGTGAATTACTCTTTTGGATTGCCTTGTATGTACTGTTTCGCTGGTGTTTGACCTTGCCTGTTTGACTAAGCTCTACAATAAAAGCCTGCAAGTGCATATAGAGTATTGCACGCTGATCCTCTCCTCTCTAAAACTGAAGACTTTGACCTTTTCGTTCCCAGAAGAAATTCAAGCTAACATAAGCTATGTGTCAGACAGTTTCCAATGTGGCACAAGGTGCTGATCAGTTACCATCCCATACAGTCTTGAATAACATGAATAACTTGATCTCCACTATACATTTTGACATGTGTGGATTTTATCTGTCTGAGCGAATCAGATCAGTTGTATTTGTTTGTTAACCTGCGCAGTTCAGACATCTGCTGTCAAAGCTGTGTAAACAGTTTCTGATTAGGTGGGGCATTTACAGGAAAACGGGCTTCTACAGCCAAAATGAAACTTAAAATTATTTTGGAACTTTGTTTAAAAAAGAAAAAGATTGTTTTAATTTGAATATCAATAAAGCATGTTTAACTGAGCAGATCATGTCAGTTATCATTCCAATTATTTTATAAAGTTAAAATAGAGAGATGAATGCAGTTCCTGCTTTCTTTATAACAGTTTGACAAAGGTCATATCATACCCTGTTTACATTAGACTTATCAATATACTCAGCTTTGGGAGAATTATAGTATAGAGGTGTTCGCTTTTGGATGCTGGAAAGAACCAAAAGATGACAGGTCTACCAAACAGTCTTTTAATCGATCTTATAATTGTACAATATTCTAATTACATATTCTTTTTTTAAAAATCCAATTCAAATATGAAACTCAGTTGAACACCTGCCATCATGGACACACCCTGAAAGATGTGCCATACCTGCTTTCAGCAGTAAGCAATCAGCTTTAGAAGCGCTCTCAGATGTAAGACACCACATTATGTTTGTGGAATGTATTTGGTGCTTTTTTGGCTACTTGGTTTATAAAGCTTTAAAGAATCTCATAATAACAAGTTATAGTTTTTCTCAGTTCATTTGACACATTTCTCCAAAATCAGGTCACTGTTCTCAAAACACAGTGATCTGAAGACAAATTACAAATCATGCAAATAATTTACTCAAAACACTTTGCACAAAACTCTCAAATGTTTTCATAATAGTTAATACAATCAACACATACTTCTGAAAAAAATCTGAAAAAAAAAAAACAATTATAGCTCCTTTAATTGGTTTTACACAAATCACAAACATTTATGAATACAATTTGTCCAAATACAATAAACAAATCTCTGTAATTTATCATATCGTCGAATGCACATGGTATATTTTCAGTTGGCCCCAAACTAATAAGCGCTCACTTAATAAAACAACACAGAAAACTATTTTTCTATTTGTTTACACATTTATCACAATTGCTTTAGCCATAATGGGGAAAATATACAAAGACCAAGAAGAATATGACAATAGGGGGCAAAGGTTGTGGAGTGGGTAGAGAAAGGGGTGTAATGAGAGAGAAGAAGAGTGGAACAGGTAGAAAGAGATGAGCAGAGAGTAGGATGTTTGGAAAAGAGGAGAGGAGAAGGAGAGGGAAAAGAGATGTGTAGAGTGGAGGGCATTGGTGTAGTGGAAAGAGCAAGAGAAGGACATGGCAGTCTTCTGGTGGCATGCTTGGCGTGGTGTGTCTCAGCTGAGATCTACAGAAGGCCTCCAGATACCCTCTGTATCAACCTGAAAACCAGAGAGTGTTTCTGAGAGTGAAAGTTGATGTTGGGAGAGTGAAGAAGACTGACTATCAAGGTCATCCACTGCAGAAAACCTGACATGATCACGGGTACGACGCATGTGGCATGGTGCCAAGTGGTCTTGAAGAAGACTGTGTTTGAGATCCAAAACGTATCACTGTCATTGGTGAAATACACCCAAATACACAAGGAGCACATGGTGCCTGGCATCAGCATTACTGAAGTGTGCTTGTTTGAAGTTTGAAATAGTAGAAAGTTAATAGAAAGTTTGAATAATAGTTCTGTTTAAATGTTTTAATTAATGTTTTTTGAAAATGTTATACCAGCTTATATTTAATAAATGAATAAAGATAAATGACTATAAATATGTATCATAAACCAGAAAAATAAAACAAAGAGAATATTTCAAGAGAACATGGCATTAACTTTCAATATCTGATTTAGCCACTCAGTCAGCGAACACAAGGCATGCATTTTCTTCTAAAAATACATCAAATTAAACTAGCCTTTGCTCCTCAGACAGTAAATGATAACACTGACATATATTGCACACTGATCCTCTCCTCTCCAAAACTGAAGGCTTTGACCTTTTCGTTCCCAGAAGAAATTCAAGCCAATATAAGCTATGTGTCAAACAGTTTCCACCGTGACACAAGGTGCTGATCATTTACCATCCCATACCCTGTTAGTCTTGAATAACATGAATAACTTGATCTGCACTACACATTTTTCATCTTGTTGATGAATGCAAAATATATATATGCTAGAAACCCATTGTACATTACCCAGTAAATTGTGATGCTGGGCAGGTGCATGTTTTATACAAAAGGCAATACAAAAAAATTAAAAGATCATACATTAATATTTCATCATGAATACAGAATCTGTACACAATAAATTTCACATTGGTATTCAAAACATTGTTGTTCATGAATTAGTTCTTTGATTTTAAATGTGGAATTATTAAAACCAAAGGCACATTTTTTCTGAGATCTAAAAAGTTTATTTTCTAGTATAGAGTCATATTCCTTCCTTCCTTCCTTTGAGACACAATGTTTTGCATGTAAAAAACAAGCTAACAAAACGTCTTGCTGGGAAGCGTTACAGAATGACAAGCAGGAAGAAAAATATAGTAAAACATTTTGATGTTTTTTTTTTCTTTGTACTGGTATTAATATTTCAGTCCAGATATGCTTACTTCCCCCCAGTTTTTTTTATTTATTTTTTTTATTTTTTTATAGCAAGTATCGTCTTGCAGCAGAAATCATTGTGCCAGACTGTTACATTTTTTTTTTTATACATATTAACATGAAAATATAAAATTAAAAAAATATCTGTGAAATGTCTTCAGGAGGAATTAAGACAAAGTACAAATGCTACATTTTCATGTTTAATATATTGTTAAATTTTACATTGTTTCAGATAACAATTGTTGCAATACAAGAATTCAACAGTAAAGCAAATTGTTACAAATTTAGAGCAAAACTGCATCTGCAAAACAATTTTTTTTTTCGAAATAAATATTAATTGTTATGTATGCTAGTAGTTAACGGTTCAAAAGATTAAACAAAAATATTACAAAACTTTACATTGACAAAAAATATTACAGCGATGAATTACAACTTCAAACAAGTATGTTCTTTGGCACAATATGTTTCTAATGTGTAGAGAAGTTATATACCACAATGTGACATACCACAAAATCTGAATTAAATGAATTTAACCATATTAATCTGAATCAATTAAAACAAAGGTTTACATGCACTGCCATGTCTTTACTTTTAGTAATATGATTAGCAGAATTTCTTTAAATTTGTTAATTACAGTGCCTTTACCATATCTCAACATCACGTCACAGATTATATTCAATTGAAGTGTATATAAGTATCAGTTAACTAGTTCAAGTACTCAGGAATAATTACTTCCTTTTCTTTTGGCAAACATGATTTTTCATGAAGGGACATATGGATGCCTTACAGGACCAGCATTTCTCCATTGTGTGTTTATCCTCGGTTTGCATTCCACACCCTTTACATGGCTTCAGATCTTTAACTTTCGGGTCCTGCGATTGGCTTCCCTGCTTTATGAGACTCTCCAGAGAACTCTTAGTACTGGAGTCTGTGCAATGGGCTATTCCAACCACGGTAATTCTCTTTGGGTCCCAAACACAGTCCTCCTCAAGTCCCACACCAGAGGCAGTGGCAGGCAACCAGGCTGTATCATATCCCTGCTGATGCCACGTGGTCTTCAGGTTCAGGCTCTGCCCTTCAATCTTCTTCACTTTACCCACTCTCACTCGCAGCTTTAATATGACTCTATCATTGGGAGCACATGCTGGGTAACCCATTGCTTTGTTAATATTCCTACTACAGTAGACCCCAGGGCCCAGAGTTCCCCCAGCAGAGGGCCGAAACCCTGATGATATGATCGCTGGGGCATTGCTTTTATGTGTCCCATGGTACATAATATAGCCATGGCTCTTTTTGGGCTCTTGACCTGGTTTAAGGTGCTTTGATTTATCACAGTATGCCTCCCATCCACTGAATTCCAATGGCATTTTGGCACTTACACAACTATTTGAGATTGCAGTGCTCTTTGGATGCTCCTTTATAAGACTGCAGTTCCTACAAAACACAGTT
Organism: allo-octoploid hybrid of Carassius auratus x Cyprinus carpio; assembly: GCA_024542945.1. Lineage (NCBI taxonomy): Eukaryota > Metazoa > Chordata > Actinopteri > Cypriniformes > allo-octoploid hybrid of Carassius auratus x Cyprinus carpio. Next base: position 9,526,399 of record CM045068.1, on the reverse strand, counting down.
TTAGAAACAATTATGAATTTAAAGTTGAATTAACCTAAACCAGGGGTCCCCAACTCTGCTCCTGGCTATCGACTGTCCTGCAAAGTTCATCTCCAACCCTAATCAAACACACCTGAAGCAACTAATTAAGGTCTTCAGGATCCCATAAAAATGAAAGGCAGGTGTGTTTTATTAGGGTTGAAACTAAACTTTGCAGGACAGTCGATCGCCAGGAGCAGGGTTGCGCACCCCTGGCCTAAACAATTAAAACATTAAAATGGTCAAATATCCCTTAGAAATGCCACGATAGACCAAGCTAAGATTAATACATGTTTTTAAGATTATTATAGCCCACTGTGAAACCGCATACATATTTACATTTTTTTTCTTCCATAAATTAAAAATAAATATACTGCTTTCGCTTGATTGGCAGTTTATCTCCATACGTGCATTTGGCATCAACAACACTTCAGGGTTCATAAGGCCCAGTACCTCGGAGGACGACACAATATCGACATTTAGGCTACTACGCAGGCTATGTTTTAGCGGCTTTAAATTAATATACATAAAATGACGACGAAAAATAAAATTGCCAACCTTGAGAAAGAGAATTCCACTTCCTTATTTTTGTCTTTTCCAAGTGTGATATGAGCTGTAATCTGTCGCGCAAACACATGCTTTCACTTTCATTTCACTTTTCACTTAGCCTACATAGCCAGATTAGCCTATATAATACCTTTATATTATATTAAGTTAATTTTATAAAATTTTAAAGGTGCTGTAAGCGTTTATGTTTTGCATAAAACACTCTACTCCCCTGAACGATACTTTAATAACTGTAGATATCTGTATGACTGATCGACGTGTCAGGTCTCTCCAAACAGAGTTGCCAGGTCCCAGAAAAGTTTCCAGCCCAAGCCCAACTTAAAACCAGGGGCGTAAATTTCGTCTAACTGTTGGGGTTATACTTGTAAGAATATATATACACAGAGGAAAGCCTTACTTCTATTAGTGTAACAGTGAGACAAATTTTGACAACTTCAAGTTGTTGTGGTCGCGCCGCGACGCGGTCGTGTCCCGTTGTAGACCTTATTACTATCCACAGTGTTGCCAAGTCCACGGTTTCTTTATCACTGTTACCGCTGGTCGTTTTTCATGTCCGTGGGTTGAAGCGACCTTAATAACGTGTATTTATCCACCGGAAGGCGATTTTTACCGGGGAAACCCCTCGAACCCTTGGGCTAGTTTTGAGTAGCAATTGGGCTTGTTTTGTTGTGAAACCATACAATATAACATAGTTATAATTAGATAGTTATAGTTCTTTACAGAATATTATGTTAATGTTTATAATTTATTTATACCTTTGTGCCTTGGTAGCATTTAACTGATTAGAGATTTACCAGATAAAATTGTTCTATAAGTTTTTCTATACCTTAAAGGAATAGTTCAAGACATCCTAGGTGTATAACTTTTTTTTCTGTCCTATGCGCGTTCACGAGAGACATGTGGTCCAGCGGATGACGTAGGATTTAGGCGTAGTGTGAGCTTTGATGAGAATATGCTAGTCTCGCAAGAACCAAGTTTTGTTTACAGGAAAGGAAAACCAGTTTGCTCTTAGCTTATATCGAAATCCTATGACAATTTTCAAATCCTCATTTTGTTCTTCTAATTCTTGACCGGTGTTTTGTTTTGCTCTCTCCTCCTGTGCTTCTGTATTCGTCACTTCTCTCTGGAGCTTGCACTAGGCCTATGTCCAACGTCATCCACTGGAACACCACTCTCTCATGAACAGGCATATGAAAGTTAGCTGAATCTATGATTTATAAAGTTTTAAATATGGATATTTTTCTTACACAAATGCATTGATTCAATTCAGGAGGCCTTTATTACCATGTGGAGTACTTTTTTATGGTGGATGGATGCACTTTATTTTGCTTCAAAATCTCGACCTCCATTCACTGCCATTATAAATCTTGGAAGAGCCAGGACATTTTTTTTTACTTTTTAATGTAATTTTCATTTTTGGGCAAACTATCAGTTTTAAACAAGTATTGCCTGCACACTTCTCCAGTTCATAACATTTTGTAGATGGTAGCCTACTGAAAGTCCTTAATGAAAATTTTATCCCAGACAAGAGTATGTATGTTCACCCTTGTTCATACAGTTCAATGATATTATATGGCTTAAACCATAAGATTTTAGCCATTTTGCCACTTCTAAGCTATTATTCACTTGCACTACTTAAAGGCCTCAAAGCTTCTTCCTTGTTTATCTCTGAATTCGATTGCGCCAATGTATTTTATAAAGCTCTCATTTATAGTATGTTGCTACATTTAAATATCCCCTCTCTGCGGATTAAAAAAAACTTTTATCAATCAATTAATCAATCACGTGGGGGGAATGCAACACAGTAAGAAGAGAGTGATACTGTAGGTTCTACAAAAATTCTAGAAACTTCTACAAAAATACCCAATACTGTGATCACAACTTCACAACTGCACAACTTCACAACTGCTTGAACATGAACATAACCTGTCATTGTCATGTCATTAATCTGCCTCCATCTGACACACCTGTAAATAGTTTGTGATTAGGTGTGGCATTAAAAGGAAACAGTTCTGTAAAAAGAAACGGAACTTAAATTACATTTGTTTTAAAAGAAAAACAAACTGAATGTCACTATAACATCTTATGCTGTGGACACACCCTGCGTGGTGTGTATAAATACCTGCTTTCTGAAGATTTGCCATCAACATTAGAAGCAACATGAGTGGTAAGTCACCACTTTGTCTTTGTAAAAATGTATTTGGTTCTTTTCTGGTCATTTTATTTGTAAAGCCATTTTTAAAATCTCATAATAACAACTTAAATGACTTGGTTACACTTTATTTTAAGGTGTCCTTGTTACAGTGTAATTATACATTATACATAAGTACTGAGTAATATTAATTAACTACATGCACTTACTATATGGATAGGGTTAGGATTTGGGTTTGATTTAGGGTTACTAGCATGTAATTATGCATAATTAATTATTATTATAATATAAGCACATGCAACGTGTAATAAGGACACCTTAAAATAAAGTATTACCAATGAGTTTATATTGTACTGTATTTTAATTTTAATATCTATCTAAATTTCTGAGTTTGCATTGGTATTTTGGGGATAATGTGATTGTGGTTTATCCAGGTGAAAACATGTGGGTTGAAGATGACTTGGTTGGAGGTGCTCCACCACGCCTCCAGAGAGACATAGATCCAGCAGACTATAATTTCTATACAATGTATCATGGCACATCCAGGGAGGCTGCTGAAAAAATTAAACGTGAGGGTTTTCGTCCGTCTACTCATGGCATGCTTGGACATGGTGTGTACCTCAGCCGAGATCTACAAAAGGCCTCCAGATACCCTTTACAACCCAGGAGGGAGGGAGGGGAAGGGGAGGCTCGAGCAGTCCCCTCCTGTACCATTATTCCCAAACCACTACTTCTCCACTACCTATCCAGTCGTGTGCCCATGCCACTTCATCTACCTGAGAACCGGCGAGTGGTTCTGAGAGTGAAGGTCAATGTTGGGAAAGTCATAAGGATTGACCATCAAGGTCATCAACATCAGAAAACCTGGCATGATATGGGTTATGATACTGCCTGGTGCCCTCCAAACTGTGGCATGGTCCCAAGTGGTCTTGAAGAATTTTGTGTTTGGGATCCAAAACGAATCACAGTTATTGATGAAATTCCCCCAATGCCAGTGCGTGAATAACTGTTAATGAAGTCTGAAATGTATAACTGCACATATGCTTTAAAATGTTAATCATATACTGTACTATGCATTTTGTCTCAGAAGCTGGGTATGAAAAAAATTTAACATATTCATGCCAATATCTTTGAGTTATGTTTTATATATTTCATATTTTAATATTGAAATTATTAGTTCGCCAACTTTTAAAGGACAACCTTTATTTATTTTTTTGTTGCTTTATTTTATTTCACAAAATGAAGGGCTGTAATACCAGTGACATATTTTTTATTAAAGATACATTTTTTAAGATGGCATCAATAGCTTTTTCAAAACAAACTACTGATCAAAATAAACTATACCTTATATGCCATTAAAGTATTGTTCTTTCACACAAGCATTAAACAGTGTGCAACTGTGCAAAATTAAACAAGTGAACTGTGAGGAAAAATCAAATACCCATGTATTTTCGTTGTGCTGGGAAATTAAGTCAACAAATTATGGGATTTATTTATTTATCTACACACTAATGCATTTCATTCACAGCATTTTAAGATGCAGTACAATTGTTTGACATAACTTTAGCAACATATTTGGTACCCCTCAATAGCAGTCAAGATTGCACACAGGACAACTCCTCAGCGGTGCTTTGGCTAGACATGAAAAAGTAAATAAATACCTTCATAGAGGCAGCAACCAGCACTTACTTTACAGTAAATTCAGAGCAAGTAGATTGAACAGCATTTCTTGCTGAAAAATCCACAGAAATACTTTATTTAGAGTCTGGAAATATGATGCCGTAGCTGACTGTTTCTTAAAAGGTTTCCCATAGCTGTATGATGCACAGAGGAACCAGAAGATTGAGCCATGGATAACCCAGCAGAAACACACTGATGGCAGAGCAGGGCTCAATGCTGTCTGGAAGGCAAACACAAGTTTAGGTTTAGGCAGAGAAAGTATTCATTCTAGTTTTATATAGTGACACCATAGAGCAGCTTTACCTAATTCAACAAACAGAGTCTGTTGGATCTTGGTTACTTTACAAATGAAAGTTGTATTTTCAGTGATGGTGAAGCTCATAATGGTTAGCCTGAATCCGAATGGTTCAAGCTCTGTCACAAATATGTTATGCCTGAACTTGGGTTCAGGCATGATTCCAGAGATGTTGGTGTTTATGATGATCTCCTTTTGGCCTTTGGACATGGAGAACTCATAGTCTGTGTGGTAGTTGGGTCTGGGCTCCAGAAGGCAGTCCACTCTGAGGTCATTATCTTCCTCTTGGCATACTGTTATTACACTCTCTTCACCCTGACACAACACTGGCATCATCAAAACTGGAGATGAGAAATCATGAGTCTTGTTATTTAGATATTTGCATATCTGCATGATGTTTTATAAACATAACTGTAAAGTCAACAGTTCAGCAGTACAGCAGTAAATTCATTCATTCAATCATGTATTTTTATTTTATTTTTAAAATACTCCCAGAAATTATAGATGTCATCATATGCTCAATCTCATGAACCCTTTTTGTCATGGATGCTCTTTTACATTTAACAAGTGAAGAAAAAAGTGAAGTAATGTATTATTGATTGTGATACATGTTTGTATACATAGAGAAGTATACTTTTAAATATATATATATATATAATATTATATGTTATAATGGTATTATATACTCATTTAAAAAAATAAGAATTTATTTTTCTTTCTTTAGTCAAGAAAGAAATGAAATTAAGTTTGAAATTCGTAAACTTAAAGAAAGGACGTTAGAACAGAATATAACTTTTAAATATATTTTTATATAACAAAATCTGCAAATGGTTGCATTTTAAAAGCAACATTAGCCAAACATCTTCATAATTTTCTTACCTTCTAGAACAAGAATCCATCTAAACAAAGAGTTAAATGCGTTCACTGCAAAACTCTAGGTAGAAAAGAGGAACAAGGAGAGTCATAAAACACTGTTAAATATCCCAGAAAATAAACATTTGAACATATATAAATGCAGTATACACTATTTGACTGTTATATTAAAAAATAATAATAATAATCTTGTGTTTTGCTAGAACGTGTGGAGGTCTTCCTGTGAAAAGCATTGCTGATTAATTAATAATTTGCTTTGAAAGAACCATCTACAGTTGCCACTATATCTAGCCTGAAATCTAGCATGAAATGGTTTGACAAAAAAAGGAAAGAATTCTGTTAAACAAATCTGCATTTTAAAATGTTTAGTCTTGTCAGCCATTCGGACCATCCATGAAACTGTGCTCTTCAGACAACAACAGTAGTGCTGTAGCGCCACCTAACAGCCTTTCACCTAACAGCATGAAGCACTGCACTGCAGTGGACTGCAGCAGCCCCTCCCATCTGTTCTGCACTAATGCGACGTCTCAGACCACAACATATGAAAACATTATCATATGAGATATCTGTATGTCCACAATATGTCTATTCACCTATTTTCTGACAGGATGTACATTATCTTTTATATCATAAAAGCTGATCTCTGTGTAATCCTCTATCACAGACCAAATATTTTGTTACCTGAGCAGGCAGCATGACATCATAGTTTCCATACATTTACCTTTCAGAGGCTTTATTTATGGCCGTGCTGTTTTAATCCCAGTCAGTGATGTCTTCATTTGGCCGGACACCCTTTCCAGTGGTCCATAAAGCTCTATTGATAGTGGAAGGAAGGAGAGAGGATTGGAGAGGGGAAAGAAGGAAAACGATTTGTCTCCCCCTTTTGAAAGAACTAGAAAATGTTATTTACCAAATATTATGCAGATTTCCCCACAATTTGAAATGATTAATTTTGCCTTGAGGTATCAAGGCATTTCAAGTGTAATATGTATACATTTACAAGATGTTTCAGTATTTATGTTTGCTATTACACTACTGTTCAAAAGTTTGGGGTCTGATTTTTTAAAATGTTTTTAAAAGAAATCTCTTGTGCTCACTAAGGATGCATTTATTTGTTCAAAAACACATTAAAACAATAATATTGTGAAATATTATTACAATTTAAATCACTGTTTTCAATTTTAATGTATTTAAAAATGCAATTTATTACTGTAACGGCAAAATGTTGTAATGAACAGAGTAAAAATTGGACTGTACAGTATATGTTACATCAGTCACTGAACAACACTTATACAGCATTTATTAATTATATTAGTTATGGTAAATGTTAACTTTTTTTATTGATACATTTTAACATATAAAATTGCATAGGTTAACATTTGTTAATGTTTTGAACCAAAATGACCTGACAATAGCGAATTTTTAAATTAACATTAAACAACAAAATAATTTAATTAAGATAAATAAATGATTGTTCATAGTTAGTTCTTGATACCTAATGGATTAATGGATACTATAAATTGCTGTTGATATAGAATGCCAGTAATGAAAAACCTTGAGGCATGGATTACTTTTTTCTAACAAATATATAAACATGTATCACTTTATGAAAAAATTAAACATAAACACCAGCAGAATAGAATAAAGAACTATGTTATTTTCAATATTTGGAGTGGGCCATCATTTGCTAAATATGATATATATTTAGGACATATAAATATTGATCATATTATTCAAAATAAATATCTTTGCTTGTGCTTTTTGACCTACTATTTAACATTAGACTACTACATTATTAACTGAAGTAAATACGTCAGATCTGTCGTTCCCTGGCAGCCGCCAATCATTTGATTCTCTTTCAATCATTTTACTTTCAGTAAACACTGTGGGTGTGCTCTAGTGAACTATTTGTTTGTTGCTCTTTGCATTTAAATTAGAGGACAGATTAGCATGTAAAAGGCCTTTATTGTCATTTTCTTAGATGGATGCAGGTATATTCAATACCGCTAAGATTTCAGTCAATCAGAAGAAGACTGATGCACCTCAGACAAATGCAGATTCTAGACAGGTGAATATCACACACCACACTGTTTATTGTTGCATTACTTTCCATGGGAACGAATGATTATTTATTAAAGAGATTACAGAGAGTGGCATCTCTAGTGTTTCCTTAAGTGGCAATGTATGCTTTTTTTCGAAAAGCACTGACAGCTCATTGCTGAGGTTGAGAATTAATTCCACTGTTTTATTTTGAATTGTTAATTTGCCTCGCATGATAACAAGGATGTTTTCCATTTGAAAGGATATCAAAATAAGCCATGACAACCTGCCCTTCACATCAAATGAAGAAATTAATTCAGCTGTACCATACAAATGTTGCTTATTAATGTATTGCATTGGAGTCCCCACAAAAAGATGAAAAATGCCGATTTAATTTTATTTAAATAACACAATAACAAAAATTACAACAATGAATTTCATAATCATGTTACAGATAGTATTGTAAGTAAGAATTAAATTCTAATCAGACTCTGTTATAATTGAAAGGATTTTTTTTTTTCACCTTACAATCTAAATTCCATCCACTTAACTTAGTTTTCATTTATTCATTCTCTGGACCACTTGTCGTATGTAGAGTCATGGCAATTTTTCATCCTTGTGCAATTTAGTTTAAGGAAGCAGTTAAGTTTTTATTTAGTGGGATGAAATGTTTACTTTGCATTACTGTATGTACTGGAATGGAATCATTAACAAAAAAGTCTTCTGTTTCAAAATACAGGATGAATTGGCCTTCCACAGCATTTGCATGAACGTTTTTACAAAAGTTATACTCCTATACAGTACTATACTGGTGTTATACGATTACAGTGTCTTTGGTAATATAAACTATACTACATTTTACATTATATTAGCATATAAAGAGTCCTCACTTAATTATTGTTTGAGCATTGGACAGCTGCAATGCAGTTCTGAAATTGCACGTTCTTTTATTGAGCACCAGAGGGAGGTGTAGGACTATGCCTTTGAGACGCGCACGTACAATAAATTCCCTTTAAAATCATATCCCGAACCTGAATTTGGGTGTTATCACACCTTAAAACTGATCAGTGATAGACCATACTGATGAAACGTACGAGGCAATATTCACAAGGCTGTACTTCGTTTTACTTTTATTGTTCCTGCACAATTGAACTCCGCCTAGAACTGTGATCCATTAAACGTCTAGCCCTTAATCACCGGACGAATCAGACGAGAGTTGCGAGTTGGGCGCAACTTTGAATTCTGTGCTGGTTTGCGTCAATTGACGTTCTCTGAATATCCTAGTTTAACTGGAACCAGGGTTTACTGTTAAGTGAAGTTAAAACGGCGAGTTTCAACGGAACAGATGAGGCTTTTAGAGACTTTTATCAAAAGCGCATGGATGAGGAGGATAACTGTTCCAGGAAGACAGGACAACAACTGAGCGAAGAAAACCCGTTCACTCTTTAGTCTAGGCTGTAACTGGACAGAGACCTTAAGTTTATGTTGATACGGTCATGCATTCTTCTTTAATCCCAGTGCTTTAAGCAGCTTTATGTTCGATCCGCTGCCCACGCGCGCAGTTCAAAGTGCGTCTCGATGCGCGTAATTGTTTTACTCAATCTGAGTATTGAAGGGATCGTCCAGTGCGTGTTTCAACTGGCCGACAAATTCAAATTAACAATTGGACATCTGAATATCTTCAGTTTTCCTGTCACATCTCAATAAATGGGGAGCCTGGATAATTGTTCTCTAAGGGATTGTGCATTCTGTTAAACTCATACCGCACCACTTGTTTTGAAATCGGTACATCTTAAACAAGAACATGATGATTTTGAAATTGGTTCTTGCACTGATGTCCATCGTTTTGACACGAGGTAAGACAGACTCTTCCTTCTTAGTGTTCTTTAATATCTCTCTCTCAATTTACGTTGTCGATCACTTATCTGTTTTTCAAGACCAATTGCGTACTGTTATGGACTATTTAAAACAATTTTTGAAACAATAACCGCTAAATAATTAATGAAAACGAATTTAAATGGTTATTATTAATAGTAGTAGTAGTAATAATAATAATAAAAATCATCATCATTATATTCAATTGTGGTGATGATTAATAATAATAATGAAAACAACAACAATAATAATTTAGAAAATGCTGTTTCTTTAACATTCGACTTAGGCATTAATTCAAATAATTTTGTGCTATTCTTTAGAGGTCCACCATGCAATTTATCATAGAACCGATATTAAAGAATCAATTTTGTAGAAAAGTGTAACTTGGTTAAAAACAAAACAAAATATTGGTCAAACTGGTAGTCAGTCACTCTTCACTACTGATCAGTATTGTATTTCTGACCAATACCAATTATTATTATGTGTCTTATATCGATATGCAGAATCTGATTGTTGTTGTTTTATTTCTGCTTTTTGACAAAGTTTTATTAAAATACTCCATGTTTCCTGTAGAACATGCATGAATTGTTCATATATCAGTAAAAATATCCATCTGTCTCAAATGTAAATGTAAATCTTCACAGATAACATCATAACGAATGGTTAAATATGTTGAAAGGTGGCTCTTAAAAGTTCAGAATTATTTCACACTATCTCTTTATATTTATAGCTTTCAGCTTTTAAAGTGAAATGCTATCATAATTCATGTAGTGGAAGTGTCTGGTTGAGCATGAACTGCCATAATTATATCCGTTCTGGCACTAAACACGCTCTGTTGTGTTGAACTGGATTTACCAATGTATATAACATCAGAATCATGGCTTGTGATGTAACAGCGTAAATCTGCAGAGTCTGCCTTTTTACAAACACATGGGCTGTCTGAGATGTCCTAGACACTATGCTACATTTAAGAAACATCTGGTGAATTGTGATTGTTTTTTTATCGTGAAAGTGAAGGCAATCCGCTTGTGTTGGGGAATAAATCAACAGCTCAAGCAGTCACATGTGCAGCGTGCTGGATTTATTGCAGCAATATTTTCTTTGTGCTGTTTGTACTCATCTCTTAATGTATATATCAGCACTGGAAAATGAAATATTAACCATCTCTCTCATTTCTTTAAGTATGTGAATCAACACACTTTTATATTTGGAAAACAGAGACTACTTAACAACATGTTGCTCAAATGTTCACAATGTTGTTGTCGTGGCCTAATGGTTAGAGAGTCGGACTTGTAGCCCAAATGTCGCAAAGTTGCAAGTCTCGGTACCGGCAGGGATTGTAGGTGGGGGGAGTGAATGACCAGCGCTCTCTTGCTCCCTCAATACCCTGAATGAGGTGAGACCCTTGAGCAAGGCACCGAACCCCCAACTGCTCATCGAACGCCACAACAAAAATGTCTGCCCATTGCTCCGGTTGTGTGTTTACTGTGTTTGTGTGTGTGTGTGTGTGTTTGTTTGTTCACTACTCACTGCTGTGTGTGTCCTTTGGATGGACATTTGTCAGATTTGTGTTTGAGTCCAACAATTTATGCCTAATATTTTTTTAATTACAATTTGTAAAACATCTGTAAAATGTTGGATTGCTGTGTCTGAATTGTTTTGGATAATGCAGTCTCATTTGCTACTTTTTCCTTGAGGAGATCCCACAACAGAACATCACTAGGGGTGAAACTTGAGTATGATTTCTGAACTGTTGTCAGTAACAACCACAGAAACTGGTTTCATGTCACCTTGACTTCATGTCAAGACACAGCTAAGGAAAAGGCAGGATGTTTAGCAGCTGGTGAAATTTTTAAGAACAATCTCAGTTGATGTCTAAAATGATTGACAGCATCAGAAATTTGAAGTGTGTGAAGAGTGTGCAGGTTTTTTCTTAGAACACCTGAGAAATATTTTTTTTCTACTTGTCAGTTAACAATAATGTGTATCATAACTCACTTTAGTATGAAAATATTTGCTAAAAACATAACTAAATGTAATATAGATGTGAAATGTCATGTAGAAAGTGCTCGACTATTTGAATAATGAAAAAAGAACTTGCATATTTTAAATCCCTCTGAAATATGAATGCATTCTTCCATTTGCAGCTTTAATTAGAAGGAATTATTGAATAACATTGTATATGTGTGTGTGTGTGGCCTGTCTGGTGTTAAGCGATGTCTGGTCCTGCTGTGGCTGATCCTGACCCACTTTCCCCTCTTACTATCAGTGCTCCCTCTTTAACTGCCACTGAGCACATGCTCCCACCATCTGTTATTCCCTGGCCTGTTGCCATGGCAATACTGGGAGTCTTTTCTAAACGGGCAATGCAGTAGTCCGTGGGTAATGTAGTAAAGGGCTGAACTCCAGCAACAGGTCATTGTACTAAAACCACGGCGTTGGCATAAGCCAGCTCAGTACATGTGACGCAGCTCTCTGAGCTTGAGTAATGATGAGCTGTGATTAAGTTGAGGGACTAATCACTAAAATGATTTAAATACAAAGTTCTGTCATGAAACTCTAGATGGCGCAGGCCGATAGGTCTAACCCAATCTGACATATTGACATCATTATTCACGATCGGTTCTTTTTCTGTCAGCAGCCAATGAGCTTGCTGCTTAAACATTCAAATACTCGACTAGTGTTCACTGTAGCACACTTCAGAAACCCTCCACCTTCCCCAGCTCCACCTGTATAGATCTCTGCAGCAACAACAGCAGCGTAGCAGATCTATTCCACCAAGACCAAACACACTGACATTGTCATGTATTTTACCATGCTTAACTCTCAGAGAGTTGTCATGGCAGAACTGTATCAACCCTCCAGACGCAAATGAGTAACGTGGGAAAAAAGAAATGGATATCAAATAAATCTGGAGTAAGAGCGTTCTGTGGTGGTCGGGATTTTGATTCATCTAAGTGACTTTTCAATCCATTCACCGAAAATATTAGTTTAGGGTTGTTTACTGATTCGTTCAGTAACCTTTTCTGCAGGTCACCGTTCTGTAATGATAAGTTAGAATGAGTCATTGAATCGTTTATCCAATTGATTCATCTTTCATGACTGAAACAAGTCTTAGTATCCTCTATTTTAATTTGTGTGTTTATAAATCTACAAAGAAATTCCATATAGAGTGTATAAGCATCCCAAGCAAATTATTCTTTTTTTTCTCCTCAGAGTTAAGTTCTTAAAGCACTTTATTTTTGCACATGAAATGATAAAAGAAGATTGGCGTGTAATCTTTTTTTTTTTTTTTTTTTTTTTTTTTTTTTTTGGATATGCAGCAAATGAATTGCAAGTATTGAGTATTTACTCTTTTAGAAGAGTTTATTTATAACTTGCTGTCACATGTGGACTGAAAAAGTGTACAAGATCCTTAACTTTTATTTTTCAAATTCTAGGTAAGACCAGCGTTATTTTAGTGTTATTTATATTAAAATTATTTTTTCATGAGCTAAACAGGACTTTGTGTTCCATCACGTGTACTGATGTTATTGTCTTGTATTCTCCAATTGTATCATGTTCTGATCATTATATTCTCTTGTCCTTCTCGAATTTTGCATGGCTAAGCATAATGACGGCAGATAGCTAAATTAGAAAAAAAGATCAATGAAACTATCTTCCCAGACAGATGTGAAATGAACAAACAAGATGTGTTTTCTTCAAACACTGTATAAGCAACACTGATCTCATCTCAGCTGGCTGTCTTTCTCTGTACGTCTCAATCTGAGCTGATTGAGCGTATACAAATCCAACATTTCCTCTATAGAGAAACCCGATAAACCTAGTCAAAAGAGAGATATCAAACTCAAGTGTTGTAGAGCAGTGTCACTGTGTGTAATAGTAGGTCCACTGGTGAAAGTTGATAACCCTGCCTCACGGCTTACTGGCACATCATATTAAATATGATAGTTTGCTTAAGGCAGTGTATTGCTGTAGTACTCAGCTCTGGTTAGCTTCACCCAGTACTGGTATTAAAGCTGAAGTATGTACTATCTGCACCTCTAAAGTCACCAAACAGAATAATGGTCAATAATGGACAGTATTACTCCGTATTGTCTTTGGATACTCCTGCCTCCAAACCGACTCCATTGGTTATGTACAGAGCCAAAGTAGGCGATCAGTCTATGAATAGCTTAACTATTATTGTCTCTGCATATCAAGCTGGAATAGAGTAAGTATTTTAACATTGAAATTAAAATATTAATTCATTGATATATGGACAAGGCTGTGTGGGTATGTTTCTGTTGCCTTTTATGTTTGCTAGCATTAAGTAAATATTAGATGATGATTTTTGCCATACCTGGAGTCTTATATGTATGACAGTATATTTGCAAATAAATGGCTATAAGTAACCTTTGCATATTTCAAGAAGTGATTATCACAGATCATTTTTTATTAAACTTATCATTGGTGGCTGCATCTGTGTCATTGAGTTTGAGACAAAGCATCCATGGATTGTCTTTGAACACGACGAGTAAGTTTCTTTTTGAAAATTAGGTACAGACTGGAATGTTGTTTTCTGCTATTACAATGGTTTATTGGCGTATTAAAGCGATTCACAGCGGTTTTGCGGATATTGCCAGCTTTGCCTGTATGCTTTTAGATTAACAGTCTAGTGCTTAGAGATAGAGCAAATTGTGATGAGTATCATGATGGACGGCTCTCAGGGAAAACAGCAGCGCAGCAATGCTTTTGTGTTTCTGATGGTACTTAGTAAGGCAGTATAAGCTAGCTATTTTAGTCTTCATAAGCTGTTCACAGATTTGGCCTGAACTTTTTGTTAGAGTGATGAAGAATATGGAAATCCTCTCAACCTTTGACTTCTCTTCCCTTATCACTGCTTGGTTTTAAGCCATTGCGTTACTTTATTAGTATCAGACCTGTGAGATACTAGATCACCATGATTCTAAAAAATGGGAAAATGAAACAAGAAAGTTAATTTTATTCTCCTGAAGACCTGTGATAACTGTCCCGCTAAACTAGTGTAATAATCATAAATCTTCTTGAACATTCCTATGGAAATCGGCAGGGCTCAGCTTTGAGGGTAAAATTAAGATAGGCTCACTCCTGATCCTAACAAATGGGAATTACAAAATTAAGGGTGTGCAAGAGTGCTGGGCAAAAGCAATTTTCATGCATATAACCAGGCATTTTTTAGTTCTGAGTCACGTCAGGGTGGTACTAGAAACTAAATGATTGATCACTCATCATCAGGTAGTAAAATTACTACAAGAGGCTGCACTCTCAGTAAACAAAAGGTATGAAAGCCATCACTGGGGCAGTGCCTTTTCAAAAGGCACACCTTTGTACCTTTTAGGTACCAATATGGATGCTTTTTACTCATAAAATTTTTGGGAATGTTCATCAGTCTTGTTCATATAGGTGTTGGGTACACTGTAGCTCTTGTTCCTCAAAGCTTTTAATCAGCTCAGAGACCAGAGCTCATCAGTCCATCAGCAGAGTAGGAGGAAATGAGGTCATATGTACAGTATATGACATTTACAACTCAACCATGTTTGATTGACAAGTCTGCTTTAGGTATTATAACGTATACTGTATTGCCCATTTCAAATTCAACAATGAATGCACAATAAGTGTCTGAACATTTGGAATATAGCATGCTTTTATGGTGCTTTTGCATCTTTTCAAACCTTAAAAGATTGTTCATTTCATTGTGGTTCCATGGAAAAAAACAAACTGCATGGAAAACAGTCTTGTTCATACAGGTTTGGAATGAGGGTGAGTAAATGATGACAGAATTTGGGGTTAACTAATCTTTTAATATCATAAGAGGCAAAGCTGTGAAACGTTTGCTTTTTTATTATGCAACTAATGTCAGAACAAATTTCTGAGCCGACAGTGCATGCTGTGTGGAAATGTCTGTGTCTTTTCCGATTGACTCACAAATACAGTGAGGAGACTGGACAGCTGAAAAGCAGTTTGGACTGTGTTCTTGGTCCCCTTTGTTGACGGAGGGCTTTCATTTCTCATTAGCCTTTGTGCTCAGTGTCATGACAGCTGACTTATGAAGCACAGTCCAGCCCCTCGTGTCAGGTCATCATGTCCAGATGACAAACCCTGTTTTAGTTTCTGTAACAGGTTTAAGTCCTTGTGAGAAATGTTGTGTTTAGTTTAGTACTTCTGTTGAAACTAGCTTCTGTGGTTTTGTGCATTTTTGAATTGACATCTGCAAATCAACTGATTATATAGTCTGATAATGTAAGATCTCAGTTTGTTATATTAAATGATTATACATTACTTGTTGAACTTTCAAGCCAAAGCATCATAAATCAGCCTTTTTTTCCTCACAATTATGAGAAAAAAAGTCATAATAGTGAGATATACAGTTTACTTCACGCAATTCACTGAAACAGTTGATTAATTTCACAAAAACAGAATGATTTAAATGTTTCTGAATCAGACTGATCTGGTTATTGAGTTCAGCTCAGTGCTGTTCTCAAATCATCACAGTTTGCTAGAAGTAAAGAATATGAATAATGACTGAATATAGCATATGAATCATCTCAAAAAATTAATGTGTCCATAAATAATTATTACTTACTTTAAGTGTTGAATCTTTTCATAAAAGGTGTAAGGGAAACAGGTCAATTTAGCTCATGATTTTACTGATTTTGCACAGGAAATTGGGCTTTTATGGAGGAACGAAAGTGCAGCGCTGCAAAAGGGGGCGGAATGGGGCGCAATAATCGTTTTATCTCGATTATTGTATTTTCATAATGGTTGGAGGCCAAAACCGAAATCAAAATTTCGATTAATTGCACAGCCCTAGGTCATATGATGCAATTTCAAATTTTAAATTTCTCTGTGGAGTTTTACAAGCTGTTCGTGCATAGATAAGACTAAAGTCTCAAACCCAAAGAGATATTCTTTCTAAAAGTTAAGTCTTGTCCAAGCCCTCCTAAAAAGCCTCGTTTAAACACGCCCCCACATGTCGTGTTCCCCCACTGTGTGGGAAGATTTGCATAACACTGCCCAAATGTTCATGCAAAGAAAGAAGGCATAACTTTTAATTCTCGCTGTAGTATTGTTGTTGTTGCCGCCGCCATGCCGTATAGACGCTGTGTGTTTCGTTGTGAAAGTGAAACTACTTTGTTCGGCCTTCCAAAAGAGGATGATATCCGCTTTGGCATGCCTAGAGCTTATCTGTACTGGTCGCTGAGGAAATACATCAACTTCGTGCTGTGGATCGCCGGATCAGTTTTCACAGTGGACGAAGCGGAGTCCAGCCCGGGGTCGTCACATGTTGTTGGCGCAAGCCCACCGGCCACTCGACTACTTCGTCGAATCCACCAGCCGCGCCGTTCTCAAGCCCGTTGCCATTTAAGATGATTTTAGAAGACAGTCTCTTTGTCGTACTGTGAACGTGAGGGAGTGCTTTGTGAGGAACAAAAAGGTCAAAAGGTCTAGAAGGAGCCTGGTCTTCGTCCTGGGTGGGGGAAACCAGTCCGAGGAAGTATGTAGCTCATGATTTCTATCATGGATAACATGTGATGGTCAGGCTGTGTATCTCTTTGACCATTAATCTTGGTTACTTGCCCCAAAATTGACAATCTCTTTTCTGAGTCGGGATTATCAGTAAGTGTTCTTTTGTGTTAATATTGCAAGCTGTCCAAACTGTGGAGTTGGTTGGTTAGGCTTGCTTCAGACTGACTGGCGCTACGATCTGGACAGATTTATGATGTTGTCTTGTTATTCTGGGCCTCTTTGTGGAATTTGGCTCTTTGGGTTGTTCAACACCAATCTGATCAAATCTTAAATTGTCTGATTCACTCTGATACCCTACAAAGGTGATAAAATATAATCTCATAATCCTGACCTGACATGCACCACTGGTTCTTTACTGGTCTGTTCTAACTAATGGGTATCACAAAAAGTAAAGAGTAAATGTTTATCTTTTAATGATAAATGTGTGGCTGGCATTCTGTGGCATCTCTCTTTATGTGCTGTAGGTATCTATGCAGGTTAATGCAGCATCATGCATAGGGCAGTGCGCTAATATTCTCTGTTCTGTGGTTGGAAGCAATGCTGAACTTCAATATCCTGAGTGCTGTAATCTGCTGCTGTCACTAACATCCTCTAACCTGTCGTCCAGCAGCCCCCATTCAGCAGGGCTTCTCTGTGTTTGCGCAGGCTCTCATGAGCAGCCCTAAAGCCTGGGAAAGCCAGTCTCCCCCCCTCCCCCCCGCTGTCTGCTCTAATCCAGGAGGCTTTCTGCCTGCCACTGACTCGCATTTCATTTTTTTATTGGTTGGCTTTTTTTTTAAAGCTTACCCTATCTATAGTGACTGAAGACTTAAGGACTGCGTTTAACAATATTAAATTTGTGTCCTGAACACCAGACAGAACTTTTTTTTTTTTTCTGAAAGAAATATCTTATTTTGCTAAATCATTTCATTAATGTCCCATTTGACTCTGTCATGATATATATATATATATATATATATATATATATATATATATATATATATATAAATTTGATTAATTATTTTATACCATTTTTTTATTACCGTAATTAATATTCATGTTTCAGATTTTAGTGTGTGTATTTTTTTTTAGGCTCCATTCTCTTTCTATATGAACAGTTTTATTTAACCATGTTGTCTGTTTTGGTATTGATTTTTATAAATTTTAAAATTAACCACAAAGTAATGCATTGCCCTCCCACTCAAAATCTGTTTCAGTCAATAAAAAAGAATAAAAAATTAGCTTTGTACTATGATCATCTCAGTTTAACCAGTTTTGTCTACACTGCCATGCAGCTACATGCTTTATAGCTATTATTCATTTTATTAATCATCGTTATTTTAAGTCTCTATTTATGTATGAACTATTTTTTAACAGGTCAAATTCTCTTTCTATATTAACAGTTTTATATAGCCATGTTGTATATTTTGACCTTAATTATTACAAACTCTAAAATTAACCACAAAGTAATGTGTTTACCTCCTACTCAAACTCGTTTCTGTAAATAAAAAAAAGAATAAATAAATTATATAAATAAAATTTAATAAAAATCCTTGTTTTGAATCCCATATACTCTTTTTGTCATCACTTAAAACATGCAAATACCACTGCTGACATATCTTAACCTCCCTTCCACAGAAAGGACTAAAATTTTCCAAAAAAGATGGGGAAAATGTTGTGTTTACTGTTATGTAAGGGACTTTGCCTCAATAAAATGCAGCCTTATTTTGGAGAGGGATTGTCTCCTGTTTTAAGTGGTTTAACACTAGGACTCCTCTGGCTACGTGGAGGCTTGGGATTGGAGTATCATGCACACGTCCCGCAGGTAAACACATGCTGTGTTTACAGACACCCTTTAGCCAGGGTGGGTGAAGTACCTCTCTGTATCTTATTGTAGCCGTGGTTCTTAAGCCCTCCTATTTTTAGACAAATAGATTTAAGCCCAGTCTCAGTGGCAAGGAGCTGCTGCACCTTATTTACCAGCTACAGGCTCACGGTAAAGAGTCTCGTCTCCATCTTTCATTGCTCCTTGTCCTCCATATGCTATTGTATTGCTATATAGATGGAGAAGTCTTTGTAAGCCGATAAGATGAGTGTACCCATTTGGGAAGTTACTAGGTTATTTGGTCCAGTTCTGAAAACACAGGACCCATATTTACAGTATATCTCAGGATGGAGTGAGCACTTTTGATCATCTTTGCTTAAACATAAACATAAATGAAACAATATTCCAGCAGTTTTATACATTTCCTTTTAATTTTCAATTCAAATCCAAATCAAATTCAGGAATTGAATCTGAATTTACATTTAATTCTGAGTTCAGTTGTGGATGCCACAAAACCCTTAAATAGCCAATAAATGTTTGTTTTCATAAAAATATTAATTTTTTGTTGTTGTTGTTCTGTTTGTTTTTGATTTGACACTAGATATCTTTCCAGTTCATCCACATGTTGTGTGAAATGACTGTTAATCTTTCTACTCCCAGGTGTTCATGGTCAAATGGTGCAGATGGACAGCAGTAAGTCAGGATTTGTGGGCTCACAGGTAGAGCTACGCTGTCAATTTGTCAACAGCAACCCACCTGTAAAAATCTCACAGGTCACCTGGCAGAAGCTTGTCAATGGCACCAAGCAGAACATCGCCATTGCCAATCCAGCCCTGGGGGTGTCGGTACTGAGCCCCTTCAAAGAGCGTGTGCGTTTCAAGAACCCCGCCGTCCGCCAGCGCACGCCATCCCTGGAGGACACCACCATAGTCTTTAACAAACTAAAACTGTCGGATGAATCCACCTACATCTGCGAGTACACAACCTTCCCAGCTGGCAACAGGGAGAACATGGTTAATCTCACTGTTTATGGTATGTAATGCTGCTGTTTTCCTAATAACAACTGTACGGAAATCTTCTCAGACCACCAATATCACAAACGCTGACTGTATAATGCATTTAAAAATATGACTTCAGATGAGATTTAAGAGCTGAATAACTTCAATGTCAGTTGCCAAGTAAAGATTTAAAGTAATAGTTCACCAAAAATGAAAATGTACTCAACCCTCAGGCCATCCGGGATGTTTGTTTTTTTCATCAGAAAAGATGAAGGGGATATTTAGCATTACATCAGTTACTCACCAACGGATAGTTGTTATTTTTGTTTTCTTTGCGCACAGAAAGTATTCTTGTAGCTTTGTAAAATAACAGTTGAACTACTGATGTCACATGGACTGTTTTACTGATGTTCTTACTACATTTCTGGACCTTGATCGTGGGGGTAACCTTGCTGTCTATGGTAGGGTCAAAGAGCTCTTGGAATGCATCAAAAATAACTTAATTTGTGTTTTGAAGATAAACAAAGGTCTTACGGGTTTGGAATGACTTGAGGGTTGAGGGACTTGAGAATTTTAATTTTTGGGTGAACTATCCCTTTAAGTGAAAAGCTGTGTGTTTGTAAAAAACAAATCTCTCATTAAGACATTTTAAATAATGGAGTGTCTATTTACACTAAGTGCAAATAGCCTGCCTTGTTGGCAGAGGCTATTTACACTAGCTCCACCCACAAACGTGTTATAGGGCTAATCAACACTATAGCTTCAGTGGCGTAGATGGTAAAGTGTGTAGAGTAGTGTTTTTAATGCGATCGACCTGGGTTCGAATCCAAACTTTTTTTCCCCTCCTTTTCAAATCTCATATCACATCGAAAAGGCATTTATTTTCAATAAAAATTAAGGAAATAATCAAGTTGAAAATAAAGTATCTGGTAGGGTTAGTTTAATTGTAGGGAGGGTTTTATTGTCCCAATAAGGTGGCATCCATTTAATCATTTAAATTAACTGTTTTATATTGTACTATAATACTGAGGTGCAGATAACTGACACTATTTGCAATAACTAGTATAAATAACAGAAAATCCTGCTATTTTAACAGTGTAAATAGAATCTATCACTATCTGCACTTAGTGTAAATAGCATATTATTAAAAATACTGCTATTTTCACTTAGTGTAAATAGCATCCATCACTATTTGCACTTAGTGTAAATAGCATCTATCGCTATTTGCACTTAGTGTAAATAGACTCTTTCACTATTTACACTTAGTGCAAATAGCCTCTGCTCTTAAATAAACCGTTGCTTTCAACTGCCCACCCTCAGCTTCGCCACTGGAGTATTTTTTTTTTCTTTTTGGGTAAACTGTTCCTTTAACATTAACAAATTCAAGGCCCTTACAAGATTCAGATTCAGACAGATATCTTGCATATCTTACAGATACATAAAACCGGCAAGTCCTTGGTGATTAAGTTTTAGTGATTAATTGAAAACTCACAATCATCAGATTAATCTCAGTACCTGGGCAGCGTAAAAGCATTGACTGTTGCAGTGCTTACAGTTAGCCGTTGTGGCGTGAAACAAGCCTTTAGAGCCAAGATTGTGCTGCAGTGGATTTTGCTTGACTTTTTGTAGTGCTCACATCACATAAACTGAGATTTATTTTTTGGTTTTGACATTAGTAAAACTTTCACAGAAAAATAATTTCTGTGTATATTACATCATTTTCCAAGTTGAAGAGGCCTTTGTCTTTTCAAAATGTTTTACATGAAAACTGATTATTATATAGTGCATTGAAGTTCTTAATGAAAAAAAAAAAATAAGCTGAAAAGCTTGCAAAACATAATGTGACACAGAATGTTACAGTAATCCAGTGGTTGTCTGCAGTGCATGAAATATTCCAGTGTTCTAAGCCTACGTATTTGTCCTGCAGCTCGTCCTATGATCCAGATGAGTCCATCCACACCCTCCATAGTAGCAGGAACTAAAGATCTGAAGATGACTGTTGCCACGTGCATTTCTGCCAATGGGAAGCCACCCAGTGTGATCACATGGGAAACTGATTTAGATGGAGAATCCAACACCCAGGAGATACGCAACCCTGATGGGACTGTCACTGTGCGCAGTGATTACTTGGTGGTTCCCAGTCGACAAATACACCAACAGTTGCTCACCTGCATCTCCACATATAATGACGAACAATACACAGATAGTGTGATGCTCAACATTCAATGTAAGAAACCAGCTATACACTACTGTTCAAAAGTTTGGGGTCAGTAAGATTAAAAAACAGATCATATAATACTTATTCAGCAGGGATGCATTAAATTGATAATAAGTGACAGTTAAGACATTTACACTGTTCCAATTTTAATTTCAAATGCTGTTCTTTTGAACTTTCTATAAAAAAAAATTCTCTCAGGTTTCATAAAAACATTAAGCGGTTTATTAAACCGTTTTCAACACTGATAATAATAAAGAAATGTTTCTTGAGCATCAGATGGCTGCTGAAAATTCAGCTTTGTCATCAAAGGAATTAATTACATTTTAAAATGTATTCAAATGGAAAACAGTTACATTAAATTGCAATAATATTTCTTTCATAACATTTTAAAATCTTACTAACTCCAAACTTTTCATCCTGCATATTTTTTCACTTTAAATTAAATTTTTAATTGACTTCATTTATTTCAATGTATTATTTATGTCTAGCACTTAATACAATACTTTATATTATTATATCTGTTATGTTTTATTTGTCATTTTAGCTTTATAGTAATTGCAGTTTAGCTTTTAATTTAAAATGTATTACTGTTCAAATCCATTTTATTAAGTGTCCATTGAAGAAAAAGAAAAAAAGAAAAGTTCTGGAATAAATGTATACTGTATTTTCTGCTTGTTTACAGATGAACCAGAGGTGATAATAGAGGGCTTCGATGGGAACTGGTATTTGAACAGAGACAACGTTCAGCTCACCTGCTTGGCTGATGCCAACCCATCCATCTCTTTGTTTCAGTGGAGATAGTATGTCACTTTAGTTTATGTAAATAACAATTCCGTGCTAATTTATTTATCGTTGAAAAAATTTTCAGTTTGCAATGCACTTGAATTGGAGATCCATGGGACAAGGCATTTTTTGTGAAATATTATTCTTGTTTCTTCTAGTCTCGTGGCTATACTTTCTGTGTGTTTTTGATAGAAGTGCATTACTGTAAACGCAATTATTGAGAGTCAAGTAAAAATTATTTTCTGTGGAAAATTTCAGTCTAATACAAATGTTATTTAACTTTTAATTAATTTTCAATATTAATTCCAGAACACTCAACTATCATATTCCAAACATTTATACTTTTTTCAGTTGTTGTTGGCATCTTAACATCAGTCAAATCTTTTGCACAACCTGAATTCAACCATATTTCTCTCTCTAGCTTGAATGGAACTATGCCGAGTGCAGCAGAGCTTCGCGATGATGTGCTGATCTTTAAAGGTCCCGTAACTTATGACATCGCAGGCACATACATCTGTGATGCCACCAACAGCATTGGGACAGGCTCTGCGTCTGTTGAGGTCATTGTCACAGGTGCGTTGTTTATACTTCCTACTCAACTGAAAGCATGTGGCTTAACTGCTTCTGTGCATGTGGATATGCGTGTGAATCTTTTAGTCTTTTATAGTCCTGCGATTACTCTCGACTGCCTCTGAAACATCACTTAATCATGCCATTGTTTTCTCAATAAACAATGTAGACGCTCACTACCTGAAATGTGGAAGCTCACTTTCCTGCCTGTATTTGGTTCTTCAGCCCTAAGGTGTTTTGCTTTGATTAACTTGCTTGCTGGCGCAGCACTTTGCATGTGGCTACAAGTTGTCTGCATGTGGCTCCTAAATGAACCTTGATCTGTGAGGATCTCTTGAATCATATTTTCTTCTTTGCATGCTGTGAGCACAAGGTGTGGTCTATAGAAACTTCATGTTACTTGTGTGTACATGTAGTTTATGTGTTGTTCTGGCCTGCTGCATGTTTCAGTTTCTTTGCCGTAGTGATGGCACCTGGGATTGAATTTCCATGTGGAAGAAATACAAAGAAAAGCAAAGTTTCCTCCATTCCTACTCCCTCTTTCTACCCATGTAGCTGTTTTAAAGACCTTCTGAAATAAAAATTGAGCTTTGTTGCTTTTAGTCCATTTATTCAGTTTTATGTCCATTATGGTAGTGCACTCCTAAAAGTTTTTACACTACTGGACAAAAGTTTGGGGGAAGTGAGTTTTTACTTTTTTTATTTATTTATTTTTTATTTATTTATTACTTTTTCAAATAAATGCTTTTTTGAAAAGACTGTTCACAAGGTCTTTAACAACCCCATATTGTTAAACTTAATGGGGGTGATCTCTTTCCTTACCCAGAATTCCCTAGCTACCCACACGAGGTGTCTCAGGAGCCACAGCTAGCAGGTGCCATCATTGGTGGAGCTGTTGTTTGTGGTACAGTGCTGTTGGCCGCCATTACACTCCTGGTAGTGTTTTTCTATCGCCGGAGATGCATGTTTAAAGGAGATTACAGTACCAAGAAGCAAATCCTTGGAAATGTTTACAGCAAGGCTGGCAGCGTGCCATCACACCCCTCGCTACCTAACAGTCTGACCTTCTCCGAAGACTCAGATGAAGAGAAGAAGCTGGAAATTTACAGAGGCTCCAGTATCCTAGGAAGAAGCATTCAGGAGATCCATAATTGTCAAGACAGCAGGATGAAGGCCTACCACACAGGACTGAACGAGGACCATGAGAGATGCGGACGTAGCGAGCAGACTTACATTTATGATTATGGATCTGAGGTGGAGGTCTCAGTGGACATGATTTCTCAGATGGACGGCTCTGTCATCTCTAAAGAAGAGTGGTATGTGTAGAACGCAAGACTTTGATCTTCTCAGCATGGTCCTTTTCCGCTATCTTCTCGTTCCTTGCCATCTCCTTCCTTTTGAAACAGGCTTTGGGATTCAGACTGACAATGGATTCAGTTCTCTTAGAGGACATTGTTGACATGAAAATCCAAACCGATGATGGATGTTTGGAGATTGACCAATGATTGGCCATGTTGGTGACTTTGCCTGACAGGTTTTCTAACAGTGCTGTTAGCTTAGCAATATACTAACATCAAACTGTATTGGAATCAGTTGTGAATTGCGTTCTCCCCTGCTGTGACACACTGTATTTCTACCTGTGTTGGCCTCCCTAACTGGTCACTGTTGTTCCGTCACAAGGTTTTGAACCAGTGATGTTAGCTTAGCAACATGCTAACTTCAATCTATATTGACATCAGTTGTGTGTTCTGTGCTGAGTGTTTATGCATATAGACTATTGTGCTGTTTGCTTAGCAGCATGCTAACTTCAAACTTTATTGAAATCGATTGTGATTTGTGTCCTCTAGTACAGAGCACTATTTACACGGCACACCGAGTTTCTACATATGTTGGTGTCCTAAATCAGTTATTTTCCCTTACGTTTTGGGATGTTGGCTTGCTAGGTTTTGTAACAGCGGTAATATCTCTAGGCATTTGTTTGGAAGAGAATACATGTCTTGACAGTGCCGTTGTACTGAGAAAGAATTTTTGCCTTGGGATAGTGTTTACCTAAGAACAGTTGAAACTTCACTATAACCTATAAATCGTGAAAGTTTTACACTGTGCGCATTTTTTTTTTTTTTTGTGCATGATTCATTGCCTTGCATAAAGGCAAACATGGAAACATTGCCTTGTTTTGTCAGATATTGTGTTTTTTTTTTTGTTTTTTTTTGTAACTGCATTTCTGGCTGCTTTAATCACAGGTTTCATAATACAGCACAATAAACTGTACTTCCCTGGACTGCAGTAGTCAAATACCACCTATAAAGAATATGAACGTGTGTAGATAATCACACAAATAATCAGTGTCTGTAGCTTTCAAGAGTCAGTGATTTACTGCATGTCTCAGTGGCTGCAATCTACAATATGAGTGCATGTTGGATATTTGAAGTTATTATGATATAGGAACATTGTACTATGTAAGTGCTTTTACAAAATGATCAATTATTTCATTTAAATGACACTGAGGAACAAACTGGTTGAATGTTAAATTGGTCTGTTGCAGGTGGGGTTCAGCTAATGTACTTCCATATGATGTGCTGTAAAATTTGTAATACATTGTGTTTTATGCTAACTGGAAAGATTTATGAGTTTCTTCATTTGTAATTTTCTTCTAGAAAGCAGCAAACAGGTCATTTTCACAATAATGATAGAAATTGCCCTGTTGGTTCAGTATAGTTTGTAAAACACATAATTTTGTTAACGTTGCTTAATTTATTCAGGAAACACTTGATGTTTTTTGTGTGTTTGTGTTAAACTTTATTATGCTGCCAAGACCAACATATTCAGATATACTGTACAGTGTTTATGCTTGCTGTTCTCCTGTTATTTGTATTTATTGTAAAAGCACATGTGTTAATAAGTCTTGTGAATTCTCTGCTGAAATAAATAAAAATGTATAAATCAAGTCCGTTAAGATAGCCAAGATAAAATGTATAATTTTCTTTGTCTGATTATGAATAATGTTTTGCTTCTGATATATCAGAATCAGTAAATGAACAAGCACAATTTTCCAAGCAGAGCAATTCATGTGGTTTGTTTGGGGTCATCTGATCAGGACATTCTTTGTGGTGTCAGTCACTTATTTGTGGTTGGGTATTGTCTGTTTCGAGTGCCCACATTATGCCATCAACATCTCTTTTACAGCTATTAGAGCACCCCACAACAAATCCAGATCCCCTAGTATGCATTTACATCATTGTTGTTTTATATACACAGTGCCATAAGGGAACTCTCCCATGAATCCCTTCCATGGCAGCTCCATTTGTTGGCTTTGGAGTTTGCACAAAAGAAGGGCATATGAGACGTATGTGTGTTTTTTATCTCATCAACACAAAACATTATGACAAGGGCCGTACAATAGAGCTATTCTTGTTAATGTTAGAGAAAAAACATGTTTCAGAGGCATGTCAGGTTTGAATACTTAAATACAACCTAGTATTAAAAAGTCAGTGACTTGATGTGTTATGTAGTGTATATGGTGGAATTAGCAAGGAGATGCCCAACATGTATTTTTCCAGCAGAGAAACCCCA
This sequence comes from allo-octoploid hybrid of Carassius auratus x Cyprinus carpio, assembly GCA_024542945.1. NCBI lineage: Eukaryota > Metazoa > Chordata > Actinopteri > Cypriniformes > allo-octoploid hybrid of Carassius auratus x Cyprinus carpio. Next base: position 9,499,405 of record CM045068.1, on the reverse strand, counting down.
GCCACTGAGCGCCTCAGAGACGGTGATGGGTGTCCTTGGATGGGTGATTGCACTGGGCATCATCCTCAGTATAGCTGGCACAATATATTTGGCCAAAAAACAACAGCGACACAAACACACAGGGTCAGACAATGACTCGTAAGTATTTAACGCATTAAAATGCTACATTTGCAAGGATATGTGTATAAAATTCTGAGATTTCTTTATTGAGGCCTAAGTAATGACTTAAGTGCCTACAAACCAAATTTTCTTATACCTCAGTTATTGACCTAGCTAAATTTTGCAAAACATTGTATGTAATATTTTTTATATTTCATATTAGGCCTATTTAATCATATTTATTTAATCATATATATTTTAATTAATATTTAAAACATATGCTTATGTGCTTTTATATAATATACTTATTAATATTCTTTTTTATATTTTGTATAATTTATTTATTTTTGTTAATAAATATTATGTAACTAATATGTAATATGTGTGTTTAATGTAATGTATATATTATATGGTTTAACATTAGTATTATACACATAATTTGAAGAAATATGAAATATTGTAATGTATGTATATATGCATGTAATATTGTTTATGACTTTTAACATTCTCGTTGTAGTCTTTTACATTATTTGACAATGAATTATGCCAAAGCAAAATTATGTAATTATATTAGTTATAACTAAGCTAATAGGTAAAATGCATTATTTTTTTCAATGTTATGGTGTGGTTTTAGTAAAAATTTCTAAACATTCTAGAACATAAAACAAAATGCAAACCGGCCTGTAGTTGTTTTTGGCATTGTTTTAGTTAAGAGTCTCTATCGCTCCCTCTCTATTGTTGCAGAGATAGTTCTTCTCCTGCCCACAAAAAGCCTTCCTCATCTAAAAAGAGGGCAGCTGATGACTTCCAGGTAAGAGAGCACTCAGTAAAGCCACAGAAACACCAGAGAGGGCCATTTTATCAGATGAAAAGATGCACTAATGCACCATGGTCTGGCTACCGACCTGAATAGAGGTACTGAGGCTTTAATGATAAACCTGAATTGCCTCTGGCCTCATTGATATAGTGAGCAGAGAGTGCCTCCTACTGGAGAAGACAACCTACTCCCTGTTGAGTCCTAATAGTTCATTAAAACAGAGTATGTTTTAGCAATAACTCTGAATAACTTCCTTGAACTTTGCTACTTTTGAAACATTTATGTATTCTGAATTGGAAAAAACTTGATTGTGTCTGCACCAGCATACGTAAAATATCAGGGTGACACTGTCAGCCACGTGGCTGAGTGCACTCATTAAATATGCACAGCGCTCATTCTCTCGTTCTCTCTGTCTGACCTTGTATCTTTGTTCCCACAGAGCCCCGGGAGGTTCTACGATGAGCTCCCAAACACGGCCGACTACGTGAGTTACCGTTTGGCATGTAACAAAGAGGATTATCTGGAGCAACACTCTCCTCCCATTCAACCTCCCCTGACCTTCCTGCCCCAAAATCCCTACACTCAGCACGGTAACAAGACCGCCATATTCACGTACCCTACACCCCCCGGCCCCGTCTCTTCATACACCTTCCCGAAAGAACAGTATGTATAAATACAAATGTGACCTCTGTCTTTTTCTGTCTTTCTTCAATTGCTCTGGTCATTGCGTTACTACTTTTTTTATTGTGTTCTTTCTGAATAGATATTTTTAAAAAATATTATTCTCCAAGCATAATTGGATTTGCATGCATATTTTCAATTTCTGATAATAATATTGCTTAGAATTAATCTGCAAATAATTACAGATTAAAGCAGAGTAGATTTGGGATCTATATACAGAATAAATCTGATTCTCATTGTCTTAAAGTAGGTCAGTGGTCCGGACACTCCATTTATAACAGGCCCATATTGTGTATTGTATTCTGTACAATTATGCATCACTCCATTGTTTTATATCATTTGGGATTTCCACTGTATTTGTTTAATTTCTGAACAGGTCTTTTTGCTGCTTTCTGAATAGTAAACTTGCGACAATAACATTGTAGCAGTAAAAACATATTTCATTAGCTAAATTCTTGAAAAATCTTAAATATAATTCAAATAATTAAATATTGAATTTAATTTAATTTTAAAATAATATAAAAAAATAAAATAAACATTATGTGTATGATTTTTTTAAAAAATATTTACTTATGTATTTAATTGTGTTGTATTAAAATGGGTCTTTTTGCTGCTTTTGTAATAGAGAAACTTGCAACAATGAAATGATCTGACCAGTACTTCACAAAATAATCATTATTAATTTATCTTTGCACCTTTAAACTGTATATGTTGTATATATATATATGTATGTGAGAGGTTTTTTTTTATATGCACACCAGCAAATTCCATGAAGTATTTATGTAGAACTGTGATTCTCTTTGGTCATTTGTCCTTTATTATTGTTTACATTATGCTTTGTGACATTCATGCACAATGGTACAAAGTTCTTCCATGCACTGCAATTCTAATCACTGCTTAAGGAGTATTTATATAGTGTGTAGAGCATGAAAAAATGTGCAAAAATGTGATAGATTACATTTTATGTATTGTTGTGTTGTTACAGTGCCCATATGGTATTGAATAAGCTGTTAATGATGTAATATTTGAATATTTTAACCACTTGGGATTTTTTTGTTTCTTTTTATTTTCTACTAATAAATACATAAATTAAAAAATAAACATTGGCTTCAAAATTATAATTTTTTTTTTAGGTATAGTATGTCTGATTATAACTAATAAGTCTGAATATTATTCTTGCATTTTAGCAGGGTTTGATGATGCAGTGCAGTACAAAACATTATAAGGAAGTGATTGTGATGATTACACAAGATTTATAATGTAGTAGTAATCTGATTAAACCTATTTATAGATTGTATTTAATATACATGACATACTGTATGCCATCTGGTGTGAACATAATATGACAGATCACAGCTGGTTTGTCTGGTTACAGAACTGATTTTCGCTAATCACATAACTCATATTATGAACAATTTGTATGAGTGTGTAAGCAGTAAAGCAGCTGTAAACTTCTTGTGCTCAGACCCATAAAACTTTTATCAGAACCTCAAATAAGTATTGAAAAATTTTGAAAGTCATTACATTAGATAGATTTTTTTTTTATAAATCAATTATAGGTTATTTTAAAGAAATATACACAAACAAAAGTTTTTTAATGAATTTAAATGAATAGATTAATAAAACAATTGATCTAATGTTTAAAATGATCATATCCATACTATTTTAGACACTTTGAGATAGTGAAACGTTTAATGGAGCGTGTTCATGATTAATGTGATGAACTGATATCTGTGGTCATGTCATATATATCATATAATCATTTTCATTGGCATCTGTGTACAATATATGGGCGTGCACCCTTGCATTCTTAACTGTCCTACCTGGTGTGTTTATGCACTTTACATGGAAGTGTAACATGAGAAACTCATGAATGAATGTACGGAGCACTCTGTTTCCTCTGCTTGGCTGAGCTGTCATGGATGGAAACATACACACACACACACACACTACTATAATTCTGACCTCAAATCAAGAGAGGGATGAGCTCAGAGAAGAGAAGAGCCAGGATCTGTGATTAAAGTGCATCTCCTTGGGCTGTGAACCTGGCTAACTAACCCTGGAATCCAAATTTTTTAACGGCACATTAGCCACAACCTACCTTTATATGCAGTCTACATTAAAACATTTTGGTGGTTATACATGGATTGTGTGGATGGTAACCAAATCCAGATTGATGAATAAGATTTCTTACTCAAACTTACTGACTACATTAATGCTATAAGACCATTATTAATGCACTGTTATTTATTATTAGCAAATGTTTTTATTTATATAAGAGAATTAATCATTGTGTTGGAACTGCATGTATCAGAAGTTTGTATCTTTCTCACTGTAGGTGATGGAATGCAAGAACGGCCATCCATCCCGCCACCTTCAATAATATATGAGACACAGCTATCATTGTGTCATCCTAAACCTTTCTACTCCAGTCCACTGTATTCTTGTACACAGAAGTCTGTGAATTATTCAAGCCAAATCAGTTTAGAAAGACTCAGTTGCTTCTTTCTCTCATTGAGCTTGTGGACTTCGGCAGTAATCATAAGCTCAGAGAGGTCACGTAATATTTATTGGATATTTCTCTCTCTCTCTCTTTTTATTATTATTTTGGAGACAGTTCCTGTGCTTTTTTACATCTTGGTCAAGGCATTGGATATGAGAGTCATGGCACCATGGTCCACAGAGATTTAGGGGTGCCTTACATTTGTCTGTCTGTTTTATTTCTACCCTTCTACCTTCAAGGTAAGAATACCAACAACCATTTTTAATATTTTTTAATCTGCTCAGTGCTGTCAATCTATACTTCCAATCATATATTTGTTAACTGTACCACTCGATTGGAAGTATTTGTCTTCTTGTTCATACTCTGATTTGTGGGTTTTTTTAGCGTTGAGGAAAAATGAGGAAAACGCTTTTATTCACACTTTTAAAATTCAGGTGGAAAGAAATCCGCTCTTAATGTACCCTTTGTAACTTAATCAATGCTAATAATAACTTGGAGCAATGCCACCTTCAGAATTTTGTGTGTGCTCTTCCAGGCGTAGAGATCTTGGATCCGGGGCAGGTGGTATACAGTGAGACCAGAACCAATGGCGTGGTGGGACGTGGAGTGATCTTGGAGTGTGGCCCTACCTTGCCCGATGTCTTCATCTGGGGCTTTACCAAACCAGGCACAGACACCATCCGTGCCGTGGTTTACAACTTTGGGAAGGGTCCTAAAATACAGAAATTAGCCAATGACTTGGGTAATCTGACAGTAATCAGCAACAGTGCCTCTCTGTCCATTGAGAAGCTTCCTCTGGCTGCAGAAGGAGTGTATACCTGCCAGGCACTTTATGATACCCCTGAAGGAGCCAAGCTGTATTACTACTACATATTTCTGCGCGTTTTAGGTCAGTGGTAATCAGGTGATGTATAAGTACTGATTTGAACAATGGCTAAGTTCACGTTTCATTTAGATTGGCCCTGACATATCGGGTGGTGCAGAAACCCTAAATTATATGTTCTTCTTAACAAGCATATACATCAAAATTTTTGTTGTTATATTGCTAATTAAGTATAACTGGTTAAGAATAACTTATAATGATATTGGCATGAACTGATGTTACTATCTGCTAAATGAATAAATGTAAAGGTAATTTCCAACAGAAAGAAACAAAAAAAAAAAGAAAACTAAGAAAAGGTTAAACTGAAACAACATTAACTTTTTTTTTTATTGTTTAAGTTATGCTAGTAAAGTTAGCATATTTTGCAGCCACTCTTTCGTGGTTTATCAGTAACGAGGCTCCATTTTGTAATTATTTTAATAGTGCCTGTGACCAAACCTTACATTGTGATGAGCGACTCTTCACCAGTGGAGGGCACGTCAGTGACCATGCGCTGTGGCCTGGAGAATGGCACGGGGCCTATAAATTACATATGGGAACAGGAGAGCCGGGAAAGCCAGCTCACCACTGTGGCCGAGATCTATGACGACAACCGATTTAATGTAACTGATGTCAACCGAAATCACACTGGATGGTACAGGTGTATTGCCAGCAACCAGGTCAACCAGCAGCGCAGTGACCGAGTCTGGCTTGACACCATTTGTAAGAGACTCCCAAGTACTCTTTGAAATACACAACAAAGCTTGGTGCATCATATCGGTTTAGTGTGTAAAATGAAAAGCTATTTCAAAAATAATATCCTAGGTAAAACTCTATGGGTCTTTTCCAGTTGGTCCAGACCAGCCTCAGATCGGTGTCACCCCTTATACAGTGACGGAGCGGGGTTATTCTGCCTTGGAAAGAGAGACGGTTTCTCTCCTGTGTCAAGCTTCTTCTAATCCCCCAAGTCAGTACGTCTGGTTCTACAACAACTCCCAGGTGTTCACGGGTCCACAGTACACCATCACAAGGATCCTACGCATGCACACAGGCCACTACGCATGCCTGGCTCAGAACACTTACCTCAACACCCGCTCCAGGAAAACCATCACCCTCACCGTCTACTGTGAGTGCTCCCACAAATCCCTCCCTGGATTCTGGTGGCCCCCTTTGCTATTTCTTCAACCTGTCCTTCTACAGCTTCCTCAAGTTCCTTTCTGTAATTTCTTGCATTTGCTTCCTCTTACACCTTTTCCTTCACACTAACACACTCACACAAAGGTACAGACAGTTACGTAAACAAAGGTGTCAGACTTCCAGAGTGGCCGATTGTCGACGTGCATCTGGAGGAGGTGAAGGACAGTTCTGAGAGCTGAAGGTATACAGCTGGTGTGATTTTTTTCTGTTCTATGACAAGTCAAGAAAGGCCTGGTGGCCTTGTATTGTTTTGTCATAACACCTCAATCTTCCCTTCATGCCTTGAATGTACATCTATTCTTGACTGACCGGGGTACTAACAACCCCACCAATACTGTATACTAACACAGCAACACTTTCTTATGATATGACTTTAAATTTGGCTCAGTTATAGCAGGAATGATAAGGCAGGCCTAATGGGTGATGTTTTTTAACATACCAAAGCAGTATTTCACTACTCCTGAACTTTCTAGAAGTCGACTAGCTGTTACCACTGTGTAGATAAATAATAGACACCTTATCTGACCTCTTCGTTCGGCTCAATTTCAAGAAAGCTTCTCTGCCTCTATCATATTCCTAAATTGGCCCAAATTACCCAAGATCCATTTCACTGCCCTGTGTTACACAATGATTTTGTTCCCACAGATTCTCCAGATGGCTCTCTGACTTGCTCAATCCTACCAGTAAACAATCACACTGACCTGGCCCTCCACTGTACCTGGGAGGCTGGTATCCCTGCAGCCTCTTTGAGATGGACCCCATAAGTGTTTGGAGAATAAAGCGAGGGACTCACAAACATCACCAAGATTCAGAAAGGTCAAGAGACTGCAAACAACTCTATCTTCATCTGCCAAGGCTCACACATCGCATCGAATGAAATCACAAGCTGCAGTGTCAGAACGTGTAAGTGTAAAACCAAGAGCACCTTGTTCACTTTGAGATCAACAAAAGGTCAGTAAATAGTTTGAACATTCTTTTGATCCCAGGGATGCCCTACGGTGAGCCTAAGTGTTCTGCATATGCTACTCGAAATAATGAGTACCTTATGCTCCTGGGAAGGTGGGTTTTCTCGAGCCCTGGTGTGGTGGGCCTCCAGCTCAGGGGACATGCAAGGCACATCTGAGGAGAATGCAAACATCCTGGTTTTGCGGTCAAGTGCTACCTTCAGTGGCAAGGCCTTTGTATGCCATGCAAAACATCCATTGGCTAAGGAGACCAAACAGTGTGTTTTAAAACTGGGTAAGAAAGAGACAATCATTATTCTTCTGCACTTTTTTAAAACTGTAAAAATCTTTTTAAAACAGTCTTTACTTACTGTATTTAGAGGCACCAGTCTTAGTGACCTAGCGCAGTATGATGACCGTCTATGAGGGCATTGAGGCCCAGCTCACCTGTATCTTGAGTAGAAACTACCCCATCACTGAGATCACCTGGTACAACAACCTAAAACAGCACGTGAATGAGATTCCCAAGAAATATGTCCTGGAATGAGCTGCTGCCTGGACCAACTTGACAGTGCGGGAAATGGACAGCAAGACAGACAGTGGCCATAACTGGTGTTCAGCCACCAATGCTGTCGGTGGGGCAGAGATCCCCATTATGCTGATAGTGAAGAGTAAGCAAGCCTTTAAATATTACCCTGATAATCTCAATACTTGAAATATTTACACAGATAATACACAGGTATACTATACAAGGTAGATAACACAAGGATGTATGCTCACTTTCTCAACTCCAGTAGCTCACTCATTGGTTATACTATATTTTTTAAATCGACCTGTTTCAGGTTACCCAATGCCCCCAAATATAAGCATTAGTAGGATTATTTACAACAGTCGTCAAAGGACAGATGTTGACCTAGAGTGGAAGCTCCAGACTGAGGGTAACCTCACCGGGTTCTTTATCGTGCGCAAGAGGCTTACTGAACCTGTGAAGAAAAGAAACAGTGACCTTGCCTGGCAGAAACTGGCAGATCTAGAGCCAGATTCCTGACAATACCAAATCAACAAGCTGGATCCCACCGGAACCTATGCATTTCATGTTACTGCCATCAACCACCTCACCACTGTAAACCCTTCAGAGATAAAGAGCCCAGGTGAGAACACTTAAAAAAGGGCATTGAATATCTGACAATCAGTGCACATCTAAACATGGATAACAATCATTTACATCAAAATACTCAAGAAAAGTCAGATATAAATTGATGCTTTTAGAATACATTGTTTTTTTGTTGTTGTTGTTGCTGCTCTAAAAATGACCTCTTTACCATTTTTTGAAATAGTAACTGAAAATCTAATGCTGTCATTTTGTTGTCCATTCAGGTGAAATGCACAATCACTTGACCACTTCCATACTTACACATTCTTCTGACCCTTTCCTCTTACATGATCTGCCTGTTAACTTGCCCTTTCATCTTTCCTGAGGTTACTTTGTCTACTCATTCTGTCTGATAACTTACCTCTAATGAAAGTGCGTATAATCGTATTTGCTAATGCTAAAACAATTAATTAACCCAAATTTTATTCCTAAAAAAGTTATATACATTACAGTCATACAATATTATATAAAAACGTCCAATTTCCATGGTCTACTATGCAATTGTGACACTATATATATATATATATAAATGGGTATGCTGTCTTCCAGCTGACCCACCGTTCAATGCCTACCCAGCTGTGATTGGAGCAGCCATCGGGGGCATGATCATAGCCACAATAATCACCATACTGCTCTTCATGTATGTGGTACGGAACCGCAACAATAACCCACGTGAGTTACACATCTTTAATGTTTCAAGAAATCAAATATTGGTTGGTTAACACTTTAATACATGCTAATACAACTTTCCCATTTTACAGGGCTTCATGACTTGATATTCGGAAGGTATATTTAACAATTGATATTTTAGTTATTTGATTGCTTATTTCTTTACTATTTTAATATTATTTGTAATTTTCAGGCAGAACAGCCAGTCTAGAGAGAACATTAACTTTCCTGAGGATGAGGTTAGTGGAACAGCAGAAGGGGAGAGAGGTACAGGACAGCCAAGCCAATCATCTACTCCAGGTACCTCATCCCGTGCACATTTGTTCATCCAACTCAAAAAAAAAAAAAAAAATAGATAAAGTTTCACTTCAACAATGAAAATAAAATACTTTTTCTTGTAGCGGCATCAATGGCACTGCCAAGGCCAACTGCAACACCTACAAACCTTCCCCCTGGCGAGGAGCCAGTCAACGTAACTATTACTGTCATGGCCTCAAGCTAAACACAAGGCTGATCCTAATCATGTTTATCACCATACATTTACTACAGGATGATGCACTTTGGGGATCAGAAACACGTTTTCATCATCAATACAAGTAAAAAAAGAAAGGACATTTTTTTGTGTGTGTTGAATGTAATTTTATACTAATACCAAATTAAGAGTTTACTAGCAAGCCTCTCCCATTTAGATAACAGCTCCCGATCAGCTAATTAACCTGGTTTTGCTATTACTAAAATACAAGCGAATTTTGTCAATTAACAGAAGGATTGTTATATTTTTTTCTACATTTAACGGTTTACTTCATAGGTAATACAAAGCACATTTTCACCAATCTTTCTACATCAATACACACATTACCTGAGTACCTTTGCATTCACCTTCCATGTGTCTATTTACGATGAACTAAACTGATTTCAGCTGCTTCTAAATAACATGGGATGAGATAAACCATGACAGTTTGATATTTTTGGACAAATGGTCTTTGCAAGCAAAATGTACCCTTTTTTGATCTCTCAACACTTAATAAAATAAAGGTGGAACATTATTGGTGTTAATTTGATTCTCAAGACAGTGAACTGTCTAAAGGAAGTTGGACTATGGGCATGTTACATGCTCCAAAAAAATAAAAGATTTTTTCCTTTCTATGTTTTCTAATTTAAACAGCTGACTAAGCCAAACAGCATAATAATGACAGATTTATTTTCAGAATCTCTCATCTTTTTAAAGGGATACTCCATCCCAAAATGAAAATTTTGTCATTAATCACTTACCCCATGTCGTTCCAAACCTGTAAAAGCTTCGTTCGTCTTCGGAACACAATTTAAGATATTTTGGATGAAAACCTGGAGGCTTGTGACTGTCCCATAGACTACCAAATAAATAACAGTGTCAAGGTCCATAAAAGGTATGAAAGTCATCGTCTAAATTTTAATTTTGGGATGGAGTATCCCTTTAAGGGGCAGAAATTAAACCCTCTCTACATAAGTAACAGACGAATGAACAGCTGCTTCTCTCAATCCTTTCATACACAAATCAGAAAAAGACATATACAACTACAAACATAAATCTAAACACGTTCCCCAATCATAATACAACTTAGTGTACCTGTGTACGCATGTGTGAAAGCAGACTTTGCTTGTAAAAATGTGGACACGCATCAATTCAAAGGCAAAAACTTCTGGTTACTAATAATATCAGACAGTTTCTGTTTAAGTTTCAGGAATATCCTCTTGAATTCCAAACCGTCGCCCTGGAATACCAAAGAATAGTTTTGAGAAGATAGAGTTTAACTATTCAAATCAGTGATATTATGAAAATTAATCTTCACTCAAAGACTCTTTGATATTAGTTTTAATTGTATGGCCAGTTAATTTAGAATCATCATAGCATAGAAGTAATTCAGTGGTTTGGCTTGTTTTCACCTTTGACAGGCGGAAATCTACTAAAATGCGTTCCTCCATTTCCAGGAAGTGCACTATGAAGATCAGCTTGTTATTGCGGTGATCCATTGAAGATACTGTCGCCTATGAATCAAAAGAGAGAAGAAAAAAGAGATAAGATCAGTGCATTATACAGTTCAAGATTTAGTGCTAAGCATTTCAAATGCTTTAAATCTTACAACTGATTGTTTTATCTAGTTACCTGATTGGTGCAGCTCTGTTTCCATGTGTGACCCATAGCAATACAGGCATCATGGAGTGCAATGCAAGATGGTTCTGCCTTTACCGTAGTAAAGAACCTGGTCATCCTTCTCACCAACCGCTGCCATGGGTTCTGAAAATTAATAAATAAACAAGCATTGTTTTTAAGTATTTAACAAAATTCCATTATTCATTAAATAAATGGGTACACAAATATAATAAATTACCCATAACCTATTAGTTAAATCATTAGAAATTACAACAATATGAGTGACACAAAATTGAAGCATTACTATGAAATAAGAGGAAATATTTTTGACAGAAATAGCTGAGCCATAATAAATACATCACCATAATATCATTAAGATTAATTTACCTGGCTGGCACCCGGTGTGCCAAGCAGCTGGCTGCCCAGCAGCATGTGATCAGGACAGGTAGGCTGTGAAAAGCTGACACTGACATCAGTGTGCACCTTAACTTCCTTTTCCTCCCACAATCCCTGCGGCTCAGGCTGAGAGCTGGAGATCTGTGCTCTGTCATCACTGCAAAAACACACAGGTAGTGATGGATGTGCTCCTTAGAATGTAATAAAGCACCTAGTGTACTATTTGTATTTGTACTAAATATCAAGTCAGCTATCTTGTGTATTAATTTGTGGTACTGACCTGTTTTTTCGTCTCAACTGTGAGAGCTCGGCTGGTCCCATGGTAACTCTATGGAAAAATGCAGCTTACAATAGCGAAACTCTCCACAAAGATGCAGTCTCTGACTGACACATGAAGAATACTGTTGTCCTACCTCCAGCTAACATTGCAGTGTGCACAATGCCACAAGCCCAAGTGTCCGCTGGTTGAGCGTGGAATGCTGAGCGTGACATCAGCTCAGGGGCAACATAGGGCAGAGTTCCACACAGACGGGTCAATGCCCGCTCCCGGCCAAGGTGGCGGAATATGGTAGCCAGTCCGAAATCAGAAATCTTCAGATCATCTGAGAGAAAACATAAATAGGATATATATAGAAAATGACATAGTAAACGTAATTTATAATATACAAATGTTATTCAAATTTGCATTTACATTTATGCATTTAGCAGACACTTTTATCCAAAGTAAAAAAGTAATTATGGTTTATTAGACAACTAGATTAGGTAAAATGCAGATAAGAAACAGAAGAAATAGAAAATATTGTATAACAAATATTATTTTATTTTATAAAATAAACTCATTAGATGCATTACATCTTTCCACTAGAATAAGGGTTTTTAATCTTTTAGATGCCTCGGACCCATCTTAAAATGATATGATATATATATATATATATATATATATATATATATATATATCATTTTAAGATGGGTCCGAGGCATCTAAAAGATTAACAGTATAAATTGGGTCTTTATAGTAGAAAAAATAAATAAATATATATATATATATATATATATATATATATATATATATATATATATATATATATATATATATTTATTTTTTCTACTATAAAGACCCAATTTATACTGTTAAGTAAATGTATTATTTAATTACTTATTTGGTATTTTTTCTACACTTATTTTAATGATTTTTTAAGCACTTAATCTTATTTTTATATTTATTTTATATATTTATTATTTACTTTATTATTATTATTACTATCATTTAAATGTTTTCAAGTGCTCCCTAGTACTTCCTATCCCCATTGGAGCCCTCCAGACCCCAAAAGATATGTTTCCTGACGTATTAATAATAACAGAATACATTTTTTTGGGTGCCATGTAGTTTTATGTCACAGTTTTAGACATATTAGTGTGGTTGTAACGTTCCACTGACCTTTATCATCAAGGTACCTTTATCATCAAGAAGAATATTCTCAGGCTTTATGTCACGATGTGTAATCCCAACACTGTGAAGATATTCCTGTAAGTGAGAGAGATCTAGTTTTACAACAAAGGCAGCTATGGAGTGAAAACTGCTCACAAACACACCAGAGTCAAAGAAAAATAATCACAAAACGTACCACACCAGCTATTAGCTGCTGAAAAAACCTGTGCGCCTCCTTTTCTGGCATCCCAACGTCTGGCTCTGTCAGAAATACTGAATCTTCAATATTTGCTCATCGCAAACATTCAGACTCCTCAGATCTACATTATACTGCCACTGGACAAACCCAGTTAATGTGTCCTAATCTATGTTTAGCTCACCGATTCTGTCAAAGAGCTCTCGTCCGCTACAGTACTCCAGGAAGATGTACTGTGTTGTCCCCTCACTCCTGTGCCCAAAGAAACATACAATATTTGGGTGTGAAAGCATCTTGCATATGCAAACCTCCTTCTTCACATTCTCGATACAATCCTTGGCTTTTGCCATGTCCACAACTTTTACCGCCACAGCCTCTTGGGTCTTCTTGTTGACCAGCAGTCGCACTCTACAATAATAATTTGAAGTAGATTAATACATTTTAAGACAAATCAGTTTAAGACTGATCAAAAGGACACTGGTGACTTACTCTCCATACGCCCCCTCTCCAAGGGTCTGCACCACATCCCAGTCTTTAACAAAAGGCACAGCCATGATCTGACCTGTGGGCACAACTCAGAGGTAAGGTAAAGTAATACAGTGGTAAAGTTACGCAATACAGCGAAACGTCAAATCGCATAACATTGGTCTGTCTGCTGTCAGTTTCGTTTAATTTGTCAGGTTTATGGTACTTTCGTGTTTGTGTTGTTCGAATTGTATTGTACAACTGTTCAGTAACTAAGACCATCAGACCATTAAAAATAAAATATCATAGCAGATGTATAAACTAAATATGAATGTGAGTTAGATATGCTATTTTATGTGTTCCTACATTTTTATTGTAGTTTTTAAAGAATATTGGTTAGGATTAGATGTGTAAATGTTTGATCGCCTGGGTTTTTATTTTTTATTTTTTAATTTATTTCGTACAAGCAATAAAAAGTCATATTAAATTTGAGGGCTTTTATTTTGTATAGTTTCCAACGCTTGAAAACTATACAAAATAAAAGCTATCCTGTCGCTGTGATCACGGCAAATAAATTCACATTCATAATATTAAGGCACTTTTTGTGATTCGACATTTAATTTTAGCATTTAAATGTATTGTAAAGTATAATTACAAGTTGTCATAATCACCATCGTTATTATCATATAACAGGAGCTGAAAGGAGACTGATGTCGCATGTCGTTGTTATGGCAACATCAGTTCGGTTCCCTAAACACAACTATAGTCGGAGGGTTATTTCTAAAGCTAACGTTAGTAAGACTCTAAGAAAGTGATTTATAAAAAATGTTGACAGCCCACCGAAACAGGACAAGATGTCGGGAAGTAACTGGACCTGGACATTCAGTGGCATTGGTGAGTTATTATTATCATAGACATAACGTTACAAGAAAACTTTTATCCTTCTTTCCAACTTACTGTAAAATTTTTCTTTCAAACTGTTAATTACTTTAATAATAATTACAGTTACGTTAATGAAAGATAATGTAAATGTGAAATGATGTAAGTGTTAATGCAGTTATTTAATGTACATGCATATTAAGGTTTTATTCAACTCAAATATGTGCATTTCAGAGAGCAAAACAGCCTTCATCCAAAGACATAGATGACCTATTTCTGAGGAGGAGGAAACAGGAGGCAATACAGAATGAAGTGCTGGAGTTTACCAAGGATCAGAGCTCCTGTGATGTGAGAATGCGATGGGAAAGGAACACACAGCGCAGGATGGTGTCGGCCACTATTAGCAGACGTCTACAGGAGGCAAGAGAGCAGTACCAGATGGACATTGATGAAAGGAGGGAAAGGTTGGAATGGAATAACCTCAATTATTATTTAGAAATCGTCTCATTGTATGATGTAATGTCTTTGGGTCTTTTTTACAGGCTTCGAGAGCTGTTAGAGTCAGAGGAGAGGGAGATCTTAAGAGAAATGGAGGCAAAAAAGGAGACAGTGTTGGAGAGGCAAGCTAAGATGCTTGAAAGAGCCAAGACTCTACGAGAGAGAAGAGAGAGCGAGAGACAGAGACTTGCTGCTGAGAAACTCGATCAGCTCTTCAGGTAGAACGCCATATCATTAGTGGCTGGACAAACTTGAACTTTGATTCAGACTACAAGATGTTCCATCTTCCTGTGTTTTAGAGAGCAATGTGAGGAGCTGCGTGCCGTGCAGATGATGTGCAGACAGGATGAGGTCTGCACTGAGCGTGCAGCTCAGATCCGAACTAAGGAGGAAGTGCAACTGATGCAACAAGAAGAAGACAGACTGTTCGCCCAGATGTGGGAGAGCGACAGGCTGGCCAAAGAGGAGCGTCATAACCATGAGGTCCAGCGTCAGAGAGAGAACAATCTCCAGCAGAAGGCATTCCTGCAGGCACAGATGGAAACGACTGAGCAGCAGAGAATACAGGCAAAGCAACTGAAGCAAGAGGAGGCCCAGTTACTGGTACTGAGCATATAATAGGATGAATCAATCAAATCAAGCCACAGTTATTATAGGGGTGCAAAATATGTCTGTACCATATTGGTTATTAATTGACTCAGGCATGCTCATTTCCCCCATCTTTAAATTACCTTAATGGTCACTTAAAATTTATTTTAATTAATGTGTTCTTCTGTAATACTTCATACTGCATACTTTTTTATTAAAAAGATAAATATTACAACTTAAATATATATATATATATATATATATATATATATATATATATATATATATATATATATATATATTGGCATTTAATATACACTTATTATATTATTACATGTAAATCAAAATAAAATATACATTTTAGAACTGATATTTTTAAATAATCTAACATAGTATTAATTATACAATTATATTATTAAAAATAATATTTAAAACCTAATAATAATAAAATGTATATCACTTATAAATATAATCTTTAGCAAATCTCAAAATTAATATAAATTTTACAAAGCAAACATTATAATGCCTTGATGCATTAAAAAATGTTTAAAAATACTATAGAACTTTGAAGCTGTGGCACTGACTCTCGTGAATGTTGTGCTCCTTAGAGAGAGCACAGGGAGATGCTTCGCCTGGAGGCAGAGAGAGAACACAGACAGAAGCTTCAAGATCAGGAGAAACGACGTAAACAACTGGACCTTTCACTTCGGCTGAAGATGAAGCGCCTGGCTCGAGACCGGCAGGAAGAGCTGGCACTGGATATGAGCATCCTGGAGCAACTAATGACTGAAGAGCGAGATGAAAAGCAAGATGAGGTCCTCAAAAAGGTTAGATTTTAGCCCACACTTTGGCCATTTTTGACCATCACTTAAAGAAATGTAAATTCTCATTATTCATAAAATTCTCTTACTAAACAGCTGGAGCGTCAAGAGGAGCAGCGCAGGTACCGGGAGTATCTGGCAGAGCAGCTAGAAGAGCAGAAACAGCAAGAAGCTGAGACGGAGCAACTGTTTGAATCAGAGCTGCAGCAGGCCTGGGCCCGCAGGGAGGCACAGTGGCGTCAAGAAAAGGCAGCAAGGGACCGACTCATGAAGGATGTCATGGACACTCGTCGATTGCAGATCCAAGAGAAGTGTAAGGAAATTGCTATAAGATCACCCATTTACACACACACACACACACACACACACATATATGTATATGTATATATATATATATATATATATTTATATATATATAAAGAAATTTATACTATTTTTTTAGCTAGGACACATTAAATTGATTGGAAGTTACAATAAATACATTTATGATGTCACAAAACATCTTTTTCAAATATGTGAGGTTCTTTTCAACTTTCGATTTATCAAAGATTTCTGAAAAAAATGTATTATGGTTTCCACAAAATATCAAGCAGCACAGCTGATTTCAACATTGATAATAATAATAATTGTTATTATTTTAAAATGAACAAAAAAAGTTTGTAATATATACATATAATAATAGATATTTTATTATATAGTTATTACACATAATAACATGGTTATTACATCTAAAAATAAAAGTTTGTTAAATATGCAAAAAAAAATTATATGTCAGAATGTTACATTTTTAATGCATTTTTGATCACATATATGCTTCCTTGGTGAGCAAAAGTATCTGCAAAATAATAAAAAAAAAAAATCTTACTGACCCCAGACTTTGCGTGGTAGCACGGTGTATGTATATATATATATATATATTTATTTATTTATTTATTTTAAAGGTGCTATTTTTCTCTTTAGTGAATGAGAATATACAGAAACAGGCTGAGCCTTTCAAAGAAAGAGAGGAGCTTGAACGAATCCTTCAAGAGAACAAATTGCTGGATGAAGAAGAAAAGAATCGGTAGGTTTTTGTCAAAGTTGTTCAACTTAATTATACTTATACCAAAACATACAAAAATAAGCAAATAATTAATCAAATAACTAATTTTTAGTTTAAGGGAGGCCACTCAGGAATATCAGGCTGATTTATTGGCTCAGATGCTGTACCGCCAACGCATTCGTGAAGCAGAACAAGCTGAGAAAGAATACGAGTTCCAGAAGGGTCTGATGTACCAGGAGCAGTACAATAAGAAGATTCAGGAAATCCTCTCAAGGCCAATATCCAGCACCACGGCAGTTCATCCCTTCAGGAGACGAGAGCGCCCCTTCTCCAGCTTTGGTGCACAGTTGGCATAAATCCAACCAATTCTATTCACAACATAAGTAACATTCATAAGTATGAAATATTCTAAAAATGATATAAAATAGAAAATACATTGAAAAAGAAAAATAAGGAACTTTCAGTGAACTTACATGCTTAAATATCTTGCTCATTTCTGAATAACTATACGTTGTATGTTTTACACATTTGTGTGATCTGTGATCAGATTCATTATACATGTGCTGAAGTTTGTATTCAGACAAGTCTGACTGGATTGACTTGTTTTAAGGTAGATATTTGCACGTTTAAATGTTAATTATTTAAAGAAAGCCAATCATTTCAATGAATATAGACTATGAATAGTGTCCTCTTTTTGCCAATCAAATCTAATTAAAAACAATGGAAAGCTGTCCAGGGTTGCTATGAAACATGTACAGTACATAATACCAGGAGAGGTCAAAAGGTTAAGGTTTAAAAATGACAGTTAACTTGCAAAATATTTCCTTAATGATTTAGCAACAGGGTTTTAGACCAGTAAGCTGCTGGGTTAAATGATCAGAGGGTGAATTAGTGTATGGGTAACTTTTGACGCTGCAAATACTACGACAGTTTGTGAATGGTGAAGAAGTTAGTCAACACTCAATACCTTACTTAGGAGTGTTAGGGGTGTGGAGCAATTGGTCTATGTCATTTATTTTTTCTCACCTGACTGTTCAGACAGGTTTAACTTTTAACCCAAGTCAGTCTGGAACTACAAAATTCGGCAAAGTATGCTTTACAACCTTTTTAAGCTTGACATGAGGAATATACAACGTCTGAATAACTCAGAGCTCAGATGATCATTGTGTCTGTGGATATTGGCACAATTATTAAGAGAAAATGCGTGAATATGAACTGTATGTCAAGGTAGGTCAGGCATTGCTTCTCTTTCATTCTAGATTTCCTCATCACATTAATGACAGTATGTGGTCCACTGAGATTTACAGGTTACAGCTTTATAAATAAATCCATTAAAATATACAATCTAAACCAGGGTAACCATAGCTAAACACATTTACACATCTTTTTATGTCATTTTTAATGTCCTTATTCAGGATGTGAACACTACTTAGGTATTCTCATTCTGAATTTATGTTTCATCCTGTAGTTTACTCATGGCTTGTGTTCACTCTACACCTTGCAGATAAGAGTAGAGAGGCTGCTGTGTTGCTCTGCTTTGAGTCTTTGATTAATGATGCAGCCACTGAGAATACACAGTGCACACTATCTGATTTTTCTAGGCAACTTCTGCTTTCAAATATTTGTGAGAAACTCAAGAAAAGTACAGAATCTTTTGATAAACTTCACATTGTATGATCACAATGAAATGGGCCCAGTCAT
Source organism: allo-octoploid hybrid of Carassius auratus x Cyprinus carpio (assembly GCA_024542945.1). Taxonomy (NCBI): domain Eukaryota; kingdom Metazoa; phylum Chordata; class Actinopteri; order Cypriniformes; species allo-octoploid hybrid of Carassius auratus x Cyprinus carpio. The sequence goes on along the minus strand of CM045068.1, from coordinate 9,480,334 downwards.
CTTGGTGCACTGCAATGATGTGTTTCTATGTATTTAATAGCTTATACTGTCTGTGTACTAATAGTAGACTATTTTAGTGCTAAGTGTTTCAATGTCTAGCTGGAAACATTGAAGGAAAAAGAAAAAAAAAGATATTTCATGGAGTAATCATTTATTTAGACTAAAATGCTCTCAGATGACTGACAAAACCACACTGAATACATATGGGTCAATTATGTGATTATTATTATTATTATTTTGTTTGTTCTGGATCTAGTAAGTCATTAAAATTATAAATAAATAGATACATAAGAATGCACTTAATTAAAATTGACTTGAATACACATTTTCTAGTATAAACATATTTTTAATTTCTGATTTAAAAAATACTTTAGAATTTTAATTTTTAATATTTTTTGTTTAAATGCAATATGAGTGGTATAGCTAGCTGCCCAGAGAAAGGAAAACAGTCTCTAAAAAAATATTCTTGGAAAAAGTTAATGTTGTTATTATTTATTAAAAAACAAACACAATAAGCAGAAGCTATTTTACATTTAAATGTACATTTAGTCAGTTAGCACATGCTTTTATCCAAAGTGACTTACAAATGAGGACCAACACACACAATTTATCATAAGACCCAAATTCAGATATCAATACACGGTACATAATGCCAAGTATTCAGTGTAAGCTAGTGGCACACAAGCTAGAGCATAAGTGCAATACAGAAACGTAAAGAAAAACAAGGGGGAAAATACAGTATATTGGATTTATTATAAGAAGTATATTGTTTATGGTTTGTTTTAAAATATTAATAAGAAAACCATTTTGTTGTTATGTGACAAGACATGGCCCCCTTAATCCCTCATCTCTACCTGCAAGAAGTTTTTAGATTTTATTTTATCATTATTGTTCATTCACACATATGTATATTTATTACCTCTCATTTACAGCTATATGAGGCAAGTGCTTGTAGCTCTGCATTTGTTTTCATTTGGTGTTCAGAACTAATTTAACTGTAAACGACACTTTTATAAAGGCAAACGCTTTAAAAATGCTCTGGTAATATTTTCTTATTGCTGTTTAAATAGAAACAAGCGGGCAGTCTTTAAAACTTCAGTATTTAACCAGGACATTCTCTTTTCTGCAGCATGTGATTTTTCGTGCAGTGTTGTAATTGGCCAGAGGGTGTCGCTGTAGACACACTGAACTGTGCCATTGATCCATGCGCCTCCGCCGCTGCGGTCACGTCAGTCAGCCTGATAGAGTCCACGGAGAAGGGAAGAAGCGAGGGCAGTCTCTCCTGCATTTGGACAATTACACACTTTTCTCACATTTAACCAGTACCATCACACCAAGTCATTATAATCACTCAGTGATTATTCGTGGCCATCGCTTATTTTAACTTGATTTTAATGTGGAGGAGGAGATAAAAGGGGCTTGTCAAACTCCACTTCAATTATGGGAACAAACACCTGCCGCGATCAGGCGCGGCTAACGCGCTAACATTAGCCGTCAGAGGGAGTTCAAAAGTACAAACCAGTACAACAGGACGACATGGAGTGGTGACAGGACACAGGAAACCTGGATTATAAAACTTGTTGGGAATATTAACGTATTCAAACGGAGATATTTTAACCTGACGCGTGCTGATGTAACTAGTTTAGGTGGGTGCTGCTGCTGTATTTGGGATCATGTCTGTGACTGAACTCTACTCTAAGGTGAGTTGTTGGAATTAGTTTTATTTCACCATTAAATAGATAAATACATAGTTAATAATATGTGACAGGTGGACAGTAATATGTCATTTATTTTCTGTGTGATTCACCAATCTTCGTTTAATGTAGCATGACTAACATACCTTAAAATAATTTAATTAATATCAAAACATATTAAAACCTCACAACAGGTAATATTGAACTATTTGACGCCCTGCGGTTCTGCTTTACTGCCTTTAACTTCCTATAAAACACAGGGAAGTATCGCAGACAGGTGTGTTTCTGTTGGTTTCGGTCTGTAGGGAACTTAGTTTCGGTGTTCGCGGTGTTCGCAAACCGATTGAGCTCCCTATCCAGACAGCATCTTTGAGCGCTTCAGATGCGTCTTTGTTGTCACATAATGCCGTCTATGTAGGCAGCTCACTAAGTTACGAGATACAGCCAGTGTTTATGACGAGCTATTCCTCTGTTGAGGACTTTATTTACTCTGATAGTTCATATTTCTCTAAATATGCTGCAATAGGAAAGACGTCTGTTTGCGTTTTAGGTGTACGTTATCTGTCAAAACCCAATCATTTCAGTTTATTGTGTATTAATTAACTGTAAATTATTTTTATATTTGAACTGTTTGAAGGTACGCATTGAAGTCCTCATTTGATATGTAAATCTGTAATTTTTGTGCTTGTTGGGATCGTTAATATGAACATTGCAGATTTATTTTCATGGTTCACATACTCAGGGAATTTTATTATGAAAAAAGAAAAATTTAATTAGTAAATCTGCTATTTTTCTAACTGTGCCTGCATGTAAATAATTCATTAGATAGTAATTGGTTCAAACGACTGGAAGAAGTCATAGAAATTCAGCTGTTATGCAGTTATGTTAATCCCACAAATATGAACTGACATTTGTTTATTTGTATTATTTTATTTTGACCTCTGGTGGAGATATTTCATAGAGGGAAAGCTGTAAATATAATTTTACAGGTTAGGAAAGACCTTTGTAATATTTATGGTCACTTACTAATGCTGCAGGTGACTCAGTGTTTCTAAGTTGTTTGGGCTTGTATGCAAAATGAATTTATATATTTTTCCTCCAGTCTTCAGCCTTGGACAGACTGTTCAGTTCAGCCTGATTCTCATAGTGTCACCATAAGGGTGGATTCATATTACACCAGTTCAGTCCTGTATTTTGGCCTTTGTGCTCTGGTATTGTTCGGCTATTTTGCCCTAAAAGTATTCCACAGCTTTCAGGTTGTATTATTAACTTGTGTGCTGTTGCCTTAGTGATCATAAAAAGACCAAACCAGTGATGTCATCATAACCACCCTGTCCATGTGTCATGTGTCATTGATTACACTGAGAATAAACAGTATTGAATGGATGGTCAGGCATTTTTCCAGAGGCCAGTGGTTCAAGGAAGATGGAATAAACTGGATTTTTTTTTCTTCTTTTTTTTTTTAAACACCCAAAGTCATCTGTGGCAACCCCCCCTCGCCATCATCTCCTAATTAAACTTCCTAATCTGCTTTTTTGATAATCTTTATGGAAGACCAGGGAACAAATTTACCATATGTTTTTCTTTTTCCTAGAAAAATCTAATGTTATATCTAAAAACTAATGTTATATCTAAAAACGCATAACACCTTAGGGGGTCTCATTTAAAGACCTCATTAAAAGAAGTAGATAAGTAGATCCCTTCGATGTGTCCCGCCTAAAACATAGATTAAAAAATCGTGACAACACATTTTGAAGGACAAATCATTTTAGAAATAGTATTAAATCACATTGTATTTTTTGATGCTGCCTGCTATGAGTGTGTAAGCTTCCATGTAGCATGTTGTTGGAGCTTTGTGTCTTTCTTTGGTTACTGGTCTCAGAAAGAGGATTAGTTTGGGGCACAATGCACCCCTGCTGAAGTTTCTACCCCCCTCCTCTGGTGGGAGGATTGTTGAATTGACCCCAACACAACCTAGATTTGTTGGGATGGACAAAAAGAGTCTTTAGGCCCAAGTAGACTCACTTGTGAGCAGTCTTTTCTTCTCTTGTGGTGTTTAAACAAAAACTCCCACTCCTTTTTATTTTTGTTCTGTGTTCTTATTTGTAATTTATGGTCTTCTGTTTCCGTTACTGCATCTCCTTGATTAAACCGTATGTTACATTACTGTTGAGGTCTCTCAGTGCCTCTGGGCAGGTAAACAAGTCGTGTGCAGATCCAGGGGGAGTATTGGACTGGATATGCGATCACACTCCATTGACTCATGGCTCGGCTAATGCTACTGCTAAAGTAACTGATGCAGAAACAAGAGTCTTTGTGAGAAATCTGAGTTTGAATCGCGGCAGGTTTAAAAATGGCTTATGACCAGTTCTGGTTTTTACATACCTGGCTTCATCAGCACAGCTCAAAGTTATACGATTAACCCAGTGATTTTTGAGTGTAGTACATATAAGTCTGGGTGATATTGATTAAATGTTGAGGGTTTTGACAATATAAATATTTTATGAGATTTATATAGTTTTTAGAATTTTTTTATAGGGGTAATTATTTTTTGAATAAACCATTATTTCAACCAAAAAGATGTTTGTTGCAAATTAGAATAAATATTTTTCAAACTAAATGTAAATAGAAATAAAGGTAAAAATGATCAAGGCATGTTAATCACTAAATGAACACAAGAAGAATATTAAATCATTTTATTTAAATGCATATTTATAACAATATATAGTAAACAGTATTTTTATAATAAATATAAACGTGAATATTATTAATAATAATGTTAATGATATTAAATTTTTTGTAAAATTATACAAATTGTAAAAAACAACCTACAAAACAAAAAAAACATGTATTGTAAATATGCAATATCTCTCAGTTGTAATGCAATATATCTCTAAATGCATTTACCTTAATGCATTTGGCAGATGTTTTTTTCCAGGGTGACTTGCATTGCGCTCAAGGTACACATGTTATCAGTTCTTGATTTCCCTGGTATTCGAGCTCATGATCTTGCTGTTGCTAGTGCTGTGCTCTACTGTTTGAGCTACAGCAAGGCAATGCAATATAGACTCCCAGTTAGTTTTTATTATGTACATATACAGAATTGGGAAAAGGGGTGCAATGAAATCTTTATTTGGTGCACCTGCTCTCCTCGTTTTACTTTTCATTGATTTAAATGGAGGTCTCACCTGTTAATCCCTGCTACACACCTGCCTCACTCCTGATCTGTCATTGGCAGGTACCGGTGTCAGATTTCAGAGTGATTCAGACAATCAGCCAGATATTTCTGGACAGTGGATAAAGATCACAGGTTGAAAAGAAAAAAAGTGTGACGCGTCCACCAGGAAACACCTGATCTTTCCCTGTAGGGCTTTTGTGAGTGTGTTGTGATCAGGGTGTGGCTGGCAGAGATACAGAACTAACCCTTTACTCTGTAGCCTAAAGGGAACGTCTAGTGAATCCAGTGAAACCTGACAGTTCCTGACATTGATCATTCCCCAGCAGAAATATGCTAGGAATGTAAAAATAGTTCATTTATTTGTAATAGTTACTATTATTTATAAATGTGAATAAATGTTTTTAGATTGTTAGCTTTCCATTCAAGCAGTCTTTGAATTCAACATGAATTCACAAATGGACCATTTCTTATTGCAAAAAACTATCTGAACGTTATATTTGAAATAAAATTATGTAGACTTTTTAATGTAATTTCTAATTATTTAATGTAATTTCTTTTTTTAACATTCAAACATTGATCAATAAGATTTGAGGTCAGAAGGTTATGCTCACCAAGGTTGCAGTTACAGTATTTAATCAAAAATAAATTAAAAGCGGTAATATTGTGAAATATTACAATTTATTAATTCTTTTCTAATTTAATATATTTTTGAGTGTAATTTATTTATTGAATTTTCAGCAGCCTTTACTCCAGTCTTCAGTGTCACATAATCCTTCAGAAATCATTATAAAAAGCTGATATGATGCTCAAGAAACATTTCTTATTGTTATTAGAGTGTTGAAAACATCCTCTGCTCTTTTTTTTTTTACATTTGTTTTTCAGGATTCTTCAATAAATAGAACGTTCAAAAGAACAGCATTTATTTGAAATGAAAATATCTTTTGTAACATTTCAGGTGCATCTCAATAAATTAGAATGTCGTGGAAAAGTTTATTTATTTAAGTAATTCAACTCAAATTGTGAAACTCGTGTATTAAATAAATTCAGTGCACACAGACTGAAGTAGTTTAAGTCTTTGGTTCTTTTAATTGTGATGATTTTGGCTCACATTAAACAAAAACCCACCAATTCACTATCTCAAAAAATTTGAATATGGTGACATGCCAATCAGCTAATCAACTCAAAACACCTGCAAAGGTTTCCTGAGCCTTCAAAATGGTCTCTCAGTTTGGTTCACTAGGCTACACAATCATGGGGAAGACTGCTGATCTGACAGTTGTCCTGAAGACAATCATTGACACCCTTCACAAGGAGGGTAAGCCACAAACATCCATTGCCACAGAAGCTGTTCACAGAGTGCTGAATCCAAGCATGTTAACAGAAAGTTGAGTGGAAGGAAAAAGTCTGGAAGAAAAAGATGCACAACCAGCCGAGAGAACCAGCCTTATGAGGATTGTCAAGCAAAATCGATTCAAGAATTTGAGTGAACCTCACAAGGAATGAACTGAGGCTGGGGTCAAGGCATCAAGAGCCACCACACACAGACGTGTCAAGGAATTTGCTGAACCACAGACAACATCAGAGGTGTCTTACCTGGGCTAAGGAGAAGAAGAACTGGACTGTTGCCCAGTGGTCCAAAGTCCTCTTTTCAGATGAGAGCAAGTTTTATATTTCATTTGGAAACCAAGGTCCTAGAGTCTGGAGGAAGGGTGGAGAAGCTCATAGCCCAAGTTGCTTGAAGTCCAGTGTTAAGTTTCCACAGTCTTTGATGATTTGGGATGCAATGTCATCTGCTGGTGTTGGTCCATTGTGTTTCTTGAAAACCAAAGTCACTGCACCCGTTTACCAAGAAATTTTGCAGCACTTCATGCTTCCTTCTGCTGAACAGCTTTTTGAAGATGCTGATTTCATTTTCCAGCAGGATTTGGCACCTGCCCACACTGCCAAAAGCACCAAAAGTTGGTTAAATGACCATGGTGTTGGTGTGTATGACTGGCCAGAAAACTCACCAGACCTGAACCCCATAGAAAATCTATGTATTGTCAAGAGGAAACAACAGACCAAAAAATTCAAATGAGCTGAAGGCCACTGTAAAAGAAACCTGGGCTTCCATACCACCTCAGCAGTGCCACAAACTGATCACCTTCATGCCTCGCCAAATTGAGGAAGTAATAAAAGCAAAAGGAGCCACTACTAAGTATTGAGTACATGTACAGTAAATCAACATACTTTCCAGAAGTCCAACAATTCAATAATTTTTTTTTTTTTTTATTGGTCTTATGAAGTATTCTAATTTGTTGAGATGTACATTATGAAGTAGGTTGCAAATGATGTTTCATGTTGAATTTAAAAGTGAAATATGTTTTTTTTGTTGTTGTTGTTGTTTTTTGGCCGCTGGTGGAATTGTGCGCAATAAATTGCTTCCAAACTGATTTTCCAAACACTACTGATCTTTCTGATAAACAGCTAGCTCTGGATAGAAAATGTGCATTGAATATTTGAGGACAAGTAGATTCTTTACCCACAATTTTCAGACCCAGTTTTAAGTTGCATTTTCTGTTATCATTATGGTTCTTTTGAATTCTGTTTTTGACCAAAATAAAATCATTATAGCTGTCGCAAACATTCACAGCTCAGTTAAAAAGCTGACGTGAATGTTTTGTTACACTGCTACAAGAGACTGTGCAAAACCAGTCGTGCAGGTTTCACACCAGTTCCTCACCAGCTCCCTTCCATCACAGCTTTTCCACTCTTTATCTTTGGCCTTCATTACAGTGTCCTTCAAGCCCAACAGATCACCACACTGGGAGCTAATGAAACGGAAACCTCTCCCTTCTTCACAGACAGCTGAATTGTTTGATGCTTGTTTGTACTGCATTATTTTTGTCAATATAGCACACACACATATATACTGTAAATGGTGCAGTTTGGCCACGTCTGCTGAGGTGAGTCATTCCTGTATCTTGGAAGCCAGGTTTCCCATTTGTAAATAACCCTTACAAATGTGTAGCTGATTGTATTGATTCAGTGTCTCCGCTGTCTGATGAAAAGCTCCATCTCATTATGGTGGCAGGTCAGGCTCACATGATGACAGGATGAGGTGTGGAATGGCATGCATGCTAAACGCTGAAATGAGAGTCTAGTCTGGTTAATGGTTTCCCTTCGTGGCTTTTATTAGAGATTCCGTCACTGCTCCTTCATGCAGTATCAGCTTTTATGGTTCAAAGATCATACGTTTAAGCTTCGTCATGCATGCTATACTTGAATTTGTTTTCTGAATGTTTGAGAAACCAGAGTTGAGAAATCCAGAATAAGGGTTTACAATAGGGAGATTAAAAGCAAGACAATTGTCTCTGTGTTAGACATCCAAAAATGCCACTGCATGAAAGTTAATGCAGTGTCAATTGTCTTGTCTGCTGATACTTTCTCGGTTGTTGTTAAGGCTTTGAGATGTGGCATCCAAAACTGTCTTCCATCAGTCATATCATGTGTTTTTTTTTTTTGTTTTTTTTTTTTTAACCAAATATACATTTATAACCGATTTCAAGTGTGAGAAGCCCATAAATTTAGCATTTCTCTGAGTAACCAGTATTGATTAATCCCAGTGAACAACCAAGTCCTTTATAGAAGCTTATCAGTGTAATAATTCTACTTTTAAAATGTGGTCTGATAAGCACCATAGCCATTCACAATAGCCAACTACTTAAGGACATCTAACAGAAATGTTAAGATGAAGTGTTCTTGACTGAAGTCATCGTTAACAATGTGTAGTGTGTAAGAGACACTCATTGAGCTAATATTATTTCATTTGGATGAAACTATTTTGTGTAAGTACTTTTTGTTTCCAAAGAAAACATTCACAATCTGCATTCCCTAAACTTGACTTGACAGGTTTGTTGCAGTGCATTGTTGAACATCATGTGTGAAGCATACATGCAAAGTATCTTACGTGGCGGAATGTGATGAAATGGCATTCATGTCACTAGAAGATCCAGTCTTTATATGATGTCAGTTGTTATGATGTCATACTATGGGCTCAGGCAGCTATAAAGGGATAATGTAGCCACTACAAGCTGTCAAAACTTTATTCTTATCCTTAATCTTCCATAATCTGCCAATCATGCATTCTTTACCTTGAACTGAATCTTTCCACGCCAGTTTACAGAAACATTATAGTCAGTATTGATTGTTCACAGACACTATGGGTGTGTTTTGATGGGGTTTTTCTTTGTCTCTAAGCGCTTTTTAAAATGGGACATGCTCAGCACTGGAGCACAAAGTGATATTAATTAGTGTCGGTTTATTATTTGTGTATGAAAGGGGACCAGTGTTTCACCCCAGACCCCAACCTAAAATAGAGGTAGGAGGACCCCTCCTGAGCCTATAGTGTGGTTCTTTATGTTATCATGGTATTGGTAATGAGGCATTTGTTAATTCACTATGTTCATAAATCCAGAATTATGCGTCAGTTTATATCATGTGATTGTATCACATATGTGCTGTTTCCAGAAGCACTAAACATAATTAGTCTTTTTTTCAATAGAAATGTTTATTTTCTGTATATAAACTGTAATTCCACATTCCGTCCAATATCGTCCTACAAATATTGTATTTTAAAGTTAAAATCGCTAAATTAAAATGATTTAAAAAAAAAAGTTTACTGGTATTAATGCTTATCTAATGTGAATGTTTCCTGTGACTGGCAGATGTTTTCCGTGCACACAGATGCCATTAATCAATAATCAAAATTATTAGAGATTTTAATCAGATGTAACAGCCTTAGTTTAGATATTTAGATAGATATTTTGTTTACAAGTCTTCACTGTACAGTAAGTACAATACTGTAATTGTTGTTACTTCCTTGACAAGGTAGAAAAGCACCCAGGCTTCCCGTCACAATCCTCCGCTGAGGCTGTCGTAATAGACTCCCATGTTTTGTCATCAGAGAATAATTTACAAGCCAAATAAGTGGATGGTCGTGCACAGCACCATTTGCATGTGGCATACTCTACTGAAACACCTCTATATTAGGGCAACTGAGAAAATAATGAGGTCAAAGCATCATATTTCAGTTCATTCATTTTGCTTTCTGTACACATGCCCATCTGTGGTGTTCCTCTACTGTATCGCATTCATAGCTCACCCAGAAATGAACTGTTTATTCAGTCCTCATTTTGTTCCAAACCTGAATGATATTTAGTACGTAAAACACAAAACAAGTTTTATTGCAGAATGTCCAAGCTGCTCTTTTCTATAGAATGAAAGTGAATGTAGACCACAGCTGTCAAAACAAGATTTTCAGTAAATAAATCACATTTCTGGCTATTTTTCACACTAAGCTATCAATTTGGTATATAGCACACAACTTTTTTTGTACTTATTGGAGCTTGGCAGCCTATAGTCGCTATTCATGTTAAGTTGTATTAAAGAAACACCATTAAATGTCTTAAAACGTCAACATGAGTTTGAATGATGTGAGGGAGAACTTTCATTTTTAGTTGAACTTTTCCTTTAAATATGTGAAGTCTGTTAAATCAGGAGAGTTTCCCAAAAAAGGTTACTTTAGCCTGTAGCTGCAGTATTTGTCAGAGGTGATGCAGGCCTTCATGGAATAAGGTACATTTGCTTATCACACCTTTCCCAGATTCCTCGTACTTGCGTAGAGTTCCTGAAATGTTTGAGTATGTGTTTTGAATATTCTCGAATGGGAGGGTTTTCAGGTTTTTTTATTGAATTTGTTTTCATATGACGGTTAAAACAGGTCAGTTTTGATCTGTATCAGTAATTACAGATTGCTTGGACAGCGGTTTTAAGTCATTATTCTTTGTGTCCAGCACAAAGGTTTAGTCAAAGGTAGTTTCCAGGCCACAGATCCAGTCCAATTATGTAGCACAATCCTAAACGACAGGACATCCCTTATTATTTAGATCTGTTGTCAAAGGCCATTAGACACACACTTTAGGTTCAAAGTGCTGTAGTTTGAAAGATTAAAAACCATATTTCAGAATATTTATACTACTGTTGTGCATACTCATCTGTGTGAGAGGGCACACATAAAACCAGCATCATGAGCCAGTGTGGCTAAACCAAACCTTGTCTTGACTTGCTATGTCCTGACAAACACGTTTTTGTGTTTTGTTTTTTATTAAAATTTTAAACAGATTATGACTAATGTTTTTCATTTTATTTATTTTTTACATTTTTAAATGTAACATTTTTATTATCATACACCACCTTTCAAAAGTTTGTGTCTGTAAGATTTTTTTAAATATGTTTGAAAAAGTTCTCTTATGCTTACCAAGGTTGTATTTATTTGGTCAAAAATACCGTAAAACACATAATTTTGTGATATATATATTATATTTTTTTGATTGTAATGCATTTTAAAATGTAATTTATTCCTGTGATGTTAAAGCTGAGTTTTCTGCGGTCATTACTCCAGTCTTCAGTGTCATATGATCATTCAGAAACGATTAAAATGAAACAATTCTTATTATTATTTAACTTAAAATTTTGTGTTGCTTGATATTTTTGTGGAAAACCATACATTTTTACTGGATTCTTTGATGAATGGCAAGTTCAAAGAACATAATTTATTTTAAATATAAATAATTTGTAACATTATAAACATCTTGTCATTGTTCAGACTTTTGAACAGTAGAGTATTTTGGTAAATGTTTGTTTGAAAGTTTTGCTTTGTTTCTCTTTCTTGAAATAAATATTGCTTGTATTGAAATTATGTAATCTGCATCATTCATACATTTTTTAAGAAGTTGACTAAATCATCTTACATTCACAGCATTTACATATTTTTTTTTGTCTTTTAAGTTGCTCTATAAATTATAAAAATACCCTCTGCCACTGTCTAGCAATAGCGGGTAGCAAATTGTGACTTGCTGGTTGCTAACATTGGACCCTTGAGGGGAGAGCTTACTTGTTTTCCACTTCATGAAAATTATGCAGTGCTCCATTAAAAAGTTTAAAATGAGTCTGTGCTGCCAGCTCTAATATCATCAAGCTGCTTGCGTCTCTTTTGTGCCCTATTTTGTGCTTTAGCTTTGAACAACCTTGAAGGGGTCATATGATGTTGCTAAAAAGAACATTATTTTGTGTATTTGGCATAATGCAATGTGTTAATGTGGTTTAAGGTTCAAAAAACACATTATTTTCCACATACTGTTCATTATTGTTGCTCCTCTGTGCCCCGCCTTTCTGAAACATGTCGATTTTTACAAAGCTCATTGTTCCGAAAAGCGAGGTGTACGCTGATTGGCCAGCTATCCAGTGCGTTGTGATTGGCCGAATACCTCAAGCATATGACAGAAATGTTACGCCCCTTATCATACTGTGATGCCATCTCCGTCGCGCCGAGACAAAACCAATAAAACCAATTACAAATGAGGCATTTGTAGCATCCAGGAGGGACATAATTACGGATTATAATGACTCTTTGTGTTGTGTATCATGCCTCGTAAACCTGAAACCATGTCTGTATTTGTGATCTGAGAAACGAAAAACAACAAGTGCTACTCTACACTGCTCAAAACTTGCATTTGAATCATCAGTGGCAAATTCTTTAAATATGAAAACGTACTTACAGTCTGTGAGTTAGAAGCGCCAAACTGTCCTTGCAAAGTTGAAACTGCCCCACTTTATAGAAACAGCCTTTGTGCACAGCCAGTAGGCTACTCTCCGAAGGTTCAGGAAACAGTCCTTGTCCTCCGTAAAATGCGCTGCACACATCTGAATATTTGGGTTGAACTGTTCTGTTCTGGAACAGTGTTGTAAATGCAACTTAACCACTGATTTCTAATTGTGTCCTCTTTTGGGAGACCAAACAAAGTAGTTTCGCTTTATAATACTACAGCGAGAACCAAAGTTACGTCTTCTTTTTTTGCATGAACATTTGGGCGGTGTTATGCAAATCTTCCCACACAATGATGTCGACATGTGGGGGCGTGTTTAAGCAAGGCGTTTTAGGAGGGCGTGGTTGACTCTTAACTTTTATAAAGAATATCTATTTGGCTTTGAGACTTTAGTCTTTGCAACTTTAGGGATCTGTGCATGAACATCTTGTAACACTCCAAAGAGAAAGTAAAACTTGAAATTGCATCATATGACCCCTTTAATGCTACACTGAAACATTATAAGACGGAGTGATGTAACAGACTGCAAAGCCAGACAGGACCCCTGCTGTTCGATCGAAATATCGAAATGTTTCCGCTGTGTCTTGGTGTATCTCACTGTTTGCTCTCAGTTTTTCTTTTTATTTCTGCCTGAAGCTCAGCAAAGACTCCTAAAAGGCAGACTGTCTGTTCAGTACATCCCAACATTTCACTCATCTCAGTTAAAGTATGTCCCCATTGTGTCAGACCAGATCAGATGAGCCCAAACTCTAAAGCTGGATACACAGCATGCAATTTTTTTTATTATTTTATTTTTTTGTCAGATTGTATGATATGATCCCAGTGAGATATTCCATTGCTTGTGTTTCGACAAATAAATTGGCACTCGATCAGGCTGCAGGTGTGACTTTAGAAATGTAGGCTTTGCTAGTTGCCATGTCTTTGTTAAAGTCAGGTGTGATCACAAGTACACTATGTTCAAGAATAACAAAATTCACCTTTCCCTGCATACAATGTTTACATTCATTTTAGACATTCAGGGATGCATATGCTTAACTAACTCCATGTGAAGCTGTCACATGGGCAATATCAGAGACAGCACACTTAAATTCAGCACCCGATTAATTCATATCACCAAATCGTCCTGCAACAGGATTGAAAACACTGTTGTCAGCTGGGAAGGCTCTGATATAGAGTGTTTTCTTTGGAAAAGACTACGCAAAGTTCAGTCTCTGAGTTAGCAGGTGTAACAGGAAGGACTGAGGTGTCTTTTCCACAGTACTGTACTTCCACAATTGACCCTTTGCAAAAACCCGCCCCCTTAGTTACTGTTGCTACGCCCGACAAGCCATGGCACTGTCATGCTACACATCATGTTATCACACAGTGAAAAATGCATCACAGAACAAAGAGAAAACTGAAAACGCGCGACAGACAAGACAGAGCAGATTACATGTGGTCTCAGCTTTCAAATGTTGCCCTTTTTAAACAAATGCAAACAATAAATACCATTTTGTGGCTCTTTAATGTGTAGTGTCAGATCGTTGTAGAGCCTCAGTTCAAGTTGCTCGTGAACCAATCATCCTTCCTTTTACTACTAGTTGAAATGAAATAAACATGAATGAACATCAGAAGGTTATCGCGTTTCAACTGCGGAAAGACAGTGATACACACCATTTTCAAGTTCAAGTCCACGACCCTAAACTACTCTCCTGTCTGGTTTGTTTGTCGGACAAAATGGCAGATTCAGTGTTGTGATTGGTCAGATCGCCTGTCTGTCAATCATGACTTCCATTGAATGGACAAAAACACTGAAACATTCTTCAAAATATGTTCTTTTATATTGCACAGAAGAAAGTAAGTCATACAGGTTTGGAACGACACAAGAAAGACAGAATTTTCCTTTTTGGGTCAAATATCCCTTATATTATCCACCCTGGTTCCGGCAGGATACTGAGGACTTTATAACAGTGTTTGACTGGTTGCTGCTTAATTTGAGAGCATGATTTATTAGTTAAGAATCTATTAAAGCTGATTATATGGGGTTGTGTGGATTTAGTGACTAAATGTGCTTCTAATAAACTTTCAGCTATTTAAGCGGCTTATACACACTGAATTTCTTTTGTGGATTTTTTGAAGGTCGAATGCCGCGTTCTTTACACAAGCCAGCAGAAACTGACTTCTAACCGCCTTCAGGAGAGATAACAGCACTCTCTCATTACATACTCTAAGCCTTCAGCTTGCTTTCAGTTTATCACCAACACAAACATGCGACATTGAGCATCACTAGGAGCAGAAGACAAAATGGTTTATCATTTAGTTTAATATTATTTTTTTTACTTTTACTTTCTTTAATATCTTGGCTGAAGCTCAAGGCTTACAGGAAGAGAATCCATCTCCATTAGTCCTTTGCTGGGTACTGCAGACCTCTCTCAGTGTCATGATGGCCAACTAGCTGTCCAGCAGCTACCAGTATAATAACTCCATGACTATGTGCTAGAATACCACTTGAATATATCCAGTAGTTGTTTCAAACATATTAGTATGTCTCATTTTTCAGGGCAGACAACCATAAACACACATGCATCCCATTTGAGTAATTTTCTTCTCTAAATAACATGCATCATTTTATTTGAAGGATATAGTTTGCGTTCATCCTGCTGCGGTGCAATTTATCTCAAAACTCTTCGGCCTGTTCTGCTTATCCACCGATTATATACAGAGTCTGCTGATAAATGCATTGCAGCTCTTCTCTCACTGGAACTATGATTATATGTTCATATTACATTGATAGACACAGGTGTGTTGTTTTGATATGTGATATGTGTTATGGTGGGATATCAGTGGTTTCTTTTATTTAAAGGTGGTTTTCATCTGTGTTTCAGTACACCCGGGTTTGGATCCCTGACCCAGAAGAGGTCTGGAAGTCGGCTGAAATCATCAAGGATTATAAGGAGGGAGACACAGTGCTTCACCTCAAATTAGAAGATGAAACGGTAAGAGTAAACCCTTCACTTTATCTTTCACCAACATAAGTAGCATGAACTTTACTGATCGTTTTATTGGTACATAAATACACTCATTTTCAAGAAATAAAAATATTAGGAGCAAAATTGTCTATATAAATCATTCATGCTGTATGCTTATCGTTTAGATCATCTTATTTATTTATTTTTTAATAGTTTTAGATTGATTTTCATAGATTTAAATAGAAAGTCTGGGTCTGGAACAAGAGTTAAATGAAAAAAATCTGTCCAGAAAAGGCTTTTGAAAAGTAGCAAAAATAAATGAATACATGGTAAATAGAAAAATGTACCAACAACAATAAATAAATAAATTAATAAATAAATAAACATCTGGTTTGTAAAAATCTGAGATTTCTTCCTGTTCAGTCTACAAAACAACTACCGCAAAACTTTTAAATGATTTTAAGCAGACTGAACAATAGTGGGTTTGAATTCTCAGTCCCTGAGAGAGGAGGTTGTACACCATATTCTCGACGTGTAGCTTAAAAAAACTATGTTGGGGAAACCTGAATAAACCAGTAGATGAAATAAAGATCAGCATGACTTCTGTAATGCATTACCAACACTCTCAGTCTGCCAAAAGACACTTTTCTGACTCTTGCAGCCCATGGAGTTAATTGATATTGTGGTTTGAATCCAATCAATTTCTAATCTGCTGTTTCTACTTAATGGCATTACTGTCTCTATTCCTAGACGTTAGAATATTCAATTGGTCCCAAAGACAATCCGCTTCCATTTCTTCGGAATCCTGATATTTTGGTAGGAGAGAATGACCTCACAGCGCTCAGCTACCTCCACGAGCCTGCTGTGCTCCACAACCTCAAGGTCCGCTTCGTCGAGTCCAATCACATTTACACTTACTGCGGTAAGTCAATGTGTGTGTCTTAAAGAAGTCTCTGATATGTTGGCAAATGTATTGGTCATTTATTTTTATTTAATAACCTGATATTTGTCCAGTTATGATCATCACTTCATAACTCTCTTTACATGGCTGATTATTGGAAGTGTGCTTCATTTGTGGTAGCTCTAAAATCCAAAAGTGAGATAAACATTTTATTTTCAGGAATTGTGAGTAAATACATTTCAAGTAAATTTAATTTGAGCAATTTTTTGTAGGCTCTGTCATTTTCTATCAAGGCTAGTTTATTTAGGATATTATGTCACAATATTCATTCATAGTGCTTTATTATAACATGCAAAAAAAGAAAAGAAAGCAAAGTAAATTTTTATATAATTTAACATAAAAGTTAAATGAAATATAATATATTTTAATAAAAATACAAAAAAATAGTAAGGAAAGACTAAGAAATAAACTGTTAAATTATTTAAAAGAATAAAAAGGAAAGAAAAATTATATATTCCTCTTTACAGTATTCATTTTTTATTTAATTTTATTAGCGTGTTTATAAATATTGATCATTAGCTGTGTCTTCTCTTGATATCACCATTTATCATTTTAAAAGTATTATTTAGATCATTCAGTTACTAAGATAATGAAATATAAACTGATTTCCAATAACATGTTTAAATCCAAAACTCCCGCAGTTATTGTTCTAACCTCCCACAATTTTTAAAGAGGTGGTTCACTGTTTTTTTTTTTTTCTAGGCTTGATTATATTTATGGGGTGCAGTCTAACATGTTAATGCTTCATTTAAAAAAAAGAAAACACGTTATTTTTTACATAATTTACCTTTATTCCACACCGCTCTGTCCCTTCTCTGAGGCCATGTCCACACATACACAGGTATTTTTGTAAACAGAGTTTTTCCTTCTTCCGTTTTTAAACAAAATCTCCGTCCACATGAAAACACTAATGCATGCGATGATGCACTGTCAAGAGCATGCCATGCCAACAGGTGGTGATATAATCTCAACCATTAAAGCTATGTTGGCCAATCAGAAGCCTGAAAAAGTTTCCAGGAGGTTTTCTCTTCCTCTTCTCTAATGCAGTGCAGCATGGCCTCGCCTCCTTTGCTGCCTTTTCCAGAGGGCGGGGTTTATCTGGCTCTGTTATGTCAAAAACCCGGAAAGTAACTTGTTGTAGTCCCTACCAGCCATTTTTGTAGCCATTAAACTGCCAGAATTTTAAAAGATGATATCTCCAATTACATTGAACTTTTAGTTTCGTAATGCCCTTGTTGGTCACACAGTCTCACAGATATTTCAAGTCTAAAGACCGCCCAGCTGGTGTTTGTCTTGTTTTATTGTTGGTTCCGTCTGTTGTGCTTTGTATTGACTGAATGATTCCCATTATTGTCTCTGTCAGGTCTCAACAATGCCCATTGCCTCATAATTCCTCTTTTATGTTTGTTCCTTACTGTTTACTTTCACAGACGTGTGTCTGTTTTGTGTTGTCTCTTTGAGAATGACACATCACGCATTCACATCATTTTGCTTCCTGTGACATCATTCCATGATTAGAGTCTCCTAATATTTTATTTTATCTGTATCATCAAGATTTTGTCTGATTTAATTTATGCAATACAGTTGTAGGTGTAAAGCCATTTAAATCTCTCTCCTTAGGGATTGTTCTGGTGGCCATCAACCCGTACGAGCAGCTTCATATCTATGGAGAAGAAGTCATCACTGCGTACAGCGGCCAGAACATGGGGGACATGGATCCTCATATATTTGCTGTAGCAGAGGAAGCATACAAACAGATGGGCAGGTTTGTGATCATTTTTTTTAATAGACTTACAATATTAAACAAATCCCCTCTCTTCAAAACCACACCCTTAAAATACGTCAACAAACCTAAAAAACGTTCAGTGCTTTTCTGAATGTTACAAAAGCTTTCCGTTTCAAATAAATGCTGCTCTTTTGATCTTAGAGAACTGTTTTTGGTAAAAGCCATTCTGGATTCTTGGAACAAGCACTTCTCAAGAAGAGTTGTTAGCATCAAGTGAATGTTGAAGCTGTTTGTTAAGCTTTTTCCCTGATAGCACACATGCATCACAGAGACATCTATTTAACGTCTGCATGATGTAATTTTTAGAGTGTTTGCTCATCTGCTATACGTCAGAATACGACGTTTCCTATTAGATGTCAACTAGACGTTTAGATGTTTATGATTTAGAATTTATGTAACACTCATGTCTTAAAGACATCTATCAGATGTTTGTACACAGCAGATGCTTTCCAGATTAAGCAATCTTTAACCGACATCTTGCAGACGTACGTATGCTATCTGGGTTTTGTTTTGTGATAAAGAGCTCAGGCTTCAGATCAGTGATTTCCACTGGCTGTAAACAGGAAATTACATCATATTCTTTGAAAGCTGTGAGTAATCAGACTCAATGATGGGTAGAGTGGGCAGATAATCACAGTGCACGCAGCATCATTCTTCAAACCTTTGTATTTACATGTGGGGGTTTTTGTTGCTTGAAACATCAGAGTCATTTGCACATCAGGTTTAAACTGGAGCTAAACATCCCACGCCGAAACATCTTGACTTACTAATGACTTGTGTAATGCTGAAGTCCTAAAATAAGCTCAGACACAGAAGGAAAAGATGAGACAAGGCTTATGGTCAGACTATGTATCCAAACATTGGATTTACAATGGATTTCCTTTATCATGCATATAATCTCAGTTCTTCATAGGAATGCTGTCTTCACACATGTAAACCTGAACTTTCATCTGCAGAGATGAAAAGAACCAGTCGATAATCGTGAGTGGCGAGTCTGGAGCTGGTAAAACGGTTTCCGCAAAGTACGCCATGCGCTTCTTCGCCACAGTGGGAGGTTCAGCGAATGACACCAGCGTTGAAGAGAAAGTACTGGCATCCAGCCCCATCATGGAGGTATGTTATGACATCGGACACATTATCAAAATAATTTGTGTTCAATCTAATAAACTTGTACCACCAAGTACTTCCATCATGTGTGCAGCAGCTGTAAAGGTGCCCTCACTTCACTCGTCACTCCATCTCATCGCAACGTTGCCACACTTGAGCTGCGAAATTAAATTCAAGAATTGGCAGGCCTGTTTGAACAGATAAGAGCGAAGCAGAAAGATGATCTGAGTGCCAACGAGAGTGGCCAAATCTCACAGTCAATTTAGAGATATCATTACTGCAGAAATGAGCATTGGTGATAGAAGGGGCTTTTAGGATGCGAACCTAGAGATAAACCAAACTTATACTACAGATGACTCACAACACCCCAGCTCCGACAAACGAATAATCCATAATCACGGTAATTACTCATTCTACATGATGCTGCAAACTGGATTTTAGGGCTAAGCCTCTTCATCAATCATTTTGCAGCCTCTGTTGTGAAATTCTCTCTCCACCCTTTTTATGTGCTATTATGCATCAATCATAGTAATTTGATGACCTCTTTTTTTCATATTAAACCAAGCAAAGAGTGACTCAACTGTAATTAACACTTTTTTTTTCCTTCTGTGCAGGCCATTGGAAATGCAAAAACCACCCGCAATGACAACAGCAGCCGCTTCGGGAAATACATCCAGATCGGCTTCGATAGGAGATATCACATCATTGGTGCCAACATGCGAACATATCTGCTTGAGAAGTCCAGAGTGGTATTTCAGGTCCGTCTCATGTAGGAAGGACGATTTAAGATTTTATTGCAGCCGCTTGTGCTTTTCCATGTACTGAACAACACTTTAATTTTGCAGGCTGAGGACGAGAGGAACTATCACATCTTCTACCAGCTCTGTGCTTCATCCTCTCTACCAGAGTTTAAAGATCTTTCTTTGAGTAAGTGGCCCAATGACTGGTTTGCTTACTTCCTGAGTGTTTTTATTTGCCATTGACTGTGGCTGGGCAGTATGATGGTGTATATACTGTCAGAAATGTCTCACGAATAGGTCTTAAAATCTGGTCTTCATGGCATGAGATGCTAAAAAAATGTCTGTGAGCTCATGATGCAGCTCATCTGTCAAGTGAATGCAGTGTCTTGAAGTTTTTTCATTTTTTTTTTCTCATTAAATATTCATATGCAAATTAAAATGTAATCAACTTTTTAGGCTTTTTACCTTACTACCACATGAGTGCATATTGTTTCTTTTGCAGCATACCCAACTGCTTTATTTTTGAGTACTGAAAATTTAAATTTGATGTAAATAATATTTTTATTTGAATATATTTTTAATACCAATGCAGGGATATGAAATTACTATAATACACCACTGTTCAGAAGTTCGGCGTCTGTGCTATTTTTTATTTTTTTTTAGGTTTTTGAAAAGACTATCTTAAAGTTTAGAAAAGTTTAGAAAAAAAACCAGAAAAAATAGAAAATATAATTACTATTTAAAATGATAGTTTTAAATTTTAAATGTATTTTAAAATGTAATTTATTCCTGTGATTGCAAAGCTGAGTTTTTGCCATCTTTTGCTCCAGCGTTTAGTGTCACATGTCATTATAATGTGCTGATTTGATGCTCAAGAAAATTTTTTTCTTATTATCAGTGGTGAAAACAGTTGTGCAGCTTAGTGGAAACAGTGATGCATTCTTTTCAGGATTCTTCATACAGTTTCCAAACTTCCGAACGGCAATGTACATGATTTTGATTGCTACTGACAATCTTTAAGTCTTACTCATTCAAATTGTCCATTCACCCTCTTATTTTAGCCAGCGCAGAAGACTTTACCTACACGTCTCTTGGTGAGAACATTTTTATTGACGGAGTGAATGACGCTGAGGACCTTGTGAAGACAAGAGAGGCTCTTAAAATGATTGGTGAGAACTACGGCAATAAACATGAGTTTAACCAAGGCTTTGCAACAAGACATACCAAGTAGCAAGCATATTTAATATTTATCATGGTGATACTGTGTGTTGTGCAGGTGTGAAAGAGAGCCATCAAATGAGCATCTTTAAGATAATTGCCTCCATCTTGCACCTGGGGAACGTGGAGATTGTGTCGGAGAGAGATGGAGAATCCTGCCATATCAATGTTAGTTCACAACAAATAGTGTGTTTTACTGTATGTTATTTATTTTAGCACATTAGCTGACTCCTGACTATCCTTCACTTGCCTAAACAATTGCAATCTCTTTTTGCACCTGCAGAGGGATGACACTTATTTGAATCATTTCTGTCGGCTGCTGGGTATAGAGCAGGAGCAGATGGAGCACTGGCTGAGCCGCAGGAAGCTGGTGACCACCTCTGAGACCTACGTGAAGAACATGTCGCATGCCCAGGCAGTCAATGCCCGAGACGCCCTGGCCAAACACATTTACGCCCATCTCTTTGACTGGATCGTGGAGCACATCAATAAGGCCTTGCACACCTCCACCAAACAGCACTCATTCATCGGCGTGCTGGATATCTACGGGTAATACTTGTGATTATGAGAGGGCATGCAAGTAAAGATTTAGAAACTTCGGGTTCTTATATACAGTAGAGTGATATGTCTTATGTTTTGACCTTCCCTTAGCAGAAACCTCATTGAGTTTTTAGAGTCAGCAATTGCCTGTAAGCCTTTCTGTGCATGGACTAATTACTTTCTCAAAGAGGGGAACTTATTGATCAGCATTATAGTAAAGAAGCAGAGAATTGCCAATGCTAAAGGATGCAGAGAGAAGTGTTGAGTTTGTTTTCAGGGAAATCTTACTGATTTTGTGACATGTCTTCTCCTCCCAACAGATTTGAAACGTTCGAGATAAACAGCTTCGAGCAGTTCTGTATTAACTACGCCAATGAGAAACTACAGCAACAATTCAACTCGGTCAGTAATAAATTATCAGTAGATCCATATGTTTAGTGTCTTTGGTGTTACTCATGCTATGTAGTTTTTAGATATATATATACTATCTTAAATGTCTTAATATATTGGATAAAATATAATAATTATAATATAATATATTCTAAATTTTTTAAGGTTAAAAAAAAACTTTTTATTTTAATAGTAAATGTTTTTAATTGAAATATTATTGTTTAATAGTAATCATCATCATATTTTTTAAATATTAAACTATAATTTAAAGATTTTTACAACAGAATTCATATGCAGCATTTAGATGTATACTATCTTATAAGTTTTAATATAGTATATGAAGTATTATAATAATGATTATAATTATTTCAATATGAAAAAAAAAATAGTTTTGTTTTATTTTAATAATAACTCGTTTTAAATAATATATATTTTGCAAAATAATAAAACCAGTTTTAAAAAGGAAAAAATGAATGAATAATTTTAATATTTTGCTTTGTTCTTAAGTGCTGTGCACATCTACAATAAAAAAACCTGGACATTTCTTAAAGAATAATTCATAATGAAACTAGTTTTCTCAGGAATATTGTTTTAATTGATAATCAGTTTATAGTTTTTCTTTTTAATGGCTTTCAGTACTACTTTCTATCCTATTAGTCTTTTATATTATTAGACAGGAATGACCTGCGTGATTGTGTCATGACTCTTGGCTGTATTAAGTTTCAAATTTAATCTATTTAATGCATTTACCTAATACATACACATCATATACCCCTCAGCATGTGTTTAAACTGGAGCAAGAAGAGTATATGAAGGAGCAGATCCCCTGGACGCTTATAGACTTCTATGATAACCAGCCTTGCATTGACCTCATTGAAGCCAAGCTTGGTATTCTGGACCTTCTTGATGAAGAGTGTAAGGTGAGTTGCGAGCAGAGGGAAAACAGTTGTTGAGAATGCGATAAAGAGAATTTGAGAGGGATGCTGTCTAAACAGGTCTCCGAACAGAGTGTCTCATTTAGTTTTAAACACCTCTGCCTCTTTGAAGTTTTTGAATATGAATCAGAGCAGCTTCAAAAGGGTGATCATATGCTATTTCTGCTACAGGTAACCCAAATAATGTTTCCTGCAGTTCAAAGTATTTTTTTCTTTACTGCATCTGACAGGTGCCTAAAGGAACGGATCAAAACTGGGCGCAGAAGCTGTACAGCAAGCATTCAAACAGTGGGCATTTTGAAAAGCCCAGGATGTCCAACAGGTCATTCATTGTGGTCCACTTTGCAGATAAGGTGGGTTCAGCTTATATTAAGTGCACTATAGGGCTCAGGATGCTGCTGGGATATTATATCATCACCAAAAGCATCATCCTTAACTTCCTTTTACAAACAGAGTAGGCTTTTTACACTTTAAGCTCTAAACTATTTTCATTTTTAGCCCTTCAACAGATTTTGTTTGCCTGGACTGAACTTGACATGACGTAAATGTGTTTACAGACCTGCTCACTGAAACCCAACTTGTGTGAAATTGTGTTACACAACACAATGATTTGGTTAATAATGAATGATGAATGCAACAAAAATAGCTGATTCTTCTTCATGCCAGTTTGGGGGCACAAAATGATGTAGCATCTTATTTTTAGTGTGGTACTGATGTCTAAGTCACACTTGTGACATTATGTCACCCCTGACAGGTTGAATATCAGTGTGACGGCTTCCTGGAGAAGAACAGAGACACTGTTTATGAGGAGCAGATAAACATCCTCAAGGCCAGTCAGGTGAGCACTGGGTATTTTTTGTAAGTGTAAAATGTTACGTTTAAAAAAAAAAAAAAAAATCCATCCCCATCTAGCTGAGCCTCTGTTTATACTTCACGCTTCCTCATGTCTGCATGATTGGAATCACTCTTTAGCTCATGTTTTGCTCTCTGGCCTGTATGAGCAGTTAATTGACTGAGAAAAGTTCTCAGGCAAACAGGGGCCTGACCTTGTCCACACCTAGCACTGAATCACTCGAACAGCCGGATCCATCTTAACTGAGATTTAATAGTATATCCATTGTCTTTGTCAATACTGATCTATCTCGTAGTGTTTTGTCCTGAGGTTTCTTGGCAACAGAATTCACTGGAATCTGAGCTAAGTTCATTTGCAGACAGCAGCACATCATTGTCTACAAGTTAAAGACCTTCTCTGCAGGGCAGTGTTGAAATGCTGTCGAGTTTAAAATGAAACTTTCACTAGGACTCTTGTAATGAGATGTCCCTGTGGAAGAAGTGCAATTTAAACATCAGTTTGTCTCAAGTGATAACAGTTTTCAGCACTGCTGTCTGAAGTTTGCTCTTACTTTAAACATGTTTCCCAGCTATGTTCTCTTCAAGATGTCAGCAGTGCTAAGCAAGGCATTTCATGCAGGGCCTTCATTGTGGTTTAAAATGTCGTGGGCTTTCACAGATCAAATGGTGAAGGCATAGCTCATGCATATTAATTAGGTTGTACACAAATATTTTAACATGTTCTTTTATTGTTTTAATAAATGGTATAAGTGATGTCTATTACTTTATTATTAGATCTACCACTGATCAGCACTTAAAATCCAAGTATGACTGCTGCTACTATTACTGTTACTACTTAGTGCTACTACTTTTGAAATGTAATACTTTCAATGCTTTAATATTTCAAGCATATATATGTCCTTATAGGAATGGTTTGGCCAAAAATGAAAATAGTTGAAAATTTACTCACCCTCAGGCCATCAAAGATGCCTTCAAATAGCTTTGGAGAAATGTAACATTACATCACTTGCTCACCAATGGATCCTCTGCAGTGAATGGGTGCCGTCAGAACAAGAGTTCAAACAGCTGATAAAAGCATCACAATAATTCACAAGTAATCCACACGACTCCAGTCCATCAGTTTATATCTTATGAAGTGAAAAGCTGCGTGTTTGTAAAGAAACAAAGCCATCATTAAGATGTTTTAACTTTAAACTGTCGTTTCTGGACAAAATACGAGTCCATGCATCAAAATAAAGCTTCCACCAGTGAAAAAAAAAAAATCCTTTCACATCAAAATCTGTCAAAAATTTTTTTAAAGTAATGTTAAATGTCTCCAAATCTGTTCTGATTAAAAAACTAACTTATCTGTTTTCTGGGATGAACCGAGGGTAAGTAAATGTTTTCATTCTGGGATGATCTATTCATTTAAAAGCATACAATATTTTTTTCTATCTTACTAATTAAAAAATAGCCAATTAATTCCTTTTCAGTTTACATTTATTTATTTATTTTTTACAACAAATTATTTGAATTTAAATTTTAACTTAAATTAAATTTCCCAGTACTTTATACAACTCTGTACAACTCGGGATACCATTGCTGTCCGCACCTTTAATTTGTATTTAAAACAAATGCTGTAGTCCAGCATCTCTGTCTGTCTCTCTTACAGTGACTGCAGTTTAATAATGTCATCTGTATTCTGCCTTAGAGCCCTGAATCTTGGCAGGATCATGGTATTAAGGATGCATTGAAACACTGTGTACCTGCCTTGCGGTGGATGCTTAGGGAGTGGATTTTAAAGGGATTCTAAGTGTGCTTTGAAGTGCTTCTGGAGTTGAATACAAATTTTATGCAAATTTTAGTCTAGCTGGAATAAAAAAACAAAACATCTGAGGTTCTTATGCCTCTTATGTAAGATGTGATGCATCTGTAATATTACTGGATAGCCTAAAGCAGTCAAGATTTCTTCATGTGATACTTGTACTTCAATATGTTCAAATGTATTCTTGTGTCTCTACAAAATACTTTCTTATTTTGTAGAGACATAAGAAAATCCTGTTGTTTTTTGTGTGGTTTTTTTTTTTTTTTTGTATAGTTCCAGCTGGTTGCAGATCTCTTCCAGGATGGTAAAGACTCTGGTCCTCCCTCAGCCACCAGCAAGAGCTCCAAGATCAACGTCCGGGCTGCCAAACCAGTTCCAAAGGGCCACAACCGTGAGCACAGAAAAAGTGTGGGCACCCAGGTGAGGTTTAGTGTCAGAGGCCAGTTTTAGGTCCATATTTGTGCTTGACAGTAGATCAACTTATTATGAAGATGAGGTGTTTAACATAATGATGAAATAAAAACTTTCTTTCACAGTTCAGGAACTCTCTACATCTTCTGATGGAAACGCTGAATGCTACCACCCCTCATTATGTGCGCTGCATTAAACCCAATGATTATAAGGAATCCTTTGTGTAAGTTTTATTCATCCATTAGTACTTAGTTTATCTTGCCTATAAATAGAGAGGTATAGCTAATTCATTTAAGCTGCCGGAGAACATTAGAGTCATGCTGGTACAGAGACATTTGATCGACCTCAACTGCACCCTAAGTTTCCTCCAACAATCAAAGCTCCTCTGAGAATTAGCCGATAAGCCTGGTTTTCTCACATGAAAATCAATAGAAGTGGCCCCCATCTGCAAAATACTTGCTGAGTTAACACCTTTGTTAATTCTTTTTCCATTAAATGTTTGCGCTGAATGAAAACCTGACATAACATTGACTGGTCTGTTCCAAATACTATAATAAAAAGAAATATGGTACTTGTCAGCTTTTTAATGTGTTGCACTGTTATTTTTCTGGTAAAGTTCACAATTCTGAGAAAGGATAGGGTCTTGTTTTGCTCTGTTTGTGTCCTCTGCGCACAAAATTCTGAGCACAAAAGCCCCTTCAGGGATGCTAAATTGAGAAGGTTTTGTCAGTCACATGCACTTAAGGTTGTGAACACACAGTCACAGAGCTCTGAGTCAGATAGCCTCCAGTCCCTGAGCGGACTGCAGTTTCCCAATGCCTCTCTCACGGGAGATGTGCTCTATGCTCAAAAGAAAGATCAGGTAGGTCTAGATAACCCCAAATATCTTGTGGTGAGACATGCTCACTTTTATACCCAGAAAAAATGTCAGGATCAGATTTTCCTTGTTTAGGATCTTCTTCTTATGTTGGTTTTTGTAAAGATTCCTCACTCTTTGACTGACTCTTGCTTTCTGTAGGTTTGATTCTAAAAGAGCTGTTCAGCAACTGCGAGCATGTGGCGTTCTCGAGACTATCCGCATCAGTGCCGCCGGGTATCCCTCCAGGTAACGATCTGCTGATTCTTTAATAGGGCTTCAAAGCTGGGTAGACGTACAAGTTTATTCAATGTGTGTTTTTCATTTCCTCATCACATCTGATGTCAATTCTAGGTGGACCTATCCAGATTTCTTCAACAGATATCGGGTGCTCATGACAAAGAAGGACATGACCATTGGCGATAAGAAGCAAGTTTGTAAGAACCTGCTGGAGACCTTAATCAAGGTAAGATTACATGGCTAGAAATGTGTAGTGCTCACTCTCATCCTGGTATCTTGGTAATACCATGCTTGTCTGGAAATTTACCAGAGTATTATTGAAGTACCTTGTAGATTTATTACCATGGTATTGCCATGGATTAAGAAAAAAGATAAGCTCAAAACATCTTGCTATATTAGAAATTAAAATATTCCGTAAATATTTCTAACATAAACTGGGGTCTGTATGTGTTTTTTTTTTTTAAAGAAATTAATATGTATTATTCAGCAAGGATGCATTAAATTGATCAAAAGTAAAGATATAAAATAATATATTTCCGTTTCAAATAAATGCTGTTCTTTTGAACTTTCTATTCTATTCTATTTCCATCAAAAAATCCTGAAAAAAGTATCACGGTTACCACAAATATGTTAAGCAGCACAACTGTTTTTCAACATTGATAATAATAAGAAATGTTTCTTGAGCAACAAATCAGCATATTAGAATGATTTCTGAAGGATCGTGTAACACTGAAGACTGGAGTAATGGCTGCTGAATATTTAGCCCACTTTGCCATCATAAAAATAAATTAAAATATTAAAGTTTACATTAAAAAAAAAAAAAGTTATTTTATGTTGTGATATATTAGTTTACTTTATTTTTGACCAAATAAATGCAGCCTTGATGATAATGTTTTTCAAAAACATTAAAAAAATTGTGCTGACCCAAAACTTACTGTAGTATATTTATCTCAATAAACACAGTTTTTTTTTTTACAGCTTGGCTTCTTTACACTTATTGCTTTTCTGAAATAGCATTTTGGACTCGGGCAGTGCTCGGGAGTTAAATATGCCTTCTTCAACATGAAAAATATTTTATTAATTTTTATTAAAGGATATTTGTCACAAATAAACCCATGTGACTCTTAACTTAATTTCTCCTTCAGGATCCGGATAAGTTCCAGTTTGGAAAGACAAAGATTTTCTTCAGGGCTGGTCAGGTGGCCTATCTGGAGAAGCTCCGAGCTGATAAGTTCCGCTTCGCCTGCATTAAGATCCAGAAGACAGTGCGAGGATGGCTGCAGAGAATTCGGTACCGCAAGATCCGCAAGTCTGCTATCACTCTGCAGAGATATGGCCGGGGTTACTTGGCACGCAGGTGAATGTTTGAGTAGACGGCTCTTAGAATGAATTTCACTGGTATGTTTGTCGCTCTACTTACAGCTCTTGTTCTCTCATTCTCTCTCAGATATGCAGAGATGCTTCGTCTGACCCGAGCAGCACTTATTTGTCAGAAGCAGTACCGGATGGTACAAGTTCGACGGGAGTATCTGAGGGTCCGGCGGGCTGTGATCACCATTCAAGCATTTGCCCGGGGCATGTTCGTACGCAGGTTATATCAGGAGGTACTGCACTGCACTTTATCTTTTGTTTCACTCTCTTCAAGCTATGTTTCTTTTATGCACAGTTTTAAGCTGCATTTTCTGTCTTTTCAGTTCTTGCTCCATCACAAAGCCATGATCATTCAGAAAACCGTCCGTGGTTGGCTCGTGAGAAAGAAGTATCTCCATGCCCGAAATGCTGCCATTGTCATCCAGTGTTTCTACCGCCGCGTACGTGCCAAGCGCCAGCTCAAACAGCTCAAGATAGAGGCCCGTTCAGCCGAACACTTTAAAAACCTCAATGTCGGAATGGAGAACAAGATCGTGCAGCTCCAGAAGAAGATGGATAACCAGGTACAGGAAGATAATATAATACATAAATGATTGAAGAGTCACTAAAACCAACTGACATGATGTTGAGTAGTTCTCTCTTTTCTTTACAGTCGAAAGAGTATAAAACTCAGAACGAGCAACTGATTGTTACTAACACTGCTCTGGGATCAGAGGTCACCAAGCTCCAGAAAGAACTGGAGACCTTCCGCATTCGGCAGACTGCTGGCACTCAGGTGACATCACTGCAGGAAGAGCTTGAGAAGTTGAGGGTGGAGCTCCAGGAAGCCCACGCCCAGAAGAAGCAGATAGAGGAGGAGTTTAGCAATGAGAAACAAGGACTCAAACAGGTGAGAAAGGATGCTCAGATAACTAGATGATGTTTGTTGATGTTCATTGTCTCAAGATTTGTTTTCGTATTTCTGCATCATTTAAGTTGTCTGAGGTTAAATAGTTGAATGTTACAAAGGTAACACAAAAGGTCTTTTGAAATGGAATAATCAGCTAGTTTGTCTTTAATGTGATCGTCTCCCTCATGTTTTGATTGTAAGAGTTAAAAATAATAAATGTAAATTATAGTAATGACTTAAAATATATTTCGCTGCATTCAAGTAGTTTTTAAGTGTATTCTCTTATTTTTCTTTTTTTTTTTGTAATAGAAACGTATAATAAATATATATGTTTATATATATATATACATACACTACCATTCAAAAGTTTGGGATTGTAAGAATTTTAATGTTTTTGAAAGTCTCTTATGCTTACCAAGACTGCATTTATTTAATCAAAACAGTAAAAAGAGTAACATTGTGTAATATTATTACAATAAAAAAAATTATTGTTTTCTATTTGAATATATTTTAAAATGTAATTTATTTCTTTGTTGGCAAAGCTGAATTTTTAGTAGCCTTTAGTCCAGTCCTCAGTGTCACATGATCTTTCAGAAATCATTCTATGATGCTGATTTGATACTCGAGAAACATTTTATTATTATCAGTTCTGAAAAGAGTTGTTCTGCTTAATATTTTATTCAAAACCGTGATACATTTGAATGCAATTGAATGCATTCTTAATGAATAAATTTTTTTTTTACTGATCAATATCGGCTCTTCTCAGCCCATTCTTTATTTTACGTCAGTTGTCAATTGTGCCCAATTTCGATCGACCCCCTGCCAAATTACCCCCCCCACCTTTGTTCAAGTCACTACCTGATTGGATAATCCTAACCCCCTCCCCCACACCTACTCCTAAACCTACCAGTACTAGGGGGTAATAATCTGGCGGGGGTCAGAATTGGGCACAACACTGGTGTTGTGCAGCAGGAGGCAGTATGCTTGCAACCACCATCAAAAGGAAAAGAAGACGCTTAAATGTGTGTATGTGATGTGTGAGAAACAGTGAGGTCTGTTCCAGCACGTCATACATGTTTGAGATTCTGTGTTCAGTGTATTTGATACATGCTTTTGTAATGATCACTTATTCATTTATCATTTTCTTCTATCTGCTGTCAGACTTTCTGAGACGAATAAAATAAAAGAAGTTTATATCAGTAGTCCCATATTCATAATTGTGATATGCATGCAGTGTGTGCATATAAACATTTAAAGAGATGAAAGTGTGGTGTGACTTTTGCTTCCTTTTGCAGAGGGTGGAGGAGCTGGAGAAAGAGAACACGCTCTTGAAGAAGGAGAAAGAAGAGATGAACCGCAGAATCCAGAACCCCACTCAGGGTGAGTTTCAGGCTTCAGAGTCACATGCACACTCGGAGCATTTGGAGGAAGGAGTATGAGGAACGAAAGGATGTGTGGCTTGCCTGGAGGGCTGGGTTGGTTTTGTTTGACGCACAAGAGAGTCTGTGTGCAGAAGTGGGATGAGGGAGACAGAAACTGCATTGGATTTCAGTGGAGGAATGTGAAACTGCTTCTTCACCTGCACAACTAAAAGCTGACCATTGTATCAAGCTGGTTCACATGCGAGAATGCTATTTGAAACCCGAGGTTTGGTCTCAATACACTTTCTATTTGTTAAATGTCTCTTTAGCGAGTTCGCTCTGCGCTTATTTTCCTCAGTGCTGTTCTGGTGTCGAGACTGTTTAAGTTGTTCAAAACGCTATTCAAAGGACTGTTATGAATGTAGTGATTGTTTTGACAACTTTCATCAATTTTTGTTAACAGTGTTTGGTAGGAAACAGAATTTTTTCTTTTCTGGTCTTTATTTCGGCCAGTCTGTAAATGGTGACTGGATTTTCGTTTTTGGGTGAACTATCCCTTTAAAGAAAATTCTTGTGCAATTCATGTTAATAGGACAGTTAATGCTAGAGGCACAATCAAGCTTTCATGTGGTATTGATAAATCAGATAAAATTCACAATAACCAACGATTTTCATATATGAAAAACCCTTTTGTTTTGTAATTTCTATAACAGTTATATAAAACAAAAATACATTGGAGGAACATTTACAAAAAAATTAAATGCAGAATAAGCCTTAGTTGATGGACCATATTTTTCTATTATGTCTGTAATGGAGCTTCACTCATTCTTAAAGTCAGTGTTTCAAATAAAAGGGTCAAAGGAAATTGTCACAGGTCTATAATACCTATATCTTGGTATGATAGTTATCTACTAATTACGGATGGCTGTTCCATCAAACTATCAGGCCATACATCTGATAGCACTTTCAGATTCTGTTCAAAGGATGTGATTAGAGGCTTTCACACTGTACATACAACTTTGAGTACAGTTGAGTCGGGTTCGCTTTAAGTCGGCAGTGATGTTTCGATTATAATATACATTGTGAATGCAGAGTATAAGAGGTGCTTATTTTATTTCTATTGAGATGACAGAATCAAGAACATAGTGTTACCTACACATAGATGCTCAAAGGTCTTCCATCAGAGTAATAAAGATCTTTTATTGATCGATAAAATATCAATCGAGCCAAAGATCATTAATAGATTGTTAAAAGTGTTATCATCACTGTCACATTGCATAATAAACAAGCAGACTCGGTAACAGAGAACTTATAGTGTGAATGGAAAATGAGACCTCACAATTAAAATGGATCAAAAGAGGTTTCAGTTTTTCATATCCTTAGATACTGAATGAAAAACCCCAATTAGAGCTAGATTATGAGGAAGATATGTTTCTCACACACATGATACTGAAATATTCAGCTTGTGAAAGTCGATACAAGTGAATGGGAGCAGCATGTCATCTGGCTCATTGCTTTATTCCTGTGTGTGAATGCCTTTGTTTTGTCTGTCAGGTCAGGGTGGCGATGGGCCTCAGAAAGAGATTCGTCTGCAGGTTGAACTGGATGAGGAGAGGCAACGATATCAGAACCTGGTGAAAGAATATTCCAGACTGGAGCAGAGATATGAAAATCTGCAGGAGGACTTGTCCTCCATGAAGGTAACGCTTTGACAATAAG
This sequence comes from allo-octoploid hybrid of Carassius auratus x Cyprinus carpio, assembly GCA_024542945.1. Lineage (NCBI taxonomy): Eukaryota > Metazoa > Chordata > Actinopteri > Cypriniformes > allo-octoploid hybrid of Carassius auratus x Cyprinus carpio. Next base: position 9,447,688 of record CM045068.1, on the reverse strand, counting down.
TCTGAAATTCTGCAATTTGCTTTTTTGTGTGTGTGTATTTTTTAACGTCTTTATGGTTTTACACATTCTAGTTCCATCCTGGCCACCGGAGGTACCCCTCTAACCAGAGCAGTCTGGGCTCGGACTCCAACTACACCTCCATCAGTATGTCAGAGGTGGGAGACACTGATGACACCATCCAGCAGGTGGAGGTAAAGTTGTTTCACTGAATCTGCCAACAAACACCAGCAGACTTTGAAAAGGGTATAAAGGCACTTCAAAATGAGCATTAATGTGGTTTGTCTCCCTGCAGGAGATGGGCATAGAGAAGGCTGCCATGGACCTCAGCGTGTTCATGAAGTTACAGAAGCGTGTTCGAGAGCTGGAGCAGGAAAGAAAGAGGCTGCAGACCAATCTAGAGAAAGTAGAGGAACTGAGCAAACGCAAGGCACGTTTATTTGACATGTCTTCTCTGCTTTCATACATTGCTCACAGTTGAAAGGAAAACAAAGGAAAACAAAAATAGAAATTACATTAAAAAAAAAACTTTTAAAATAAAACCAAAAAAATATATATATATATAAAAAAAAAAACAAGTTTAAAATAAAAATAAATAAATAATTACTCTCTTTATTACCAATATATTTTTAAAAAATACATTTAAAAACTCACAGTCTAAAGCTGTTGTCTGTTGGCCTTAACTTAAAATATTTCAACAAAGGAAAGAAAACTGACTGTTTAATCATTTGATGGAGTGAATGTATGTGTTAATAAAAATATTCTTAAATAATCAAGATTTGCTAATTGTTATGTGTTGATAATTTTCTTTTTGTGCTCTCATGACTTTTGTAGAAACAGAAGTTAACCTAATTGACTGCTAAACATTTCCCACTTTTTGGCCATTGGTTACAACATAGCCGGCCGGTCATAAACACCAGTTATCTTTTCTGATGGTCCCTTATCTGGACTTGCAACAGCATGGTCCTCTGCGTTATCAGTCAGCTTATGTTTACTTTGTTTTTTTTCATTCATTCTTTTATCTTTATTTATAGGGAAATGAGCCCAAGAGCTCCATGTCAGAGGAGGATAAAAATGCAGACCTGGCCTACAACAGTCTGAAGGTAAGAGTCAGTCCAGCTCAGTGTGTTGGTCATGCTGCTCTGCTTCCAGTCAAATGTCTGTCTTGGTGCTCATTGATTTGTTCTGCACTGGGGCCACTCTGCTGCTGCTCCTGTTAAACTCTGGGTGAGTGGAATGATGGAGAAATTTAAGACCAGTGCATTTTTAGAGAGTTGAACTATGGCAGGAGTACTTTTATTTTTGTTCATCTGTTTGCATAAATCAACTCCATTCTTCATTTTGTTAATTAAACACTTTAACTTTCGAACAAATGAAAGTGGCTTTGTATAGACATTGAATTTGATGCAAATGAAAAGCAAGGCAGTGTGGAATAGAGTGATGTTCAATAGGATGTACTGATTTAAGATCAAGTTGATTTCTTAATAGCGCTCTCTTTTGATCTTATATTGAGAAGTCAATCAACACAGAAGCAGAGGCAGGAAGTGTTATTTTTTCAGTGTTCTAACTTTATCTGCCCAGAAATAATATAATAAGCAATGAAAAGCTATTTATATAACATTTCTGCTTCTCAACATTGTCTTGTGACCTAAAAGACTTTGAAGTTCTTATGTCTGAATTTGCTCACTCTCTAATTTGCTTTGAAAACAATGTAGCATAAAAACTCAAGATTAAATAGTGCTAACTAACAATATCAAATGAAAAGTAGTACATTAAAAAATAATGAAGTTAATACTTAGAAATGCATGAATGCAAATATATTTACTCATTCTTTCAAATTCATTCAAATACATACATTCATTACTATACATTTTCAAATACATTTTACTTTTCATTTGATAATTTTTGCTATCCTTTTATATATATATATATATATATATATATATATATATATATATATATATATATATATATATATATATATATAAAACATTCAATCTAAAATTATATATATATATATATATATTGATTGAAAATAAACTATAGAATGCTAGATTTTATATGTATTATTCTTTTAATTGAAATTGAAATTCTGAATAAAATAATACATTTTAAGTTATACATACATAGTACAAATTATGCATACATACACTATGTACAACAATCTGGGTCTAGTCTTGAAGATGTGCACAGGCAGATGGCTAATAAGAAATCATATTTAATCCTTTGTCTCCTAAAGTTTTTTTTTTTTTTGTCAGATCTAATTTTTTCCATCATGTGATTGTGATCTTCCTTGGACACCTCACAAGCCGTTAACACTTTAATATCAGCAATCAGTCATTTATCTGAGCCCGGGGGTGTGTTGAAACCCCAACAGCAGGCTCAGTTTAACAGCTTTGACCAGAGAACAAAGTACAAGAATTAAGACACTAGAGCCAAAAGTTGATCTGCTGGCTTTGCATTTGAATGTGGAGCTCAAGGCAGTAGAATTACGTAACTGATTTGTTTGTTTCTTAAAGTGCCCCAACATTGCACGTTGAGCTTATATAATAATTGCTGATGGTTCTTGTTCTGTAGTGTTCAAACGCTCTGTGTCTGATCAAAGCTTTAGCTGCGGGTGTTAGATTTCCTTGGATAAAATTCCTACAATTAGAATTGCTTGTTTTTCGTGAGTCACTCTCTTTCTGTTTCAAAGTTTCTTTCTCTCACACAAACACACATTCATTCACGCTTCTTTACAACTTTTTGCCTCCGGTCACTTTTGATGGATTTTAATAAAAATAAATCCTTTAAGGGTTACAAAATACAGACTATTTACCCTCTTTCAGACTGTGTTCATCAAATTTGCTCTGTTTACAGCGGCAAGAGCTCGAGACTGAGAATAAGAAGTTGAAGAATGACCTGAACGAGTTGAGGAAAGCGGTGGCCGACAGGGCCTTTGAGAACAACTCGTCCAATGAACTTCAAGAGGGCTACAACCTGTTGCTGAATCAGCTCAAAACGGCCAATGAGGAGCTGGATGTGCGCAAGGAGGAAGTCCTCATTCTCAAGACCCAAATCGTGAACTCCACGAGGCAGTCAGAGAACATAAACCACATTGTGAGTCTGAAACATCACCACCCCTCAGCTGACTATTTATAAATTTGATCTTTGTGGGCTTGTGATAAAGTTTGTTTTTACAGCTTTTGTCTTACCAAGTGAAGCTATTGTAGTATATCATCAGACTTTCTAATCCATAAGCATCACATCAAGGTGCCTTGAATGGAAAGCTTCTTTATCTTTTATAAAAGCAATCAGACATGGAGACATTGCATGGGATAAGATGGGATATAATGGGCTTTGATGGAGCTCAGAGTAATTTAAGTTCAGGGAATGTTCAGCGTTACAACGATGGTGTGTCTGAGCTTTACAAAACCTGCACTGCTAGTGAAAATGGCTTTACCTGCCTGTCTGAATCTGCTGAGGTTGACAAATCATTGTCAGCTTTGATTATGCATGAAAAGAAAGCTCCTTTTTTTGTACTCGCCATTATATGTGTGTAACATTTATGAGTTGCTGAAAGGGAGTGTCCATAAGACAAAAAACGAATTTCTTGAAGAATGCTTCAATACATCAAAATATCTGTAAACATACACTTGTTGTTTCCTATTGATATATTTGTTTCATTCAAACAGGATTCCAATGATGTATCAGAATGGACCAACAACAAGAAGCCTGTGGACGCGAAAGACACTGTTGATGCACATGATTTAAAAAAGTAAGTCAGTCAGTCCAATCTACATAATGAAAGGCTTTCATCAGCTCTCCTCCACGTGCTTATTTGTCTTTTTTTATTGAAGATTGAATCAGTGGTATTGACTGTTCAGAGCAGCCCTCTGATTCAGCTCTTCATGCTCTGTCTACTTTCATTTACAGCAGTATATCTCTGTTTTCTGGCCCACATTACTGGAGATCTAATCACTTCTCATGAATTAGTATAGTGCTGCCTCAAACAAGCATTCACAGTCTCAAACCTCATATTTTAAAAATTATCTGCAATATTTGTATAAAATTTATAGACCAATGGCGAGTTGGAGACAATTTACTGGCCATGCATATTTTTATGCCATGAAACTTTATTTTGCATTCACACTAAATCAAACTTTGTATTCAAAAATAGTTCAATATGACTTTTTTTAAATATTTTTCTATTCTGTTGCACTACAGTGTCATGTCTAATCATCTAAAACAAAGGTGAGCTTTAAAGATAACTAAAAACATATTTAGTGACGACAATGGTTTTTTATTTCTTTGTAGAAATTGAGTTATAAATTGGAAAAAATAGACACAATTTTTATTCTTTCCACCAACTTAGGAACCACACACAGGATTGTGGGATATTATAGGCAGCAAATGATACTTCTAAAACCAACTAGATGAAGGGTTTTTCAGATTTTAGGTGCACCCATGGAGTTTTAGAGAATTAAAACATTGCTTCTTCTTAAAGGTAAATTTTAACCAAAAAGAAAATGGTGATTTAAATCACGTCACAACAGTTTGGGGGCACTAAGATATATATATATTTTTTTTTAGATTAATACTTTTATTCAGCAGGTATTCATTAAACTGATCAAATCTGACAGTAAAGACTTTTATAATGCTAAAAGGAAATTTATATATATAAAAAACAAACCTTTAAACGGTTTCCAAACTTTTAAACGGTAGATCAGCGAGGGTCAGACTATTATTATATTATTATTATACTCTACCATTGTTGTGTATGTTTGTTCGCGCTTGCCTTTAAAATCGACATGTACTGTGCATGTCTACACACCTAACACGTACTATGCATGCGCATGACATAAAGGTTTCCAAAAATTTCCGTTTTGGGTGTTTACACGGAAAAGATAATGGTGGCGTTTTCAAAAACTTGAACTTTGAAACCCTTTTTCAAAAATATGCGTTTTCAGTCCTCAAAACACTGTTGTCGTGTAAACAAACAGGCAAAACTCATAAAAAGTTTCCCGTTTTTGGCTGAAAACATTGTGTAAACACCCCTTAAACTGTGATTTAAACTGATCAGCTGGCAAGTACATTTTTTGTAAACTCACAAAAGCTACTTTTAGCCCCCATTTGCCACTTACTGAGTGTTTATTTTGAACTCTAAATAGTGTATTTAAAAGGTGCCACAGTACACTCTAATTACATTTTCATATCAGTGCACTGTTAAGTCTGAACCTTCATACTGTTCTATATCCATCAAGGCTGTTCTGAATTCATGACACTTTCTCTGTCACATTTTTAAAATGGTCTTTTGAAACCGAGAGTGACAGATCTTAGATGAGGTTCCCATTACCTGTGAAAGAATACATTTTCGTACTCTGTGGTCTCAGGACTGGGCACTTTAAACACCAGCTGATTTCTCATGCATGCGTTTTTCCTCCTTTCTCTATTTCTCATTTCCTTTGAGTGCCACATCTCCTTACAGACATTGCTTGGGCAGCCAGCTCACCTAAAAACATTATATCCCCAAGAAATAGCCAAAGTCATAGCAGCTACATGACCTCTTTACTTGAAGATAACATGGATGAAATGGAGATGGGTAATTCAGATGTGCCCTCATGCTCAAGCTGACATCTACACAGACTAATCTAACCTGCCATGCCTTGCTTTTCTACACTAACTGGCCCTGCCATCTTGTCATTCTTCTCGTTTGCTTTCTCTCCTGTCTGTCTGCTGCTGCTGCTTCTCTGTCTCTTTGGCTCTCTGTTACTCGGACGCCAGTAAAGCACAAGACTGGGGTTATTTGAATGAAGATGGGGAGCTTGGCCTGGCCTACCAGGGTCTAAAGCAAGTTGCCAGGTTGTGCTTTAAATTTCTTGGATTTCCCTCCAGGTTTAACTCTGGGTTTCGATATCGAGGCCTCTGTTTTTGTTTTTTAATCAGCACATATTGACTTTTGTCACTTTTGAGAAGTGTTTTGAGGGCTAACTGAACTATATAGACCGTTTACACTCACTTATACCATAGTGTGGCATGTTTGGATGTGTTCAGGCTGCTGGAGGCCCAGCTGCAGACACAGTCTCGACAGCACAAGGATGAGTTAGAGGCTCTCCACACGCAAATCGAACTGCTGAAGGACAATCTGGAGAAGAAGCAGGAAATGCTGGACCACTTTTCTACACTTTCTCCTGAAGCTCTGGTGGAGTTCAGCGTGCAGCAGGAGATCACGCGCCTCACCAATGAAAACCTAGTGAGACCTTGTCTTAAATAGAAGTTTTGTAATCAGTATTATTGTCTTAATTTTTATTATTTAATTTGTAAAAATGTCTAGATATCCTTTAAACAAGATCAATAGGATTTTCAGAGAATTGATTTTGAATGAAGTATTTTTTTTTCTTACCTTATTGGCTAATTGTTTGTGTTGCTTTAAGCATAAATCTCTGAATTATATTGGATTTATGGTAAAACAAATAAACTGTTTGACATTGGGATAAGAAAAATAAAACAAGCAGTCTAAAAAAAAAAACAGTTTGCAAAAACATATTTTAAGAATTTTTACATATTTTGACAATTTCAGTGAGCCTTCAAACTATTAGCCATTGGTTCAAAAAGAGCTGTAAAGTATCATTATACCCAACACACAATATTGACATTCCCACTCAAGTTGATGATGATGACTGTTCTCCAGGATCTAAAGGAACTTGTAGAGAAGTTGGAGAAGAATGAGAAGAAGCTGAAGAAGCAGTTGAGGATCTATATGAAAAAAGTGCAAGAGCTGGAAGGTTATACATCTGCATTTCATCTATGTATTGAATGTTTTCTCGTGGTACCGCTATTTGCTGATGTGCTGTTGTTCTTCATACAGTGTCTCAGGCCACTAGGAGCAGACCAGAGCTGACTCGTCAGGTCACCGTACAGAGGAAAGAAAAGGACTTTGAAGGCATGCTGGAGTACTACAAAGAAGATGAGGCTTTGTTGGTCAAGTCATTAATAACAGGTATGTGTGGTTACATGCAGGCATGTTTTAATGTGGAGGTCCTGTAGCTGGGATAAACACACAGGTCTCGTCTTTAGACATGAAGCCCAATGTGGTGTCCGCCACTGTCCCCTGCCTCCCTGCCTACATCCTCTTCATGTGTATCCGTCATGCCGACTACATCAACGACGACCAGAAAGTTCATTCACTCCTTACCACAACCATCAATGCCATCAAAAAGGTCCTGAAGGTATGTATACTGTGTGTAATCACATCAACACTCACAGAATTCAAAACAGCTACACTACTGTTCAGACGGAAGATAAATTAATATTTTTATTCAGCAAGGATGCATTAAATTGATCAAAAGTTTCAATAAAGGCATTTAGAATGTTACTAAAATGTTCTATTTACATAAATGCTTTTAACTTTCTATTCAGCAAATAATCCTGGAAAATATGTATTATGGTTTCCACCACATTATTAAGCAGCACAGCTGTTGATAATAATAAAAAAAAGTTTTTTTGAGCATATTACAAAGATTTCTGATAGATTATGTGAAACTGAAGTCTGGACTAATGGCTGCTGAAAAATCAGCTTTGCCATTACAGGAAAAAAAAAAAAAACAGTATTTTAATTAAAATAATATTCCATCATTCCTGTTTGTTTTTTTTGTTTTTTATCTTCTCTCCAGAGAAACAACGATGACTTTGAGATGACCTCCTTCTGGCTGGCAAATACCAGTCGACTTCTGCATTGTCTGAAGCAGTACAGCGGGGATGAGGTGAGATTTTACTGTGATGATTTCAGCTGCAAATGTAAGAGCCAGTTCCAAGTACCATATTTGAACATATTTAACCAGCCATTAAGTATAGATAATGTGTGAAAAGTTTTAAGCCTCAGACGCCCCTGTCTAGATCACTGGTATGATTTAGCTGTTGCTTCCTGTCATAGGCATTTATGACGCAGAACACTGCCAAGCAGAACGAGCACTGCCTGAAGAACTTTGACCTGGCCGAGTATCGGCAGGTTCTGAGTGACCTCTCCATCCAGATCTATCAGCAGCTCGTCAGAATAGCAGAAGGCATCATGCAACCCATGATTGGTGGGTACAGAGAGACACCGGACCAATATAAACACTAATAATGGAATTGTTTGCACATTCTGATATTTCATAATGAATACATATTTGATTTTGGCAGTTTCTGCCATGCTTGAGAGCGAGAGCATCCCCAGCCTGGCCGGAGTGAAGACCATGGGCTACAGGAACCGCTCCTCTAGTTTGGACTGTGAGAGTGGAGGTCCAGCGGGCTACACACTACAGGCCCTGGTCAGGCAGCTGGGGCAGTTTTCCAACATCATGGCGGACCACGGCCTGGACCCTGAGATCAGCCAGCAGGTGGTTCGCCAGCTCTTCTACTCCATCAACGCAGTGACACTCAACAACCTGCTGCTGCGCAAAGATGTCTGTTCTTGGAGTACCGGCATGCAGCTCAGGTACACATTTGATGCTCTCAGGCAAATCCGTGGCCGGGTCATATCTTCAGAAATGTCTGATGAATGTAACAGCAATCGCATTGGTTTCGTTTCAGGTACAACATCAGTCAACTGGAGGAATGGCTGAGAGGAAAGAATCTGCACCAGAGTGGAGCCGTAGCCACCTTGGAACCTGTTATCCAGGCCGCCCAGCTGCTGCAGGTGAAGAAGAAGACCTCCCAAGATGCAGAGGCCATTTGCTCGCTCTGTACCGCCCTCAGCTTGCAGCAGGTAGACATTTGCCATTCATTCCATTGTTTTTTATTTTCATTGACTTTTCATTGACTCAATCATGCTATTCTATTTCACCTCAGATTGTGAAGATCCTCAACTTGTACACACCACTCAATGAGTTTGAGGAACGAGTGACTGTGTCTTTCATAAGAGACATACAGGTAAACTACATACACACTATCGACGTACACTTGTTTGGGTGTCCCAAAGATTAATTATTATTATTAATGATAATATATTATTATTATATTAAATTGTTATAAAGTTAGTATTGTCGTCTTACTGAAAAATCCGTATTTTCTGCTGTGTTTGATGGCTCCTTTATGAGCATGTCCAATAAAAACTCTCATTTCCTTTCACAGAATCGCCTCCAAGATCGTGCCGAAAACAACCAACTGCTGGTAGACACTAAGTACACCTTCCCTGTGCTCTTCCCCTACACTCCATCAGTGCTCAGTCTGGAAACCGTGCACATCCCTGCCTCCCTCAGCCTGGACTTCCTCACACGGGTCTGACATCTCAGTCTCTCTGTCTCACTCTGAGCTCTCAGAGCAGCGGGCCCGTCGCAGATCTGCTAACCCACATACTAACACCACCATATGTATGGGATTAACAGTATCCACATTTAACAAGACGGACAATCTCCCTGACCGACTAACTGTGGTGTTGAGACACGCTTTCAATAAGGAGACACTAAGTCTAAATGATGAAGGTGTAAATAAGCTGTCTGCCTTTTGACTTTACTTTTCTTCTATAACATTCAACCAGTTCTCTCTAGGCTCCAGTTTAATACAAGCAAGGCTATTGTTATAGAAAGTTAAAACACTATATTTGGATTGGGATGTGTTTGTCTGTGACTAATAATTTAATCATGATTAAATAAGTTTAATCTAAATTAAAGTAAAAGGGTTTTGGGCTACTGAAACACTAATGCGAGATGTATGTGTCTATGTATCTGTATTAGTATGCACTGATTTCTTTGTGTTTGTAATGTCTTTTATTTCCCTTGCTTGTGCTGGAGCACAGTTTCATCTCAGAAACATGGGCTTCCACTGAAGAAACACCACCATCTCATTTTTTTTTGTCTAGGAGAACATTTAAAATCGGCTGCCAAAATTCATTCTCACAACCTATTGCAAAAAGAAGCAGGAGATCTCTGCATTGCAGTGGCTCTTGTCAGTGACCAATCTGGATTGGACTGGATTGATCTTTTTAAGCTTTTTTCGCCCTACATGTTGAAGAAACAGATGCAGGGACTTGGGACCCTGAATGACAGGGCCAGCAAATGTGGCCGATCGTGAAAGTGATCATGACCAGTTGAAGGATGTGGAGCGGAGAGGACGAGGATGATCAGAGGAGTTTGGCCTGGGATATTTAATATTCTGTCAATATAAATAATCCTGCGATTGTTGGTGGAATCTAGAATGTGCTGGAAGGCATATGCAAGTACTGTATAATGAAGAAACGTTTCTTAAGAGGCATCATATACACTGAGATGAGTTTTATGGTGTACAGAAAAGACATTCTCAAAACTACCAGGTTACTATTTAATGAGAGCAATTATCACAATTTACTTAATACTTTTGCACAGCTCTGTAAATGATTACGTGCAATCAAATAGCAATAACTACACACTGTTTACTTAATTTTATACAATCTCAACAATTTTCCCCTCATTTTGTACGTTGCTGACAGAATGGGCTGTTCCTCAAGAATAGTGCATCATGTCAATTCAGGATACTGTATTTTGTTTCAAAGAGGAAATTTATCTTTAAGTTTTAGGTTTCAGAATTTATACTTAGCTGTCAAATTCTCATGTATTGCATTTTCTGGATGGAAATAGTGCTTTCAATGCCAATAAAGTAAAAACTGTCAATTTTCGTAGTTATATTCTTGTATTATTTTGTAAATATATATTGTATATTTTTTGACTATTCATTTTTCATTGACCATAATGACTTTTCGTGCCACAGTCCCTTGGTTTTTATGGTTTAAAGGGGTCATATGATGCGATTTCAAGTTTTCCTTTCTCTTTGGTGTGTTACAAGCTCTTGGTGCATAAAGAAGATCTGTAAAGTTACAAAGACTTAAGTCTCAAATGCAAAGAGATATTCTTTATAAAAGTTAACGCCCTCCTAAAACGCCTCGTTTAAACACGGCCCCTGTGTTCTGACTCATAGACTGTAAGTATGTTTTCATATTGAGCAGTGTAGAGTAGCACTTGTTTGTCTTTCTCCGATCACAAATGCAGACATGCTTTTATGTTTATGCTGCGCGATGCAACGCAACGTAAAAACACATTATAAGTCATTATAATCCGTAATTATGTCCCCACTGGATGCAACAAATGGCTCCTTTTTTAATGGGTTTTATTGGTTTAGTCTCATCTCGCCGGTGTTCTGACCGGGACACGCATCAAAGTATGACAAGGGGCCTAACATTTCCGTCACACGCTTGAGGCATTCGACCAATCACAACGCACTGGATAGTTGGCCAATCAGCGTACACCTCGCTTTTCAGACCGATAAGCTTTTTAAAAATCGATGCGTTTCGGAAGGCTGGGCATAGAGGAGAAACAATCATGTACAGTATGTGGAAAATAATGTGTTTTTTGAACCATTAACCGCATAAACACATTTCATTACACCAAATACACAAAATAATGTTCTTTTTATTTTTATACTGCCCTCTACCGACCATATTTGTAACATTTTATCTAGAGTTGAGTCAGAGCAAAGCACTGAAAAATTACACGCCTTTTTTCTTAATTATTGCTTTTAAACACCTGATACATCGAAGTTAGAATAGATGTATATATTTCATATAACTAGTCTTTTTTTCAGTGACACTCAAACAATAAGTAGGTTTTTGCACTCTCTCACATTTATGCATGCTATTTGTAGCACGAAACTCACACTTTTTAAAGCAGACCACACCACCACTGTCGGATAAACTTTAACTGCAGTTTATTCGAGCTTTATTTTTATGCACCAAAATATCACACTACTTCATTTAATTATAACTAAGATAAAACACGCACATGAACACATCCTTTATACCATCCGTTACAGTTAATAATACTAAGTGAAGTCTTGTGAATAAAGTTCACGGCTAAGGGACGTTATTAGTTACAAGCAGCAGGGTCCTCCTTATTACTTTAACAACAAAAGTGTTGTTTTTAACTTCAAAAGCTGTATTATTTATCGTATATCAGTTCAAACGCTGTATGAGCAGCATCTACTGTAGTAAGATTCAGTTTTATAATATATATTATATTTATTAACATGCAGAGTGCATACTATTCTCAAGATTATGAATCAAAATGAAAGTCAATATTTTGTCCCTGTTGTCCACATATGAATATGATTCACATTAATTCATTAGATCTTTTAATCTGTTCATCTTTTTTTTTGTTAGTCACGTTCGCTGCTTTCGACTTCCTTGCTGGGGTCTTGTGAATGTGGCTGTGCACTTTTTCCCATACATATGAGCCCTGTGCTAACAAGCCCTGTCCAACCGTATCCGCTTTTTCTTTTTTGTTTTGGTCCAGTTTTCACTTTTTTGTAGAACCACAACAAATTTGGTGGATACAAATAGCCTACCACAACCAACAGCCAAAACATCTTAAACACAATAAACCAAAAGACAATAATACAGAATTTCCAAAATGAAAAACCCTTAGACCTGCATGCAGTTGTTGAATACACTCATGTTTGAAATCTTCTGTAGTCAATAAAAACATGAGTTTGTGCATTCATAAAGTGATTGTCTCCCACAGAATGCTGCTCATCTCCTCCCTCCGTACCACCTGCTTGCATTTCAGGGGTTTTTATAGGAGCTCAAAGATCCCGACCTCAACCAAAGATAAAGGAGAGAAGTGCAGAGGCATTAAAAAAAATAGCACCCTATGGTATATGAGCCTCAATCGTAGGGTACAGACAACAACTATATGCAGAGAAACCACCGATGCTGTTGTTGTGAGATGTTCTTGTGTGATAGGGGCCTACAGCGATAGAGTGTGGTTTCAGAGGGGAGGGGGAGGAGGAAGGGGCTCTTACAATGCAACTCAAAGTGCTAGTCACATCTTTTTGCACCACGTTACTCTGCTCCAATAATGCCACGTGGTGACTTATTAACCTCTCTGGTTATCGGCACCAACAGAAGGAAAAGATGTCTCACTGTTTCTGCGGAAAACACAAATGACTGAGCTGAAACGTATGTGTGCTTTCTCTCCTTTCTTGTTCTCACGTTAACATTGCTGAGCTACAGTGTGTTAACCGCAGTAGTCGCCCACGGACGCATTCGAGAGTACTTACACTAGCAACCCTGAAACCCTCCTCCTCACACTGATGCTGCACCATCCTAGGCCTAGAAATCTCTTCACAACATGGGACTTTTCTGTCTTTGTACACATTTTTGTCATATAACTTCTGATTTGGCATCATGATGTAGGAGAGACCATGGCTATAGTTGCAATAAAGACTAAATGACAGTAACTGTAAAAGTAGTGATGTCCTGCAGTCATTTCAAGCAGTTCGTTTTTGGCAGCTGTTGTAATCTTCTTTTGTGCTACAGTGGCTGTTGTTGTTCTCTAACGTCGGTCACTGTTTTCCACAAAATAAAGGTTTTTAGTGAAGTGCCTTGGTTATTTTGTAAAACATGCTGGTAAACAATATTTCATAAAAAAATTAAAAATAAATAAAAATCAAGCATTTATGAGTTGTTCTGAAATTTTGATCTCCACTGTGTGTGTTTGTATTCTTAAAAAGTGTTTTTTTTTTTTTTATTATTGTTGCAATAATAGACTATGTGTGTCTGTATATATATATATATATATATATATATATATATATATATATATATATATATATATATATATATATATATATATATTTAGAATTGTTACTTTTTTATTTTTGCTGTTTCATAAAGGTTTATGTTAAGAATTAAGAATTGTTCTACTGTTTACATTTTTACACAGGTTTTATTATTATTATTATTATTTTAAAAGATTAGATGCTTTTAGGTGGATTTGACCAAAAATTTGTAGCCTTCAAATGAAATGCTTCAGCATTAGCATTGAAATAAACTGGTCACAAATGACCTTTGTCCGCATAAGGAGGAGAAGATCTGAATTACCAGACTGATTAACAGAGAAAGCACGTTTTCTGCCAGTTATAACACATAATGCTGATTTTTCAAGGGTTATCAGTGTTGCCACACCACATCCGTTTATGTGGTTATTCGATGGGTCAAAATCCGAATCACCAATGTGTATCAACAATGATCAGTTGTAAAAGTTTTCTCTTATTGGCAGACAGAAACACTTGTAGAGTCATTCTGTGAAGATCTAGTATTGCTCATGTAGCACTGTGATTTTTGGAAGGTTGAAACTTTAATTTTTAAGAAAATCTTTGAATCTTTTTTTTTTTTTTTTTTTTTTTTGCATGTGACACTTCATGAATCATAACCAAAGGCCAGTGTCCTTTGTAGGTAGAGGAACTATTTAGATTTACAGCTGGGTAACCACAGTCTCTCCACAACACAATCACACTAATATAGACAACACCAAATGATTAAATATTGTTGTGTACCTGCAAGACTTCTAATTGAAATCAGTCATTAGTTCATGCAAGTTTCAGATGCTTTTAAATGTTCAAGATAATTTTAAAAGTACAATCTGCAGTGTTTTTTTTTTTATGGCAGGCTCAATTTAGATGACTTTTAATATCAACCTTCTGTGTCATTCTCTTGTAAACATTAATCCAGTTTTGCCTGTGACTTGAACACTTTGTTTACAGGAGAAGAGAAAGCAGCTTAGGCTGACGATGTGCTGGCCTCATTTTTACGTAAACCCATTTGCTAGAGGCGACAGGAAGTGGGTTGTAATAGGTTACCACTTGTTTTTGTTTTTTAGATTGAAGGTATATGCTGATAGGGGACTTTTTTATTTTTTATTTAATCTGTACCTGCTCTTCTTGCGAATTGTCTGTAAGCAATGCCAAAGAAACATGGCAAAACATTTTTGGTAATGTTACTGGAAATATTGTCTAAATATTAACAATAATACTTAATAATAATGATTATAATAACTATAAAAAAATTTCATGCATTGAACTAAATCAATTTTAATCTCTTATATGTTCTAGTATAAACAAATATTACAGTTTTTTTGTTGTTGTTACACGCTTTATTTCTCTTTATTTAACAAGAGGAAGGAAGCATGTCTCCCTTTTTCAGGCATCAGTTTCATTCCAACAACCAAAATGTTTGCAACAGTTTCAGTCAAACCCACAACCTCTGTCTGTTTGGTCTCTCATGGTTTGACCTAAATAATGTGCTGACTGTTCTCCTTTAAGATACAAAACTTGATGTAACTGCTATAACAGCTGTTACGTATAGTAAAGAGTGGTGGTCCTCAACTGGGTTGCAATCCGAAAATGTGTCTCAGGTTTGTTCAAATCCGGTTGCAGATAGAAGCAAGAAAACTGTCGGATTAATTATATAAACCTATATAGGACACCAAAACCCTTCCTATGCCTTTTGTTGCTGATGTCAAAGACCACGTCGAATTAAATTACAGTATTCTGTCACAAATTTATCTTCCCTTGGTTATTTGGCTAATATGCCCTTGCTGTGTTTGTTTCTTCATATAGTCATGTTAAAAATGTCTAATTTGGCTTAGCCTGTCATGTAAGTTTCATATGTGATTGTAAGGACTTTTTTAAACATTTGTATGCTAAAAAGTTTTGGTGCTGTGTTGAGTCACCTCTTGTACAAAGTGAAAGTCTGGGTCCTGCTCAAGTTGACAAATTTACCGTTGAAGTTACTTGAAACATGTAGCCTATGTAAATTTGAGTTACAATGCACTTGCATTATATGGACTCACAGAGATGATTGGGGATGGCATTAAAGTGAGTAAACGATAAGAGAAACATTTTTGCTGGTCACTTTTTGGTAATATTACACTCCAGTACCACATAATGTACCCAGTCACTACTGTGTTACTGATACTGTAACAGGAACTACTCAAAGGATAGACATATTCTGTATATTATATACTCTTTCTGTATATTATGAGCATACTGTGCTTTACATGTGTTTTGTGGGTTCTAGTTTTTCCTGTCACAACATAACTGATCCAAGACTTTCACTTTCACCTGTGCATATACTGTAGTGACAATAATGTCAGTATAACTGAATAATGTCGTATTTTTGTAAAAGTCACAATTAAAACCGTGTCGGTGATTTTTAAAATATGTATTTCCTATTTTAAATATTAGACAATAATGTTCAACTAAATAAAACTATCCTCAAGATAAAAACAATTATCAGCAAAAATATTCTTTGTGTAAATGTAATACCCTTGAAAGTCTAAAGCCTACCAATCAAACCTTCCTAGACTTTAATTTTCTCTCGCGTTTGATCTCTCAAAGCTTATGTAGACTAAGTAGCAGTATAAGTTAAATACAAACAATAATATCAATAATAAAAAACTCAGATCTTTATGTCACTAAAATGAGATAGAAAGCCGAAACAACACAACACTTATGTCTTCACGTCCAGGTTAAGAAGCTGTCAATCAAAAACTCGTCAGCCAATGAGAACCCACCGCTGCTGGCCCCGCCTCCATGAGGGATTTTCATCAGAAAGGCGAACTAAAGCCCAGAGAGCATAAATAAGACAATTCTGCCAAGCATTTGAAATCCAGATCAGCGAAAGAAAGAAGAGAAAACCAGTTAGCAAAGCATGCAGTGTATTTAAATACGAAGTCAAGGATTTTTCCCTATACGTTTTATTAATTTTGTTTAGATTTTCATTAGTTTCTTGAGAAGCTGCGTTCAAAATTAAAGGCACAAATCTGTTTCCATAAAGCGGGGTGAAGTTAAGATACGTGGAAAGGAAGCAAGGAAAGGAAACAAATAAGAAATGAGACGCGCTCTCTCAGTCTCACTCTCTCTCTCTCTCTCTCAGTCTGTCCTCTGAAAGTACCACTGTGAGCTGTCATTTGTCACTAGTGTGTGAGTAATGAAGACGTGAGTGATCTATGCCTGTACTGCTGGATCAGAGATGGCGGGTGTTTTATGGATGCTCTTAGTTGTTTTCTGTCCTTTGGTTCTGTCTGAGAGTGGAGATGATGGTGAGTAATTTGAGATTTTAGACTGTAAATAATAAACGGAGAATCCATAGATTATTATTATTATTATTATTTTAACTTTTTTTAATATGTTTTCAATGGGAGTGGTTATTCGCTGGCGAGCACTCCTGTATAATGACTGTAAATGCTGCTGGACTGTAGCTATCTAGTGACATGAGTATGATCATAAAGAGATATATGCCTATGGGGGTAAATTCATGTGAAACCATTCAGGCTAGTTTTCAGTGAAGCACACTAACATAAGGTGGAGACTTAACGGTGACTAGAAAAAATAGACAGTTTGTTTTTTTCCTCTTGGTACCTTATAGATGGGTCTGATAAAGATGTGACCTGCACATCCACTTTGACCCTCAAACAAAGTAACCTGACCTGCTCGCTCAACTACGAACCCGCTGAGGAAGTATTCACGAGACTCTGGTATTTACTCTGACTGGAAATGAATAAAAACCGTGTCTGTCACTAGAGTGTTTGGATATCATGTGAAACAATGCTTGATTAAAGCCATGATGTTGACTAAACTGGAAATAACATTTTTTATTTTTTTTTTTCTGTTTAGCAAAACGGAAGGTATTAAAGAGTGTAAAAAAGCTACTTTTGGACCAGGAGAAATTACCTTTCAGGATTTGGGCGTTTTAGGAGAATACACGCTACAAATAAGAGACGAGATTTTTGAAACTATCAAACTGTCAAAAATTGGCAAGTCTGTCTAGCTATCTAGCTATCTTTGTCTGTTTCCTGTCTGTCAGTCTTTCTAACATGTCTTTGCCTTTGCAGTCAAAATCCCAGCTCCTGAAATGAAGCTCGCCACTTACATGGAAGACACAGAAGACGTTTTCATTTGGTTTGAATTCAGTCATGATTATGTTAGGAAACCTAAATTCGAACTGGAAATCTGGGGGGACAAACTCGAGG
The DNA here is from genome assembly GCA_024542945.1 of allo-octoploid hybrid of Carassius auratus x Cyprinus carpio. Lineage (NCBI taxonomy): Eukaryota > Metazoa > Chordata > Actinopteri > Cypriniformes > allo-octoploid hybrid of Carassius auratus x Cyprinus carpio. Next base: position 9,429,893 of record CM045068.1, on the reverse strand, counting down.
AGGTGTTTCTCATTATTTGTTTGTTAGACTTGATTTTCCCTAAAAATAATTTTGAGTTTAACATTTAACAAATAAACGTGAATTTAGCAAATGAAACCTATGTTTTCTTTCTCTGCAGCCCATGAGCCTTACTATAACATATCAGAACTTCAGTATCAGCAGGGAAAGACTTGGTGGAGATGGTCTTTACTATACACGTGTTAGAGCAAAACCTGTGGAGTTTTTTGATGGCAGCTGGAGTGAGTGGAGTTCAAATGCCAGTTTCACTATGAAAAGTGAGTGGATCTGACTGGAGATCAGATGTCTGTTACACGAGAAGATACTACTGTTATGCTATGTTTAGTATGATAAACACTCCTTGTTGGCCCTTTTTTGGATTGGTTTAGGATTTAAAAAAATGTGGAATAACATTTTAACCATTATTAATCATGTTTGTAAATTGTGATGCTGGAAATGATGACAAGTTCTACAATTACTACCACAGAAAATAATTTTGACCTTTCAAAGGCTGGTTGCATCATCACCTTCTTTGTCGTTCTGGTGCTCATCATTGTTTTGGTGACCTTGCGATGGAGAACACAGTGAGTGTTTTACCTCATTTGACCACACACACACAAGAAGCTATTTCATTATTTTTTTTAAACCTGTACTATTTGTTTTCTCACCCAGCATAAAAGACTACATTACACCAAACATCCCACACCCGAAGGCAACTCTTGCACAAATGCACAGGGTAATTCAATTTATCATGTGTGTTGTTGCTTCATTGAGATTAAACACGGGACACTCAGCATCCTCATACTGACTTTTTTTTTTTTCGTTTTCAGGGTCTTCCTTTCACTTTCAGTCCTGAGATATTCAGCGATGTCTTCATACACCGTGTGGATTACGTCGATGAAAAGCCATCTGGCCCTGAGCTTCAAGATGACCTGGATGAGCAGCGCTACAGTCAAGCCAGTTCCTCAAGCACATCACTGAGTGAAATGGACATGAAAGCAGATGAATGGCTTCCAAAAGATCAGTCTCACCTTAAAATTAGACTGTTAGATGAACCAGATTTGTTGAAAGAAAGAGAAAACGGCAGCACTCAGAGCACAACGGCCCCTCGACGAGAATGTAAAGATGAAGCCTATGTCACTATGTCCAGCCTTTTCAATACGCAATGAAGAGACTGTCTTAAGTCAATTCCAGTTCACTTGTGATTTTACAGACCCTTGGTTTGTATTTGATAAAAGGTTAACTGAGATTGTATATGATGCATTTAATAACCCAATAAGCCTGTTACATATGTATGAGGTGCTTTTACACGTCACTAGTCATGTCCAGATTGTAGCTCTGATGCTAACCAAGTTTGTACATATCACTGCAGTCATCCACAGGTTTCATTTTCAACCAAGCATCGTGCACAGCTGTGGTCTCCATTTTGGTAGCCAATTTCCTTCTGAATGTTTCAGAAACACAGGCATTAAGTGTGATCTGAAATAGAGAAATCCGCATTTCTGAAGTCATCACACATATACTCAAACCTCATGTAACTGCTGCTAGCCTCAGTATCCTCTGCAAGACATTTATCCATGTATATTTTCATCTGTAAATATACCTGAGGAAAGCTGAGAGGTTAACAGAGGTTCTGTTAACCTCACGCACAACTTTCAAACACAGTTCAAGTGGCACTTTTTCGATAATTCTAGGATTTATTTATAATGATTAGAAGAAATATTTTCTGTGTATATTAAAAAAACAACTGCTCGTAATGCTAGTTTTGTAATACAATTCAGCTGTAGCCTATATATATATATATATATATATAGTTATCTATATTAAACAGATGTATAATAAAGGAATGTATAAAAAACAAGCATAACCGTAGAATATGTTTTACATTTAATCTGAAGAGGCTTTTAATTTTTATAACCATTATAAAACATTTATTAAATTAGTCACATTTGGTAAAATAGCCTCTGCAATAACATGCATAAATAAATATGAATTACAAGACTTTCATGTACACTGTATACAACAAATATGATGCAGTGATTTTACCCTAAAAATCAGTTACCACTGATAAACTCAGATATTTTACACAGAATTTAGGAATCTTCTTTTTCCAGATTCATTCTTAATATCCTTAAAACTCCTCATAACTTCCACGCAGTCTTCATCATTAAAATAAAATATACATCATTATCAATAGAAGCGCTGACTCCACTGTAATAGTTCCAGAATTCATCTTTTGTCACCTGTAAATGGAAAAGAGAAAACTCTTATAAAACAAACTGGCAGCCTTTTCAGAGACCCTCATCACCAAAACCAGCCAGGCAGAAGGATAAACCCAACCCAGAAAGAAAGAGAAGAATTTCGGAGTGAATTAATTACGAACATAATTTGTGTTTGAGTTTTTGAGTGTTTCTCACAGGGATCTGAGCAGGTGCAAAGACAGCTTTCAATAGCCACATAAAGAGAATGCACACAATTATAAGACTCAGGCAACAATACCACACCACCTGTGTTTGTTTGATGGTGTGCCTGATTCTGGAATAAAACAATACATTCACTAGTGCAGCTGCTTGTCTGGAGTGAGAAACACTGTGTGCAATAAGTAATTGGTTGATTTTTTTGATCATGTGAGGTAGAATCCCAAAACCTCAACGTTAATAGCTGTTAGACACCAAAGGTAAACACATGCCACCTTATATTAGACTCAAGCTTGTCGAAACTGTGCCATTTCCTTTTAAGCTCTCATGTGCTCAAAATGTGTGTATATACTTTTTATAAACTTTAATATATATATATTAAAGTTAATAATGAAATAATAAATATTATGAAATGTTTAACAGGGTCATGACAGGGTCAAGACATACTTTTGCTGAAAGTTGAGTTGTCTTTACCCAAAAATAGATGTTTTAGAAGTTTAGTCAAGCTTCCATGCATTTTTCATCATTACAATAAAGTAGATATCTGTGTCAATGGATGTGCTCACGCCGGAGTAGTAGTTCAAAAACTCCTCTTTTGTGACCTGATGTGTGAAAACAGGATGATGAAAGAGAATAGTTCAGAAAATGACTTTTTAATGCTGGCATTGGGGGAACTTTGTGATTGTGTATGCTTAAAACCAAAGAACTTATTTTACAGACAGTCTGTGTACCATTAATACACTATTATGCTTGAAACGGTATGTTTTCTATGAGAAAAGAAGGTTTTTCAGCATCTTCATACCTTGCCATCCTTGTCATCCGGAGAGTCAAAACTGTCCAGGAATTTGCGAAATACTTGTTCTTCGGTCCACTCACCGTTTTGGTATTTAGGGTGATTTTTGACATTGTATACGCCTCTTAGATCCTCAATTGTAATCACACCATCTTCGGTCTTATCCAGCTTTTTGAATGCCTGTAGCACCACATCCTTTCTGGCATTAGACATGGGTGGCTGCAGTCACAAGAATGAAAATAATAACATGAGCACAACTGGCTTAAACTGATCTAAAAAAAAAAAATACATCACCGTTGTGTGTTTACCCTCAGAGTGATAAGAAACTCATCAAAATCAATGAATCCACTGCCGTCCTTGTCAAAGCGCTGAAAAAGATTCATGGCCTCTTCTTTCTCAATGAGCACACCATAGTCACTCAGGCCTTTCAGGAACTCTTTCATGTCCAGTGTGCGACTATTGTCATCATCCATGATCTTAAAAGTCCTGAGAACATCAGACTGCAGTCAAATATCTGCACTTCAGTCTATATGAAGAAACACGCATCATGCATACTGGACCTGCCCAGTCCCTTGATTCCTGCCGACCCTCGTGCCAAACACTGCAGTCTCAGACGCTCAATGGGGTCTGAACAATTCACCAGCTGCTTCTTGGCATTGATTGCCATCTCTCTGTCATGTCGCGATGTACCTGCCATCCTACACCTATCTGATCTAAAGGTTACAAGAGTGATTTTCAGGCTTTTGTATGTTTATTTGGCTACACTCTAAAAAATGTCCTTTATTGGGATCCGTGGTTCCATGAAGAACTTTTAACATCCATGGAACTTTTCCAGTGCACAAAAGGTTCTGTACTAGAAAAGGCTTATCTAGATTTATAAAATGTTTTTAATTCTAAAAAAAAAATGGCTCTTTTAAAATCTGTTCACTGAAAGGCTCTCCAGGAAACCAGAAATGGGTCTTCTACTGCATGGAATGGTTACGAAACCCTCTGTTGTGTGGTTGATGCATAATGTGTTCATGGAATTTGTTGAAATTTATATGGACGTACAATGAAAGTGTATATCTTAGGTCCTGCAATTAGTTGCCATTTCTTTTGAGATGTGGTGTGAAAAATTAATTCTAAAACTAGAATGATTCCATATAGTCTATGAGCCCATAAATGCATTGCTGCATGCATTGTGATTATAATAATATTACAGTAATTCAAATTTAATACACAGTTATTAGCTATGGGCTGTGACTGAGTTATTCTAATCGTGGACTACTGGCTATAGATTAAGAAGCAACATGCTCTACTGTAATTCAGCATACGGCACGTGACGCCACAATATAACGTTAAAGTTTATTTATCCTTAATAATCTATTCGCTGCATACTCACGTGGAGAAGTGAAACAAGACGATGACTGATGTGTTAAAACCACCTGGATTTCCTTAGCGCTGTTTGACCTTTCCTGTTTTAGCGTTCAGTGTTTCCATAGAGACGAGTTCTTGTATTTGATTGGTCACTCTCTCTTCAGGTGTTTGATGAAGAGATTAGCACGCGATGATGTTGCCCTTCCGCTGTAGTTTGAGTTCACTGATTGTGGTTTAACAGTCAAACGGTACAAAAACAATGCGAAACAGAATTTTGAATATGAAACAACTGTGGACATGATTACTTCAGTTATCTCAATTGTTCGTCTTGTTTGTGTAAGTACCTTCACTTTTGGACACTTTTTTATTACAGAAAGATCCTGATATTGAATGAGAACATAAACTTTAAATACAAAATATCAGCAAACAGAAGCAAATTTGATTTCATCAATCATTTATTAATAACTGCAATATTACATATTAAGTATGTGTATTATTTATGTGCCACAATCAACTTACACCAATTATACAAATCAACAGATTCCAGCATTAGATTCCAGTTAGCCTTTATCAATATACTAATCGAGGACTGACCATATCAAAAAGATTATACCTCATTGGCAACTAAATTCATATATTCATAAATACACAGTAAATATGAATAACTATCAGCAAAGCAAAAGGTATGAAAAAAAAACACAAAACAAGGCCCTTCTTATTTAAACTTGAAAGGTTAAATTTACTATGAAAATACATTAATTCAAGATAAAACCATGATGCTTAGAAACAGACATACTATGTTTGTAGTGAAAAATACATTACACAGTCCTCAGCATATTCAGTAGAACACCATGCAAAAACTTACATCGGATATGCTTGATGACTCTGTGTACAATGAGACTTTTATGTATTAAAAACCGTAATTTGCTCACATCTTGCCATGCATTCACTAGTCTTGTTTTATAAGCTTGTTATGTAGTTGCTAACCAGATTCCTTCAAGAAATTTGTTTAATTAAAGTGTTTTCTATAAGAAAACTGCACTTGTGATAAAGTGGTGCTTATAAGTCTGGAAAAAAACAGTACATAAGTACTTATAATCCATTTAACCTGACACAACAGAATGTGTCTTTAAAGCTATTTCAACAGCCTTGCCTATTCTGAAAAAGCGACATACATGCTAAAATAAATTGGATCGGACATTCATCCACAAGACTACAGCTAAAATAATGTAACAAATATAACTTCATTATAGAGATCAGTTATTCAACTGAAGAGTAACAACCATGTGAAACAAGCAAAGAATGTACCCAAAATATAAATAATACAGCTTTACGTACCAAATCAAATGTTTGTGAAAATAAATATTAAAGTTAGTATGTCCTTCATTCATTTAAAAAGTTTAATGGATGGAATGTTAAGATGAATATCACTTACAGTAATATTATAACAATATATTATAAATTATGCATATATATGACATAAAAATAAAAACACATAAAACTTCATTTTTGCCACTCACGTGAACTACTACAAAGCCATAACACTTTGAAAGGTTAATATTAGTTATTTTAACTGCAGATTTCTGAACTCTCAATCCTGTGCAATCTCCCTGGCTTTATACCGAAACAATAACATGATGGACAAAAAAAAAACAAACAAACAAAAAAACTGCACAGTATTCTGTACGACAGCCTATATCTAGACCTATAAAATCTCTATTCACAATAACAACACAAATTGGCAACACTGACGCCAGTTCATATTAACTTGACTGATGTAAACGCTCAGATTCATTACCTGATACCTATCAGTAGTAAATGACGAGAAACAGTGTGCTGAGCTAAATCTTCCCCAACTGTAGTACTTCTCCTGACTGAGTACTCTGACTGTTCAACATTAACTTTGACTCATTTCTTGAAACGCAGTGAAGAAACTGTGAGCAAAAGAGATATTTCCAATTTGTCTCATGTAGCAGTCTGACTGCCTGGCACTTCAAAACAAGTGTGTGCATTAATCTACATGTCTGTGTGTTTATAAGGATGCATGCACTACATTTCATTACAGGATACAGGAAGTCGAAGATGTTTAAAATGAGAGGGACAGACCACACCTGTAGAGATGAGTGTTTTTAGAGGTAAAATTCAGCTTATTTTCTCATGAAAGTGTTTTTGATCAAAGTGAGAATCATCAAACATCATCAAAGATTCGGCTTCGAGAAGAAGACATTGAGAGGTACCTTCCACCGGCATGTCTGTGGGGAAAGGAAACGAAAGAGTGAGTGCATGCAGTCAGTGCAGGAAAACTTCAAAAACAAACCTTGTGACAATAGAATGTCGCAGGGAAGATGCAGTTTTTGTTGGCCAAAACCCAGAAACGATTTAGCATTTCTTCTCTTGCGGTTTCATCATCCTGAAGTCACTGTTTTGTTTTTGTTAAATGCCTGTAATAACGCCTGTGGTTAATACAAGTTCAAGAAATTTAATAATCGTATTATTTGACATAAAATCAATAATACATAACATTATCATAATCGTGTAAGAATCATAAACTTATTTTTTTGGTCACAGAGCTTATTTTCTGCAATAATTTGTTGAGGGAACCAGGGTGATGCTAACTTTTGTGTTGGCCTACAAAAATACTGAATTCCTGCAGCACTCAATAAAACTCAATCTAACCTGCCAGGTTCAGATTGCAAAGGGTCATCAGTGAGTGTTTCAGCATTAAAGTCCAATGTCTCAGCATCTTGCAACAACTCAATGCTGTCTCGCCCTGTCTGGCTGCTGCCACGGGTGTACTTGGCCTCTGTGTATAAAAAATGAATGGATTAATATTCAATTGACTGCTTCAAAATTCAATTAATAGCAAATACTCTATGGGGTACTACAAGACGCATGTCTTATTGGGCATTAAACATACGTCGGTTTGTGTTTGAATTTAGGGTTTCGCCGTAGTTGGTTTCCTTCATCTCAGACATGGAAGTCCGGTTTCTGGCAGCAATCTCATCTCGTTGTGCATAACGCTCTCTCCATTCCTGTCATATATAAATAATCATATATGCGTGTAATATGCATTATTAGAGTAATTATGTCTATATTACTCTGTAGTATTTATAACTCACTCTTCGCCTGCTCTCCCCATCTTCTATTCTTTGGCGTTTTCTTCTTTCTATGCAAGAATAAAAAAAACAAAACCAAATTAGTTAAACACATGTCCTCGTTTAATACCGGATGGGACTGTTATATGTTTTATGTTTGTGTCAGCGGTAACTACCACTCTGACGCACTGAGGTTTTCACCACTGCAGAAAGTAGAGCTGTAGCAATGAGCAAAAGTGATTTCTGTCTGAAACACTATTTATTTCTGTATCTCATCTCACCATAGCAACCACAGGAGATGGCTTTACCTTATTTCCATTCTACCATTCAAACAGATTTGCTTGACATGAATTTTTTCTCATGGTCTTAAAAAGGTTTTTGCTTAACTGTTTTAAAATGAGTCTTGTAGATAAGTATAAATTAGGCCTGTGAGTACTTTTTTTTTTTACAACATGTAAAGAATAACATTTAAAGTTCACCCAAAAATGAAAATTAGCCCATAAATTACTCACCCTCAAGTCATCCTAGGTGTATATGAGTTTCTTCTTTCAGACGAATTCAGTTGGAGTTATAATAAAAATTGTCTTTGATCTTTCAAGCTGTTTAATGGCACTCAGCGGGTGTTGCAGTGCATCAGTCCAAAAGAAGTTAAATAAAAAGCACCCATCCATAAAAAAAGCCAACCTCATACGTCATCCGCCCGGAGCTGCTTCCGGGTACAACAGTGAGTGCAAGCTAGATTAAAGTGATTATTACAATTTAAATATGGTTATTATTCTTACAAAAACACATCGATTCACTACAGGAGGACTTTGTTCACCTCCTGGAGCTGTTTGAGACACTTTTTATTAAGGATGGGCGATTTTTATTTTTTTAGTGCCATTAAACAGCTTGAAAGATCAAAGACCATTTTTTATATGACTCTGACTGGATTCGTCTGAAAGAAGAAAGTCATATACACCTAGGATGACTTGAGGGTGAGTAATTTATGGGCTAATTTTCATTTCTGGGTGAACTAACCCTTTAATTATATAATTATTTTATATTCTAGTTATCGTTTATTTAAAAAAAAAAATCACCTCTGCGCAGAAGTTCTCTGCCTTCATCTATGAGGTCAGAGGTCATCTCGTCTCCCATGAACTGCTGGAAACCCAGAAGGTTCAGGCAGCGTGTGCCAAGACTGGACAGAAATTATTTAAAATCAGTCAGAAACTACGACATGAAATTTGACACATACTACCATCATGAAACTCTTTTGTCTGATGATTTATAGAAAATATTGGACTAACCTGAAGTATGTAGCAATGCAGAGAATGACGATCAGCATGGGGTAATAGATGTAGAAGCCATTGGCAATGAAGGACAGGACCCGCATGGAACCCATGATCTACAACATTACAGAAGGTTCCTTTAATGCTTAATAGTAATGAGACATTTCAAAATGGGACTCTGGGCCATTGAAGCCTTGCTGCTCTAAACATATGCTCAGCGGTACTATAAGAGTCTCACATATTAAAATAATTCTGTACATTTCAAATAATGCTAAAGACTCACAGAGGTGTATGCAGTCTGCTCCTTTGCTTGGTGGGATATGGCAGAATCCATGTGAATCAGTCCCAGGAAGTTTAGACAAAGTGGGGGAGTCAAGCGGCAAAAAAGCCTAGTAAACAACACATAGGCTTTTGTGGTTTATCAGAGAAAAAACTATAGGTAGAGTTCACTGAAAATACAATTCAGTTTAATACACTGAATCCTGCTATCTGTGAAACATACATGCCACTGAACTGCAGGCTGTAAGCGTCGGTTTGGTGATGTGAGGCCAGGTAGTAGTAGTTGAAGACTCGAATGCGAAACACAGTTGAGTAGACGCAGGTGCAAAGAAAAAAAATGGTAATGAAGCACGCCATCTACAGGACAAAAACACAATATTAAGGCATTTCAGCTGATCAAACTGAGGTCAAACTGTGTCAGGAGGCTCTAAGTTTTGGTCTGTGGCAGGAGTCAGTAACCTTATTGACACAAAGTGAATAAAATAAATTACTTAATCAGAACCAGTGTGAGCTTTATTGCCAAGTATTCTTACACATACAAGCAAACAGTCTTTGTGACAGAAGCTTCCAGTGCACAGATAGAGTAACAGAAATATGTCCAAATATATATATATATATATATATATATATTAACTATAACTAAATTGAATAAAAATATACAATTAATACAAGTAATATATACAATTAAAAATAAAAAGTAAATGAAATGACTATTTAATAACAAGGTAAGTAGAAATTGTATTTTCAAACTGTTTACATCTACTTTATATAAAGTGTACGAAAATACATATATGCATAGTGTTAAAAAATATATAGACGGTGGAAGGACGAAGCATTAAATTGATCAAAAGAAACAGTACAAACTTTTATAATTAAATTTTTTATGATTACAAAATATTTCTATTTCAAAAAAAGAATCCTGAAAGAAAATGTATCGCATGTATCCATAAAAACTGATTTCAACCCTGAAAATAATAATAAGAAATGTTTCTTGAGTACCAAATCATAATGATTTCTGAAGGATCATGTTACACTGAAGACTGGAGTAATGGCTGCTGATAATTTAGCTTTGCCATCACAGGAATAAATTACAAATGATAAAATATATAAAAATAGAAAACACTCAGTAAAGACCAGGAACCAAAAAGAACCAAAAAGAATGTATCACTTAATAACAGATTTTCCTAGATTAGATCCCTAAACTCAGGCAGACTCACCTCAATGTACAGGTAGTTGTAATCTCTCTCAGCAAGCTGGATAAACACAGCAAAGAGTGACAGAACGGGACGAGTACTGAAGAAAGTGCACTCGGACCAAACCACAGCCACCGAAAAGAGCGCCAGAACCACAGACAGTATACGGTAAAACCACTGCTTTAGCAAACACTCCCAGTACCACTCTGATGAAGGAAGCAAAAGACAGTAAAGGCAGGGTCAACACTGACATTTGATACAAATACATCATATCCACATCTATTAGAGCACCTACCTATTGTGGGAGTATAAATGTAGCGTCTGAACCAGCCGACAGGTTCTGGAGGTGCAAAGCTGTGAATGAACTGCCGAGAGGTGCTGGTTTCATTCTTGGCAACGTCCTCAAGGTGGAAAGCCTGTTCCAGCAATATCTGCCACTGAACGCGTGTACGATTGTGCCGCTGGACTGCGTAGATCACCTAAGAAACCAGCTGTTAGTATTATTCCAGAGCAAAATTCAGAAAACTTGATCAGTACCTGCTTGTGTAGTTTCGAAAGGCTTCTTTCAGTGGGATATGTGTTATGTTTATCATCAAAATCCTCATAGTCGTCCATGTTCCTGCCCATTTTCTCCTGATATTCAACTGGACACTAAAAACAATAAGCAGATTTATACTAAAAAGAGGGGCATGGTTGCTTCAAATCACATATATACATAAAAATGCACCAGAAGACTGCTATCATGTTGTTCTCTCACCTTTCGGAGAATGGTGTCCACGTTCTTCCTCAATGGATGATTATATTTGATTGATTCGTTGATTTTTCTCACTTCCTATGATAAAAATACAAACATCTAAGACACAATGTTGGCTGAATGGACTCAGATCTGGCATTACCTTGCAAAAACCAGCTCATCTGGACTCATATAGCGTGAACGGATGTTTGTTTACGGTGTATAAACACACATGGCTTTCACCTCCATGACATCTTCTAGGTTCTCCTCTGAATCTGCCTTCTCTGTCATGAGCTTGGCCACTTTGAAGTAAGTCTTGATGAGGAGGTGACCCTGGCGCGAGGCCTCCCAGTACGAGCGAGGGATCTCCACCAGGCCGTAGCCCAGCAGCAACACTAGAAGAAACAGACCCCAAGTGTTGGCTGCAGTGATGCCGATGGTTTGCAGCTCATACCTGGTGAAGTGATACAGAAAAAAAAGTCAGTATGAACAAAACTTTGTGACAACGATGGAAGAATATTCTGGATTGGTTTACAGACCAGGAGAGGCGCCACTGAGGATGCACAGCCACATAGATGAGAAGAGAGCCGAAGATGAAAAGGTATGTGCCATAATAGATGGCATTCTCAATGAGGGCTGTCTTGATCTTTCCAGTAATGGAGAATCCTCCAGAACGAGCATACGACTGCATGAATGGCAGAAGGAGCCTTGGAAGATAAACAATGTTATTAATCACTATTCTTACAGGTATAATACAACATAGTTATTTATGCATTATTTAAATCAAAGTAAAAAAATAAATACGGTGAAAAGTGCTATACAAATAAATTTGAAATGAACTGAACATTTTTCTCTTTAGGTTTACACATCTAAAATTACAAGAAATATTTTCCTTATATTTTGAAAATATGTCAGTAATGTCAATTGGCTTTAATACAATTTGCAATATAAACATTTAAAACAGCCAATTTTAAAATATATATATATTTTTTAAATGATCAAACTTACTATTATTCTCAGTTTAAATAAAGATCTTTATAAAGGACAATGAGCTTCAATATTATTATTTTTATATTTAAGTTAAATTTTTTAGAAGGGGCCCTTTACTTGGGGGTCTGTGGCATTATTATTAAATATTAGTATTACTATTAAATAAAATAAGAAATATTACTAGTATAATATTCAGTGTAAAAAAAATTAAGGAAAATAATAATAAAACTATTAATAATCATCATATTAATAATGAATATAAATAACAATAATTTTATTTTAACTTACAAATGTAAAATTACAATACTAATTGTCTTAATTTTCAAACATTAAATCAAGTTTTTATTTTGTGGGAAATCCAGGAGCCCTTAAAGGATTAGTTCAGTTTCAAATTAAAATTTCCCGATGATTTACTCATCTCCATGTCATCCAAGATGTTTATGTATTTCTTTCTTCAGTCGAAAAGAAATTAAGGTTTTTGATGAAAACATTCCAGCATGTAGTAGACGTCATGGACTCCAAATTTTGAAGGTCAAAATTACATTTTAAAAATTATGTTTTATAAACACTTTTCTCTCACTTCTGCCGACTGTCAAAACTGGAAGCCATCCAGCGGATGACGTAGCATGTATTGGTCGCGCGTGCACCTCTGGTAAATGTAGGAGAAAAGGAACGTTTCCTTACTTTAGCAAAGGAAAACCAGTCTCCTCTTGGCTTATATCGAAATCATCCAACATTTTCCTTAATAAATCCTCATTTTGTGCTTCTAATTCCTTAACGGCGTTTTGTTTTGTTCCCTCTTTGCGTTCGTCACTAATCACGCAACGCCGACGTGCTACGTCATCCACCGGAGCGGCTTCTGGTTTTGACAGTTGGCAGAAGTGAGAAAAAAATGTTTATAAAGCATATACATTTTATTTTTTTAAATGACCAATCGTTTCGCTAGATAAGACCCTTAGTCATCGTCTGGTATTGTTTATAGCCCTTTGAAGCTGCACTGAAACTGTAATTTTGAAGTACATGATATGGAAAAAAAAACCTGGAATGTTTTCATCAAAAACCTTAATTTCTCTTTGACTGAAGAAAGAAATACATAAACATCTTGGATGACATGGGGGTGAGTAAATTATCAGGAAATTTGAATTTGAAAGTGAACTAATCCTTTAAAGCTTCGTTTCTGTTGTTGGTGCATCTTCATGATATCTCTTTTTGAAAAACCATGTAGCAATTTCAGGGTTTTCCCACAATTTATCTTGTAGCCCTACAACAGATTTGTGTAGTAACAGTGACAAATAATTACCATGAAGATTTAAGACGACATTATCAAGTTTGAAAAGGACATAGCTTTCTCACCAAGTAAGACACTGTGACGTCCAATAAACAACCCTCCAGAACACAGGCATGATGCCATCTGGAATGTAGCTCCATGGTTTATAGCACACATGTTGGGTGCTTTGAAAATAGGAACAGAGTATATGTTCACAAACATGAAATATAACAGTTTTGTGCTCAGTCAGAACAGGACTAACTGAATACATGGGCTGCAGGTGAATTCATAAGCTTACTTTTTACTGGCTGAGATGGAGGTATTTGGAGTGGTCTGGTTTGAAAGGACAGGGCTCACTGAGGGTGTCTGGGCATGTGCTTCATGATCAATTAAACACTGCTTGTAGATTGTCTGAAAATCAATTGCACAAGTTACCAAGTTGCATCAGGAATGAACTGCACTGGACACTTCTATTGAGTGGGAGCCACACTAACCGTGCTGACATCCAGAGGAAGAATGAAGACGATGAGAAAGCATAAATACCAAGCCAGCAGTGTGCCAAAGAGAACCATGCGCTGCTGCTTCTTGAAGTCTCCATAGCGATGCAGGAGGAAGAGAGCCAGGAAAAAGACCACCACAATCTCTATTCCCAGCGCCGCGCCACTCATAGTGCACACCGCACTCCTAACTGCAAACATAGAAAGACAAAGACCAAAAGACATCCAACAAGAAACAGTTAAAAACCACATGAAATTAAAGTTGGGTTGGGGATTTCAAAGAACTCCTCCCTTATGTTTTAACAGACAGTAGCCTGTACTTTCTCATGCTTCACCTAAATTTCTGCATAAAACTATTTTGAGAAAAAAAAAAAAAATTAAGGAAAACACTATGTTACCAAAAAATCCAAAACAATTTAAAATCTACTCTCTATGCAGTACAAATATACATAATCTATAAACAATTATGTAAACTGTATTTAAGCAGATTGTTTACTGTTATGATACTGTGTGCATTATTTCAAATACTTTAAGTTAACGATTTGAATGGGTAACAGACTTTTTTTTATTAATTGATTCGACTAAAGTGTTTGAAACAAACGGAGCGTTTTATATGGTTACAAATCATATGTGGCCTCAAGGCCCCTTATTAAAATATGTATGTGACTGGGGTATTCAAACAATTCATGACAGCTGACAGCAGATTATGCATTTCAGAGAACCTCCTCGTTTGATCGTTAGGACTAATTATGTATAATTTCTTGATTCATATACGGCTGTATCAATTTAGTTTAATGGGAAGCAGTGATGGGATTATTTCTGCGAATCGTTCTTTTCAGACAGAGGTTCTTTTGAGCTTCATAATGCGACTCGAAGTCGTAAACGCATTTCTGTTACTAACACTGGAATTAACGAGAATTGAGCATCGTAAACTGTGTAGAGACCATTTGCACCATGCTCATAATAATGCTTTAATGCAGCCCGACTAACGTTAGTTTCGAATCGCGTTTTAACCAAGTCATAAAAAAGATCCGATTCAAAAGAATGATTCATTCACGAATCCGACATCGCTAACATAAAGCATACACATACAAACCTAATACAATACATAGTGCAAGTCATTCCTATTTATAGCTACACAACTGTTTAAGGATAACGCTTGCTTTCTTCGCAAACAAATCTGTCAAGCAAAATCTCCACTCCAGCTGATCATGAGGGCTGTGTCCATGTTTTGCTTTGAATCATGGGATCCAATGAATTCGCCTTACCTCAGATCTGCTGCAGAGAAATATGAGACGCAATATACATATATATATCCTGATTCAGTCCCAAAGTAAAGAAAAATCTAGAGCAGTGCGTGATGATAAAAATTACCTGGAGGAAATCCACATTTCACTGATTTCCAGAAAACAAACGTCACGGCTCTGACGCGTCTTATGGGCGGCGGCCTATTTTCTTCTGGTGTATGAGTGCAAATAACCTAATATTCAATATAAAATAGTTTTATCAGCAAAAAAGGAAAATTACGACGAGTTAAAATGCGCTATTTAAGATGTTTAGTCTTTTTGGGGCAGATGCTTTATTTATATAGTTTATGTGTAAGATAACGCCTTCAGTGTCCTAGCTGTAAATAAGTTCTAAAAAAGTGAATTATTGTAAAATGATTCTTTGATTTTCATTAAAATGGCCTGCAGAAAAAGTACTGATGCTGCCTAGAAAAAATGCACGGTATAGAAAAATTACTAGGCCTACCAAAAATAGTACATTATAACAAAGAAAATATAAATAACGTATATGTTGCAAAAATGTAGACTTATAAGACTTAAATGTGTAATCAAAAAAGCTGCTGGGGGAAAAATAAGTACTTTTTTATTCTGCGAAGGCAAAGCCAGTCCTGAAGAGGGAGCCATGTGTTTAAAAATGTCCATCACCCATAAAGGTATCACCTGATAAAAACGAGAGGGTGTTTAGCTTGAGCAGAAGTGAACGGTATGAAACCATGTCAGGTAAACACTGTGGCCCTTCTCTGCATCGCTGCCCAAACAATGATTACTTGCAGTATTTACAAGTACAGCTCTTCCATGATTTAACAAGGAAAACATGAGATCAGGAATAACAATAAAACCAAAAACAACGTCTGGCTGCAAAGGTAGATTTCTGCGGTCTGTTCTTCGGATCTTGCTTAATACATTATACATCTGAGATGATTTGACATTTAAATATGCACAGTTTCTTACACAGACGGACGATTGTGCTGCATGATATATAAAATAAATATAATTCACTGCATAACAGCGCATTGCAGTCATAATTCAAGATTTTAGCAATTCAGTAGAAGAGGCTGGTTACATTGAAGTACCATTTTTAGAAACAGAAAATATGTAAATGAGAACTGCTTTATTAATTTAGTTAATATAAAGTTGAACTGTTATATAAAGTTATAAGCATGTTTATTAAAAAAAGTTTTGTAATAACAATTATTTCTGACCTTTTGACGTTGATGAAAATTCAGATTGAGAACCCCTGGCGGAGTAAAATTACATAAAAGATCTAATTGTTAAAGAAAATGTGCAACCGTGTTTTTTTTTTGACAGTAACTCCAGGATGAGCTTTGAAGAATTTAACAATCCAGGATCAATTTGATTCACCCATTCAATGAAAAAGTGATTTGTTACCACACAATATTTTTTATTGCTCCAAATAATACACGTGTGCAGGGAGGAATTATGTTTAAAAGCAATCTACCAGGATTCTAGAGCTTGTTTATTAAAATTTGAGAGTTAACTTTAGGTAACTTATTACAGGCCACCACAACGTTTAAAGATTAGGAGGGATCCAAAACCAGGGTACCCCTAACCCTACCCCTAACCAGTTAGAAGAAAGACCTTTATCCATGCCCCCTCCATTTCGACACGCCCATTGCTCTAGCCTACAGCAAAGTCATTTCACTCAGCGGCCTTCTTTGAAACACCCCTTTTCCAAAACCTGTTAGCCAAGCTTGATTCAATTTCATATTTGAAATCACCAATGAAATCTGACAACAACTGTCTCATAAATGTTGTTTCTTTTGCCCAAATAGCGTCAAAAAAAAAAAAAAACCTTAAACGCTTGTTTTTTGGGGGGGGTCGATAGCTTATAAATTATATTACTGTACACCTTGTCACATAGCAGCCTAGTCATTGCTCTGTTTCTTGTTATTAGTCAGAGATGAAAAGGAGGCAGCTTCCCGCAATTGATAGCTTTTAGTCATGTGATCGGCTCGAAGACCTGGAGCCTCATTTATAAAGCTTTGCACAGAGATGTTGATGTGTATTATGTGCAAAGTGGAAGCCATGTTCCATGAGTGGGACCAGTTGGTCGTCAGACTGGATGCGTGGCAGTTCATGATGCGGTTCACAGCAGGCGTCACCTCAGAAAGCCACTCGCTGTACGGCCCCTTCATGGGACAGCTCTTCTCCTGTATCTTTGAGTGGGATGCTGAAGATTTAAAAAGACTACAAGAAGCCAAACAACAGGAGCTACGACAAACTAAAGATGTCAAAACATCCAGCAAGCTCACTGCCGAAGAGTTAGTAAGGCACTGCTGCCACCAGACACGTGAGCCTCAGGTGGCCAAGCAGCTCATTCAGCAGCTGTTCAAAGACTTCATGGAGGTTACAGACATCATGGGCAACAAACTGTTGGACCAGGAGAGGATGGAGGAAATCTGGCAAGCCCAACAATGCCATCTTTTGTGTATCTAGGATCCTCCAGGCGTACAGCTTTACAAAAAGTTTGGAGAGGTGACCAGAGGAGGGCTCATTCGTGGGGTAGGATCCCTTGAATCAATCAGCATCTGAACCACTTCATTTCAGCTTTGCATGACCAAAAATAATGTGTTATTTGTGTGAATTATGATCTCAGGATTTTTTGAAAAAGGACCATTGAAACTGTGTAACACAGAACCCTGGGAATACAGAAGTAACTCCATTTACCACAGCTAAAGTCAAACAACTTCCCCTGCAAAGTCACTGTATTTATGTACCATGTATATCACTGTGGTAAACACCATGATCCCATTTGCAGCCTTCATGGCCTGGAGAATAATCACATGTGCAAGATTTTGTTCCAGGCGACCTTTGTTTCACCTAAATCTTTAACATCAAGGAATCTTTCTTTTGTTCCCCAGTTCTTATGGTTCACCAGATTTATATGGAAAGTAATGAACACATGACAAAGAGTCCCAGGGTATGGTAACACATGAACAAAGAGTTAACCCTGGGAAAACAGATACACTCCCAAATCAGACCAATGTTACACAGGGGTCCAGAACTGTTTTTCTTACACAAAAGCACTGATTCACTTCAGAAGGTCTTTTTAAATATCTGAACAGTCATGTACACCTCGGATGGATTGAGGGTGTGTAAATCATGGGGTAATTAAAATTTTTTGGTGAACTATCCCTTTGAGGCAGTCGGCTCAAAGTAATAAAAAAAATCCTTTAAACACTGAATAAAACAATCAGTTGTCAATGTACCTGTGACAGGTGATGGCCTGTGTCTGTGTGAATCAATTCCATATGGACCTGGGATGGACCCAGAATTCTCTTCAATTTGGGTCAGCCATTGGATTCAAACCTCGGAATGGTATAACATTTTGTGTAAATTATATGGTCCATCTCTAATATAAAAATCAATACATTATTATTGTGTTATACTACACCACAAAACAATTTTTTGTGGAAAATTAGCTCTTCAATCTTTTTATAGAAGGAGCAGGATCCATCACGACAGAACTCTTGTAACATGAGGTTATTTAACATCTTACTGTTTCTTGATTTAAAATGACTACATTTAATGTTGCTCAAAATACCTATAAAACTTGTTAAGGTTCTACAAGACTTCTTTTACAGCTTCTACAGTCTCTTCGGCCTCCCTGAACAAAACTGTGGTCCGGGGCCAAAAAGCTGGGGGGGCCCTAGAATCATCAGCATGTTTCAGTTTTACATAACAAAACAAAACATTTAATCTAAGGAGTATTATGGTTTTACAACTTTCTCTCAATTTAAAAAGTAGCTGTGACTTTCTCATTTCTTGAAAGTGATGACAGAGCGTTAGACAAAACAGACCTGATCCTTCATCCCCTCATGTTCTCATTTACAGTAAGAAACCATATCAGTGGAAAATGTCTCACTGTACCCAAATGGCTGTAAATTTACAAACCTACCTTAAACAATGAAATAATTAAAGTCACTGGCAATACCTTTTTATGTACGTCTGAGGAAAAATACCGTACGCCACTTTGTCGAGTGCAATTAAAAACACAGTACTAAAACCTGCACAAAACCTCTTAAACAATAAAATAATCAAGCGAACACACATATTTTAGATTCACCCATGTCATGTGTCACTACCTTAAAGACGAGCTTGCAAAGTTGAAATTGTGTACATAGCACAAATAAACAAATTAAACAATGTGTTTTCATGTTTGTAGGTGTCTTGGGGCCCGTTCTTCGTATGTCCCTAACTCAGTTATCTGGATTTGATTGTTGGCGGTTTGGCATGATCTTGGATTGGTTGGTTCTTCTAAGCTCATCCCAGAGTTGCTGTCTCAGCAACAGGTCCGTAAACTTAAACCTGCTTGAGAGCAGGCTTATTTCATGTAAACAGAATTAGATTGCATCTTTTTAAGCAGAATTGATACTTAAAATCTGTCCCAGCCACCGTTACTTTGTTACAAGAGTATCTTACTGATCCAGGAACAATAATTTTTAAATAATAATCATTTAGAAATTAATTTAAATATAGGCTAATAATATTGTGTAGACTATAATGCTATAAACACAGACAGTTTTACTCACTGAAAGATTTATTCGTCATAAAATACTTCATAATTGTTTTCGAGTCTTAATAATAACGTAGAGTCGTGTAGAGCTCGGCGCGCGAACTCTCAGTTGAGTTTTTCCGCGTCTTGTGTTTGAATGCTTAAATTGGCAAGACTCGTGACGACGCGCAAGGCCGTCTTTTTATGCTGGTCTCGGGCAGTCGGGTGAAATCTCCAGGGGGTCCCCCCCACTAGCGACGGCCCTGCTAGACATCGCGTCACCATTCCACCAACGTCCCCCTCCCCGTCACGTGCACGTTCACAGTAAGAAAACATATTTGTAGAAAACGGTTTAATACTCTTACAAAAAGACTGATTTTTTACAGTATTTTTCAGAGTAGAGCTGTGTCCAAAATGGCCCTTAAAAAGGCAATTAAACCTGAGAAACTGTAATGTGTTTAACATTTAACACATTTACAGACATTAAGCTCCCTCTAGTGTACAAATGTTGTATTACAAACTTAGAGTCGTTCTAATGACACATGTCCTTTTTTTCTATTTCAGACCACAAGGGGAGATTTTTTTCGTCCATATAATGGCATTGAGCGCTTACCAGCTTCAAGCTTAAAAAAGATGCAAAAGTATCATGAAAGCGCAGACTATAAAAACATAAATTCCTGTGATGGCAAAACTGGGAGAACATAATTATGCCACTAGATGGCGACAAGTGAGTGTCTTTTGATTGCCATTTAATACTAATAATAAGGCAGAAATACATTAAAAACAGGAATGTTGTGAAATATTGTTACATTTGATTATTACTTTTTAAAATAACTTTTGTTTAAATATATTTTTTTTAAAGTACTTTTATTGTTAGATTTTTGATCTTACTACCACTGGCATAATGCTGAGGGCTTTATTCATAAAACCTGTAGGATAAACAACTTGGCTACATTCGGCTTTGCAGATCAAAACTGTTAGGAAAAAAGGACAAATTATTGGAAATATTCTAGAAAAATATATAGATAAGATATATTGTAACACATCTCAGCTAAAGCTAAAGACATTTTAAAATGCTTTTTTAAGCTTCACAAAGTATTTTGTAACTACATTATAGGCCTACATGAGGATGTTAAATTGCACATGATTTTGAGCAGAGGCAGGTATTGATCTGGACCTCAGACTGAATATTTCCCGTGGCTGTTCTGAACTGAACTTTTTGAGCTTTGAGTGTCACCGTGTTCTCACGGCCTCTGTTGTTCTGAAAGGAGAGTTTCCAGGTCTTTCAGCCCTTTATGCTCTTCTGTGAGGAAGGCGGCCGCCCTTTGTCCCCGAGGGAAGTTGTGTGCTGTCTGTGGGGGAGGGTGCGTGACGTGACCAAGAGCTCCTCAGCGTCATACCGAGCAGTCCAATCACAGCTAGAAGACATGAGCAAATGGTCTACAGCTCAGAGAATAGCAGGTTAAACCTACACAAAACTACTGGTTTTAAAATTTCCTGGGTTTAAAGGTTTACAGGTTTAGTTCAGCATGTTTTACAGTCACAATTGATACATTGTGAGCAGAATAAGTAATTTATCCACCTACCATCAATGAGAAACATAGCTGGGAGTCAGTGGTATATCTAGCCCTCGTCCGAGCTCTCTGTTCGTGCTTGCTTCGGCAGCACATATACTAAAATTGGAACGATACAGAGAAGATTAGCATGGCCCCTGCGCAAGGATGACACGCAAATTCGTGAAGCGTTCCTCATTTTTATTAATTATGGATTATGAATTATTAATTTACAGTAATATTTCATATTTTACACTGTATCAAGCGAAAAAGCCTGCAGTGCGCAAGTCCGCCGCTAGATGGCAGCATTGCACTGGCACTCTCGCATTAGAGCGGCTAAGCTCACTGCAGAATTTACACTTTCAGCTCGGCTTTAAAGAAGTAATAGGGATAGAGACGGCTCTTTCCAAACAAAAAAAAATATTGTAAGTATTCGCAATGATTGCATTTATCATCCTGATGTTTCTTTAGTTTATTTAATCTACCCGTATTTAATCCGAGAGTTGTTAATGTGTTAGCATCGGTAATGGTAACTCTGAACCTTCGCTCCTTTCGAGTCAAACCAGCAGATTTCGACACGAATTCAATTCGAAATAATTATATAGAAAAAAATACGAACATGTTAAATAATTGAAGTTGACTTACCTTACTTATGTGTTGTTTTCGCATAGCTTGGGTGCCAAATTTGCGTCGTTTTCTTTGGCTCGTGTTTTTCGTTTGTACCTGGAAACGCAGAGCGAAACAAGAATTAAAACACGTATTTTAATTTCTTACCACACAAAAAAAGGTGTTAGTAAATAAATGTTATCGTATGCTGCTTCATAATTCAGAGGATCAGCTGTGCTGTGCAGGACAAACGCTCCTCTTCGAGCAGCGTCACCAAAGAGAGCGTCACCTGTCAGATTTTAGGTTTGCCCCACACAACGACGAGTTGGGGGTGCAACTGTATTGCAAAACTAAATAGGACTTAAAGATGTAAATACGACTGGATGTCATTATTTGCTAACCATTTGATAAATCTAAACGTCATTTTACACATTCATGACCAGTTGTCTGCATATTGAGTATTGTTTATTATTGTTTATTATTACAAGTGTTTTCACAGGTTTTTCTGCAATATTTATAAACAATTATTTCTAATTTTAGCATATGATTTTATTAAAAAGCAGAATAACTATCAATTTCATGTTTGTGTTGCGAATTCAGGAGAGTCAAAGGTATGTTTGGGCCAAATATTCACACCAAAGCAGCTCAAATCAAATTGTTCAGACCCTCCAAAAGGAAAATAAGAAGGACAACAGGGAAGGAGAGAGAATGCGCTTCCATGCATATCAAACACAGAAAGACCAGCAATAGAACATTCTTGACATTATCATAATTCTAAGATCTTAAAAGAATGCAGTCAAGGTTTTCAAAGTATATCAGACTAGATTAGCAAAATCTCAGTTTTATTTGTTATAGTGACATAATCATTTTGTGGTGTCTCTATGATGCATGCAAAGTTGATTTTTTTTTTCTTTGTAAACAGACACAGAATGGTCTATGATCTTCTTTAAGGTCACATTACTGGTTCTGCAGCTGGTACAGATGTGCGGACTCCAAATGTGGAGAACGGCCTTGCTTGCTCATGTACTGTTACATATGCACTATGTTTAGGCTTTATCAGCAGGAAGGACTGGTGCAGTAGAACAAAGCCTTTGCAGATGTCACATGCAGATCTGCAAAGCCACAGGTTTCTAGGCAGCAAACTCTAAGGATTACACTACTGTGGTAAAGTGCGTAGATAATGCATTTCTCTCTCTCTCTCTCTGAGTTGGTTACAAGTTGCTATATAAGGACTACTTGGATTCTTTTGGCAATAGACCAATTTGGAGTAGATGTCACAGTTACTGTACGTCACTTGCATTGTGGTGGCAGTGGATGGAAATGGGTAAAATTCATGGAATAAGAGAAAAAATATATTGTAGTGCCTTTAGATGTCAGAATCGGAATGCAGATAAATTTTTATAGAATACTGTCATCAAAAGAATCCATTTGAAGCTAAACACAGACTTTTAGATAGACAGACTATGGATGAAACCTGCTATGATTTACCCTACATTTAAAGCATAAATTTGATTTATATCAATATATAATATAGAATTTAACAATAGGTCTACATAATATTCACATATGCAGTTCATAGGGGACATATTGTATTAGCCCTACAGTTACAGCATAGCCTCTTATGCAAACCTAAAACATGTTACATAACGTTTACTTATTTTATCTCACAATTCTGACTTTTTCTCGCAAATGCAAATTTATATCTCCTAGTTAAGAAGACTTTATAACTTGATTTAACTCAATTGCGAGTTTGTCAATTCTGAGAAAAAGCCAGACGTGGGGCATGTAAACTCATGATTCTGAATCAAGGGGGAAAAAAAAGAATGAGTTGATTTTTTTTTAAAATAATAATTGTAAGATATAATTTCAGAATTGTAAAAAAACCAAAAAGTCAGAATTTTGAAATATAAACTCAAAATTACACTATATTATTCTTTTATTCCATGGTTTCCATAGACTACTACTTTAAACTTTTAATTTTCTGCTGCCAGATAGGCTCTGCCCACAGAAAAACGTCATAACTTTTGGCAAATACAGAAATTGGTCTATTTAGTTACCCACTTCTTAGCACAGCAGCTATAAAAAATCATGTTTGAGGCATGATTGTATTTTATCTGTTGTATTTTATCTTTCCAAGTAATGTCAACCATTATTTTACTGGTAAATAAATGTTAAGGCCTGCATGTATTGTATGGTTTGGTGCATCAAGTACATATTGTTTATTTTATTATAATGCATTTTGAATTTTACGTTTGGGATGAAAGTACCTTAAAGGGTTAGTTCACCCAAAAATGAAAATTCTGTCATTAATTACTCACCCTCATGTCGTTTCAAACCCGTGAGACCTTCGTTCATCTTCAGAACACAAATTAAGATATTTTTGATGGAATCTGAGAGCTGTCTGACCCTGCATAGACAGCAACACAACTGAAATGTTCCCAAGTCCAGAAACGTAGCAAGGAGATCTGTAAAATAATGTGACATCAGTGGTTCATCCGCAATTATGCGAAGCTACAAGAATGCTGTTTAATATTATGATGCGGAGGAGACAAATTGTTGAATAAATTTGTTATTTTTTTTCTTTTGCGCACAAAATGTATTCTTGTAGATTCGTATAATTGCGGATGAACCACGTATGTCACATGGATTATTTTACACATCTCCTTGCTACGTTTCTGGACTTGGGAACATTTCAGTTGTGTTGCTGTCTATGCAGGGTCAGACAGCTCTCAGATTCCATCAAAAAATATCATAGTTTGTGTTCCGAAGATGAACGAAGGTCTTACGGGTTTGAAACGACATGAAGGTGAGTAATTAATGACAGAATTTTCATTTTTGGGTGAACTAACCCTTAAATTTTTGCATGTCTTGTCATGTCCATGTTTTGGTGTGTAAAGAACCTTCTGGTGTTAAGTCCTCCACAGTAGAGGGCGGCAAGTCGATACCCCTTCCTTTACTCTGTCAGAAATGCATCATTTCCGGCGGCCTACATTGGAGCCAATGGCATCGCAGCAGGACAGGCGGTCAAGAGGCAGGTTTAAATGCGCCGCCAGCCTGCGCGCAGGACAACAGAAGCCTTGCTGCATCTGGAAGTTTGGAGAAGTGAATAGTTCGAATACCAGTACAAAGTCAGGATGTCAAATGAAAGGTAATATGCTCTTTTTATTTGCTAAATTTCAATTATTGTATTTTACTCGTGTTTCCCTAAAATTGTGATGTGAGTGTTTCGGTATAAGTTAGGCTAACGTTACCTTTGGATTCTCCCTCCACTTTGGTGCGTTTTGTAAGTTCTATAACTTTTTGGTGTATTATAAAAAATTCTGAGGATGATAATAAACTTATTTGTTAAAACATGACGTTAGATCGGTTGTGCATAGATCTGCAGGATGCTTTTTTAAAAATGCATTTAACGTTAGTCGAATGTGCTGTTGGCGCGCGCCATAGTTTGTGTTACGCGCGAGGACAATTTTTGTTTCACTAATCATGCATTTATATAAGCAAATCTAAATTTAGCAAGTTTCGTAAATCTTTTTAATGGTGGCATTAGTTCATATATAGTTTCGTTTTTCGGAAACATAAGTTAGTATGGAAGATATTTTTGATGTAGAGGTAGCTCGCGACAAATGGCGGGCATCACAGAAGTTGTGGAAGTGATCTCGCAGTTTACAGTTTAGAAACAATCAAAAACAGTTGTTGTGTCAGTGTGTTATTAGATATTGCATATTATGCAATATTTTGAAGTTATGCTTTTTCTAATATGGTTTTATGTTGAACTTATATAATAAGGACTGTATAAACTTAGGTTTGCGAGATTCGCGTTTATTGTTTCATATTGCTTTCTGCTGTTATACCTTTTATATTTCTTTATAACAACACGCAATGGTGGTGTTGCTGTTGCTTAACGTTTTTCTTGTTTTTATGTAGACCGCTTCAAGAACTGAGTGAGAATTTGGAGGGATCCCTGTGCAGGCCTCAGAGGAGTAAATGGAAAAGGCGGCCCTCCTGCAGCGGGGGTCTAGACACCGAGAACACGCCGAACGAGCTCATCCAGCAGTGGTCACCCCCACACAAAAAGATCCTGACTTCTGCAAAAGGGAAAGAAAATGAAGAGAATGCATTTGTTCTTGCCAGACGTCCCAGGAAAAGAAGAGAATCGTCAGGTTTGTGACTTGAGAAATTTAACCCCATAAAGCCTTCTGTATTATGTGTGATGCATGCATTTCTGTCATGATATCAGCTTAGCTGAAAAAAAAAGTTTGTGTTATTGTAAAAATCCCCACCTTCAGGTTTTGTCTTTTTGCTATACAATTTGGTAATAATTACTTATCTATATTTTAATCTATTTTAAGTTAACATAACTCTTTATTATTACTATTTCAAAAAGATGTCAAAATTTAATAGTCTGAAGCAACTTTAGTTTACTTATTCATCCATTATTTTACAGAAATATAATTTGCATATGCAAATACGATACATCAAGCTTTTAAGAACCGTTTATTTCTACATCTCTCAATTATCATTGTATTGTATTGCGTTGTTTTGCCCCACAATAAAAGCGACAGAGCTTTGATCATAAAACTACGCTTCTAAATGTCATCTTACCAAGCCGTATTATTGGAAGATATAAATACCACTTGTTACTATATATGTATTTTGTGAAAGTAGTCTTTTATAAAAAATCTTATTGTTTTACATTGCAAGAATTTTATATAACATTTCTTTTTGCAATATAAATAACATCTGCACCAAATTGCATAAATTCGTTTTTTCATTTTAGGCCTCTGAATATAATTCAAGTGTGAGATCCATATTCTAACTATATTAAACTGTATGAGCCATAAAAGCCTGAAGCATCAAATGATACAAAACAAAACAGATTTTCTTTTTATTTTTGTCTAAAGTTTCTGTGAACCTTATAATTAAAGTAATAGAGATTTCTGCTTATTTCATAGGTAAAGCTATAAAGGTTTAATACAGTACTATATATCTGATTGGAGAAAAAAAAAAAAAAAATATATATATATATATATATATATACCTACCTACCTTGTAAACTTCCACTTTGGTGGCCACTTACTGTTTCTCCAGATAATTTAGTTGACATTTATTATTTAATAGTTGATATTATAATTGCTTATAAGAGATAACATGGCCTTGTATGACCAGAAGAGACTAATTTGTTAACTTGTTTGTCCCTCAGCAGGCTTGTGTTGGGACAGTCTGCCTGATGAGCTATTGCTGGGAATCCTGTCTTGTCTCTCACTGCAAGATCTCCTCCGGACATCACGGGTCTGCAAGCGCTGGCATTGTTTAGCGTAAGTTATTCATACACTTTTCTTACAAAGTTGGAAGTTTGGAAGACCACTGATCACTGACCTGTGTTGCATATAATAAGTCAAAACTATCTGTGCATCTGTAGGTTTGATGAATCTCTGTGGCACAGTGTGGACCTGGTGGGAAAGGCTCAGTTAGATGCTGAGCTTGGGCAGGTTCTCTCAGCTGGAGCCTTGAGGCTGCGCTGTCCGCACACCTGCATTGGTCAGCCCAGCTTTAAAAGTGCACTGTGAGTAATGTGTGTTTTCACAGTGCCACGACAAAGTCATGTTGTGTAAGTGCTGCTGTTGTTGGTGTCTTGCGTTTGTAAATTTAGTGCATTTTGAATTACAGGAAACTTCGTCTCCAACATCTGGATTTATCAAACTGCACAGTGGAGACGTCTGTTCTCGAAGACATCCTGTCACGCTGCAGACATCTACAGAGTCTCAGTCTTGAAGGACTGGTGCTCTCTGATAGCATAATTCAGTAAGTTATAGTCTAAAAGACATTTTAAAAGTTTAAGTGTTTTTTTTTTTTATTATTATTTAGCAGTACACATGCACCAATCAAAAGGGGTTTTAATCACAACAAATCAAACAGCATTTAGTGTTTGTGTTAAAAGACATGGAGAAAACTATTTTCCTGGGCCAAACAGTCAATTTATTTCTATTTATGTATTTTATAATTGCAGTTATTTTTGTAGTGTTATTAGCCACTGGTAACACTTACGTAGAATCCTTGACATGTAAAGCTGCAGATTTAACTCTGTATTTTTTTTTGCAAATTTAAATATGAACATATGAAGACCGTGAACCTGTATTTTGCTGTTTTGCAGTTCTCTGGCTCAAAATACTGAAATCGTCCGACTGAATTTGTGTGGCTGTTCAGGCTTTTCCCCTGAATCGCTGGCTGAGATGCTGAAATCTTGCACCCGGTAAGGTTAACTTGTATACCAAAAGATAAAAAATTTGTGGTCCTGAGGGGAAAAGGTTTCACTGTTTCCATAGAAATATTAAGCAGCATGTCTGTTTTGAACCTTGATAATAAGCAACGTTTCTTGAGCACCAAATTAACATATTAGAATGATTTCTGAAGGATCATGTGATGCTGAAGGCTAGTGTAATGGTTGCTGAAAATTCAGCTTTGCAATCTTAAAAATAAATTACATTTTAAAATATTTTCAAGTAGAACTCAGTTCTTTTTAATTGTAATAATATTTTACAACTTTACTGTTTTTACTGCATTTGATCAAATAAGTGCAGCCTTGATGTGTATTCAAGACTTTCAAAAGCACAAAATCTTCCTAACTTTTAAATGTTAGTGTACATCCAAAGACAAATAATTTCTTAATTATTATGCTTGATATGCATGGATTCATCATCAGAAATGTCAGAACTTATTTTTGCAGTCATTAAAGGGTTAGTTCACCCAAAAATATAAATAAAATTTGTCTTTGACCTTTCAAGCTCTATCGTCGCAGTCAGCGGGTGCTGCATTGCTTCAGTCCAAAAGACATGAAATAAAAAGCATCCTTCCATTAAAAAAAAAAAAGTGTCTCACACAGCTCCAGGGGTGAACAGAGGCCTCCTATAGCGAATCGATGCCTTTTTGTAAGAAAAATATCCATATTCAAAACGTAATAATCACTTTAATCTAGTTTTTGCCAACAGTTGTACACAGAAGAATTTCCGGGTGGATGACGTGTGAGGTGAGGTATGCTCTTGTGAAAACCAATGTTTGTTAACGGGATCAAAAGAAGCAAAGCTTCCTTACTTTAGCATAGCGTTTCCATGTGCGTTACTTCTGTGTGGCGCAAAGCTGAATTCATACATCATCCACCCAGAACTGCTTCCATTTACAACAGTGAGCACAAGCTAGATTAAAGTGATTATTATGTTTTAAATATGGATATTTTTCTTACAAAAAGGCATCGATTCGCTATAGGAGGCCTTTATTCACCTCCTGGAGCTGTGTGAGACCCTTTTTTTTTTTTTTTTTTTTTTTATTAATGGAAGGGCGCTTTTTATTTCACCTCTTTTGGACTGAAGCAATGCAAACACCCGCTGACTGCAACGATAGAGCTTGAAAGAGCAAAGACCATTTTTAATGTAACTCCGACTGGATTCGTTTGAAAGAAGAAAGTCATATACACCTAGGATGCCCCGGGGGTGAGTAAAACGCAGCCTAATTTTCATTTTCGGGTGAACTAACCCTTTAAGTACCTTTAAATACTATGTAGTCACATTTCAAATTAAGCATTTGATACAGTGCACTTATTGTGTTTTTACACTATTATTTTTAATATCTGCATGCAGTTACATGCACTTAATTTCTGTAAATACATCCCACCTCAATAGCAGCAAAAGTGTTTTACAAAACAACATGAACACAAGTACATTGTACTGAAAATGTATTTTATTTGACGTGAGTACTACATGGAAGTCAAAGACACATGGGGCAGTTGTGGCCTGATTTGTTAGAGAGACGGACTTGTAACCGGACTTATTGCGGGTTCGAGTCTCCGGTCCGGGAGGGATTGTACAGCACTCTCTTCCACCTTCAATACCACAACTCAGGTGACACCCTTGAGCAAGGCACCGAACCCTCAACTGCTCCCCAGGAGCCGCAGCAATATGGCTGCCCACTGCTCGGGTGTGTATGTGCTTGTATGGGTCACCATACTTGGCCATACTATCACATAATATAAAGTGAGACTGTATCTTTTCAAAGTACATCAAGTATTTTACAAATATAACCCCTTTTAAAGCCCATAATTTTCTTTCTCTCCCCAGAATTGAAGAAATGAATGTGTCATGGTGTGACTTCAGTAATCTCCATGTTCAAGCCATTGCTAACAACATTCCCTCCAGCATCTCTCACCTGAACATCAGCGGTTACAGACAAAACCTCACCATGGAGGGTAAGGAAAGCAAGGAGTTCAGCGTTATGTAAATGCATTTTTAACCATTTCATGCAACAACAATTTATGCTTTTTTGTGTGTTTCAGATGTTAAAGCTGTAGTAAAACGATGTCCGAACATTACAAATCTAGATTTAAGGCGAGTTCATAATTTGGAAAGATGATCGTGGATCAGGTGCCTAATAGCAAACAGCTGGAGGTTCACATTCGGTTATGTGCTTTATCTTTACAGTGATAGTGTGCTTGTGACAACAGACAGTTTCCCAGTCCTGCAGCAACTTTCCTCCTTGAGACATCTGGCAGTGAGCCGCTGTTATCAGATCCACCCAGCGTCACTCATGTAAGAGATTTGTTGAATTCAGAAAGCAGAGACGAGCAAACAGTTCCTGCTCACAAACACTAAATATTCCTTCTCTTTTCTTTACAGTGACTTTGAAAAGTTTCTAAATTTGCAGACCCTGGAGGTCTTCGGGCTCATACAGGACAGCTACCTGCCCATTCTTTGTAAAGGTCTACCGCACATACAGATCAACACACAGCCTTTCTCCACTGTGGCACGTCCCACCTCAGCATCAAGAAAGGATCGCACACTTTGGGGAATGCACTGTCGACTTGTGTACAAACACTGATGTTTTTAACCAAGGATGATTACAGGGTAAACCAAATTGTAAAATAGCTTTTACAATAGTCCATATCTCTTAAGTTTGCCCTATTAGAATTTTTTTGTGATTTTAAAAAAATGTCTTTAACATCACTGGTAAGTCCTCGTTTTATATTGTAATAGTTTCAATTTAGTGAAGATGACAATTGTGTTGGAGTTCCTGACAATCTTGAATTGAGTGGCGTTCTTGTTACATTGCAGCAAAGATCACAACGTTTATCACAGTACAAAAGATGAAGAGTGACTTTAAATGTTTGGTACCAGTAGCTATAATTTTGTATATGATTATGGTAATCTAATTACCACTCTAGAATATAATGGTAGGTTCTGTTTGTCACTCGATCTGTTTTCCTGCCATGATCAAGTACATTTCCAGTTTCACTCTAGGATTATCAAAGGATTATCTAGTTTAGTAATAAGACAATGGTTTTATGGTAATCTTAAAATGTTCCCAAATAATTTGAATATACAGAAGCATTAAAACGGGTGCTTTCAGGGCAGAGAAAATATTGTGAATCTCTTCCATTTTTCGGATCAGTTTTAATGTTGGAAAACTTGAATTTCGTACAACTTTGCTTGTTGCTAGACGTATTTTTATGAATTGTTTACATTGTCTGAATTGTAAATAAATGTACTGCTTTTTATTTAAAGCCACTCCTGTCCATTTCCCTTTTTCCATTTCCCTGTTCTTTACATTCCTACTCTCCAAACAAATTTAAATGTTACAAAATAAAGAACACCAAGGGTCCTGAAAATGTGGTTTTACAAATTTCTGCCTGTTTTAAACCAGTGACCTGAGTGTTTGACACCACATCCAAACTTTTGCTCTATTGTGTTCTTCAAAAACATTTAAATATAAAGAACTTCTCAGGTTGCAGTTTCAGAAATGTTTTATTTTTTACATTTACAAAATACTTCTGTGCATGTTTGGCACAACAGTATTCAGTTAACTTTGAATACATGTGCTTAAACACTTGCATCCATCACATTTCTAAAACACTGACGGCTGATATAGTGATGTGACGATATAATGCTGGCGTATCTTCGGAGGAAAGTATTTTGTTAATTTCTGAAGGCTGCAACCAAGAGGGTCATTTAAGCACAGACTACAGAAATGTGAAATCCTGATATCTATAAATGTATCTCATCTGCAAATCCCATCCTCCCTTAAAACTCAGTGCTTAAAGAACCTACAATCCATCTCAAAGTCTGGTTTAAAAGACAATTATTTAGTCCTCAATAAATAAGAGTTTGGTGTATCAAAGGATTTAATCAAGAATGACAGTTCGCAACAAGTCCTCCTCATTTAAACTGATTGTAGCAATGGCACCATCATTAAACTCGAAGGACGTCCCACCATCCACCACCATGCAGGCATCCCAGCACCGTGAGCGGACACAAACCCTACCCAAAACAAAAACATGAGCACAGCGTTTTCATCTTGCAGTCTTGTTTAGTCAAAAACATATGGAGAAACGGTTAATGCATTAGGTATTATGAATTAACAATAAACAAAGACTTTACAGCATTTATGATTCAAAACGTTCAGGTTTGTTCACAGAACATTCATATTAAGTTACACAATTTGAAATGATAAAAATGTTTTTGTAAACCAATAAACCATGTTATTATTAATTCTTATTCAATCATTTACCAGACAGTTGTAAGAAGATGGAACTCACTTTTTGGCAAAACCTCTTTGTCGGCTATTGGAAAATACTCTGTTGACTATCGGCTCCCTTATACTGAAGAAAAGTTTGTCCTCCTCTGGGTCAAAGATCAGCGACTCGTTGTATGTTTCAGTCACTGAACACAAAAATAGAGACCAGTTATTTAATGTGCAGAATATTGATTTTATACATTTAAACTATTACAACAATGACAAAAAGTCATTTTAAAACACAAATGATATATTTCAGTCACTGAACACAAAATGGGAGCCATTTATTTAAATTGCAGAATATTAATTAAAATTCTCTAAATTTAAACAGAATTTTAAAAAGTTAATTTGACACTATTTATACTTGTATAAACAAAAACAAAAATGTACTTTGAACTCACCACTCTCAATGAACTCCCGATTTAGAGGAACATCCAAACCTGTTTTTAATTTACCTAAGGTACAGAAAAGAAAGATCATGCTTGTAGAAGCAGACGATTATAAACTGTTCATAGAACATATGTAATGGAGAATGTGTTTAAAATATTAACTTTTGTTTTTGAGTCTCTAACCTATTCTAAGGACATCCTCCACTGCCTGCTCCACGAGTTTATTAATATTGTAGGACCTGGATGAAGGAAGAAAAATGATTTGGTAACTCTTACATCTCTTGACATTTTATGAAGTGTTGTAAGAACACTTCAGTTAAGCACTGCTCTGACTCACCAGGCTTTAGATCCAGTTCCAGTGCAAATGCTAAGCCCTGAGCTCTTCTGCTTCTCCCACGGCCCGTCATCGATGGAGATTTCGTAGTATGAAGCCCTATGAAGCGAGAGGTTAAGATGGGGTTTGAAGGATTTATACTTCAACCTGTGGCAAACAGAAACCACAAGTAAGGGGAGATGGGGGATGCGTGGAGGGAAGGAGGAAAAGTGCTTGATGAAAAGCAATGTGGCGACTGGTTCTTTATATACAGAATGGTGGGCAGGGATAAATACCTGGACGACAGGGACTCCCCTATGAAGATCTCATTGAGTCCTCGGACAGGGAGTAGGTGAGGCCTTTCAGGACTGTCGTGTGTCCTACCTGTCACAAAAACATGATAGCGTTTTTATCTTTGTGCCTCCTGGAACAAAAGATGACACAAACGTGTTCAGAGCAAAATCTAACAAAGTAATAAAATCAGGGTGGAGTGTTACTACTGCTTTTCCTTAACTGAAATATAAATACAAAACTGGGAAAATACCTCCAGAATGAAGTAAAAAACATTTAAAAAAAATATGTTATGTTATGTTATAAAATTATTATGAAACATGTCACCTGCATTAAACAAGAAAATGCCAGTAGACAAAATACTAAAAATCTAAAAATCTGAAGAAAACTAAAACTAATGAAATCAAGACATTGAATTAAACAGAAAATAAAATAGAAGTTAAAATGATTTTATATATATATGTAATATGTATATAAAATTAACCAATTTTTCAGTCTGTTAATTTAATATTTCATTATATTTGTACAAAATATATTCATGTGTACAAAAATTTAATTATTTTATTGAAATAATAAAATCTTACTCAATACTGAAATACAGTAATGAAAATCAGCACAGCATATTTTATATATTTTATTTAATATATAATATTTTATAATTAATGTAATTATATATAATATATATTAATTTATATTTATTTCCTTTTCAAAATGTCCTGTTATTGCACTGCAAAAAATAACTAATTTACTGTAATACAGTAATAATCCTTTCTCTTCTGATTTTGCTATGAAATGTATCCTGGTAATTTCTGGACAGTATTTGCAAAAATTAGAAGTGCGGATTAGAGGAATGATCTGTTGAGATAGCAATCTGTACGTCGTACTGCTCTGAGTTTCTGTGGTGATGCGGTGCGCCTTGCTGTGCTGCTCGAGGCTCAGCTGCAGCTCATGCAGGTCCACTGGAGTCGGGTTGATCCCGGTGCCCTCCAAGTACATACGGATACGCTGACGCCACTGCCACCTAACGGAGACAGTTACTTTTTAAAAAACAGAAGGAAAAAAAAGAGAGGGGGTACATCATAGAAACAAAAAAAGCAGGTAGAATGATGATAAGAATAAAAAGGGGACCCAAAAAAACAGGCAGGCCTTAGCAGCTTAGTCAGGTTCAATCTTGCTAAATAGCAGCACTTAAACGCTCAAATGTTGCATGTTACTTTTCTCCACTATGGTAAGGTAAGGCTGGATCAATCACTAGCTTTAACACGGCTTAATGGGGGATTTGGCTTTCTAAACTAGAAAGCACCTCCCCCAAGAGGAAGACCAATCCTTGTCCCATGAGAAACAGTAATTAGCTAACATTAGCTTTCCTGTGGGGTGCATAGTCTATATCAATTATATTTTTAATAAGAATTGCTCACTTGAACTAAAACTTCTTGAACTAGAAGAGGTGTAGAAGAAAACAACTGAGTGCAAACTGGATTAGTGTCGAGCATAAGCTACAGTAAACAAGAGGTACCCACCTGAACTCACCCTTCCTGAGTTTCTGTAAGGCCTCAGAAAAGGCATGTGTATAGTGCACAGGTAAACACAGGTGACCTTCTGACCTTCATATACAAAAACACAGCTATATTATATATTTATAAAATAAATAAGAGACAAACTTATGATAGGGTATTTTTTATATTACCTTTCTGGGTCTGTATTGACCCCCAATACAGGTTTGTTCTTATCATACACTTTACTGGCAACTAGTAGCATGGTGCCATCACCTAAGAAATAAACAAGTCTATTAGAATTTACCAAAAGAGAAAACAAATTCATGAAATTTCTCATGTGTCAACTGGAGCACAATTAAAACTATCAAGCATGAAAGGCAAAACCTGAGCTTTACCTCCGGCAGAGATGATGGCATCGGCCCATCGTACTGTGTCCTCATCATACTCTC
Source organism: allo-octoploid hybrid of Carassius auratus x Cyprinus carpio (assembly GCA_024542945.1). Taxonomy (NCBI): domain Eukaryota; kingdom Metazoa; phylum Chordata; class Actinopteri; order Cypriniformes; species allo-octoploid hybrid of Carassius auratus x Cyprinus carpio. The sequence goes on along the minus strand of CM045068.1, from coordinate 9,394,549 downwards.
CTCTTTTGACAATTCGCACCTCAATGCCTTCTTTCCTACAAAAATGAAAGATGGATGGTTTTGAAAACTGTTTGAAAATAATAAAAAAATAATGTCAGAGTTCCTATTTCTGATCATCATCTTACTGTAGGCTGTCCACAATCTGTACAACATTGAAGGTGTGTAAATTGTGTCTCTCCAGAAGCCCAATGTAACTGGATCCTTTCAGTGCAAGCTGTAATGACAATTTGAAGACATATTAAATATCATAAACAGTGGATTGCTTCTTAACACTGTCTTTTCATATTGTGTATAATGGGGTTTGTTGGACTTTTGTCAAATTTAGCTGCAGGCATTGTTGGTGGCCTTTTAAATACTTAAGCCCATTTTGCTTGCTGCTTAATTGAACTGACAATAGTACCAGCAGAAAGGGAAGATCAAATATTAACTGACTCCTTTTATTAAGAAATATACATTTTCCTATATAACACTGTCAGTTTAGTGTCAGTCAGTAAGGTAAAAAAAAACAGTAGTGACGTCAAAAGTATTAGATAAAATTGTAGTTTACAAAGTTAACTCTTCAATACATCCAGATATATAAAGATATAATTTTTATGAAGGTGTTTATGTTTTTCTAATATTCAAGTAAGTAAATCCAAATATAGATAGAGGGAGGAGTGAAGCAAGAGAAGGTGTGGAAGGAGGGAATTTGCACTCACAATTTATAAACATAACCACATTACACAGAATAGAGTGTAACGATCAGGTTTCACAAAGTAAATTCCCATTCATTTTCTCCATATGGGAATTAATTTTAAAGATAATTTGTAATCCTATAAGGACAGATCTACTGTGAGGTATGAGGTTGTTAACCGATAGTATTTGCTTTTGCTGAAGCCGTCAGTCTGCAATATTTCAACTTAATTTAATAATCACTATTAACTGTGGTAAAAAATACATTACCCATAATTCTGCATCTCCAACGTTCAGAAAATCGCAACAAGCAAAAGTGCGCCAAAATAACCCTTTAGTGCCCATCCACTCCCATAAAGCATAACAAATGATATATGCCGAATTTGGAAATGCACAAAAGTGTACTACTCTTACTTTTTCTGCCACTGAAAGATGTAAAAATAGCAAGAGTAGAATGCTAGTGGGCGGTTCTTAACTCAGCAATCAAGTCAGTTTTCATACGCACTCAAATGAGGGGGGGGGGGGGGGGGGGGGTAATTTAATCTCTTAAATTAAGACTTTTTTTTTTTTTTTTGTAAATCCCTATGCGGAAAATTAATGGGAAAAATAATTCCCAAATCAAGGCTGCTGGAAAAGTGGGTAGGTCACATTTCACCATGCAAATATTATATTACACCATCGCCAGCGGGTAGATTTTGAATGAACATTTTGCAAGGGTTTTTTTTTTTTTTTTTTTAAATGTTAATACACATTTCTTAAATGTTTATTAAATTTATGACAATAAAAATGCATATTAAGGCTTCTACACTTTAAATACTATTATACACAAAAAGTCTGAAAGAACAATGTGTTAATGCGGAATGTATAGAACTGTGACGTTAATTTGTAGGGCAACCTTATTTAGATTAGCATATTTAGCGGGTTTAAATTTCTAAGTAAAATAATAATAATAACATGTATTTATAAGTAAAGTAAAAGCCTGTGGTTAACATTACCTTAAGAGACCTTACGTCTATTTTTATACAGCACCTGCCTGAGAAGCACTAACAAGATAAAGCGGTGTGTCTGATAAACAGGTGTATTCACCTCATCACAAATGTCTGCTTACCAGCTGTTTAAAGTCCTCCTCTGACAGTCCCGCATAGCGATATCTCTGCTGCTCGAACTCATATCGTGTGGTCTTAGTCACAACTGCCACCTTCGCCGGTTTGAAGCCACATTCAGCTTGCGAAGCAACTTTACACACGGCGCTCTGATGAAAACACAGACGACTACAATAGCTCCCAGTGAAACCCGCCACTACTGGATTTCCACAGGAAAGGGATTTCTTTAAAGCTCGGGATAGCATTCTACTACCGCAAAATAGGTTCGGGGGAAATGACCAGAAACTACTAAATGAATTACACAATGAAAACTGTCAGTCATTCAGTGCTTGAACTACCACCATTGAATTCATTAAAGGAGCTTTACGGCTTCAATATGCTGCAGGTGCATAACAAAGTAAATAAAAGCAATGTAAACTGCACTAAACACACAAGACTGATTTATCTACGGGATTGTAAGGTGTTAAAGTAACTAACCAGCAGTATTCAGTGACTGACAGTTCACCTGCTAGCAAAGCACCTAATCTTACTTTCTAAACATAAAGCGGCTATGACTGATCTGACTATATCCGGTGTCTGAAGCACAGAAGGTCACATTTGCTGAAGGTTTCGTGCACGATAACGTTACCCTTTCTAAGTGTACGTGAACAGCTAGCTGATTAACGTACAGCTGTCAGTTTTAGCATGACAACCTGGCCACCAACTCTGCCTCTCCAAGCGCGGTGACCGATCACATCCCCCGTCTATCTGCCCTCGGGCATCTGAACGACGGAGAGCGCGAGTCTAAGCGATCTACGGAAACCTGGCGTTTAGCGTCTGCTTAACTACAGTTACGTTACTTCAAATCACAAACTTGAGGCTAATAAAAACATCAGATCCCACACTCACACATGCCGCCATCTTTAAAGCACGTAGCGCTGACTCGGTGGGCGTGGCTTTGGATAGAGTTTTTTTGCGCTAGTGTGCCCATTCTGTACTGGCTTACAGAAGTCTTATGGAGAATATCTCAACAAGTTACCCTAAGGTTTCTAAATAGCCTTACCATTAAAAAAAAATAATTGCAATAACTGAAAACCATAATATTGCTGTAACACTGGCTTTTTCATAGTTGTTGACACTAAAAAAATTATATAAAAAGTTTAATGACATGTAACATAAGTTCTTGAAAAGAGTAGCCTACTGTTTATTATAGCAGTTATAATTAATATTGAACTCACAGTTTTGTATTGTATCCCCTAGTTTTTTTTTATGTACATCATATTATTTCATGTTTATTGTTTAAGCTCAGAAAAAAAGTGTAATTGGGGATTGTGCGTTCAATTAATTGTCTCTTCTTGTTGTATCTTCTTCCTTGCTTGGAAGTGCAAAGTGTAAAATAATGTAGGAGGACGGAAAGTTCAGGAATGTCAGCTTTCTCATTCTAAAAACTTCTTGATGGTGGAGAAATAGTGGTACCTTGGATAACTGCCCAAACGGATGGACAAGAGTTCTTGCCAACGACAGTGAACTACATTTAACTCTGAAGCAAGATAGTTTATAACCCTACCCTCTTTAAAAAAGTCCCTTCTTCCAGTAGCCTGTCGCATCTGACAGTGACTTAGCCTACAGTATGCGCAAATAGGCTAACTGTTTTTTTTATTCTGGAATTTTATTTAGGACTCCACTGTGCTTTGTTGTAAACTTACGTTGCATTCGATTTACAGTTTAATAGACCAATATATTTGTTTATAAAAAAAATGATTGGTCATATCGATTTTCAATTAATTCAAAATGTGTCTCCATACATCATATATCAGTAGTTTCCCGCAGTTTTTGTCAAGACGTGAACAAGCAATAAAAATATACGTGCACTGAAAGTGCAAAGAGGCCCCTCTTGTTATGCAAATTCAATTACATTTAACAGACAATGACGCACAATAACACTACTATTCAGTAGCGCAGAGACACAAACCCAAGCAGAGAACATTTAATCTAGAACTCGGTATTTTTCACGCTCTCGTTACCCATAACTGCAGCGCCACACGGCAGGTCGATCGGAATAGATCAGAAGAAGCTACAGGAGGTATTTCCTTTCACTTGAGAAAGAGAAGCGGACAACACACGGACAGACTTGGTTCTGACGTGAGGAACCGGCTTCAGTTATTCGGTGAGCTACTTATCCTTTGCTCCCACAGACAAAATTTTGGCACAATTACCATACTGTGAAAAGCGATTATGTAAACAAGTTTGTCGGCTAGTGTCACCCTGATGTCCTTTCTGTGGGCTGAAAGTGATGTGGGACATTTGTGCTTCGCGTTATGAATACTTTTTTTGTTTAAAGGCTGAAAACTTGGTGTCTTCAGTTTTTGTAATCTACTTCTTTTCAGTCAAATGTTGATTAAGGCATTATTATGCAATGAGCCTTGCTGAGAAAAAAAAAAAAAAAAACACTGAAAAATACAAATGCTGACCGCTGCCCGGAAAACAGGAGGTAACTCTCTGCCAAAGTGAACGAATAGCAATTATTATTTATATTATAGATTAATTATTTAGTACAGTTCCATCATTATAATATTACATATTAGATTACATATATATATATTCTTTGAGAGTCATAGCCAAGTGTTGTATAATGAAATTTAATTAAAATTGGACAATTGTACAAAGACAATATTACACAGTGACATTTTATAATATAACACACTGATTATTAGTGACATCATCTCAATGCTTTAAACATAAACTGTGTAAAATTATTAAGGGATGAAAGTACTTATTTTATTTATACATTGACAGAACCCTCATTAATTTCGCTTATGGGCACAACACAGACCGAGCCAACCCTGAAGTTGGGTAAGCTGGCAATGGCACGGCAGAGGCTGCTACAGCGTTATGAGCACCGGCCCTTTGTCTCCTGTCTAGCTGGACTCTATGGCTGCCAGTGGAGGCGTTACCAGCTCACACATGCTCAGCCTGGACACTGCTGCTGCTCGAAGGTGCTCTCGTTGTACCTTATAATGCACATGCTGGGATCATTTAAAATGAAGCTGTTAACTTAAGCAAGTTAACTTGATCAAATCAAATATGCGTTGTCACAGTAAGAGGAAATTTTGATGCAAAAAGAGTACTTCACAAAAATTCCCTACTACTGTATGAGGTTTTCTGTCCTTACATGCCCATGTGTGATTATTCTAGTAATATTTAGGTCAGGTTGAAAATGCGATGATAGTAAGCCAGATATTTATGCATTATATAATGGCTTAAAAAGGCTTAACTGTCTTTAATCTTGCAGCTGGAGTGTGGCAGTTTTGCTCTGATCGTTCTGACATTTTGTCTCAGTCTGGTGTTCCTGTACTTCTGGAGTGAAGCACAGAATGACTACAATGACTTTGACTGGTTTGTGTCATACATAAAAGATACATTTTAGATATTTTATTGACTTCCATTATTCATTACTGTTATTTTGTTTAAACAAAGTTGTTTTCCAACTCGTAACATTTCTTTAATAGTCCAATAGGCAGATTGACAATGGCACATATACATTTTTTAGAGATCTCTCAACTTAGGTAACTTAGCTGGAATACACTAAAGTAATATTTCTTCTGCTTTGCCTCCAGGTTTAATTTTGGTAATCTGGGCTTCTGGTTTCCATGGTCCATAGTTTTGTTGATTCTTGCTGTTTTTTTGTTCACTTATGTTGCTGGTCTGCTGGTATGTGCTTTAAGAAAAGTCATTTTCATAACCACTGTTTGAATGACTGAGTTTAATGTTCTCCATTGTGACATTAAATGTACCTATTGTATCATAGTTGTCAATGTTTTTTTTTTGTTTTGTTTTTTGCTTAAAGTCTCCATAAGTTACTAAAAGGTCCATCTGATAATTTGCTGGTAAGAAATATGTTTACATTCACAGCTGCTGGCAGTTTGTCTTCTCTCAGAAGGCCAGAGGTTATATTTACATTGGTGTCACAAGGTAATTTCATCCACATCTCGTCTATGTAACAAACTAAAAGTCTGAGACTTTTTGGTTTACACTTTTAAATCGATGGTCATATCTTTTGATAGATCGGGATCTCAGTGACTTTGATTCTCTCCATTGTGGCCTCATCTGTTCTCACAGATTTATGGAGCAAGGAGTGGATGACTGTACTTTTATCTTTTCAGGCATGTTTCCTATCATAATATTAATATTGGAGCACATAACTGTGATATTTAATGTTCTCCTTTCCCATTTGTCAGGTAACTGCTCCATATCTACACATAGGTGGTGTAGTTTTAATGACTCTATTATCTTGGCCAATAGCCTTGCATGTCTTCCGTTTTCTTCCGAGAGGTAAGGATGAGTTTTTAGGTATAAAATTTATTTCCAATATCCAAAAGGAAATATCCTTATCTACCCTTATGCATCTTATATCACAGAAAGTGCCTATTTTTATGGTGAATTCTCTGCCTGTGTTTGTTTCAGTGAGAGGGATGGCCATCACGGTGCTGTACATAACTGTTCTAGTGACTCTGTTCTTGGTTCCTCTGGGCATGTACTCCCCCTGCATTAAAGAGCGGAGCAGTCTAGGATCAGCTCCTGCTTTAATTGGACACAGGGGAGCACCAATGGTACATTTTGTTATTCTTCTTAGGCTTTTCAGGTTCAAACACCAGCCTTTGAATATGAATGTTTTTTCTATGTTAATAATATACTTTCTAGTTTAGGCAAGGCACCCCAGGTGAATAGAAAAAAAAAAAACTAGATATTACCATACTTGAATTGCAAACATTTTTGGTTTTCTGAAATGTTGTTTAAATATGCAAATTAAGAAATATCTTATTAAATATGCACTAATTAACATACATTTCTGGAACAGAAATCTGAACACTGGAGCCAGGTTCAAAATTCTTGTTTCGTTTTGTTAGAGAATTTTATAATAGGGATTTTGGATTTCTCCTTTTATTGCTTCATAAATCAGAAAATACTGTCAACAGTTAGCAGAAATTGTGTTTTGTGTTAGGAGTAAAGTGTTGTATAAAATCAGGAAAATTATATAATAAAATACACAGGAGTAAAAAAAATAAATAAATAAAAATAAATAAAAGCCTGGTTTATTTGGGGATTTATGTCTCAATGCATGAAAAAATAATAATTTTGAGAAAACAAAATTAAAGATATGTATTGTAATTGAATCCTACAAATGCAAATAGATAAAGTGCAATAAATTAAACACTTTACACTTATTTCCACTAGTATGAAAAAAATCACATTATGAAATGCCGAATAACCCAAAATCTTAAAATTGACCAGTGCATGAAAAACAATGTTTTTGCCTATAGTGACTTGGCTTAATGTGATAATTTGACTCCTAGATCAGTATTTCTCAAACAATTATATCAATACTGTAGCAGTACATAATTTATCAAACATGCAATTTGCCATGTGCAGACTGAAAATAAGCAACCCCTTTGTTATATCTTCTCTCAGCTTGCCCCTGAAAACACCTTCATGTCTTTTGAGAAGGCATTGGCAGCTGGAGCTGACGGACTGGAGACTGATGTAACTATCAGGTCACTTCTTTTACTCCAAAGAAGCTCCAAAGCAAGCCTATTTTATTAATAATGCATCTATATTTGTCCTCAATAACATTGTTTTGTCTTTTGCTGCAGTTATGATGGAGTTCCTTTCCTCATGCACGATAAGAACCTACGCAGGACAACTAATGTAAAAGACGTGTTCCCAAACTGGACACACACCTCACCTGCCATGTTTACGTGGAGAGAACTGCAGAATCTCAATGCTGGATCCTGGTTCTTCTCTGTAAGTCTTCAGGATGCTCTTTTACTCCTGAAAAATTGATATCTTACATTAAAGAATGATTTTTTTTATTATTATTTCCCACTCAGCAAGACCCCTTTGGAACAGCTTCATCTCTGAGCCCAGATGAGCATTTGCAAGCTCAGAATCAGTCTGTATGCACACTGAGGGACTTCCTGGATCTGGCTGCTCAACATGGGAAACTAGTGATCTTTGATCTGTATCGGCCGCCCAGGGGTCACCCTTATAGAGATGCCTGGATATCCCGCACCCTAGACGTCATCCAAAACGAGTCATCCATTCACTCCAGTCAGGTGTGCCATTACACTGTTACATTTTGGGGTTTACTCTGATGAATAAAACAATCTAAGAGTCTTTTCCTAAATAAAGTTACTCTCTTGTGTACACTGTGGTCTTTATGAAGTTTCTATAAATTATATATTATACATGTCTGTTGTGTTTTTACCTAGGTATTGTGGTTGCCTCCAGAGCTCAGAGAGTTTGTACAAGAAATCGACCCAGAGTTACAGCAGATAACAGCGGATCTAGCACCAGTGGAGGACCTTCAGCTCAGACACATATCCAGACTCAACATCCATTACAGCTTCATGTCAGAGAAAGAAATCAGGTTCCAGTAGATGAGCTAAAATGATATATATACAAAATTATGGAATGGAGCATGAAATAAAATATTCAAATAATTATCTAACTTGTTAAATTATTAATTTAGAACCATTTATGCATACTGTATGTGCATTTTTGTATTTACACAATTAATAAACTGTATAAGCAAGGATGCATTAAATTGATAAAAATCAATCAAAATTGAAAGTAAATTTATAATAATAAATGAAATTGTGTAATACTCAGTAATATTTCACAATATTAATCTAAATGCATCCTATATATACAGACAAAAAAATTATTCAGACACCAGATGTAATTTTTTATATTTTTTTACTAGTGGGTGCAGGACACTATAGTTCATTTATGTAAGTGAGGATAGCAAAAAAAAAAACTATGACATATTATACCCAAACATTTTTAATCAGTGGACTACCGGTAAAATTGATAAAAAAAATTGGGACCAAAAATGATTCAGACACTTTGACCTGACCATGTTTTGCTTAAGTGTTATCTGACATTATCATGATGAATTTGTTCTGACACAGTTTAACTCTGAGTTCTTGTCATATTTTATTACCATTTTCTAGATTATAATGAATAAACTGTGATAATGTGTGAAATGTTGAAGGCGTCTGAATCAATTTTTGGTTTGACTGTATATATATATATATATATATATATATATATATATACACTGTGTATATAAATATATATATTTATATATACACACACCTTTGCATATATATATATATATATATATATATATCATTCATTGGGATAAATTGTGTATGACTTTTTATTGATTACAGAAAATACTCTGCTGCTAACATCAGCACTAACCTGTATGTGATCAGCGAGCCGTGGCTGTATTCTCTTGCCTGGTGTGCAGGGGCTCATTCTGTCGCCACTAATGCTGTTCACATCCTCAAGACCCTGCAAAGACCGCTCTTTCTCATGGTAAATGGCACACATCTACAGTTCTCAGGGATTCGTCCATCCTGTATTTTTTTTCCTTTTGGTTTTCCTCTCTGTCTTTCACAGACGCCAGATGAGTACAGGCTTATGTGGACTCTTACTGACATCACTTCCCTTATTCTTGTCGTGATTATCTTTGTGTTTCACTGGTGAGTCTAAGCACAGAATTTACCACATCTCACTGTGACAGTGAACATGTAGCTGCGGTACAAGATCCCTCTGTAGTCCATACAAAAGACACTGTGTAGGCTGTTAATGGTGATGTACTGTAATTGCAGGTGGAGGGAGCGTGAGTTGGCTCTCAGTGTGGACAGCAGTTCAGTAATTGAGAATGGGTCCTACAGACAGTTCAGGACAGGTAAGAGGCATTTAATCTTTTAAACCACCCAAGTCAAATGATTGAATTATTATTTGAATAGTTCACACAAAAATGAATAATTGCTGTAAATTTCAAAAATACTCGAATTCAAAATACTCGTCAATCACTTGCTCGCCAATGGATCCTCTGCAGTGAATAGGTTCTTGAAGATGGCTCAGTTATGATAAATAATATATGTTTATATTTTCTATCGAGCATTCAAAATACAGAACTATAGCAATGGGAGTATCATTTCTGACACGCTGTACGCGGTAGACCAATCACAACAGACTGGGCCATCTGACCAATCAGAGCAGAGTAGGCTCACAGAAAGGAGGGATTTAGAGAGATTGAATCTTAGAACGGCTTCGAACAAATCGTTTGAGAATCATTGGAAAACGAGGTGATATTAAATGCATTTTTTGAGAAAACGAAAGCGTTTTTGACCTTGCATGAATGACTCCCAAAACAATATTAGGAACCACTTTAACGTCTTTAAAAAGTAAAAAGCTGCATGTTTGTAAGACACAACTCCATCATTAAGGCGTTTTACCTTTAAATCTTTACTCCTGACAAAATATGAATCAATAATCCATAATAGTGCTTTCTACAGTGAAAAAGTCCATCCCCTGTTGTCCTCTCACTTCAAAATCCACTAACATATTTGTTTAGAACTGTTTTCGCTTGTAAAAACATTCAGAGGAGATGACATTTTCACTGGAAGATGCAATATTATGGATTATTAGCCAAAAGCAATGGTTTAAAGTTAAAATTATGAGTTAAAATTATGGATTTGTGTCAAACACACAGCTTTTCACTTCACAGGATATTAATTGATGGACTGTAGTCGTGTGTATTACTTGTCCAGCTGTTTGTACTCTCATTCTGACGGCACCCATTCACTGCAAAGGATCTATTGATGAGCAAGTTAAATTGCCCCAAATCAGGATTCTGGATGGGCTGAGGGTGAGTAGATTTTCATTTTTGGGTGAACCATTCCTTTAATCTGAATCTTCAAGAACATAACGCTGATCATGTTTCCCTGAACAGAGATGAATGATGTGTGGTCTTTATCCAACATGAGTGCCTCTGACAAGCAAGAACCATCTCTTTGAAGTGCCTGACAAAGTTTTCTGGTTCATATTTAACCCCTTATATTAAAAAAAACTGTAACTGATGTTCAGTTAAGCCAGTATAAACCACTGTGTATGTGGTACATTGAAATCACCCTTACATTTTATAAATTGTAAGTGTTTGGTCACAAAATAACAGACAAGCAGGCTGTCTTCACGTGATATGATGGGATACATACAGTTAACAAATGTTAAGTTCTAGTGACTGATCTTGCACCTCATTTGAATTATGGCCTTTTGCAAGCCCCAGGTTTTATAAATGCTACTGTAAAGGTTTCCATTTCAAGCATGAATGGAAATATTTGTCATGTTGATGAAACTGATGTTTTCTTCACTGAAATATTGGTGGATCCATTGGTTTTGTTTCATCTTAATTGGTATTTAAAATCCATGCCATGTTTTTGGCTGAATTATTACTCCCAGACAATAGTGTAAGAATCCAAGAGGTCATAAATCATTTTTATGCTAACGTTTTGTCCTTTTTGTCTTGTTCTAATTTAATACACGTCTAATTCAGTATCATAGTTAATCCTCATAAGATCATTCAGTGAAATCATTTTTTGGTTATTGCAATATGTTTAATTCATGTTTGTTTTTTCTTCATTATTTGGATACTTTATCTTCAAATGTTAATACTGTTACAATCTAAATATTTTTATTACTTGAATAAATCTTCTGTCTGAATAAATTCTGACAAGAGCATATTGTTTTACACTGAGATTTGCAAGAAACTACAAAACCTTACACAAACTACAAATTGTGTTGTTATTAAGTAAACCCATTAAAAATATTTTTTGTTAATCGAAATAAAGCAAAATAAAATATAATTATTAGTTGAAAAACTTGAACTAAAAAATGGGAAATGTCCCAGATGTTGCATTAAAATGATCTAATTGTCAAGTGATTGATCATATGATTGTGAATCATTGATCAATAAATATAGCACGTCACGAATCTCATTAAAATTGCCAAGCTATCTCATATGTTGTTTTATTTATAAACAGCAGCTTCCAACACAAGAAAATTGGAATGACCAGAATTACAATCTAGCAATACATAAATACATTCTAAAAAAAAAAAAAAAAAAAGAATAAATACATTGGACAATGTCCAATCTTGTGTATAAATTATAATGATTGTTGTCATGTAACTGATCATTTAATTTATAAGACACTTTCTAATATGCATCTCTGAAATACCTGGTCAAGCATTTACAAAGGTAATAAAATAATACTATTCAGAAAAATTAAGAGGATATATTTTTAGACTGAATTAAATTTTGTTATCATTTCGTTAGTAAATTCATTAATGTATCAATCAGTTCAATAAGTGGTGACCTAGAGGTCAAAAAATGACCAGGATGAGAATCTTCTTTTATAATTCTTTAGGCTAAGGAGCAAAACCAAATTCTGCAACATTTCCATATCTTTATAATGCATTTAATTGGCAAAATGAGATGTGCAAATCATTCACAAATTAAATAACTGAAATCATGAACTTGATCAGACTTAATAGACATTTTTTTTTTCAATTTGGTATCACAGTAAAACCATATGAGGGCCTAAAACTTAAAGGCAACAAGTGTTTTTGACTGTAAATTTATCATGTTCTTCATTGACATTAAAAGACTGAGAAATGCTAGAAAATAAACTGAACTCACAATTTACAATCAAGGCTCCAGCATGAAAAAGTAACGACACTAAAAGCAGATTCAGTTTATCTTCATGTATCAAAATTATGGATCTAGGATGTAGTAAGAACTGAGTCTGTGTGCTTATAAATAAACAGTGCGCTATTACAAGCCTTTCATGTTACTTATTATTTACACGTGAACTGCGCTGCTTGGTCATGGTCGTCAACATCTGACTGATGTAAGACGTGAGAAGATCGTCCATCTTGTATCCCTGGAATAGTACGTAAAGTCAGTTGTTAAAGTGAGCCACACAGCAAAGTATGATTGCATGTCTTTTATAAAGGAATAGCTGGTGCATCTGCATCACCAAAGTACCATGGTATTACCATCTGATACCACCACGGGGTGACTCACCAGTGAAGTCTCGCACAGCAGTTTGCTGCCTCTAACCAGGTTACCAATGGTTATGTGGAAATACGTATTTCCACTACTCCAGTTAGAGATTTTGGTGAAGGGATGTGTGCCCAAAATGTCCTGCAGACAGACGAGTAAATGCCATTCAAATGATATTCAAAGCTTTTTATACACAGGGCCTAATAAAAGTTTTAGAGTTTTTGACTCAAAAGAGGGAGAAGGTGTCTTTGATTTGATTGTTCTGTGTAAGCATACCTTTGTTTTTGGGTCAATGAGAGTAACACCATGCTTGTTGATTGCTATCAAGAGGACTTCTGGGAAATTTGGATCTGAGGATTGCTGTGGGAGAAAATCCAACATCATTAAACCACACTGTCAGTGTGTCGTTTTATACAACAGAAGAAATCGAGGATGTGGTCATTTTGTTTGCTCAGTATTTAGTTAATTCAACATTGCATCATGTTTTGACAAACTTGCCTTGACTTCAAAAAATGCTGATCCAAAAGTAGGCCACTTGTAAATGATTTCCAGAAACATCAGTTTCGCTTCCTCTCGAGATTTCCCTGAATGCTTATTGAAGTACGTAACAACAGGCTGTAGGAAAAACAGAGACACACCCTCACTGCATTGACTTGTCATAAATGGATGGAGGTGTGTAGTGTTGCTCACTCACTCGTTTCCAGTCGTCGGGTGACAGCTGATGCATCATGTCCTGAGGGACCAGCTCCTTCAGCATCTTGGTGAAGTTATGAAACTGTGATTTGTCCTCTTCAAACCTCACCCTGTAAATGAGCGCAGCCAGCTGGAACGCCTCTTCGAGAGAGCACTTGTGGTAGCCCCGCAGATACTTTGGGAGCTCCTAAAGAAAGTTTAGGAAAATGGAAGTGTCACACAAAGTGTTTAAAAGGGAGCTTGAATTCACAGATTGAGTACAAAGAGAGAGTTTTGCACCTGGAAGTAATGGAAAATGGAGTCAGCCATGGGATCTTTGCCTGGAATGGTGTTGGTCCACAGTTTCTTCATGAAAAACACTTGGTAGGTCAGTGAAGGCACTATGCCTACAAAACCAACAGAATCATTAAGACCTCTCATGTCTACACTCAATATATATTGATCATTTTAATGAACAATATACATAATCACCATCTTTCACAGCTCTGGCTTTTTTGATCCAGTCTGTCAGATGACGAACAAAATCAAAGAAGAAATCTCCTTCTGGAACACTGATCACCTGAAATGTTTAACCCAAAATTGACATATCAAATAAGACATCTTACATTAAAATACACACATAGTGACAAATAACTGCTGACTACAGGACACGTGTTTTAAGAAACTCTCAGGAGAAACTTGTAACATAAAAATCACCTCCTGAGTTATTTAATGTGTCATATAACCACATACAAAACACCTACATCTCATCTGAACAGACATTCAACAGCTCTGTAGCCTCACCTTGTCAGAAATTTTGACAAACAAGCTGAAGCCTTCAGAAGACTGGAGCATCATTCTGCCAGTGATGTTCAGACAGAAATCTTTGGCTTTTGTGCTTGATTCAACTTCAAAAGCCTATAAATAAATAAATAAATAAATAAATACATGAAGGATATTTGAAAAAAAAAAAAGACACTATTAGATGCCAGTCAGTGTGTTGAGTGGGGAGTTCCTTTTAGCATGTATACAAACAGCAGGATGCAAAAAGCCTGAGACCACTTGTGTAAATCAAGTAAAACAATGTTTTCATTACTAAAACCAAAATTAATGTGACTGAAATAAATTAAAACATAAAAAACTTTTTATTTCAGGCAGTTGCAAAGGCAACATTTCTCATTTTTAGTTTACTACTAATACTAAAATAATAAAAATAGTTAAGTACTAAAATAATAAAAACGAAATAAACTAAATATTAACAAAACTATCATTGATATCAAAATAAAACTGGTGTAAATGCTTCTATTGTACATTTTATTTCTAATTTAAAGCAATTTTTTTTGTTTTGTTTTGTTATTATTTTTTTTTTTTTGACAAATTATATTGCCATAACAGTTTAAATTAAACATAAACAGATGATCTATTTATGTTTCCTTTTTCTTTTTGATATCATAAACATGATCAAATAAAATTCTGGAAAAATATATATACAGTATAACTATATAGAATAAATAATCTCCCTCTCTCTATACATATATAATGTAATTTTTATATTTTAATATAATATAGGAAAATAAATATTATATGGTAAACAATTAAATTTTTTAATACATTCAGAATATTACAGTACATTAATATTGCACCCTTTCTTCTACAATTTAATGTTATTATCTACAATTCACTGATCTATATACATATGTATTTGGTGTTTGTTATATTGCATTGTCAATTGCATTCCATGTCTACCTCATTTGTATGTATTATTTTATATAACAAAAAAAAAAAAGAGAGAGGAAAAAAAACAAACACTGCAGGCCAGATTTCAGCTATATTTAAACCAAAAAGGAAATGAATCTCTGGAGTCTAGAATATATTCAGACTTCATCTCTCTTCTACCGTTTTCTTCAGAAGCACCACATAACTCTGTGCTTAACTGAGGATTCAAATGAGGTCAGAGCACTACAGAGGCATTCTCTCTGTTTCCTCAAGCATAAATAAACACAGGCATGAGAGAGAGAGAATATTACCCCACAGGAGGCTGGATATAACGTACACTACAGGCAACAGATACTCGCCTAGAGTTAACATGAGAATGCTCACCTCATCAGTGTCATCAGGGAAGTACACTTTGTGAAAGATCTGGGTAGTTTTGTGTTGAATGGCCTCCACTTCTACAAGGTGAGGAGGATACTTTCTGGATCCATTTCTGTCCGTGAGCAAAAAATGTTTTAAAGGAATTCAGTGAAACATTGGAGATGGATGTTTGTATATGCTGTGAGAGTTACCGCAAGGCTTTCTGCAGTCTCTGCATACAGTCTGGTGCGACTGGATGATGTTTCTTGGATTGCAGGAACTTTTGGACATGAGGAAGCAACATGTTACTGGGAGGAAACAGCCCAGTGCAGAGCCAGAGAAGCTCCCAGCCCTTCTCCTCACTGTATCTGAACACAAAGAACTGCTGTCAGCTGACTCATAAGTCAACAACAATGTTAGCATTGTTAAAGTTAAGCAGCTTTGGTCATTTGCAAGCTAACCACTAGGGGACAGATTTATACAGATTTATGAGCCACATTAACTGTTTTCACAGTAATGGGTCTCATTCACTGTCTGTGCAAACATTTTCATGCAGAATCATAATTTATCGAAACATTTGCATGTACATTTAAGATAACATTTAAAACAAAGTCACACATATACACACATATTTTATATTAACATTTTAGAATTTGTATGAAATGAATAGTAAGAATATTTAAATTATAGAAAGTTTTTTTAAAAATAATAATTAATAATAATAACAATAATAACTGTTTTATAAATAATTTTATAATATAAAAGTATATATTATATATAATTAAAAATAATTATTTGCCAATTATATAAAATAATATAACATTTATAATATTATATTATTATTCGAAAATATTTTTATTACTTTAAAAAGTATTAAAACACTTTTTAATAAACACTAAAAAAATAAAAAATAATCAAATAAACATAACAGACTTGATTTTACACTGTATCAGCTTCAACTGGGAAAAACCTACTTAACATTATTCTCGGTCAGTTGCTTGATGATCTGACAGAAGATTTCGTCCTTCAGAGGTTCAGCCTTTAAAGCTTCCTCAAAGATCTGATCAGTGAGCTCATTGACTGAACGGCTCCTCTTCGAGGGGTAGTCGCCCATGTACTTCATGATAGGTATGACAGAGTCAAGGGCCAAAATGAGGGAACTGCAGTTATAGAGTTAACACTATTAACTGTCAAAATTTTATAAAGGTAACACTATTAGATGTAGAGGATATCAATAAAGGCCTGGAGGGCATCCTGGGACAGCTCTTCATGATTGAGGACTTTTTTCAGCAAAGGCTGTTTGAGAGGTTCTCTGGTGCAACACCACAGTTTATCCTTCCCCCTGCCTTTGATGATCACACGACTCAGTGTGCTCTTGGAAGGCGGTCTAGATGATGGAAAGATACCAGGAAATGTAATGAATATAGATTTTAATAATAAAAATAGGTAATGCAATGAAATCAACATGCACAATGATGAAATAGAATCATAGGTGTGGTGCTTGACACAAAGATATCGTGC
This sequence comes from allo-octoploid hybrid of Carassius auratus x Cyprinus carpio, assembly GCA_024542945.1. Classification (NCBI taxonomy): domain Eukaryota; kingdom Metazoa; phylum Chordata; class Actinopteri; order Cypriniformes; species allo-octoploid hybrid of Carassius auratus x Cyprinus carpio. Next base: position 9,377,611 of record CM045068.1, on the reverse strand, counting down.
AGTTAGTTTAAAAAAAATATACGGTTCAGTTAAGGTTAGGTTTAGGTTTAATTATTCCTTGAATGTTATTGGTCAGATGTTGTTGCTGATTGGCTGGTAAGGCCCTCCTCCCCTCTAGAAGTAAACCTTTTTTTTTGCACTAAACTTCCTTTTCTCCTCTCTAAAACAGTAGTTTTCCATTCGGACACAACAAAGGGAGGAAAGGTCCTGAAGAAGGTTCAAACACCTGAAGTGATCATAAGAGAACTCCTCTAGAGTGTACGGCTGAACCTTCTCCCCACTGTCCAGCGGATTCTGATGGGACAAACTGATGGAGTCCTTACGCTGGTCTGGGGACATGGTAATCAATGACTGTAAGAAACAGAAATAAGAAGGTCAAAGTTACTATTCAATATCTCAGGTGTTTCTTGAGTGTGAGTAAGTGGCACATTTTGATGCAAATGCTTGTGTTTTGACCATGAAAAATGGTTTTCCAAGTTAAATATAATACACTGCCAGAATAAAAACAAAAAGTGCAAACATGTACATTTCGGGGTGCAACATCTTGTAACCCTTAAAGGGACAACTTTGTGCACAATTCGCACCTTAGAGCAGGAACATGTACCGTTAAGGTACTACTATGAACCGTTTAGGAGTACATAATAATAAGGCACAAAGTTCTAAGGGCACATTTTTTTCTGAAAGTGTACAATGAAATGTACTGAATGAAAATTCTCTCACCACAATATCATACTGTGGCCTGGTGATGGTGGGCAGCACATAGACGCTGTCTGCAGGGAAGTCTCCTCTTTTTTTGGTTCTATCATTGACCCCATGAGCCCAACCTGAATTCAGGACCTGCTCTCCAGTGTACTCATCCAGAAAGATCAGATCTCCCTTTGAGAATCTCAGGAAAGAAGAGTCATGTCCAGCTGGAAAAACAAACAAAAACATAAGACTGTTTCTGTTCATCTTTTAGATGTTTTATTGATTATGCTGGACCTTCTTGACTTGACCCAAAGTCTGTTTAGGGCTGCATCAAATACAATGGTTATGTCCTTAGCTTCTAGTGCACTTTTAAACCCATCTGCTGCCCATATGTGCTCACCAGGGTAATGGCTGTCCACCAGGGCCACCACAAACTTTGACCTAGAGCGCAGGCCCTCTAGAAAGGTGACAACCAGGTCACGGATGTCTTCGGCATTGTTGGATGTGAAGGTGTACTCATCTCCTTTAATAGTGGCCAGAGTGAAGCTCTGTCCCTGCAGCTTTCCACCTCTGCATCCACACGATAGATTGACCAAAACTAGTTAAATGACAATATAGAGAACACTTACATCGAATGAAGTGGCTTTGGTTGGATAAGCTACTGCACCTGCTGCTGGAGACTGCAGTGATCTCTGGGAAAGAAAGGTCCAGAAGGACCTGCTCCTGCTCATCCACAAAGTAGACTCCGGTCCAGTTCACTGCCACTATAACATCATTCTTTGGGAGACTAGGCCCTGCAAATGAACAGAAACAATGGCCTGAGAGTTTTATCACACCCAATCTGATCAGTATGTCTTGCTATTTTTTTTAATATGATTTACAGAATAACTCATAACATATTATTCACTTTGTTCCATGCAATTACAAAGAATGGACACTGAAGTTGTAAAGTTTCAAAAATGCCATATAAAAGTATCATATAAACGGTCTGTATGACATAGATATTTAAAATTGATTAACAGGGTCATCTCAACATCTTGACTCAGAAATGAACACGTAAATACTAGATTTATATATATATATATATATATATATATATATATATATATAATATTATATCATATTATGCCATTACCCATTCTCAGGAAATGGTGAAATGGTGTAGATAGAAATGTCAGGATTTTTACATTTTGTGTTAATTTTGAGCATTTTCCTACCTCAAACCAGGGCGGTAATCACCGTAGATATTGGAGACCGACTAACTGTTCAGATTAGCAAGCCAAAACAGTGTTTTTTCCCCTCGATGGCTAATTGTTTAATTATTGTTACCAATTCAAAATAACAACCTTCAACTACCACAAGTTATTTATTGTTATTTTAAAACTCTAAATTAAATTATTTCAAACATGTAATATTATGTTTGGATAAACTTATTTTTTATACTTTTTAAATATATTTGTTTTTAATTATTTTAACATTTAATTTTAATACACAACTGAGTAAATTCTGGTTGTAAGAAAATGCAAAAAAAAAAAAAAACTAATAATATAATATAATATAATATAATATAATATAATATAATATAATATAATATAATATAATATAATATAATATAATATGTTCAAAATTCTGACTGATCCATTCAACTCACTGACTTTTCCCTGTAAGTCTTACCTGAGAATTTGAAGGCCTCATAAAAGCGGGAAAAAAGCAAAGGCCACTTAAATCGAGCGAAATCCACCACCTCTTCCTTCACTCTCTGCGAGTCAAACCTCTTCTGTGTGTAGATTCCCTGCGGAGATGCAATCATCAATATCTTGGTCTCAGAGTAACACAATATCGCTGATTACCTTTGCTCTTGTCACCTGGTTATAAGCATAAAATCTATCAAACTCATGCATTACCACTCTGCTATGATGATCCATAAAACTGATCCCCAGCATTATTAAACATTCATATCCATCACTTTAGCCTATGAAAGGTAGGAGGATACGGCCTTCACTCTTGAGAGAAGGAACATGTGATCAATGTTCCCACAGGAACCGTCAATCAAATGTCAACCCGTTCAGTCCATCATCTGTTAACAGCTAGCACAGAGTGCTGACCTAAACTACAAATCCATAACAAGACAATGACCACTAAGTGAGGCAGAAAGATCTGTCTTAAATATTCAGGGGCCTGTGATTGCATTCTATTTCAGCAGACTGTAGGTGCAGGTGCTGGATGGTGTGAAGGTCACCCCGGAGAGTTAATCATAGCTATGAGATTATATTAGTGCTAGGTGGAGATACAGGTACTGCTCCAAGATAACGAGACTGCCGTCCTTGAGAACATACCACAAGGTCAAGCAGACACAGCCTGACACAGTAATGAAGACATAGGTGTAGATGTGTGTTTGTAGGTGTGACTGTACATTTAGTTAATATAGATCAAATAGATTTGTTCAGTTATATGTGCTGCTCTATCATGTAAATGTGAACCCATTCTCAGAAAATAGTGACATTTGTGCCTAAAAATTTTTGGATTTTATTTTATTTTTTTCATTTTCCATTTCTTTTTTCATGGGCTTATTATTAAAATATTTAGCTTATAGTAAAAATGTTATTATAACCTAGAAAATGAAATTTATTTATTGTTATTAACTCTAACTCTAAAATGGCATATTATTTTAATGTCACAATATCAAAGTTACACTTATTTTTATACTTATCATTTGAATAAAGAAAATTCTAGCAGTAGAAACTACATATTTAAATCCTACAACAAAAAATATACAATACAATATAATATAATAATAGACTATTAATATAACAATATAAAATGTATATAAAATATGATATACAATAATATACAATTATAATTTTATATTAAATAAAATATTAATAACTCAACAAAAACTACATTTGTGTACCTTTATGTGAGTTGCTACGATCATTTGAGCCCATTTCTCCACCGTCTTGGAGGGAGTCATTTCTCGGTCCGGTATGTAGGATGGAATAAGACTCAGAAGACGGTCTGGTAGGACTTCTGACCCATAGTCCACATAGTACTGCTGAGAGGCCAGCTCGGCCAGGTCCTCCTCCTAAAATAATAGAGCACACGCATACACCTGGTTAATGCATTTAACGCAAGTCGTTTAACTTTTATAGGCAATGTGAAATGTGTTTAAAATAGCTCTCACCCTATCACAGCGGTACTCCCCGAATTTTACCCCACGCACAATTTGTTGGTAGATGAGGTTAGTGGCAACACCGTCCTCAGCAGGGTTGTGCCAGGGCGTGAAGATTTCCTTCCTGAAGAACAGCCTCCAGGGGGCGTTGCGCTCCTGAGCGCCCTGCTCTTTAGCATATTGCTCACACTGTGACACGGCATCCATCACATGATCCTTTCCACTGCCTAGTGATGAAACCTGAGGAGGATGCACATTTTGAGGGTCTTAAACTGAACAGAATTAAATAAGGATATGTACTGATCAAAGGTTTGGGGTTGTATTTTATTTTATTTTTTTAATAAATTAATACATCTATGTAGCAAGGATGCATTAAATTGATCAAAAGTGACAGTAAAGACATTTAATACTGTATGTCACAAAAGATTTCTATTTCAAATATGTGCTGTTGTTTTGAACGTTCTATTAAATTAAAAACGGTTTTCAACATTGATAATATTTTTCTTGAGACCAAATCAGCAAATTAGAATGATTTCTGAAGGATCATGTGACACTGAAAACTGGAATAATGGCTGCCATAAACTCAGCTTTGCCATCACAGGAATACATTACATTGTAAAATATATTAAAATATATTTATTAACATACCTTATCAAAAAGAGCAATATATAAGGAGAAGCCAAAGCGATCCTTCAGGCCGATTTTGTCTGACAGAGCATTGCAGAGCTCTTCAGCTGTTGTGGCAGAGTCAGTCAGCAGGGTCTTCGTGGTGCCGTCCATGAATGTCACCGGCAACATGATGGGCTTCTTAGATTTAGTGGCCTGGAGGAGGAAAGAAAAAGTCATCCAGCCAAATAATTCATATTTTCCAAAAATTTTTCCCAAATGTGGAATCTAATGGCTTTTGTGGGTCCTAAAATACCTGCAGCTCAAGCCAAGAAGGAGGCTGAGTCCTTGTCTTATTTGCAAATGTTCTTCTCAGTCTCTCCTCACAATAAGGCGCATAACCAGACGGGCCGCTGTTAATGAATGTCCGCAGATACTAAACAGATTTCAGATAAAGACATGAAAAGGGGATAAAGAGTTAGGCCACATTTAAATAAAACACATTCATTTTTTGGGTTTAGGATCATTAGGATCATTAAAATTGCTTGAGATCTTATTTCCTGCTAACTAGCACAAAAAAAAAAAAAAGTTTTTTTTTTTACTTTGAGAAATTTTTCGGAAGGAGCAAAGCAGCCCAAACAGAGGGATAGCAGGATCCAGCCGCGGGCGTGGCTGCTTTTAGATGTATTCTGGCTCAGCTGTTTACAGATTTGACAGTAGATCTCATCTCTGAGAGAGGAAACAAACAAACATGCAATACAATTCAGACAAAATGCACATTCAGTAGCACTAGTATACCAACAATTACACATCTGCCATGCAATGACCTGAGAGCAGGACGTAAAATGCCATTGCCAATGATAAAGTGGAGCTTTTCTAAATTGGAGGTGGGTCGGTCTTCCAGCATGCTGTTTCCCTGGAGACTGTAATTGCTGTCGGTTAGCCGTCTGGTCACCTAACAGGGGCAGGAATAGTTTACTTTTATTCAACAAAGATAAATTATACTGATTAATAGTTACAGTAGACATTTATAATATTTTTATTTCAAATAAATGTTATTCTTTCAACTTTACTGATAAAAGAATCCTGAAAAAAAGAACAGTATTCTGGATTTCACAAAAACAAATATTACATACCTCTTCTGTGATCTTTGTTTTCTTTTTTAATGTGAGGGACACCAGCTTATGCCGTACACTGTTTCTCTTCTGGATGTCAGTAGTGGAACTCTGGAAACAATGAAGGAACTTTCTTAGATGTCATAGCGGTAACACTTTACAATAATGTTTAATTAACATCAGCTTTTGCCTTGGGTGTCATTAAATTATTATTTTTTTTATTCACAGTATTTACTAGTCTAGGTTAATGTTAATTTAAAAATACACTGTTGCGTACAATACAATGTTTGTTTGTAATATAAAATTGTTATTTTTTTTTTACAATGTATTATAATATGTAGAAATGATTAATACTCATGATTTCATAACACCCACGACCTCACTTGTCTCACCTCCTCATCCACCTGCAGGGCCTGCAGCTCACTTTTGTAGGTCCTCTTCCCTAATGTCTCATAGATTTTAGTCATAACTGGAATATTCTCACTGCCGTCACTAATGCTGATATGATATTTGGGTTCAGGGAGATCTCCCATAAACCTCAACACAGTGATCCACACAGCCAGAGCAGCCTGAAGACATGAAAAAAACCCATCGTAATATGATATGGGCGTAAATATTCAACAGAAACCTGTAAGTAATAACACTGATAATAATCTATATTATTATTATAAATGCAAAAAGCGAAATAAATACAAGCTTACTAGCTGATCTCCTTCATCCTCATGAAACAGCAGAGGTTGTTTCAGTGGCCGCCGTATATACGTGTATGTGGCATTTCCCTGGAAGTAGGTTGCAGCAAACTTTGCAAACTTATACTCTGATAGGTCTTCCTCTTCATCATCAGGAAGAGGAAGAGGTTCATCAATAATTTCCTCAAACTGTCTTGGAACTTTCTCTAGATCCTGTCGCATCCAAACAAGAGCAAACTAATATAAAATTTAAGGCAGGCAAGTTAAGTTACAGAGATTAATAGACATCAAGTCCTGCACCTCAAACCCTTCTGGTGCTTCGCCCTCCAGGTTGGGAAGAGAGTTGGCGCTGCCCAGGAATCCGAACATCTTGTCCACCATGTCAGAGTCGTTGACCGGCTCCTGTTTTTCTCTCTCCATCTGCTCCAGAAGCTCCTTTTTCCTTCGTGTCTCATCCCGCTCTGCCTGCTCTCTCTCCTTCTGCTCTTGGTCGAGCTGGGCCAGACGCTCCTGGTGCTTCCTCTCTGCTTCTGCTCGAGCCCTGCGTGCAGTCATCTGGTTCTTCAGACGCTCCTCTTCAGCCAGACACTGCCGCTCGGCTTCTAACCGTCGCTCCCTCTAAACAGAGAGAGAGAGAACAATGAATGGATGAGTGGATAGATAGATAAATATAATGTAGATTTACCTTCATTCTGAGACGATTGCACAATCTACGTGCTATCATTCCTCGTGCATAAGCCTGGATTGTCAGCACCGCATGGAAGCGCTTTGAGAACGTCCGCCGCAACAGGAAGCCACGGCACCAGGCCTGGAGCAGAGTGATGCGTGTCCTGGATGCTTGGTACGCAAGGTACAACTTCCGTGACCTATACAAGGCCTGGAGCCGCAAGAAACCTAGACGCATCTGGAATGAAGGCATAATTACAATGAAACAAAACCTCAGATCAGGTTATGTCTGCTTAAATTTTACCGACTGCATGCCAGCTCACCACAGCATAGTGCTTTCTAGAGATGTAGCCTCTCCATATTCGCTGGATTAATGTCACAGCATTTTTAACCTTTAGGAATTTAGCTCTGGAAAACAAAAGAAAGAGATACACGTCAGATTTAGATGTTTTTCTTCTTCTTCTTTATTATCTGCTCTTCTTCTTTTCCCCGTACCTCTCTTTCAGACCTCTCACAGTCTTCTGGATGAAAATGACCTTGTCAGTGAAGACTTTATCTCTTTCAGTTTCCAGCTGCATGTCATGATGATCCTAAAGCAAGTATAGACCAAGTATACAATTTGTCCCAAATTTAAAACCAAACAAAATCTTTGAATTTTTTTTTTTATTTGTGGCTAACCTTCAGAAAGATTTTTGTCTTTCCTATCTGCCAGCCACCATCTCTCTGCAGAACTGACACAACAATGCGCTGAGAGGTCCCTCGCAGATCTTCCTGTAAGAGGACACAGATTCAGAGCTGCCTCCTTACAGCAAATTGTCAGCATTTGTCAAAAAAATCACCAGATGGCCATTCTACGAGAGTGCACAGAAAAAAAGCTCTGAAAAGAGCTGTCAAGCAAACAATATACTCCAGACCTGCACGTCACATCTGTTAACTGCATTAACACAGTAATGCTTTAGACTCGCCTGTTTGTTGGCTGGTTTCACCCCAGGCATAAGCACCCGATAACGGTCCACGAACTCAGCGAATGTGTAGCGTATTGGATATCCAGCTCTGCGTATGCGGATGGTCTCCATCATCCCAGAGTAGCGTAACTGCCTGACACACAGTCCTCTATCAAACATCTGCAGAGGAGAGAATGAGGGCTGGTATTCAGTAAAGGTTTTTTTTTTCATGCTGCAAAATTAAGATTAAATCTTCTGTTCAGACGATTATAAATCTTTTATTGATTTATACAATATATAAATCTTTTTCATAATAATTAAGATTTTTGTAAATTTTAAGCATATATCTAACACAATTCAACTAGAAAGATTTCATAAACATATTCTCTGCAAACAAGCCTTGATATCTTATTCAATTTTACTTTTAAATGTAAAGTTTTCATAATTTGTTGATAATTTGACTGGAAAACAAGACAAAAATACTTTTAGATTTTTACAAGCGAAATAAATAAATAAATCCACCCATCCATCCATTCTCAATACCACTTGTCTTATGTAGGATTGTGTTAAATAAACTATTTAATGAATGAATAAATCCATCCATTTATCCATTCTAGATACACACACAAAAACACTGTTTTACTCACCATGGGCTTTTTGAGCTCATTGGGTTTGATACAGCGCACAAAGAAAGGCTGACACACACTCAGTGTCTTCATGAGCAGCTCGAGTGAGCGCTTAAACTGACTGCTCAGAGTCAGGGAACGCTTCCTTGTCTCCATTCCCTACAAAAGACAAACCCCCCCCCCCAAAAAAACCAGATAAATTCTTCCATTAAGATCAAATAAATATAAGTTAAACTCACAAGAGAGGATCACTGCTGCCACATACACACAAACACACATCACAAATGCACATCACACAAAACTACAACCAATACCCATACTATACACATCCAGGGTTTCTGGAGGATTTTTAAGCTCAAATGTAAGACTTTTTAAGACCTTTTTTAAGTTGTGCACAAATAAAATGAATACCATATGAGCGGTGTAGGGCAATGTCTATAGTACCATATTAAACTGTAAAATTACTGTAAAAAGCATAATTTACAGTTCAGCTAAGATTTTACAAAAACAAAGTTTTATAAAATGCTAGACTTTACATTTCAGCCTTTAAACAACTGTTAAGAAAATGGATGAGTCAAAAGTATTAATTATTATATTAATTTAAACAATTATTATCAATAAATTATTAAATCATTTAATTAAATAACATAAATTAGGGGTGTGCGATATTGACGAAAAATTATATCTCCATAATATTCTGGGACTTTATCGATAACGATAATTAGACGATATTTTGCTGAGTGTGTTATTGTGCTGATATCTTTAGGACTAACATGGACAGCTGACTCCTGAATTTTTTTGATATTCTTCATATTCTGTGTGGTCAGTTCACAGCACTAATAGAAATTAATAATTTCCAACAAGTTTTATGGTCATTTTTACCTTTAAGCCATTTTTTTCTAAAAACGTGCACCATCTTTTGAGTCAAATTCTTGCATTTGGGTTGTTACCAAGCAAATTAAATCAGTATCAACAAAACATATCTTTGCAATGCAGAGGAAACATAGAAGCTACATTAGAAGTGTTGTTTAGATGCATTTAAACACTGTTTAATGTAGCTCTGAGGGACATTAAATACTTTAACCTGCAATTACAAATGCATGAATAATGTTTTGATATTTTAAACATAAAACATTGAAAACCGATGTTTGAAATTATAAAAAAATGAAAAGGTATAGGGGATAGTTCACCCAAAAATGAAAATTCTGTCATCATTTACTTAGCCTCATGTCGTTCCAAACCTGTATGAGTTGCTTTCTTATGTTGAACATAAAAGAAGATATTTTGAAGATCGCTGATAATCAAACAGTTGGTGGTTCCCATTGACTTCCATAGTATTTCTATTCCTACTATGATTGATGTTTGATTACCAGCAATCTTCAAAATATCTTCTTTTATGTTCAACATAAGAAAGCAACTCATACAGGTTTGGAACGACATGAGGGTAAGTAAATGATGACAGAATTGTAATTTTTAGGTGAACTATCACTTTAAATGTGAGTTAAAACCGCAAGTAGGCGGCAGCAAGTCACTGTTAATAAATGAGTCATTACGATTGAACCGAATCATTACGGGCGATTCATTTAGGAACAAAACAGCGTTGTGGCTGTGTTTGAAATTATTTTTGTTGGAGAAATAGAGCAAAAACAGGAAATATGGTGTCTAAAACGTAAGTCTCTTAATATTAACTACTTGTTTATTGAACTGTTGTATAAAATCAATATCATATTTGTAATCATGCTTACTTTTGAAGAAAAAAATTTTCTGCCCCTATCTTAAATCATGTGATAATGCTAAATGCCTTTTAATAGAGTGATTAATGCATGCAAAGAACGCACTCTAAATGCGCATGCGCACTAGTCTAGCCTACTAAACAATCACCTAATGTATGCGTGCACTCTGTAGGTGTGTTTTGTGTGTGCTTTTCACGATAAACTCATAATATTAAATTGCACATCATTAAAACAACAATTACGATATTATCGCAGAAAATACCACACCCCTATGTTTAGATATTTATAATGCATTGTCATGCAATTGCTTTAAGAAGGCATTGTGAAGAAAAAAGTAATCCAGTAGTTTCTCCATTCTTCAATCTATACTCAGCGCCAGGAAAAAGAGTAAACTTAATTTCTCTCTCGCAAAAAAGAAGAAGAAAGAACACCAATGAGAACAAGCCATATCTAATTTGAAACAGAATCTCTCTGTGATGACTAATGTTTTTTCCTCAATTCATCTGGAGAATAATGCCACTGTTGGAGCTATTAAATTATTCTGTCAGTGTGCCCTTACCGACTACTTCAACAGAAACCATTTCCAAAAGAGAAGAAAACCACAGGAATGAGTTTTAGCAAGGGACTATTGAGAAAATGTGGTTCAATAGGAGTCTGAGAGGGACAGAGACCACACCATTGATTACCTTTTGAAGGGATGCAGTGGGCTCCAAATAGCCACACAGAAACTGGGGCCAGAAATAAGGTAAAAGATTGAGGAACACAGGGAGGATAGAAGAGAGAGAGAGAGAGAGAGAGAGAGAGAGAGAGAGAGACAGAATTGAGTCAAGTCTGTTGAGGATCAGCCAAGAAAGATTAGGGCTGACATCACCACTGAGAGAGTGAGTTACAGCAGCAGGGTTACACACAGTCATGTTAAAGACTCTCATTTGTAGCAGTTCACTGTGTGTTTTTCCGAGGGCAATTATACTAGCACACGTCTTTGCTTTTAATATGTAACCCTGACATAAACCTGCATGGCCAGCATTTGGCCCTCAGAGATCTGCGTCCTTGCTGGCGTCGTGAGCATATTAATGCTGAGCAAATATGGATTCGGTATTGGAAAAGGGCATCACCATAGCAACATCAGCTTGGAAGATCTGTTTGATGAACTTGTTTTTGGACGAGTGCACGAGTTGGATGATGTCACTGTGGAGGCTGTCTCGGTTTTTCTCCAGGAAACCTGAACAATGAACCAGGAGGGGATTATGTTAACTTTTCAATAGAAACATAGTATAGTCATTCATATTTTATGAAAATCTTTAATATGATGAATATGGGATAAAGTACGGTTAGACTGTTTTATTGCAAAATTAATGCCGAAAGAACATGTCATCTGGATGGCGTTTAATGATGCAATAATGAGAGGCTAATTGTATATTATTCTGCTTATTACACAGCTATTTTGTAAATAAGAAAAAAGTTGACATGAAATGTTGATTTGAGTTGAAATTAGAGACTGAAAAGTGGTAAATAAGGAAATAATTATATTGTATAATATTATACAGTACACTACCGTTCAAAAGTTTATGATCAAAACATACAGTCAATACAGTAAAAACATACAAACATACAGTAAAACAATAATACTAAGGAATATTATTACAATTTAAAATAAAAGTTTTTCTAACCTAATATAATTAATACCTGTGATGGCAAAGCTGAATCTTCAGTGTCACATGATCCATCAAAAATAATTCTAATATGCTGATTTGGTGATCAATGGTTATCTATGTTATGATATTATAGTTGAAACTTTTTTAATTTTTAAGGACTCTTAAAGGAATAGGAAACACTGTCACTCTTGACCAATTTAATGTATCCTTGCTTGTGTATATAAAAATATTTATATATCATATTTAGAAAAATAAATAATTATTGAATAACCATATATAACGTATATTATTAGAACCAATATTATCTCTCTTTGAGAAGCTATTCTCAAATCTGTACAGTGTTTAGGAGATTATAAACTTTTTTTGCATTTAAAGTGTATTGTTTTACATTGTTGTGCTTGCTTTTTTTGTAAAGAACGTAACTTTTAAAGGTGCTATACAAAATAAACGTATTAATAATAATAATAATAATAATAATAATAATAATAATAATAACTGTTTAATTCAGTAATGTGTACCTTTAGTTTCATAGTGCACCACTCCAGCAAAGTGCTGAATGCCAAACTGAGTCTCGTGACTGTGCTTAGGAGAGATGTAGTAGGTATTAAGTTTGTGCTGGGAGTTTAGCTTGTTCAGCATGGTAGCATCTGTTCCCTACGAAACACAGCACACAGTCATGAACACACAACATGGCTAGATATCCTCTGTTCAACTGATGAATAAAAAATGATGCAAGATAGACAGTCCAAATGCACAGCACTTTAACAAAACTCACACTTTACCTTTGGGAACTTGCTCTCCTCATCAATAAGGGAAATGATATTCATAGGTTTGATGGCAATCATATCCAAGGCATCCTGGTTGTCAGTGAACTCAATGTGCTGCCAGTTGATATCCTCCAGGTTGTACTCCTTCTGCTCCAGCTTGAAAACGTGGTGAACGAAGAATTGCTGCAGGTTCTCGTTTGCAAAGTTGATGCACAGTTGCTCAAAACTACAGCAGGAATGAACAAGATTAGTACCAGTGAGACCATAAAATGCCTTTTAGGTGCAAGATCTGATGCTGACTGATTGTATTTGCTAAAAATTAAAACAATCTGGAGTTTTCTGTTTACTAGTACTCACCTGTTAATAGTGAAATTCTCAAAGCCAAAGATGTCGAGCAGGCCTATAGACCTGCGAACAGTCCTGTTTTCTCTGGAAGGAGCCCTATAGGTGGCGGCATTGATTTTATCCACTATCCACACAAACAACCTGCCATAGATTCCCTGATGGAGCCAAAAATTGCCCACTTAGTGGATATTGATGACTTCTGTGACAAATTGAGAATCAAAACTGGGCCATTTATTGATTGTAAATAATCTCACCTTGACAAAGGCATCACGGACATCCAGCCCCTGCTCCACGCTGAGAGGGGTGGACACACTTTCACCCTTGGTGATAAGTGTACGTGTGGTCAAACATGTCATGACGTCCTGAGGGTCCACCTGAAGAAAGAACCAACATAGTTCATTGACAGCTGACCAAAAGTAAATGTATTATGATATGTAGGCTACATTAAAATTATGTTATATTCAAAGTTGATTCGTAGTTATACTACAATATTAATATATATATTTATAAAAAAAATGGTGGCACAGCATATATGTGAAAAATTATCGCATATTAGGAAATTTTATGTATTAGCAAACCTGACTAAAAGGGTTGAATTCAGCTCTTTATAATGACCAATTCATTCATTGCAATGAAATCTAATTGAGCCCAAATAATATATTATTAAGTATTCATCGTTAATTGATTATAGTATTGAAAATCATATTTGTAAATCTACAGAACTTTTAAGAGAAACATACATTTTGCAAGCAATAAGCCACTAAATATCTTTTACAGTGTAATTAAAATACGGCTCATTGAAAAGTGTATTGATTCTCAAATGTCCCTTCTGATTATGCTTGTGATGTTTTATATCTTGCCACCAGAGGGCAGACGTAAGCAAAGAAAATGGTTTTGAAATACAGCATTGAGTAACCATTTAAATCAAACTGAAAACAAAAGAAAGATTGTGGACAGTGAAAATATGCAGAAAGACATTGAAATTGTTAAGACTGACAGCAGAGTGCTGCCGGCAGGAAGTCTGAACAGACTGGTCACGCTGTGCCACTGTCTACGATAATAACATTAGAAAGAAAGTCTGCTGCTCACTAATGACTACATTTATCTGGAACTCCCCTCCCTCAACTGCACGATAACACAGCACCACAGAGCTAATGAGAGAGATGAATCTGAACAAGACAGCAGAAACAAACCCCTTCAAGTGACAGCAGCTTTGAGATGGCAATAAATGGACGCAAAAATGGGATTAAACCAAACCTAAGAGATGTGTATAGGGTTAATGTAGAGCAAGGACCTTTTACTTCATTCACATTCCTTATTCTTGAACAATTCTTCAGTGGAAAATTATTCAGCAAACATTACCTGACTTTACCTAGGTTGTGTGGTCTATTGGTTAATTTTAAAGGGATAGTTCACCCAAAAATGAAAATTATCCCATGATTAAACCCTCAAGCCATCCTAGGTGTAATGACTTTCTTCTTTCAAATGAATACAATCAGATTTATATTAAAAAAATGTCCTGGTTCTTTCGAGTTTTATAATGGCAGAGAATGGGTATTGAAATTTTGAAGTCCAATAAAGTGCCTCCATTCATCATAAAAAGTGCTCCACACGGCTCCGGGATATTAATAAACGCAATCTGAAGCAAAGCAATGCGCTTGTGAAAAAAAATATCAATTTTTAAAACTTTATAAGCTGTAATCTCTAGCTTTTGCTAACTGTCATACGCACGTTCATGAGAGTGGTTCCAGTGGATGACTTGGGACGTAGGCGTAGCATTCATTCAATTCAATTCAAAGCTTAAAAATAAAGTCTCAGGCTCAAATATCCTGTTTCTATGGAAACCAGATAATAATACTATTACTTATAATGAGAAATAGTCACATACATTTGTAGTTACCTTTTTATTTTTTTCACAGTAAGGTGGAAATGAGCATTTCACTCAAACAAATTAGATAACAGAAATAAAAAAGTGCATTTCAAATGCCACTTCATGTGACCTTAAATCTCTCTCGTGCGTTCACATGCACCTCACCTCTAACAGCGTGGCTGCTTTGGCCAGGTCAGGTGAGCGAACCACCACACAGGTATCCAGGTTCTTCTGTGTTCGAGCTGTTGGGACAACACAAATGATATGTGCAATTTAGCTCGTCTGTCACCTCTTGTGGGTGAGTAATTCTTAATAATAACATCTTCCATTAATAATATCCACCTTCAAAGCGCAGGTTGCCTATATGCAGAATGGCAGCCAGCAGTTTGGAGATCTCCCAGTTTTCAGTGTCAGTAAACATCAGGACCTTCATGGCTGAGAGAATGCTGGAGTATTCCTTCATATCATTCCTCCCATCACACACTGTACAGTTTCCCTTTATGACAGGCCAAGAGAGAAGGACAGAGCGGACAAACACACGCAAGCCTTTTACACACTCTCTTTGTTCCTCTACTGCCATTAGATGGATATCAACAAGCAAGATATGTTTTCTTTTTAAATTATCAGAACAGTTCACTCAAAAATTATCAGTTATCACTTACTCTTCGAAACCTATATGACTGACTCTTGTTCCAAACCTGTATGATTTATTTTCTTCAATGAAACACAAAAGGACAAATTTTGAAGAATGTCTTGGCTGCTTGTTTCCACATAATGAAGGTGAATGGGAATTGGCGCTGTCAAGCTCCAAAATAACAAAAAGCGCAATAAAACTATCTTAAAGTAGTCAATATGACTTCAGAAGACTTGGAATATAGTGCACAATTTATATGGACCATTTACGTTTATGACAATTTTATGCCATCTATTTTGTCACTGAAGCACAACAGATCCAGTTTTTTGAATATTGTTCAGAATAATTACATTTTGTGTTCCACAGAAGAAAGTAAGTCATACAGGTTCAGGATTACATGAAAATTTTCATTGTTGGGTGAACTATTTCTGTAATGGAAAGTGCCTATTCAAATGCTTTCATAACGTACAAGAAAATGCATTAGTATGTGCTGATAAAAACACAGGCCCTCACCATAGTAAGATAATTGTAGTCTGTGGCCAGGCCCAGGCCTAGTTTAGTCTTCTGATCAGGGCTCATGCCTGCCAGCATACAGTAGAATACATGGTAGTTCCTCTCATCAGCTGCCTACAAAGACAGTATCACTGACATCACCACAATCAATAGCATGATAAAGAGACTCAGAGTGAGACATGTTCTGCTGATCCTCTCTCACCTGTCTGCAAACTCTTGATTTCTCCAGCAGGTACTGCTCGATCTTTGCCCCCTCGATAGCTCCCCGCTTGTTGAAGTGGATGTCAATGTATTTCCCAAACCGGCTGGAGTTGTCATTGCGTATGGTCTTGGCATTACCAAATGCTGTGGGAACAGAACAAATCTCAATCCCAGGGTTTTAGACATTAATTAAAGACATAGAAGAAAGAACAGCAAAGCATTTGCTGTAGTTACAAAGCCCCACTGCTGTCTTTCATACATGGTTTAACAAATTTCTGAATTCAAGGACTTTTTTTTTCAAATCAAGAGTTGGAGTTTGAATTGAGAATACAGAATACATTTTTCTAATTTCTATAAATAAAATTCTATGCTGTCAAAACAATTAATTATGTCATCAGCTGTATAAAATGAAAGAAATTTATGTAAATAAAAAATTAAGAGATGTATATTAATTTTGCACAATTTTCTTTCATTTTAAATTTCAAACATCAGTTACTAATATAATGTAATGCTTTTGGACATATCACATATACTGTATGAATGATAACTGATATCTTTAATTTGTATATAAAAATGAAATGGAATATTATTATATACTGATTATTATTATTATTATTATTATTTTATTAATGAATATTGTTTTCTTAAAAATTATTTATATTGCATTAAATTTACTTAACTTTTTATTTTTACTTCCTTAAATTAAAATTGTAATTATAAAAGATATTTTCCTGCTCAATTCAAATCTAGGAATTAAATTTGTAAGGAATATTAATTTCTATTCTGACTGGCATAACCACCCTGCTTTCATAGTATAGTTTAAATTAACAAATGGCACAAGTGTTTGTTAGTTTATCGACACGTTTTAGTAAACAAATAGCCTGAGTTCTGGCTCAAAGCCTAAAGCTTGCTCATGGGGCTAATGCATGTGAGAAGCTTGGCATGAATCAATAAGTACTGATATGGCACAAGAGGAGGAAGTGTGAAGCCTCATTCACACTGAGAGCGACTGAAATCAACTGAGTGATTGAGGCACTTGAAATCAAAGAAAAGGGTAGGGTTTATGTCACTGGGTTTAGAGATGATTCTCCTGACCTTCTAAAATAGGGGTGGCCTCCAGGACCTGCTGCTCAATCCAGGAGTGTTGGCCACTGATAGCTGCCAGGAACTGTAAGATAAGCTTGGTGCTCTCCGTCTTCCCAGCTCCAGACTCACCACTGAACATGCACATAGTCAACAGAGTTATGGGCAGCAATCAGTGAATTACACTGGGGCAAAAAAACAAAACAAAACAAACAAACAACAACTCTTAAACTTACCCTAAACATTTAGAGGCTGTGGTTTACCTGATAATACAGCACTGGTCCTTGTTATTTCTTTGCATACTGAAGTAGCAGTTGTCTGCAATGCCAAAGATGTGTGGTGGCATCTCTCCTATCTTTTTGTTTGTGTAGAGGCGGATGTGATCAGGTGTGTAGATGGGCAGGAGCTGGTATGGATTCACCGCTATCAGGATTGATCCTGTGTACGTCTGAAATGCATTAGTGTGAACACATAATTGAGTGGTTACAGGGCTCCAGACTGCAGCAAAATGGTCGCAGATGTAAAAATAAATTGTGACAATAGTTTAAAATTTAACTTTGAATGTGTAAACACACAGTTTCATTATCTCGTAAGGAGCTGATGTAACAATGAACACAGTGCAACCCATGATGTCTGATTAACAAACTAATGACCTTCTGTGTCTGTTCCTTTATGAGTCTGTTTTTTTTAATAAATATTCACAAAACAGTCTTGAACTAGTTTGTGGTTTGAATCTGACTCTGTCAGTGAATTGTTTAGAGTCATTACTGAAGTCACAATTGACTCAAAAAAGTCATTTCTGGGACTGTGCAAACTTTGGGGGTGTTGATGGAAGAGATCTACTCCATCTATGATTTGATCATCATTCTGAATCAGATCCAGATATAGTCTTTTACAAAAATGTGATTTTCTCTTTGTTCAAAATGTTGCTTTTTTATGAAACTTGCCCACATTCAAGTGTTGATAAAAAAAGAATGCACAAAGCTAGAATAAAACGTTTTCTTTTGTTTAAAATCAGTAGATTTGACAAAATGCATGTTCAGGTATTCATATCACAAAATATTCTGTGGGCCATGAATTTTGTTTTGAGAAAATGATAAAAAATATGCCAGTGGCTGACAACTTTTTTTCCCCCTTTTTTTCCGAAAACAACACTGAACAGTTAAAATACTGTACTATACAGGCAGATGCAAGTATTATAAAGTAAGTTTAAAGATTAACTCTGTTGATTTTTTAACATTGTATAATCATCTGTGATATTTGCATCTAACATGCTATGTCATTCATAGAGACAACATCATTGCTTTCCTGTTCCTCTTTCAAACTGCCAAACTGATACCATGACAGAATTTCTTTGTTTCAGCTCTTATGCTTAGTTAAATAACACCACTGACACACACACACACACACACACACACACACACACACACACACACACACACACACACACACACACACATATATATATATTTCATCCCATAAAAACACAAATTTAAACAAAGAACAGTTTAAGCATTGTGGTTGACAACTGGTGGGCCTTTATGAATCAGTCAGACCTTCCAGTTCACTAATCATTAGTGCTGATGTGCTTTATATCATCAAGAAAGAGCAAGTGACAAGAAACTGAAGATTGAAAACCTCTGACATTCTGGTTAGATAAGCAAAAAGTAAATAAATCCAAGCAGCTAAGTGCACTAAACACATTTCCGTACAAATGAATCATAGCAATGGTGTACCTCAGAAAAGAGGAATGACCCTACAATAGGACATTTTGCCTATGCCGGGTGATTGAACTGATTCAAGCATCATTTTAAAAGCCTATGACAAAGCTACAATGCATTACATTTGGTATTCTAGTGGTGAGAATGGCTAAAGGGGATTCATTGATGAAACAAAGAAAAGGTCACATTTCACAAAGCCAATTTGATCTGGGGCCTGAAACAAAAACAATGAGCAAAAAAGCTATACCATCTAAGGACCAAAACAAATCATTCATTCGTTTCTTGCAATCTTTTTACAGAATGAAAACACATGCCCTGATTTCACATTCTGCAAATGCTACAATGAAGGTAAAATGTTTTGGTCTCCATACATTGTAGTCATAAATCAATGCCAATGCTCTAACGACAGTCTATTTTTCTGAGTGAACAAGCTTTAAAGCATAAAATCTTTAAAAAAATAATAATAATATTTCAGATGCTTAGAATTAATGCTAAGCAGCAACAAAAGAATGTCAACTGCATTTTAAAGTCAGCATTTTGCTGTTTTCGACCCATTTTACTTCTAGAATCTACTGTAATTTTTCAGTGAGAAAAACATTGAGTTGAATTTGATCAAATAAGCCCTAAATATGACCTTTGGTTAACATTATGCAATAGTCTGTTTGGTCTAAATGTTGCAATTTGTGATGCAATGTGAGATGTTAACTGTTTTCTATTTGGAATTGCGATCACAATATTTGATAAAATAATTATTATGATTTTTGAGCCCAATCATGAAGTTTCCCATGCAGTTCCACAGTAATAAAATGAATGTCACCAGACAGAGAAATGCTAAAGGTCATGCTTACATATATAACCCTGTCGTTGTAACGGATCAGGAGATTTCTGAGGATACCAGCTTCATTCAGGTCCCCGAGATGGATCATGTCCTCCACCCCATGAATGGAGGTTGGATGCATGGGCTTGATGTTTGTTGCATTCTGAAGAGAAATCCGGTGCTCCTACATGGGAAAATACAGACTATTACTAATAAAACTGATATAAAATTCAACATTCAATTAAACCTCCATTCTGATTGGTAGAGAAAGGGCATGTATAGTTCACTAACTGGTCTTTTCTCATAAGTTGGGAGCTATTATGAGTGGTACACACTAAAAGACCCACCTTTCCTTCATCATCCAAGACCTGGATATGGCCAGAGTCACAGAGTTTGACCACGGCGCCAAAAGGGACGTCAAACTCACGGCCTGTACTGAGATCCAACCAGACATACTCCCCCTATGAGACAACCAATCAAAAACCAAATCGTTGTCATTGGAAAAACTGCAAAAACAATAATTTAAATGGAGAGTTCAGCCAAAAATGAAAATTCTGTCTTCATTTACTCATTTACACATAAACCTCTTTGAGGTACTATCTTCTGTTGAACACAAAAGAAGATATTTTGAAGAATGTTGGTAACCAAACAGCTGATTGTAACCACTGACTTCCATGGTATTATTTTCCATATAATGGAAGTCAATGGCTACCGTCAACTGTTTGGTTACCAACATTCTTCAAAATATTTTCTTTTGTGTTTAACAAAAGAAAGAAAGAAAGAAAGAAAGAAACTCAAACAGGTTTGGAACAAGTGGAGAGTGAATAAATGATGACAACATTTTAATTTTTGGGTGAACAAGTAAAGTAAAAAGATGAACATTGAGCAAGAACATGAGAAGAAACCTTACCTGTTGCAGAATGACCATGTTTCTGGTTAAGAGTTTTCACATTAGAAGTCACCATGTGAGGGACCTATACAGGATAAAATAAAGAAAAGGAGCGAAAAAGAAATCATTAAGAGTTAAATGTAAAGTTAGATCAAATTAAAAAAGATCAAAGCAAAGGTCAAATAACCCTGCTGTACTCTATGAAGTGAAGAAATATATCTATAGGAAAGAAACCGGCTGTACGTGACAGCACATTCCACACCCTAGGACTTTGCAATCAATTATTAAAAAAGATATTAAAATCTTTTTAATAAAAGCAAGAACCTGTGAGCCTGTATCAGAATAGAATAAGTGCACTCTGAAGACACATTTCCTAGAATCTGTTCAGAGATTCTCACTGCATCATAAATTTTAAAATGACCCATGTTGGGGCATATTTAAAATTATAATGAAGGATCATTTTCACAATATTGCTTTACTAGTATGGATCTACGAATCCCCAAAATATTAAAGACCAAAAACATCTATAAATTTGCAGAGCACAGAGTAGCTAATTCTATTAACAATGTGGGTCAAACTACAAAGTAGACATTGACCCAGACAGACTAGACCAAACATACAATACATAAAGGCCAACAGAAATTGTATTACTTTACTGTTCAAAAGAACAGTATTTATTTGAAAAATATATTTTTTTCTAACAATGTTGTTGTTGTCACTGTCACTTTCACTCAATTAAATGCATCCTTGCTGAATAAAAGCATTAATTTCTTTCAAACGAACAAAATAAATACATAAAAATAACAAATCTTACTGATCCTCAACGCTGGAAAGGTACTTTCCTTTAAGCGCTACATGATACCCTGAGCAAATTCTGCATCACAGAAAATAATCAATCAAGTACAGTTGAGGATACTAGATCAGCCATTGTGGCATCCCATCCTGCAATGAAAACCACAAATCAGGGGTTATTTGAAGACAAGATTAAAACTGTCCACACCATGGTTGTTAGAAAGACATTATGTACTGCAGAATATCACACAGAACGCCTTTTAAATAATATACCACTTGTAGTTACTTGAAGCAAATGCCTGATACCAAATATAGGCCTACTTGATGTATGTATTAACACCCTGTGGTACTGAGGATAATTACACAGCTGTGGAAGCAGATCCAACAATAGTTCTATTCAGGCAGAGCCTCCTCAAGTCCTTACACACTATATGTCATTACAACCAGCATGAAGCACAGTGCAGGAAACCCACAACAAAATGAGATTGCCTCACTGATTTAAAGGCTAATCGACTGTGGTCTGGAGTTAGTCACTTACAACGACAAGAAGAAGCTAATGGATTGAAGGTTTATATGATTGAGAGGCAATGACATAATAACTGTCCCTATTGTAACATCACTGAAAGAGCCGTCAGGAGAGCAGACAGACAGCTTAAATGAGACTCTACTAATTGGCCTGCTGAGTAGGTCAAAGGAACAATTTACACTTTCAACTCCACACTCATGTCTAAAGTTTTCACCACAATGATTAAGTGCCAATGTTCAAGAATAACCGTATTCCTTTTCCCTCTAATTGGCAGTGTTTTGTGTGCCTCTTAATGCTTTTCAAATATCTGATCACTAGGAATAATCAGATCTCAAAACCTCAGAAACTTCAAGCCCTTGTTGATCTTTGAGCCCTCTTAGGATCAATGAACAAACTTGCATTAAAGAAATATATTCTATGTCTTATTTCAAGTTAAGGTCAATCTACAGCATTTGTGGCATAATGCTGATTTTCACAGAAATTAATTGAAATATATACTTCCTTTTCTTTTAAGAAGAAGAAAAGAATGGGGTTCACAGTAAAACAATTACAATGAAAGTGAATACTCATCATAACAAGACATAAAAAATGAGGTTTAATTTGAATTTAGTGTATTTTTTAGTGTAAATTTATATCCAATTTTACAGCTTTGTTGCTATGAGAATGCAATATTATGACCCCTAAAAACCTAAAATGACAGCAAAAATTGATTTAAATGGCTTTACAGTGCTAATAACACACAAGTTTTAACAGAATACTTAAGTGCTTTAGAAAAAGATAAGCTTCATATTTCTGCTTTTAAATCATCTAAAAATGGGCCCTATTCACTTCCATTGCAAGTAGCTTGCAGCATCCTTGATTTTTGCTTTATTCAAAGAAAATGAGGGCCAGGTCAAATACACACACACACACACACACACACACACACACACACACACACACACACACACACACACACACACACACACACACACACACACACACACACACGTGTATATATAGTGGTAATTAACATTAAGCCAAAAATGCTGTCGATCTGACCTGGACACAGACTATTCCTTTAAAATATTATATATGACTATATTACGTAATAAAATATCTGATTCAATGCTTCAGACTCCATAAGGTTAAGCAGAGCAGCACCCATGTGGCGCAGTGTAGTCAGGTGAGCAGCGGGAGGGAGAGGGAGTCTTTAGGAGCTTACACAGATTCCTCCGGATAAGCTCACCAGTCGCCACTAAGCAACGTGTGGTTTGAATATTCCAGCTGAATCATTTCCTTGTCTTTTTAACACTGCATAACTGATTACAACTTCACCTGCGTCATGAGCAGACATCATAAAAAATACCTGGCTTAGCTGCCTCCCGGATCTATTTTTAGAGTTTGATAGGCCCATGTCACTATTATCAGGTTAGATGTGAGAATGTAGATTGGGGAGTGAGACTGAGGCATGTGTTTCCTCATGGCACACTCAATAAGAAGATTAGCATGGATGCTAATCACTTAGATTAAGCATAATACAGTATAAAGGCCAATTTTGTTTTTAAAAATGTGATTTTTTTCAAGAAATAACAAATTCAGAAAAGTTGTACAATGCCTATAGATATGAGTCAGAAATTATTTCTGAGATTATTCACAGGAATACCGACTTGTGTCCATTCCTACCTGCTTCTGAATTTTAGCACGTTTGGTTCTATCGTCCTGAAATCAAAGAGGTTTTTAAATGGATTTTTGGTCAAATAATGGCTGAAATAATGTCTGTGGTTAATATAAGCTCATCATATTTTTGCATTTTATTCTACATAAATACATACAAACATAAACACATCAATAATACCCACTTTTTTAAAGCTTTTACTTGTCTTAAAAAAGGAGGTTGCTAACAAGTCATCACTCTGAATGGATAAACTCTAGTTTCGTTGTGTTTATAATCATGTTCTTGCAAACTATTTTTACTCAAACTTTCAGTTAAATCAAGACTGAAAGAGTCGTCGGAAGGTTAGTGATGTTTACGTTGAAGAATGCAACAGCGTTTATAGCCAATGTTTACCTTTTCACTACTGGAGATTGTATTTAGGCTACTAAACTCATAAAAGTCGTGTTCATTTATGAAAATTATCATGATGAACAAAACAGGTGAGAATCATAAAGTTTTGTTGGTAGCAGCTTATTTTCTTAGACAAACCAAAAGCCAATAGAAAAAGTCCTATTGTTTTTTTTTTTTTTTTTTTTTTTGGTTGAGGCAACCAAGGTGACTTCCTAAGTTCCAGGATAGCCAACAAAAATACATTCTATTCACAAGGCTATAAATTCTATGCACTTTTGAATGTCAGGGAAGCTACTTTGAAACTGTAACCTGCCAAGCTACCCAGACGTTTAGGTACTAGCTACACTACACTTTTTAGCATTTAATATTTGGAAAAACATAACTAAGAACTAGAGAATGTTTCTGTAGAAAATTTCTACACATTAGGTTTTAGTTAACACTGGCAATTTAGAGAAGAAAAAGCATCTGCCAAAACTGAAAACAACATGCTATATCATTCTAGTACATTAGAAGAGATTATAGATCACAAACTGTCCGGCTTTTCTCACCTAACCACATCTAATCTCACACTGTACGGGATCAGTTTATTTTATATAATTACATCCCACAATGCACTTCCAGCTGTAACAAAGAACAACCTGCATAAGGATGCACAGAATTAATATGCTGCTCCTAAAATCAATGGATAACTTAACAGTGAAGTGTTGAATAAGCAAAGAAAATGTTCTGCTCATGTTTTTCTAGACTTATAGGTCAGCCATTTATTTGGCTTGTTTCATAAGCGGTCGTTTGCCCTGGGCCAAGACTCACTAAAGGTCTTAAATCTTGTGCCCCTCTAAACTCGTAACTGCTTTATCCAGCACCTCAGTGAGTGCCAGAGGCAGATTAACACAGTCACATCCTCTGTGTCTGTCAGCTCAGAGTCTGTCAAAGCAGCAGCACGTCAAAGCAATTCGGTCCTCAGTTTAAGATGTTTCTTGCCATCCACACACTACATGAAGATGATTATAAAATACAGTTTTACACTTAAAATAAATCTCAAAAAAAACTTTAAAAGCTTAGAAACTGCTAAAATGAAGAGGAAATAATAAATCAAAATAATTGAATAAAATAATAAATAAATACATTACAATATAAAAACAACATCAATAATAATAATGGTTATTTTTGTCTTGTTTTTCAGAAAATATATTTAAATATCCTTACATGTACAGTATTATAATATATATCCCAACTATATAAACTTACTTGAAGCAAACTTGTGTGAGATATTAAGACTTGTTATATATAATGTTTGTCACTTTACTCTTGTGTTTACTCTTGTTTTAAGCATAAATCTTGTTAAATCGTACTCGTGATTAAAACAAGAATAATCTAATTGCCAATGGGGTAAAAACTTAATTTAAAAAAAGTATTAATCTTAAATTAATTCAAGATATTTTAATTAAAACAACACAACAAAAAATAAAATAAAATAAAATAAAATAAAATAAAATAAAATAAAATAAAATAAAATAAAATAAAATAAAATAAAATAAAATAAAATAAAATAAAATAAAATAACATTTATCTGAAAACAGGTCTAGGCTTCTCCAGTAAATCCATCTAATTTAAAACATGTTAAAATATTTTTACTGGAATTTATTTATTGATTTTATTTTTTTTGCTTACTTATGCTAAAATTTTGTCTGTAATATCTATTGACAGTAAAATAACACTCACTCTCAGCTAACTGTAGGAAGGCATAAATGGTTCCTCCTGAGGCCTGGTACAGAGCGCAGCAGAGCAGAAAACAGTCAGCAGTAAGTAGCTTTCCGTAAAGCCTTAAAAGAGCATGAGGTGCTGGACGGCTAAGCCATGAGTATGAACACTTACTCACTTCACAGTGACTCAAGTGTTTGTCTTGCGTTCTGCTCTCCCTTCTTCTTCTGTCCTCTACACCTCTATCTCTCCGTCCTTCTGTCTCTAGCTGTTATGTCCACACGTCCAGGTCCAAGAGCTGATCTGCAGTCAGGTGATTGACAGGTATAAATTAAATCAGAGGAAGTATACTCTTCTGCAGTCACGCAGTTGTGCAGTTGTCCTCTTACGTACGTCCTACTCTGGGCTACCTGTTGCTGTGGGATGCTGGGTAATGCTGAAGGAAAGCATTCAGTGTGTCCCTCAGTGGCACTCCTGATCCAGCTTAGAAGGAGGCGGGGTTAGCAGCAGGCGGTCACTGTGGGGGAGGGAAGGGCTGCTGGTCACTTCATCTGAAGTACATGGTCTCTAGGTTCCGGTTACTCTCTCTTGCCTCAAGCTCCTCTGAAAACTGAACATGAAAAGGTCAAGCTTTTGTATCTAAATATGGATGCTGGGTGTGCCTGATTCAATGAATGTAAAGTTTAAATGGAAATGGCTTGAATCCAAAGTATACAACATCCATAAATAACCAGACAAAGTGATCAAAATAATACAGACAAGGCTCTTTTAATAGTTTGAAAAACATATTTAAATATTAAAGTATCATATTGATTTTTCCTGAGCGTTTTCTAATCAAAGAAACATGTTAAAGAATCTGAAGTAAAATTAGGAGGTTCAGATTAAACTTTGAATTAAATTAGAATCAATCTATCACTTTTTTCATTGATTTCTCTGACTCAAAACATTAATTAAATTAATTATTTACTCACCTTCATGTTGCAATGTCAAAACAAAAAATCAAAACAAAACTAAAAGTTAAAATAATTAAATAGAGTTAGGGAAAATAAAATAAAATAAAATAAAATGTAATTTGAACAAGTTAATTTGAAAAGTGGAGCATCAGTGAGGTGAGAAAATGAAACTCTTCTTCACATCATCAAACATCCCATTGCACAAAACCAAACCAAAATAAATAAATAAATAATAATAATAATAAAAATTCAATAAATTACTCAAATAAAATGTAATTTGACCAAATTAACTGGAATAGTGGATCAGTGAGGTGAAAAAAAAACATCACGAAAAAACTCTTTCATCAAACATTCCAATGCGTGGAACAACTCAATGAAATACTGCAGCAAGATTTTTATTTTTTTATTTTAAAGTCATGCCACAAGTTGACAAAATACAAAAGAAAAAAAAAATTCCTTCAAATAAGTATATCAAATAACCACAGTGTAACCCAGGATAGACTTGGACGCAAAATAAAACACATTTAAACAGAATTAAGATACAGAAACCCTACAATCAGTAAAGATATAGTACATATGTCTGTTTGTTGTTTTTTAACACAAGATTCATGGCTAGATATAAAATAGTAAACAAAGGAGTATAAAATGCTGATAAAAGATAGCTGTTAGAAAGATAATATCAGCTATGTTTCATAGAGTGATACCATGCAAGATATTTGATATATTTCTGTTTATGTGTATATACACATCAGTTTCAAGTTCAACATCAGCAGAAAAAATACAAGAGTATCACAAGCTCATTCTCTGGACGTCAGACCCATGTCAAGAAATGACAAAGAGCGATAGAATTCACTCGTTCCACAAGCATTCACTGGCTATTAAGGCTGTGCTCTATTAAGATGCCTAGAGAAAGTCCAACATGGCATGACAGCATTTGTGACGGTGTGTTTTGAAGAAAAGAGGTTCACTCAGCCAAAGTACATGCAGCAGTCAAGGCCAAAGAGCCAGTAACATCACAGAGAGCAAATAACGGCCAACAGAGACACTCAGGAACGTCATTCACGTGATAGTATGAGTCAAAACAATGCCAGTGATTCAGAGGAATTGAATTCGCCTTGTGATTACAAGCAGTTAAAAGTCTCTACAGACATAATACATGTTGAGATTGTGAATAAATTATGCAAGAGAGTGAAACTGGGCAATCTCTGCAAATATGTTTATGTATCCTTCATAAGTACATTGCATTAGCTGTGCAAACAGTGTATAAGTTACTGTATAAATTCATAATGTGTATAAAACCTGTTTGTAAACAAACACAAACCCACATGCAATGTAAAATTACACTTGCACAAGGAAGCCGCATCAAGATCAACTTGACACACGACATGGCAAAAGTTCCTCCATTTGATCTGAAAGCATGCACTACAATTTGAGTGAACCAGGACCTTCTAATCATTTAAACATCATTGTTCTGTCGTATAGCCAGGACCAAAGACCAAACTTGTGTCAGTAATAATTAAAGAAACCATGTGAACAATCAAAATACATAAAAACACCTTACACCAGAACATGTTTGTCATTAAAAGGCATTTGAACAGTTCTTATTATAAGCCATTGGCTACTTATGTTATTTTGCAAAATAGACAGAAAACAAAAAACAAAACAAAACACAGTAAATGCATATGGGTCCAACTGTACTGGCACACTGGCATCTTTCACAGCATTCCCTTCAAAAAAAAAAAAAAAAAAAAACCCCAATAAATATAAATTTAAGCTTTCGATGAAACAAAGCAAAATGAAGAATGAAAGCTTTGTTGTCTTTAACAGCTGAAGAGATTTAAGGCTATTTATTAATTTGTTTAGTCAGATTAAACGGTATAAGGTGTGTAATTTCTGCACACATTACCTAACAAAAGTGCACAAATTCCAGAACAAGCCCCTCGTCTGCTATTGGTCAGATAAACAGATAGCCCCGCCCCACACACATCCCATTGGTTAAGCCAGTGTTGCTGGTGGGATTGCTCAAACAAACAGAGCAATGTTTTGATAGCGCAACAGAGCCAGAGTGTTAGACTTCAGAGAAATAAATATATTGAAAAATTGTTGCCTTAAACTTCCTTTGAATTTTCTGCTGTTTTAATTAATACTATTAAATATAACATCTCTCCGCTCAGTACAAATTGCTTTCTATTATCTAAATCAGTCAGTCTAAGGGGTCAAAATGGAAATAAGTAAAATCCATCCATAGACAAGAAATTTTGTTTGCTAAATCCCCTGTTTACACGTCATAATCTGGCCTGTGGAGGTACAAATGATGTAAAAGAATGACTGGGCTATTGTTGTGGATTCAATCTGGTTGTATAAAAACTGAAATGTAACAGAGCTAAAGAAAAAGCTTCATTCATGCCTGAATAAAATCAGTTTGTCTCTGATGTACCACATTTTGCCAAAGGCTAATCCACGGGGTTTGAGCGTGGTCTTGTCATCCAAAATTGTTACTCTGATTGGCACTGTATTGTTCAAACCTGGTATATAACACCATTTGGTCTCTTTGTGTTTCTCTTCTTCCCACTTCGCTATCTTTTCCTGTTCCTCTAAGTTTGAGTGTCAGTATTCATTTGGATGAGAGGCTCAACTTTAAAAACATTACAAATTTTATAAACATTAGTCATTATAAGCTAATATTTGAGATACTTATGCTACATTTTTGACACACAATATTAAAAATGGCAAACAGGCTTATGGTAACTCGTGTACCATTTGGCCTTCACATCTGTTTCACTGTGGAAAAAATAAAGGAACTTTACACAAGGTAACAAAAATAATACTTCACAGGCAATATAAAAAAAATAATATGAACTGAAATTAGCAAACATGACTTGTGAAGGAATAAATCCTCAAATCTTCAGCTCAACACACTGCAGAAATCATAGCAGTGTAACTGTCATTTAAATAAAAATACATGAGAGGATGCTAAAACATATCCAACCATGATAAAGGTTGTGTGATGTGGACTTATTTCTGTTTTCTAAAACTCACTTATAGTGATTGAAAACATAAACAAAGACATTGTAGTGCACAAAGGGTTCTGTAGCAGTCTCTGGTGGAACAGCACAACTAGCCATTGGAAAGGACACAAAGCTGGTGATGATAGTCACCACGGGTTTGTAGTTAAGGTGTAGTCCTTCATTGTCAAGAGAAGTTGAGAGACAAAAGGATGGATCTTCTCTTTAGTACAGAACGTCTGTTAATGCAATCGTGCAGCAGCTCTTGCGTATCTCAAACAATGGCCCATGCTGTTTGGCAGGAGTCTGACTAGAAAGTCATTAAGACACAGACAAATCCTTGTTTTACAGTCTCGCGATCCTCAGAGGTAAAGATATTTGTGGGTCCAAAGGCCTGCTCTTCATCCTTTGAGCACCGCTAGCACTGGTTTCCCTTTGATTTAAACATGCAATACCTTTTAATGGTCCTTAGGTTATGTTTGAAGGCTAGTGGATCACAAACACTCATTCACCAGGGTGACCAGACAACCACGATAACAAAATTGAATCAAACCTAAACGATAATTCTTATGTTGTTAATAAAAACAAAAGTTTAAGATTTCTCAATTTATTGTTTTAAGATGACATGGGAAAATGGCAGCCGATAAAATACTAGTGTGTACTTCTAATTAATGTGCATGTTAGCACTTCTCTGTATTGTAAGGACAATGCAACAACTTTTATTAGTGGATCGAAGCAGTGTTGTTATTGTTTTTAAATATCTTTTAAATGACTTTTAAATATCTTTTTTTGGTTTGAAAGCTGAACGAAAATAAAATGTAAAAATATCAGATAAAAAAATAAGGAATCCGAGAGGAAATGAGAAATGTTGTCTTGGTAATAATTGAAACAAAACATTTTAAAATCGAAGCACTAAAAAAATTTAAAACTAGAACTTATATTAAAATAATCTAAAAAATGAAAAAGCAAATAACAAAATGACTAAAACTGAAATTAAAATTAAAAAGGCTAAAAGCTTTTGTAATATACAAAACACTGTACAATAACACTGTTCAAAAGGGCCACATAAGCTGACTTAAAAAACATATCTTGTTATGAATAGCTATACATTAGAAACTGCTGGTTTCTAATAATAGAAAAATCATAGCAATGACATTTTAAAACAGTTTATAACTGTCAAACTAAAGCTAATACAAATTATTAGGAAAAATGTATCATAAATATAACTTGATCTGGATGTAGGACTCATTAAATCAGGACTATCTGGTCACCCAAAACACACACACACACACACACACACACACACACACACACACACACACACACACACACACACACACACACACACACACACACACACACACACACACAAAAATGTAACATGCTTATCAAACCTCCTGCCATTTTTATAATGCCCATCCATGTTTTCAGGCAAAGAATGGCATGGCAAATAGTCCAGGTGGGCTTTTGGCTGTGGGTCCACTTGAGACTTCATGCTCCAGTAGACTCTTTTCCAGACTCCTGTTGCTAAGCGACGTGACCTAGAGAATCCAAAGAAGTGCCTGCTGCGGCCCACTGGTCACTGAAATCTTTCAGCTAAATGAGAGCTGACCAGGTCTTGCTAAAGATCAAGGTCTCTGTAATCAGATGGACCTCCACGTCACTGTGCATCTTGAGAGAAACTGTGTGAACGGGCACACTTGTTGACACTGACTGAATATTTGATGACTGAGTGTGTGGAGGAGAAGGGATGGAAAGAGAGACAAGGGAAAATTTGTATTTGAATCATTTCCCAGGGCTGGGCTGCATTCAGTGATCTGGCAGACGAGACATGGCCGATCATGTGACTAGGGCTCTTAAAGGACCTAATTCTACCTTAGACCACTTCAGCTGCTCATGCAAACACAATGCATAGCCCTTTATTACAATATCAGATCATTACTAGGTGGTATTAAAATAATAATTCATCCAGAAAATAAAAGTTTGTCATTATTTACTCCTCGTCATTTTGCACCCTTACCGTGTTTCATGGAACATGAAAGAATAATTCTGGAATCTTAATGTAGCTATTTTCCATACAACAGTCTGTCAAGCTCCAAACAGACTCCAAACATTGTAAAAGTGGTCCATATAACTTATTCAAAATCTTCTGAAGTGAAACGATAGCTTCATGGAACAGTGGTCATTCAGTTAGAACTCGAGAACTGATATGTGATTCAGATCAAACGGTTCGGTTTGTTAATGAATCAAAATGTCAATCTAGTCACAAGGAGTTAAAGATAACAGCTCACCAGAGGGGAAGATTATCACTGAATAATGACTTAAATTTCAGTCTATAGACCTTATTCAGACTAGAAACCATGTAACGGTCTTTACAATGGCATGAATAAAGATCTTAGATGGTGTCATTTTCACAACTCAACTTTTAAAACAGTTTTATGGTATGGAAGCCCGTTTCCGCCACTGAATAAAAAAAGAGAAAAAAAGGTTATTGTGACTTTTTTCTTCTCACAATTCTGACTTTTTTTCACAGAAATGTGAGATATAAACTCGCAATATCTCGATAATATCTCAATTCTGACTTTATAACTCGCAATTGCAAGTTTTTATCTCGCAGTTCTGAATGTATTTCTCAGAATTGCAAGTTTATATCTCAAAATTATGACTTTTTAACTCGCAATTGCGAATTTATATAACACAACTCTGAGAAAAAAAAGTCAGAATTGCGAGCTTGTATCATGCAATTTTGAGAAAAAAGTCAGAATTGTGAGACAAAAAAGTCACAATTACTGTTATGAAAACAGGTTATGGTACCTTTAAGAAAGGTTCTGGTTAATGTTGTGTTTCTCCTTTAAGGTGTGTTTGCTGTAAGGAAAACGGGGACCAGTTGCTTTTTGCTGTTCTGAGTGTAATGTTAAGAGATTGCAATAGTAAAGTCCCTGATGTGCTAAACTCTGCCTGGACTCCATTTATTACAATTACCTTTTTTATTTTTTATTCAGTGGCGGAAAAAGGCTTCCATATTATGGAGTGTTTGTCTACTGAAAGTTTTTTTTCAAAAAGTCATTTTGTCAGCTGAACAATTGGTATGATGTTAAACAACAGTACAATCCACTGAATTTACTATACTTCCATGCCTCACAGCCTCGTTTTCATTCCTGTCAAAAATTAAATATGCCACTACCCTGACTAAGGTCTATGCCTCATATACTGCTTCAAAAGATTTGGAATATACTGTATGGAATACATTTACGATGCTTTTAAAACGATAGTTCAATCAAAACTGAAAATTCTGTCATCATTTACTCACGCTCAAGTTGTTCTGAACCTGTACAAATTTCTTTCTTCTGTTGAACACAAAAGAAGATATTTTGAAGAATGTTGGTAACCAAACTGTTTGTGAGTAAATTAAGAGAGAATTTTCAGTTTTGCATGAACTATCCCTTTAAGAGCTTTATGGATGTGGTCATTAAGATTCATTATACTTCTCCCTTTTCGCTCCACTGAAAAAATAACGGCAAAAGGTTTGGAACGACATGAGGGTGAGTAAATAGTGACAGAACTATTTTAGGGTCAACTAACCGTCTACTGAAAAAAAAAAAATTACTAGAAAATTATGAGGGCTAAAGGCCTTGTGGGTAAAGAACCCAAGCAGAGAGAGTGAAGTGGCAGGATGCATGAGGCTGCGTTTAGTTTCTGATCAGATGTTGGTTAAAGTAGTGCAGGTGATCACACGTACAGTCAGTGTGCCTGGAAGGTTGTTGTCTTGGCGACTACCCTTGTCTTTAAGATAGACCGTGTGCTGCTCTTGGCGGTCGTTAGGGTCACTAAAGAGGGTCACCTGACCCAGGAATGTGTCAACAATCACATTCTTATTGTAGATCTGAGATCGTCATGGAGCAATCAGAAGGGTTGAGCAGGAGAAACAGAAAAGAAAAGCAGAAATAAGGTGAGAGGAACAGATCAGTGTACAGACCAAGGAGATCTGTAGCAGTTGGTGAAAGGACTGAAGGAGGAAGAGATGTAATTTAATACTTCTAACTCACCTCGATGTGAATGCCTTCCTTTGGCTTTTTGCGGTAGAATATTCCCTTAATGTCAAATTTAGGGCAGCGTGTGTCTTTGTGCACAGGGGAGCGAACTTTTTCCCCTTCACAGGTGATGATCACATATGGGTCAGAGGCTAAAGAAAAAAGACATGTCAGCAAGACACTTTATATGACAGGATTCAATGCATTAATCTACTGCCTATACCAATGACACACTGTAAAAAAATGCTCTTAATCAATAAGTTTGTTATCAAGAAAAAAAATATTTAAACAACTTTTACAAAATATTTAAACAACAAAATATTTCTATTTGACAAGCAAAATAGCAAAACATAAGACTGTTATTCTTTATTCTTATGCTCACCAAGGCTGCATTTATTTGATCAAAACACCATAAAAGCAGTAATATTGCAAAAGTTACAAATAAAAATAACTGTTTTTCTATTTGAATATATTTTAAAATGTAATTTATTCCCAGTTCTCCCATCATCATTGCATGTTTACATCATCACTGTGTTTACCACTGTAGCTAGGTAACAACTCAAGAGGAGAAAACACCAGTTTTCTCTGAACAGCAAATCAACCAAACAATCTGAATTCTGATTCTGATCAAACCAACAGCTTTATTAATCTGCTGCAAAAGAAGAAAGAAGTAAAAACCCACAACTTTTAGTCACCAACCTCCATAAAACTCCCTGCATTCATTCACTCACTCACTCACTCACTCAACTTGTCAACTTTGGAATTGTTGTGGATTTCATCTTGGTTTCTGAGGATTATCTTTGCATGTAATTTAGTATGATAAAAAAGTGTCACTAAGAACATGAATGCAAATGTAGAACCAGAGTACTGAGGTGTAACACTTAAAGGACAAATGCAGAGACTGACACTAGAGAAATAAAGACCCTGGAGCACAAAGTAATGCTAGTCACACCAAAAACATGTATTAAAAAATATATATATTTGTTTTGCATGACTTTTACTATTCAGTGCTGCAAATAAACAAGAGACAGTGTGGCAGATTTCGACACATTTCAGAATTCAGATTAATCTTGTCACATGCTCACATTTCTATAAGGGGAGGGAGATACATTTAGATGCTAGTGGCTGCTAAAAGTCAGTACCTCCTGTGCAGAAGTCAGACCGTGTCTTGTGGGAGATCAAGCAGTGTAGCTCTGTACGGTCAAAAGAGATTTCTATATGTAAAAGCTTTAGACTTATTAAGCAGCATATGCGTCTGAATCTATAATGACTTAAAGGAATAATTCATCCAAAAATCATTTACTGCAGTCAAAGATGACAGAAAACCTGCATTTTTGGGTGAACTATTCTTCAAAAATGTATAAGACCGCAGATTAGAGAGCACTGATTTCAGGGGTTTATGGGGAGATTATCAACGATGCACATTGTTATTATTATAATCACATCCAGAAGCAAGATAATTTTTAAAAGGAGAAATCATAAATTCATTTCTGTCAATGTAGATTAATAGCGTTGGTCTTCAGCTATTAATTTTTGTTCATCTGAACACACACTGCTATATATCTGTTATGTATATGGGAATAGTAGACATACCTCCATTGGCATCTTGGCCCTGCAGGCCGTCGGCGCTTAACACATGCACCTGGGTGACCAGCTGAGGGTAACCACACATCCCAGTCCAGCAAGTCTGAGGAGGCTCGTCCAGAGTTAGTTCACTAAGGAAACACAAGCAGGAATGATATCAGCCAGATACCAGTTTCGTGTCAGGTACCAATGTTGTTATTGTTAACGAAAATAAATCTAACACTACTACGATTTTATTGTTAACTGAAATAAAGCTAAAAATACTAACATAAGATGAAAAACTTGTAATCTTGTGAAATATTGCAAATTAAAATATTTTCAATGTGAATATATTTTAAAATGTAATTTATTTCTGTGATGACAAATATGCATTTTCAGAACTATCTAATATAACAGTAAAATATTAAAATCAAAAATTAATATTAGATGAAAAATATAAAAAATATAAAAAAATAAATAAAACTTAATTTACCATAAATAAGTAACATCCCTGCTAAAATAACATTGCCAGGTACATGTCCCTTTAAATAAAAACCATACATGAAAGAAGCCAAGAATGTGATGAAGGGTTAATAGGAAAGTGGGGTGCAGGTCGGTCTATTCTTTTCTGGAAGCTAATTTACTTGCAGTCTGAAGGCACATCAGTGAAGACTCTGAGCAGGAACTCTCCTTGTTGACCTGGGTCAAAGGTTGTGGGGATGATGACGTAACGTCCCTCCTTTAGCTCCTTCCTCAGAAAGACACAGCGAGAATTGATGTAGATCGACCCTGCGACCTTCTGCTGGGCTGAGTGCATTCTGTATTTCCTATTCAACTCCACCTGGTGGTAGAAAAGAGGCTTGATCAAGACAGGAACATTGACTTACAGGATACCATAAATCTATTTTTTAGTTCTTTTATTATTGGCATTAGTCTCTTATACTATATTCAGCAGGCAGATGTGAAGGTTTGTATTGTGCTGCAAAGAAATCATGTAATTCTGTACCCTATGGATGTCAAATCCAATTGCCAGGTTCTCGCCTTTGCCCTCCTTAGGAGTAGCTCTGCGTTCCTTTTGCTGCAGGCAGATCAGCACCTCGTCTTCCACTTTTCTCACATCAAAAACGTACTGTGGGCAGAAACATGCATTAAACTCACTGCAATGAAGGCCCAGAGCGTCAAAGGCCTCCAGGACAAGAACAACATTTTACAAGGCTGATGCACACAGGTACACTGACCTGTGGGTTTTGCAGAAATGTGGCTTTATGGTTAATGCAGCCTCCGGCACGGTTGCGGAGCGGTCCGTTACGGTGGATCCAGGAGCCCCTCATCACCTCCTCCTCCCAGGTCTTATGAATACTCAAGTATGAAGTGTTTATCAGTCGACACAGGATCAGGTCGGTGAAATAGTGACAGAAATCTTCAAAGTTCATCCTGGTAAAGTAGTTTAGAACCAGTGGGGGAACAGAAGTTTATGATACATGGAGAATTTAGGTGTTTATCAGATGCAGTGGGGCACTAAAGTATAAAATCAGGGATTCTGGGATAAAATCGGATTTAAACCTGGGATAAAATCAGATTTAAAATAGAAATAAACAAAGTTTAAAGCAAAATAGGGTAACAGCAAACTCTAAGATATTCTCAAATTTGTGTTTTTTGTTCAGTTGATCTACTTATTACTCAATTTTCAACAATTTAACACATAGGTGATACTTTACAAAATGGTTCAGTTTGTTAACATTAGTCAATGTATTAGATATGAACTCACAATGATAAATATTTTTACAATATTTACTGTATTAATATAGGTTAATTTACACATATACTAATACAAGGTGTTTTAATTAACATTACTGTATTATAAGCAAACATTAATTTACAATAGTACATTTCCTAACATTAACTTATATTTACAAATGCTGTAAATGAAACATTAACCTAGATTAATATATGTAAAAATTGTTTACTGTCTCCATCATACGTAATGGAGTAAAAAAATGTTAATGATTTTAGATTAATGTTTTAGATTAATGCAAAGTGTTGCATTAAAGTGTTTAATATAATATAATATATGAATAAAATTATATTGCTAAATTAACAATTAACTAGATTAATAAACTGTGTAGAAATTGTTGTTTATTATTAGTTCATCATACCAATTTAAATTAGTTAAAAGTTTAAATTAGTGCATAGTGCTGCTATATAATTTTATTCATATTATTATGAATACATCTATACAAACATGCAGGTAACACTCAACAATAAGGTTCCATTAGTTAATGTTAGTTAATGTATTAACTAACACGAACAAATAATGAACAACACATTTATTACAGTATTTATTTATCTTTGTTAATGTTAGTTAATGAAAACACAGTCATTCATTGTTAGTTCATGTTAATTCATAATGCATTAACTAATATTAGCAATCACAACTTTTGATTTTAATAATGCATTAGTAAATGCTGAAATTAACATCAACTAAGATTAAAGCAACACTATGTAAATTTTGGTGCTCAAGCGGTTAATAAACTGAACTGGACGCATCCCGCAGAAGGACATTCTAACCGGAGCTACTTCTCCAAGTTTATGTCTATGGCGATTCACACAGGTATGTGTTACTCCGCAGCGGTGACGACCCGAACAGGCTACAATAGTCCAAAAATAATCACTTATTATAAATGTACCATAGTGATTTGGGATAAGACAATAAGGCGGTTTGGTAGATGAAGTTTTGATGTACTCGAGCATTATATACATTTTGCTAATTTTGAACACAGAAAATGTTACATAGTGTTGCTTTAATAAATGCTGTAGAAGTATTACTCATTCTTAGTTCATGTAAACTAAAGTAGTTAACTAATGTTAACTAATGAACCTTTTTGTAAAGTGTTACCAAAATGGAAAACAGAAGCATTTTCACTAGTGGTCTCAGACTTTTGGAACCCATCTCATAGGACACTATGATCTAGACCAGTGCTTCCCAAACCTGTCCTGGAGGACCCCCTGCCCTGCACATTTTGTATGTCTTCCTAATCAGACACACCCGATTTAGTTCTTGCAGTCTCTAGTAACGAGCTGATGAGTGGAATCAGGTGTGTTAGATAAGGGAGACATACAAAAGGTGCAGGGCAGGGGGTCCTCCAGGACAGGTCTAAGAAACACTGATCTAGACTGATCTAGAAAGATATGAGTGGAGCGAGCCTCACCAAAACTCTCCATCATCCTGAACAGTGACCCCTAGTTTCTCTCTCTCACTCTTGCTCACTTTCTTCCACTCTTCTGAGCTACAAAACAGAGCAGTGATTACTCATCGTACATCAGACTGAGAGAAATAAACATTCACACACAACACACACGACTATACTCACTGACAACAGCCTGCATCCACAACTATCAACTAAGTTTTTCTTGAATTTTGTGAAAGATTTAGAGCACTTCTCCAAGTATGATATTTCTAATCAAGCCCTGAATAAATAATGCATCAAGCAGAAATATGAAGAAAGATTGCTTTCACCTCAATAAAAGTCTTCTGGCTGGCTAGTAAATAATTCAGAGCCCAATATAACCATGCCTGTTGTAGCGCTTGAACAAAGACTGATGAGAAGAATTGTCAAGATTTTTCTCTCTGTAATTACACAGCCCCATTTTAATATTATGCTTCTCCCTGCAGTGGTGGGTATTTAAGGTTGGTGTCATCAAACAAGAGCACAGTTATTTAAATGAAAGGAGGTGGATGTCTAAACACCCTCAGACCTCTGTGTTTCAATCACAACAGCTTCCTATTTTATACCAGCCTGCCTGGCTTGATATCTCAATTTCACACCAGTCAGCGATAAGAATAGACACTTTGGCTATGTGTTATTTATACTGAAATCATCTCAAGAGGAAGGAAAGAAATGGTTTTCTCTAGTTTCTGAGGATGTATAGCACTACACTGCAGGAAGCTAGAGAAGGAAAAAGGACAAATAATTTCTGTATGTGCTTGCACTCTTGTTTTTGTAGAAATGATAAAGAATTGAAATGTTGGGAAGGTGTGCAAAAAGCATGTCATATAGCAACTGTTCTGACACACCGAGTTTTGATGCTCACGTGGGAAATTTGGGTTTGAGTTTGGCTTGCAACTAAGGCTATTTTCACACTGTCAGTCCAAATCCAATTAATTGTCTATCCAATTCTAAATGACTGACTGTCCATATTGTTCATCGAAACTGTTCAGATTCACTGGTTTCTATGGCAATAAAATTGCATTACTATGCCTCCACCGAAAAAAATTGTAAATTTGTAAAAAAAAAAATTCCATGTTGCCATCTCCGCTAGTCTCAAAATTTAAAGAGGTGTGTAAACTGTGCAGACTCAACCTGATTCAAATGACATTTCTGAAAATCTGATTCAGTCTGACCGCTCTGATAAGATTTGTTTTTTTTTGCCACTTAAAACACAAAAATGTAAGACGTTGTTGTAAAAAAACATGCTGACAGTTGTTGCAGAAACAATGTGTTTGTTTTTGGAAAGTGCAAGTCGAACAGAATCGTATTTAATGTGATTTTTTAATTAAAAAAATATATATATTTTTGCCGTTTACACTTGTTAAATATGATCAGATTCCAAATGGATTTGCACAAAAATCAGATTTGGACTGACAGTCTTAACAAGTCTTTAGCTCTCTTATCTCCCATCATGTCCTGTCATAAAAAAAATAAAAAAAAAATAATTCTGTTTCTTTCTGGTTATTCCCAAATGTTTTTTTTTTTTTTTTTTTGTAAGCCAAACCCTTTTTTACCTAATATATTTACCTGAAGTACCCCCTGAGATTTAGGGTCCGCATATTCACGGTTCTCTAATTTAAATTAATTGTCACATGTCATGCAGATAAACGAATTAAATGTTTCATGTTTTTAGTAAGGAATTTATTTTGTTTGCGTTTCATGAACTCACATACCCCCTGCAGTTTCCTCACAAATCCCCAGGTGTTCACAAACCCTGCCATACACTATGCTCCAGATCAGGGGTGTCCAAATCAGATTCTGAAAGGCCACTGTCCTGCAGAGTTTAAATCCAACCCTAATTAAATGCAACTGAACCAGCTAATCAAAGTCTTCAGGCTCATTAGAAACTTCCAGGCAAGTGTGTTGGAGCTAAAATCCATAGGACATTAACCCTCCAGGAACAAGCGTGGACACCCCTGCTCTAGATGCTGTAAGACCTCCAATCCAGGAGGGGGCAGTCTCACCTATCGCTCCAAGGTCCACTCCACTCCTTTTCACCCCAGGGATTCCTCATGCGAATCATGTGCAGCTTTTCTGACTTGAAATACGCCAGCAGGCCATGTCCCAGACGGACTTTGCGAACGTCGGTCACTGCATAGGCATGGCCTTTCACTAACCCACAGTCCAGTCTTGCCTCCATGTCCTCTAGTGTGGTTGCCTATATACCGAAGGTCAAATTTCAGCTAGTTTGCTGAACACCAAATTTAAAGTCTATCCAAAAGCATAATAATCTTTATCCCTGATTAGAATGCATGCACATGCACTGTCTGTGAATTATCAATTATAAAGACATGGGCTGTTTTTTCATGGTACAGTGAAATATGGTGATGTTAATCAGTAGGAGACAAGCCACGCCCATTTATCACACTCCAATGAACAAAGGGCTTGCTGTGCAAATGAAGCTGACAATATGCATAGGAGTGTAGGCTCCGTGACAAGAATTATTGTGTCGATATAATTGCGACTAGGTTGTAAGAACGGACAGAGAGTGACTGAACTTGGACATGAAAGGACTTT
Organism: allo-octoploid hybrid of Carassius auratus x Cyprinus carpio; assembly: GCA_024542945.1. NCBI lineage: Eukaryota > Metazoa > Chordata > Actinopteri > Cypriniformes > allo-octoploid hybrid of Carassius auratus x Cyprinus carpio. The sequence continues at coordinate 9,336,477 of CM045068.1, read as the reverse complement.
GTTGAGTATCTAACAGAACATTTATAAATCAATGTTTCATTTACCCTCCACATTTGGAAAAAAGCCCTTAAAGTGCATATTGCAGGTTTAAAAAAATTTTAATTAATATATAACCTTGTATGAAAATACCATATGAACCGTTAATGCAGGATTTGTAAATGTTTTACAAGACGTGAGGGCACAAATTTAGAAGAAAAACAGTTCTCAAAAGCCACTTTTATTCTAACATTGCGGCACATTGCGTCACGAGAGGGAGTCGTGTGCTGAGCTCTGCTTTGAGCGGGCGTGAGTCAGTGTGTTTTTGGTAGTTATTTTTATTTAAATTTATCATCGTCATGGTAAATCATTGTGTTTGTGGAGGTTGCACTAACTCCAGCCTGTCAGGACATCGAGTCCACAGGTTTCCTAACAAGAAATAGGACGGTATCTTCCAGGCCTGTGTGCGTTTGTGCAGGTGAAGAGACGGGACTTCACTAATGCATCTGCTTCGAGAAACACGATGGTGTGTAATTTAGCGATCACTTTACACCGGAGGATTATCATCCCGGCAATGTGATGCAGTTCAACGTGGGGAACCAAAGCAAGAAGTGAGTGAGACCCAGAGCTGATGCACACGGCACCTTCATCGGGTCCCGGTTCGCTTGTGGCTCGGCCGCTGGTGAGAGACGTGATGCTCACAGATCCGTCAGAGATGCTGCTTCACGAAAACATCAACTGTGCACCGTCAGTCTTGTTTTTCAACATTTGCTACCTACCAAATCAGTGAACATAATTATTCAAATAATGAGACACAACGAGATGTGTATAGGCTGTTGTAAAGCACCACAGCTAGATTGTAAGCATCAGCAATAACGTTACATACCGTGTAAAAACGTTACCATATGAGAAGGCATAGCTGGTAGGTTAACCTCAGTTTGAAAATATTATAATCATCAAGTCTAGTTATAGCTTAGTGACATTGTTTGCACATCTAACGTAATTGTTTTTTTGTTTGTTTTTTGTCATGTGGTGTGTTTACAAGGCTTTCGTAGACATTGCAAGTAATGAGGGAGTGTGAAGATCTGAAGCAGTGAAGGCCAGCTGTTATTAACCACCTCTACTAGACTGCATCTTCTGTATGGAGGTAAATCAGTAGCTAAACTAGGTTGAAAATCTCGATGTGAGAACTTGTCATATTAACATTCGTATTCGTAAGCTGAAATTTACACACAGCTCTGATGTGAAAAACTGAATCTTTCAATTTGCACACACAGACAATGATTGGAAGTTGTAGATTAATAGTTACAAATGTGTAAAAGGACATTCACACAAAGAAAATGACATACACAAATGTTTACGACATATTTACTTTTGCACTTTACTTCAGTTTCGCTGCACATCGTCAAGTCAGCACTTACAACCTCTCAGTTCTGGCAGTACAAGTTCAAATCCTAGCGCTTTGACTTTTGCTACTTCTTTTGTAGTATACCTGTTGCAAAACTCACTTGTGCACTTGTATAGAAATCTGTGACCTAAATATAAGCAGCTTGTAAATGGAAAAAAAAAATATTCAGATGTTTTTAATATTCATATCTTTAATTTACTATGTTTTTATAAATACAAGTATTTAGCTCAGAATAATAAATTATCTTTGCCCTAAACATACATGTGTCTGCTGGCCTGGAGAGGTGCATGCTCCTGTATGAAGTGCATACAGGCTGTCTGTAGCACATAAGGGTTCAGACAGCAAGACTCAAAGCCTGGGTGCAGAGTCAGATGCTGCACAGCAAGTGTGGGGGTCACATTCTCCACTAAGACCCAGTATGCATCTAACTCCCTGCAGCACTGACTTTCCTCAGCTGTGACCATGGCCTCACATTTCCCACACATAATGAAACAAAAACGTGTTTATCTCTCTCTCCTGCAGTGATGAGAAACCACGTAACGTTAGAGGTGTGACACGCCTGATCAACGCTTATTAGTTTCTGTTACTGGTAAGTATCAATACTCATAGATGACCAATACTAGCTTTGCTATTGCTTGATTACATATACACATACATATATACACATTAGCTAACGTGTGTATATTTGTAAGCTAACACTGGTCTCTCACCAAGACACCTGCCTTGTTCTCCTCACACAACTCAATTTGTCTCACTCAACCTGATTTTCTGTCTAATCCTGGCCTATCCCTGCTTTCTTGGACGCATAGCAGGCTCATAATTGTATCTGTGGTCCGTCATAAGTGTAAATAAACACTTAAAATTTCCTCAGCGTCCGAACTGTCATTGTGATCCATTGTTTTCCTATGGACTGCACTCCCTCTTGTTGCGTCACTTCCGGTTTTGAAGGTTTTCAGATGCGGAAGTAAAATTCTCTCACAAAAACGACTCCAGAAGCCTTAATAGCGTATTTTAAAGTATAGTTTAAAGAAAATGTAGTTCCTAGATTATTTATCTATACATCGACTCACTGGGGTCTCTAACCTGGAATATGCACTTTAGGTTATGGTGAAACTTGATAAAGCTGTTTCTGTTTTGATCCCCAGACAACCTGCTCACATCACAGACCTGTCTGTCATATCAGATGATGCTGTTCAGATGAGCTTCTAAATGTTACTTAACACTCAATGGAGATCTCTTAGTGGACTGAAGTATTGAGAGGCATTTTATTTGATATTCTAGTGAAGAAAAAAATCTAGCTATGAAGATATTTAAAAACTTTAGTTTTTTTTTTTTTTTTTAGTTTTTTTTTACCATGGATGAAAGGTTTCACAGACCATTGATAAGCAAGTCACACACAATCAACGATTGCTTTGAGTCTGGGAAAGTACAATCTTATGAAAGAAAATAAATGATGGATGGCTGGATTAATAGATGAGTGTCTGAATACAAATTTTGACAGACGTGAGAAAAATGCTGATCAATAATATGTACAATATGTGCTTTTACAGTGTATAAACATAGGAGTAAATCTAAAAATAAAAATATAAAGTATACTGTACTAAAATATACTAAAATAAAGTAAAAGAAAATAATAAAAAAGTAAAAAGTAAAATAAACAAAAATGAAAATGTAATTTATGTGTATATATATAACAAAATGCAGATAAAATAATAGAAAAAACTAAAGTTAAAAACTAAATTAAAATACAAAATAAAATCAAATGTAACTTTCGTACTTGTGCAGATTGTATGTATTGTATATTGTGTCCTTCTCACCCTGATAGAGCAGCTGATAAGGCCATCTCGATTATGGACCTTGAGCACTCTCTCAAAGAGCTGGTTTCTGGCGACTTCATCCTGAGCAAACTGGCCCTCCAGAAGGTCCATGGGTTCTGACACGCCGCCAGTAAAGTCCACCAGGGCATCGGCCGTGTTTCCACCATCCAGGGCCTCATAGCAGCCATAAACTCTTGATTGGTATAAAGAAAGAACTTAACATCACTATGTCATCACAATACTTGAATGTGTATGTCTCTGCATAGACCTTTTGAATTTGTCTGCTGCCTGAACTGCTTACTTGGCATAGGCTTTTTCCACAAGGGCACTCCAGAACTCGTTGCTATCATTTGAATGGCAGTACACCAGCTGGTTTTCCACTGTGGGGAGACGGTCATCGATCACCACGTCCACCCATTCCCCAAACCGCCAGAAGCGGAAGTGGAATATTCCTGCATAAGAGTCTGCCTTCTCTGGATCCCATTCCTGCTCCTTCCAGTCTGGGATAACCTAGAAAGAGACATAAGTGACATGTGGTGTCACCTTTTTATATTCATTTTTGTAATTTTGTTATGTGCATTTGTGGTTTTTATTAGTTTTTGTATGTTAATATTTTGATTTTTTCCCCATTTTTACATTACCATCAACTAAATATTAGTTTTGTTGACAAAAATATTTGATCACATTCTCATTTTACTTTATTTCTTGTCATTTGCCATTTTAGTCAAATAAATATGAACTAAAATTTATGACATGATAAAATGTAAAGGATATTTTCATCAAAAGAAAAAATACAAACAAAAACACCATTAAAAATGATCACTAAACAAGATGAGTTTCCAATATTGTGTAATATTTAGTGGATCAGGTTCATGTCATTGCTTATCAATTTAAATGTTCATAAATACAGGCAGATGCAGCATTTCCTGAATGTTAAAGACAGTTGTGAGAAGGACACCAGGGTGATTTTGAAGCTGTATAGAACAACTACATCTCTTTCATCCTGAGCGAGTCCTCTGGGACAGAACAGAGATTAGATTTCAAGTACACCTCTCTGGTAATTGTTCCAAGATGAGCAGGTCCATTATCTGGGCTCAGGTACACATTGTGATGCTGACTGCAGGTGACGAGCCGACCCACAGTTCTGTCCACCTCTAACGGAATCAGTTGTGAGTAAACTCTATTGACAGGTGAATGTGAAACAAACACATGTAGCAAACACGGATGTCTCAAATTCCCTCTTGGAGAACCCAGCATTTCTGTTTCCCAGAGCAACAAACATCTCCCCACTGTGAAATAAGTTGGTTTCAGAGCACAAGGTCTCACTGTGGCACTCATACCGCAGAAGACATCAGCAGAGCCAAGAGTAGGTCACACGATAAATAACAACCCTAATCCGTTCAGACAAGAGAAGAAAAAAAAAAGAAGAAGCCCTAAGCTGTCAGGTTTCAAAACATCTTCATTGGGAACATGTCTCTTGAGCTGATGTTCAAACCCTATATACAGCTGACGGAGATGATGCATCTGCGCGTACAGTCTCTGCAGCAGCGAGGCCAGAAACGGCAAGACGGAGAGCGTCTCCTGAAGTCCAATGAGCACATCTACCGCCTGGACTTCTCCGAACAGGCCCTGTATTTCACCCGCTGGAACATCCGTATGTCCGCACCTGGGCGCCTCAACATCATCGCCACCTCCCAGCTCTGGACGCCCGACCTCACCCACCTCATGACCCGCCAGCTCCTCGAACCAACCGGGTTCTTCTGGAAAAGCACAGATGATGATTTTATTCACTGCTACGAGGCTGATGCCCAGGAGTTCGGCGAGAGGATAGCCGAGCTGGCCAAGGTTCGCAAGGTGATGTATTTTGTGTTCGCCTTCGAAGACGGCTTGAGTCCGGAGAACATCGAGTGCTCCATAGAGTTCCAGAAGTGAGAGAACCTGAAGGGTACGACAGCTTTCTGTTCAGTCCTAGTAGTTTAAAATTATGTTCCTAAAGACCTATAAAATTAGATTTTGTAAAGTTATGACCAAGTCTTAAATGGTTTATGCAATTTGATGAGATTTATTTGTCTGATTGTTCATGTTTAGCTGTTTTTCTGACTGTGATGAGACTTTAATGGAGCTAACCCACATAAATCATACTATTAATTAAGATCAAAATGATTCATGAATAATGCAAACTTGTGCTTTTAGTGGTTGTAGTTATTAATTCTTTAAATAACTGATGCAAATAACTGTACTGAGGTGTGATGGCAGTGCCCTTGAGCAGTGGTTCTCAATCTTTTTCATTTCAAGGCTCCTTAATATCCACAATAATATTCGAAGCCCATGTTGATTTTATGGATGAGGAATACAAATAGAAATTGAAAAAAAATATATATTTTACTCACAATTTCTACCTGATAAACTATTTTTGAGCTTGGTAATAAATACAACAATGTATATTAATAAAATATATACAAATGCCCATGGAGTTTTTTTTTTTTTTTCATGACTTTCCAGATCTAGAAATCACATTTTTAAAATCAGACTACCTCATATAACCAGGTTTTTGTAAACTTTAGGAATTCTGGTTCTTCAAAGAAAAAACAGCTGGGGTTGTTAGTTGTTTTAGCTTATTTGAATGCATGGTTTGTCTTATTTTAAATGATTCATTTTGATAAGTCATTTTGTGACCCCCTGGTTGATAACCACTGCCCTTGTGTATGTATCTATGCTAAGTACATGTGATTGGGTGGGAAAAAATGTTGCTGCAAAGACACGGGGCAAGGATAGTAGCACGCACACCTTCATTTATCAATGCCCGACCCTGTCAGGAAAACAAATGACAGGACGGGGGAGAGGAGTCACATGGGAAAGCCCTACATGATGATGTGTGTTTCTATGGGAGAGGAAATGTTTCCCCAGGCAGGGGAAAACACTTCACACCCTGGGGAGGATGCAGGGAGACAGAAGCTTAACATTTATGCTAAATAACAGCTCAGAAACCATTAACCGTCCACCACCAACAAAACTACAACGGAAACCGAAATACAGGGATTCAAGGTATGCGAGTGTACATGCATGAGTGGACCTCTCCCCTGTTTAACCATCATCAGGTATGGTTCCTAGTAGAGCACACAGATACTATGGTAGGATGCCACTCACAGCTGCTAATAGAGCTCAGAGAGACCGCTTAGCTCATCCTCACACTTTAACACACTCAATATGTAAGATAACAAAAAGATATTCTGACAAAATATGCAAGAATATGCAGGTTTAAATCCCACAACGCAGGACTTGTGGGAGACGTCTGCAAGCTTAGAGTATCAAGGGAAAAGTATGTAGGCAAAACTTTTTTTTGTGCAAAACCTATTCCTATTGGACAGATCATTCAGCCATAAAATGACATAGTATATAATTTAATGAATTCTATAACTATTCTATATTTATATATGCTAGAATTATACAGTATACAATATAATTATAAATTTTGAATCAACAGTAAAAAATAAAACTTACACTAAAGTGTACAAAATGTACACTAATTGATATTTTATAAAAATACATTAATAAATAAATACTGAAAAATATAAAAATCTAATTAATAATATCAAGGGATAGTCATTTAAAACCAATTCGAAATATCACTATTGAATTTTATTCAAAATTCATGAATTAAACATAAAAGGTACATTTGTAATTAATTTTATTATTAGTTTGACATATATGATAAACAAATTTTGGTTGTCGATCAAACGAATAATAAAATAAATTACATATACACATTTATTCTGTACAGTTAATTAAATATTAATTGAATGATATGTATGGTACAATAATGTAAATAATGTAAATGTATTATCTTGGTATATCATATAGCATTATTATTATTACATACATATAATTATATTATAATAACAAAATAATGATATTGATCATGTTTTTGATATTTTTCTGTTTTGTCAAGATCACAAGACTAATAATAGCCTCCAAATTCAAGGACGCTCTCTTTATCTTGCATATTAATCAGTGCTGAGTATTTCAACGGATATTATGGTATCTGCCTTCTGCACTGAATTCTTTCCATCTACGCAGCAACAAAACTGTAGCTTAGAGGGAACATTATATGCAGGATAGAAACATGTTTACACTCTATAATAACTTACTTTCTGCCACAGTGACTCTCGGGAAGCTAGGCTGGAGCAGGCCGCCACAAACCAGCAGTTTCCCAGCTGCCCCTGGTGCAGGTCATGGGCACTGATCCCATCCACAAACAAGTGAGGATCATCGCACAGCTCCTGATGGAGAAACAGAGAGAGAATTAAGAGTAAGAAACTGGTGAGAAGAAAAGCACAGTGTGAACGGCAAAGCACCTGGGATAAACAAATACAGCTTTTATGAAAGACTGCAGCAAACATGTCCAAAAACATAGTACTTTGATCAAAATATATAGTACATTTTGCTTTATTTTGATTAATGAAATGAGGAGAAAAACACAGTACTTGAAAAAGTGTTAGAGACAGAAGCAGGGCACGGGCTCTTGAATTAATTTAATAATAGTTATGAATCTAGATGAAGGAGTTCTGAGAGCTGTTATAAATCAAATGACTCTCCTCTGCTCTGACAGCATCTATTACACCTCTACACCGACCTTGTCAAAACCACATAGCCCAGAAACAATGGGTAGCCAGAGATTTTGAGTGACCTAAACATAAAAGTCTGGGTCTCTTTAAACAGCTGACATACACTGGGCACAGTGACAGAAGCTGAGGGGATTGTAGCGACTCACAGACTATAGCTCATTTTCATCTCTCAAAGGAGTCGCCACAAATGAGCCCTGGAAAAGGCTAAATGCTTAATAGAAAGACTTGTCTTCTTGCCATTATTTTGCAGTAGACACATTGATTTTTCTTCTTGCATGCAGTTCAGAAACCTGATAATTTATTTTGGTCTTGGATTTTAAGAATCACCATTAAGAGTGTAATTGAAATCTACATTTTTACCTAAACATAGCTGCTAGTCTAACAAGTCTCACACTTTAAGAATTACAAAGTTATTAAAAAGTGTTTTTGTGTGTGTGTGTTTCCAGTGGTCATGTCTCATCTCGCCTAAGGTACAAATTGAGCCAATATCCCCTTGAAAACCATTTGAGCACGATACCCCTGCTGGTTCAGTTAGTCTCTGGAGGTATAAAATACATGTTCTCACAGTCCGAATTTACTCGCTCTCACAACACTCATTTGTCTTTCACATTGTGCTATCTGAAATCCTTTCCACAGCTCAGCAGGCGAGGACTCTCCTTGCTATCCGGCACACATCCAGCCCTGCACTCACACGCGCTACATTTCATTCTTTCAGCGCTGGGCATCTTTCACCCTTTCAACAACTCACACATACTGTACCACTAGAGATGAGACATTTCATCATGCCCCCACAGTGTGTGAGAACGGAGTGCAATGATGTCAAATTCACAAGGTGAAACACGTACACACAGCACACGGTAGACACTCTTTTCCATTCCAGAGCCAGGAAACCCAGATGGTGACACTACAACTCTGTTTTTGTTTGTGGTCTGCATAAAAACCTTTCTACAATCACAGGACGCTTTGATATTACCACTCTGTCATTCATTACATTACACTATTCAGTCAAAGTTTGACTCAAACAGACAAGAATACAAATTTGGTTCGGTGCGGTGAGTTGGTTCAAGGCACCATCATTCCTCTGAGAGCAATGCAGGTCATTTTGGGTTTCATTGAACGGATGAAATATCAGTCCACGGTAACGTGATTCATTGCTGCCTTCTCATTTCTGACAGTTCTTTATGATTTAGATTTTTGATTAACAAGTGAGCAGCAACGAATCTAGCAAATCTATTTAAAAGCTTCAAAAGCGCTCTGACATCAGTTTAATCAATAAAACACTTGTCTGATAAGATGGCATTTGTGTGTGCAGCTGAGCAAAACTCATAAAGAAAGAGACACAAACAAAAAGCATGAGTGCAAATGTATACAGCTCTAAACCAAATGAGCTGCCTTGCTGTCTACTCTCTACATAGACTGCTGTTTTCTAAGGAAACATCCAAACTAAAATAAACCTCATAAAACACGATATGACATATTTAGTCATATTTAGCTGCTAAGCTAACGCCATCATTGGCTTCACAAAAGGCATAAAAATACATGACTGACATAAATACCAGGTAAAAAAATTAAAATAAAAAATAAGACTCATTAATCATTCTTACTGTTTTCATCAATTTTTCCAGTACTGAATGATTTATAACAATTTTTTTCAACATTTTATATCGATTTTGATTGGACAGATTTTTTTTTCCCACCAAGCTCATCCATACATTATACATATAATGCTCACTTGTCCAAAAATAGAAGGCAACATAATGATTCTGAATACATTGTTGTTAACTAAAAATCTAACTAAAATTATTATTGGTAATTGAAATAAAGCTGAAATAAAATAAAATATAAAAATTTGATGAAAAACATTAGAAAAATTTCAAATGTTGCATTAGCAAATAAATGAAATAAAGTTTAAGTACTCAAATTAGTTTTAATTAATTAAAACTGAAACAAAAATCTATGAAAGTTAAAAAGGAATATTAAAAAAACAAAACCTTATAAAAATGAGACAAAACAAAATTACTAAAAATAAAATAAAAATTGACTATATATATATATATATATATATATATATATATATATATATATATATATAAATCTAATTCAAAATATTTTATTTAAATAATATTCAAAAACAGGGTATGATGCTTTTAAATTGTTCCTATATAGGCAGCTCACCAAAGGCTACTTCAAATAAGACTAAACGATAAAAAACCTTAATGGGCTCCTCTTGTCTCAGGAGCAGGAAAAACACTACCGTTTGTCTCCAGAGTGCAATACATCAACCTATATTTGATGAGCATTTAAAGGTTTTTGTGATTACCTTCACAGCTAGAAAGCCTGAAAGTGGACATAATATCTTAACATCCTTCACAAGTCATAGTCTACCATGTTCAGTTATGGAACAAAGGACGCTGAGACAAAGTCGCTGACACAGAGAAAGAAAAGATATTGTTTGTATGTGAATGCTGTCTTCAAAGCAGAATTTGTGGGTTAGTCACTATTATGGAGTATTGTGTGTGTGTGTGTGTGTGAGTGAGTGAGTGTTAAGAGGATGGGAGAGCTGACTGATTAGAGTGCAAGGTCATTATGTTATAGCTCAGCATTCCAGCTACCTCTGTGAACACACACACAGACACTCACACAGACACACACAGACACACACACACACAGACACACACACACACACACACACACACACACACACACACACACACACACACACACACACACAAACACACACTTTTTAATCACAGCCCAAAATGGAATCCAAGGGGCAACCCTCTCCTGGGGCTAGAAGCTTTCATGTGTATGTGTTTCTTTCGCATTATCTCATGTATTGAGGGTTCACAGGCTAATATGAGTCTGTCTTGGCCAGCTTTGACAGATAACACAGATCAGACCGCCAGACCAGTCAAAGAGTCATTTAACACAAACTCAGCTCAGTCCAGACACCAGTGAGCCCACAGTCTGGATAAATGACCATCTATATCACCTGTTCCACTGGCTTCAACTCATAAAACACAGTCTTTCTTCTCTTAGGAGAGCAGAGGTGACAAGAAATGGAAGGAAGAGGGTGGGAGTGAGGGATGGCAAGTGGTTAAAAAAGCATGACCAAGGACCCAAGTTGGGGGGGGGGGGGGGGGGGGGGGCAGTGAAATATGAAGCAGCTGCAGTGAACTGCATTAAAGCTCCTAATGGCATTCACTCAGTCAGAGTGATTTGTGGCAATGTCTTCATTCACATCAACCATGGAAAGAGTCAGGAGCATTTCATTTTTACAGTTCAGGTACAACAAACAACATGTCAACATGCCAAATCAGGATCTCTTTGATGGCGAGTGATTTAAAGCCAACAATGAATCAAAATTGGCCCCGCTTACTTTCATAATATATGTTCCTGCTGATTCATCAGTGCATGTTATTCCAAAAGAAAAATAATGGTATTTTTTGTAATTTTTTTTCAAAATATAACAACCCTCTCTATGGAACCACTTTAATACACATAGCCCATGCAGGCTATTAGTTTATGTCAAATAGCTATGAAGTCTTTCTATTGTTCAGACGTTTTTGGGTCAGTACAATTTTTTTGAATACTCTTATAAAGCAGAGATGCATTAAATTGATCAAAAGTGATAGTAAAGACATCTGTAAAATGCTGCTCCTTTGAAATTTCTTTCAAAGAATCCTAGAAAAAATTGATCATGATTTCCACATAAATATTAGGCAGCACAAAGGTTTTCAACATTGATAATAAGAAATGTATCTTTAGCAGCAAATCAGCATATAAGAACTGAAGTAATGGCTTCTGAAAATGTAACTTTGCATCACAGGAATAAATTACATTTTAAAGTATATTTAATATATATATATATATATATATATATATATATTTTTTTTTAAATTGTAATATTTCACAGTATCACAGTTTACTGTACTTGGTAAAATGACAGTATTCTTTCAGAAATATGAAACAATTTTACTAACACCAAACTTTTGTATGGTAGTATTTTATGCAGTAATTTAATGTTTGTTAACATTAATTTATTAATGGTTACAGTAATAATAGCATATAAACTCTGAAATACATCACATCACATAATAGGCTGTGAATAATATTTTATGTTGACATTAAAGTCCAGCAATGGGATAATAATAAAATTAAAAGTGTCAGGAACAGAAATGAAAAAAAAAAAGCATGATAGATAGATAGTGCAGGGATAGCTAGAAAAACAAAACTTAAAACTATAATAAACTAAAGCAATCAGATAAAAACAAGCTCATCAAATCTTAAAAGTCCTAAATATTCCTCACAATCCCATTTAGCAATCTAAAAAAGTATGAATTCAAATGCAGAGACAGTCTGAGCATCATTATTCAGTCTCTATGGTCTTAATTATCACTATAACATAATGAATGTGATATTAGCACTGTCTGTACTTGATCCCTATATTCCCACATTCTCCACTACTGCTCCTGTGCCCATTAAGAAGGCGGTGATTTTAGCCTTGCAGTTTTAAACTGTGGTACAGACAGAACCACATGTAGTGTCCAGCGCAATTATAGCATGAATTAATGACGACAGGAGCTGCTGTGGTTGCAATTCAGGTGCCCCGGACTGGAACACTCCACTGGTGTGTTTTAGCGAGTGTGTGTGCGAATGAGATTCTGGGTCGGGCATTGTTCCAGGAGTGAGTGAGTGAGTGAGAGAAAGAAAGGAATAATTGATTTGGACAGGCTTGACACTTAGTATGCCCCTGGGCGAGACAGGCATGGGGGAGTATCACACAGCATCCCTGGGATTCAAATGGTTACAGATAGATTTTAGGAAGCTGCAATGTATCATTAACTCAGAAAAGAGTAATGAAGTGCAGGAAAACCATCATGATGCTTCAAGAAGTCTGTTGATGTCTTTTTCCCCTCAGCCAATGAGGTTTCACAAATCTAATGTGTCCTTGTGAACTAACACTGACATTATATGGTCAAAAAAGTATGCGGAAAACCCTGTCTAATAATTTTCAGAAAAACAAAGTAAAAAACAAAAAACAAAACAAAACAGAAACTATCATTTATTTTGGAATTTCTGTCCCTTACGAAAAAGCCATTTATTGTAGTGTACTATTACTATTTCTATTATTATACTTTTAATGTACATTTCAGAAATGTGCTTTGTATACTTCTCAGAAATATATATTTAAAATTACATTTAAGTATACTTGACTTATACTTAGAAAAAGTCTAAATATATTTGAGCTAATCATGTGCTCCGGGAATCCATGTTTTTATTGTTATTACACATCTTCTGTACAGAATTTCCAAAACACAAGCGAAGAAGAAACTAAAACATCAGATGCTTCCACGTGTAATCTAACAAGATCATCAGACATAAAACAGCATCAAAACTGTGTAATGTTATGGAATAAACTGTCGACCCATGAAGAGCTTTGGGGTGTTGATCGACTCTATTTACGTTTTGAGTATCATTCTGAATCCAATTCATAGTCTTCTCAGCTTTTTGTTCAAAATGTTGTTTATTTCTTAATTTTTAAGTATACCTATAAGTTCACTTTTAGTATAGTTGCAGTACAAACTAAAAACATAAATGTAAACTAGTTGTGTACTTAAAGTTTACTACTGTTATACTTAAAGTGTACTTAAAAGTATGCTTTTTTATACTAGAAATTGGGCCAATTTAGTCCCAAGGAGTATTGAAATAGTACACTTACAAGTATACTACTAGTACACTGATATTTGTATACTTACTACATAAAGTATACCTAATAAAAAAAGTAAACCTAAGTATACTTAATAAAATAAACTTGAAGTATACTTCTTTTTGGTAAGGGGTGTCATCCAGTGATGGATGAATGCTTTAGACTGACCTTTCCGTATGTCTTGGCTTGACAGTAACACTGATTATTGATTAGACTAATGATGAATTACCAACACTATGTTACTGATCAACGTATATATTGATTGGTAACAAGCAGGATCCAATTTTTAGCACATCTGCGCTGTTCTTAAATTTCTCAGCATCTTGCTGAGCATCTAGACTATAAGACAAAACTAAAGGACCTATATTTATTGGTATGGATGGCCATTTATAAGTAATTATTAGTTATTTCAGCAATCTTTAAGCAGTACTAGCATTTCTCAACTTGTTTTCAGGATACTTTGATGAACAGAAAGTTCAAAAGAACATCATTTATTTGTAATAGAAATGATTTGTATTGAAGGTTTTTCAAAGAAACGATTTTCTGTAAAGTTTCTTTGAAACAATATGCATTGTATAAACCACTATACAAACACAGCTGACTTAACTTGAAATGTAAATAGATTAACTTTAAAAGAAACTGAATGTGTTAATCTTTAAGGTTCTGTTTTAAAGGTTTAACAAAGTAAAATCAACCTCTTTCCAATCAAGCAGTGCAGACCTACTGTATATCCCATTTTTATGCTATCTGTTAAATGAAGAACCGTGAGACTTGAGTTCTGAGCACTGACCCCGGGTCTTTTCCAGTGCACACGGCCGATCCTGTTACCCAGGTAGAAGAGGGAGTCATCTATGGCTGGGAACAGTGGGTCCTCAAACAGACGTCCACTCTGTAGACACTGCCTCTTGAGGTTGGAGTAATGCTGCCCCTCAAAGGCCTTCACAGTGGAGAACATCTTTCAGCCTACGGAGGGACAACACAAACAGAGAGAGAGAGAGAGAGAGAGAGAGAGAGAGAGATTTGACAATGTGAGACAGATGCAGTGCAGACACAGTACAAGGCTCTCTTGCTCCTGTCAACTCAGGTAAAGATCTCATCACCTTCTTCAACAGGAACATTTGTGTGCATGCGTGCATGACTTTCTAACTTTGTGTTCGTTCATTATTTGATTCAAGCATATTGCTCATAAAAACGTGAAATACAACCAGTTCCAAAATGAAATGATTTCTGGAGATGTGGGAGCGAAAGTTTTATTAAGATGGAAATGTTTGATAGATATGCCGCATCAAATATTTTGTTTGGGGTACTTAGTGGCTAAGCTAAGTAGATATTTACAATCGAAAAAAAAAAAGTTGACTGCAGTGACATTATTTGCATTCATTTTCCCATGTTGGTTTGTTATTTAATTGATCCCCAAATTATTATTCAACTGATCACCAAATCAGTATATTAGAATGATTTCTGAAGGATCATATGACACTGAAAACTAAAGGAATGACAGCTGAAAATTGAGCTTTTCCATATCAGAAATAAATAAAATTTTATACTATGTTAAACAACTATTGAAAATTGTGATCATATTTTACAATATTATTGTTTTTACTGCATATTTGATCATATAAATGCAGCCTTGGTGAGTATATTCTTAAAAAAAAATCTTCAAAATTTTGGACATTAATGTATACCCTAAATGTCAAATAAAATAAAACAAACTTTAGCTGGTCACTTTGCATTTCGGTCAGATGTTGTTTTGTTTTTTCCTGTCTAAGTGGGCATTTCTAGGTCAGTGTAAGCTACAAAATGGACCAAACAAAGTCAAAAGTGTGCACCTGGCCAGACACCATGAGACTGAGAGAATCTAAAAACACAATTAGACTAGACAAACAAAAGATATACGATCACAATGCAACTGCTTTCTTTTAGAGATTGGAAGGAACGCGTCCCTCTAGTATTGATAATCTATAGCACACACTTACTCTGCCTGGCAGGAGGAGATGAAGTCACGCGGCAGGAACCGTACCTGCAGACCAACCATGTCACTGTGACTCGGCGCTGCTGTGACACTTTGCTTCAAATCCAGATTGAAGTGGAACATATCATTACAGGGCTTTATTCATCTCAGAGACTGGTAGTGTAAAAGCAATGCCTACTGGGATGAGTGTGTCGGTTTAGCACCCCTCTTCAATTGACTTGGGAATACCTTTTTTTGACTGAATGAGTCTATAAGAGCTATTCAAGAGTTTGAAAGTAGTTCAGATCAGCGAAACTTGAGAACATCTTATCCAGAGATGCTGCTTAC
The DNA here is from genome assembly GCA_024542945.1 of allo-octoploid hybrid of Carassius auratus x Cyprinus carpio. Lineage (NCBI taxonomy): Eukaryota > Metazoa > Chordata > Actinopteri > Cypriniformes > allo-octoploid hybrid of Carassius auratus x Cyprinus carpio. The sequence goes on along the minus strand of CM045068.1, from coordinate 9,320,642 downwards.
AGCACTATGTATCTGTCCAGATCTACAGAAAAGGATCTTTCTGTCCATTTCTCTGCTCATTTCCGACGTGTTTTCTGAAATGGATGGGCAGTCTGTCAATCACAGATCTCTCAGAGGCTAGTTTTGAGAACTGAGTAAGTTAAGCAGCGTTGAATTATCAATCTCCACAGGCCTTCAGAAAGATTAATTATGTCTTCAGCTTTCTGTCCATTCTCTCTGCACTAATGACAGAAAACTAGCTTATATCATTCTACGGCCAGCTCTGCAGTGAAAATGTAAATATTGGAATCATAGATAATAACCGCTTCATCATTTCGTCAAGCAATATCAAGTTATCAAATGTGGGTTGAAGATTCTTGCACATCTCATTTATTGGCGATATGTTTATGTTTATGTCTTTATGTTATAAAGATGTTATAATATATACATTATTAATATTCTGGATTCAATGTAAGTAATGTAAGCTTGAAAGCATTTGTGACAACATTGATTAACACCAGTGTTGTTACAGTTAACTAAAACTGTTAAAATGGTTTTCTTTATTAAAATAAAGCTGAAATAAAAAACAATATATATATAAATATTAGATGAAACAAAATGTAAATAAAAAATATCACAAATGACAAGAGTACAAAGAACTAAAACAAACGAAAATTAAAATGAAAACAGAAAATATGAAAATAAAAGTTAATTCAAAATATTAATAAATACTACATATAAATAATACTAAAATAACAATGATTATTACAAAAAAAAAGCTTATGGTCAGCCACTTACCTATGAAAGTGTTAAAACTTTCATATTATTTGAGCTGTAAAAGCTGGTTAAGTTATCATTTTTACAGTTGTTTTTTTTAGGGTTTATGGTGTTTAGTTTTCATGGTGACAAACAATAAAATCATCTTAACATGTACATTGTTCACAAATCGTGGCTATACTACTGAAATAGTGAGGATTATAAAAGTTCACAAATTGGCCTCATTCACTTCTATTTTAAGTGCCACATTGTAAACAAGGTCTTTGCTTTTTTTTTTTTTAAAGAAAAGTGAAAATCTATTTTTGTGGTAATCAACATTAAGCCACAAATGTACATGATTGAGCTTAATGTGTACTGAAACAGTAATTTCCCTTTAAAATGCTTTATAGTATCTCGCTTTTTAAACAGAGAACTTGTGTATGGGACTGGTTTGGTTAACTGGAGTACACTTGACTGGAGCACCTGAGGAAATGAAAACACTGCAGTTGGACAGCCAGCACGGCAGATGGTGCCTGGCCTCATCTCGTGACTGATTCGTGACATCAGTGAGACCACCACACAGGCAAACTCTCTCTCCTCTACCTCCTGACAGGAGGGAGCAGGTAGGAAGTGCTGAGGCTTGCAAGTGGAATTCACACTTCAGGGTCCAAAGAATAGAACTGAGGGATCAAAGCAGCAAGAATATTATGTGATTACCATATGCATCTGTTCATAAGGTTTTATGAATGTGGAATGCCTTAAGCCTAATGACGGATGTAATATGCCAGTTGACAGACAGATAGCGGCCTTTTGACTCTCCCTCACAGTCAAATTATATACCACTAGCTCATAAAAGGTCACAAGCACTGTAATGGAATGATGGAATTTATGATCTCTTGTCTCTGCTCTATTAAGCATTATGCTTAATGTGAAAAAACAGAGTGAGACCCAGAAAATTGAGTTCCTGAATAAAATGCACTGTATGAATCCCACGGGATAGCAGGGCCACTGTGGTGCACTACCTATAGAAACTCCTACTGTGGTAGTAGAAAGTAGGGTAGAGTAGATGGAGAAAAACGTGAGAGTGCTACAGAGGAAGCTGCACTGGAAAGCAGGCAGAGAGGCAGTGCACCAAAGAGTTTGATGAAAACCCCCTCCCCTTTCTGACAATCACCATTTCAGGGTATCCCAGCTGCGTCACTGCAGCCGCCTCATTAATACATGTAGCATGTCATCTCACCAACCATACAGTATGCCTAGAATTACCCCTCAAAACATGCATTGCTGAATCCATCACTATTACAAAATATGCTAAATTTAAAATGCACTGCAGTCAGTGTTGGATGAGTTCTTTCTGAAATGCAGCTTACTACTGGCTACAAATTGCATGACTAAAACGTTTATCAATACCATAATATTTTATATTACACTTCAGGTTATATAATCTCAACACGTTTTTTTCTTTAGTGTCACTAACAAGAAACATTTTGAACTATTTCGACAGAAATATACATATATATCATCATCAGTCTATGATTATATAACTAATTGCAAGTTTTGATAAAAAAATTACCAATTTGTATACATTAGGATCTAATTAACACTCATTTCAATAAACAATTGTGAACTAGTTTGACTAATTATCTGATAATGTTTACTAGCCATGCTAGAAAATACAGTTTAAGATGGTGGCTGGTTTCTAGCTAGTTAAAGATGATCCCCATTAGTTGGAGAACAGATTTGGACCACTAACAAACCAGCGACTAGTTGGTCAAGCTGGTTTATGGAACACTGTGGCTGGTCATCCAGAATAGAACTAGTTAGATTAGTAAATTAGTAAAGTTCATTAGCCCCGCTGGATCACTCTTTAGATGGTAGCTTTATTTTGGGACAAAAATAAGTAGCAGGTTTCTACCTGGTCTAAAAATTGTCATTAGCTGGTAAGCCATCTAACTAATTGAATTCAAACACACCACACCAGCTACCAACTGGTCACACCAGTTTAAGATGTTCAAGCTGGCTTTTAGAACATGCTGGTCAACAAGCTAATGACCAGAATGGACTAGGCTAATGACCATCTTAGACCAGCTACAACACACCTAGTGAACTAGACTTAATCAACTCGACAGACTAGTACAAATCAAGTCTTAAGGTGGTTGCTGGTCTCTAGTCAGATTTTCATTCTGGTAAAACAACTTGGCTTTGCAACTTAATTGGTCAGTTTAAGGTGGTCAAGCTGTTTCGAACATGGTGTCTGGTCAACCACCTGACCAGCTAATAATCATCTAGATACCACAGGTAGAATGTCTTAAAACACAGCAACCAGTTGAATTTTATAACGGGGAGTTAACTTACAATGGTCTTTTGACATTTATATATAATCTGGAGGTATATTTCTTGGAAAGCATAAATTGCTTTGAACAGTGATAGATTGTGTGTCTCCCTTAAAGATATTAATAAATTATTTAACAAACGAATTTATTACTGCTACCTGCATGATAGATTAGTAATCAAAACCGTCATCAATGTGTAGCTAATTCATAAAAAATACAGTTTAAAATGTAATGTAGACTAATTACAAATGCTTGATCTGATTAGGTCAACAAGATTAAATTACTGCCCATCACTGACGGCTCTACACCATAAGGTTTCACCATTCAAACACAAACATGTCATCAGATGAATGTTGTATGAACTGCTTTGGGTTAAAGCACAGTAAGGTTAAGGAACAAGAGACTGCCCGCTCCTGTCATCCCGGTGGTCAAACTTATCTTAATAAGAAACGCAAGGCGTGGGGACAACTAATTAACGACATACAATGGAAAGTGCTTTCCTTTGCTGTTTAAGAACAAATTGGGCTCTACTTTGCCCGAATGCACAGAAGAGATGCAGTAGGCTTCCCGTCCCCACACTAGTTTAAATATATGACAACTGATGCCTGCAACCATCACGAATCTCCATCTAATAAAAGCGGAATATTATTTTTTTCGCCTCTGCACGCGTCCCGTCAGGTGGCAAGATTTACCTCTCGCGCTTAAAACGCAAGACGATCAACATAAATCAGCGCGCTCATCTCGTTTGTTCGGGTAATTACAGTCTCGCATTCAAAAACGTGTCAAATTCGATCTGATGTCACACATCGCTCGTGTAACAGTCCAGCACGGCCTCGCTTGTATGTATACCTGAGCACAACTCCAGTCCCACGGTGGCGTCTCTCGCTCCGGTCCTCCCGGGATCCAGCGACGTTCTTGCGGTCCCGTGCAACTGAGGCTCTTCTCCGAGCTCCGGATCACTCTCACGCGTGTCTGGGAGGGGCCTACGAGCGGAGGGGGAACTCCTAGTCTGAGCATGTGCGGCGGGGTAGACACCAATGTATACCCACGCGCGCGCACACCCCCACACTGACAATAACACAGTGATTGCAACAATAAATAAATGATGCATTCTGTCGTTTTTGTCAGAAAGAGAGCCATTATTCAAGAGCATTAGAGTGTAACTCAACATAATACCATTCTTCCAGTTTTATAGTCAAGAGCAAGTGGCCATCTCATCAGCACCATGGACAGCGGCAGTGTACATTACTAACTTGCCACTAGGGAGACAAACAGAGACACACTAAGCAGAGACTGAGAGCTGAAGGGTAAGACAACTGAGGAGGAAAAACTGCCTGAGGGCTGCAGTTCTGTGTAATAACATATCATGTTGTGAATCATGTGGATAATTTGATCACTAACACAATTGGCCTGAACTTTACATTTTCTTAATGCAATGAAAGGTATGTGTTGTTTACTATTGGATGTTTAGAGCTAGGTTAATTTGATAAGCCAGCCGTGAACTCAAAATGAACACAGCTGGATGGCCTTTTTACAACATAAACAATATTTTCCCCTAGTGCCTTGATGTCAAAGGTGGTAAAACAATTAACCCTCTGGGGCCAGTTGCATAAACTGCTTAGTCTTAAAAAGTTAGTCATCTAATTTTTTTTCTTCAAGATTGGTCATAAAGTCAGTTACAAAAAGGTAGATTGGCCCAGTTTGAATAAGTAAAACTGGTTACCTCTTGGCTAACCGCTAGTTGGTCAAACTAGTTCTTCAGACACAGTCTTAACATAGAGGCTATAATATTATTTATGCAACTGGCTCAAAGTGTTGTTTGGTTATTTTAGACCAGAAAAGTTTTGAATTTTTAAAAATCGCTACTCCATCAGAATGGTTCATGAAAATAAATAAATAAATATAACAAAAATACATTTGTGGACTTGATTTGAAAAAGCTAAAAGGTCGTAAAAAATAGTCACACTTGTGTTGTTCGTGGTCAAAAATGTATGCACATCTCCATTGGAAATGAATGGGAAATACACAAAAATATAAAAATACAGAGAATTGTTTGTGTGGACAATCTACAAATCATTCACAATACAGAAAAAAGTGCACAGCAACACAAAGCATGTTAGCAAATTCTTGAAATAAAATCAATAATTCAGCAACAATGCAGTAAAAATACAGACACAAAGGAAGGGGTTAAAACATTAAAAATGCAAAACAGATACACCCACTCAAACACACACTCACACACACAATTATACACACACACAAATAAACTGGTGTGGCTGTAATAATATCAAGTATGAGGTTAAAATCAGATGGATTAACCTCTGAGAAAGCATTCCTGTTCACTTTTGTTGAATTTTGATGTTATGTGTAACAAAGTGTCTTTCTCTTTGTTCAGGTTTGACTGTAGTAAAATTAATGAAAAAACTGACATTTTAAACCAACATTTCAAAAAAAAAAAAAAAAAGTAAATCTTTATAAAAAGTTGTCTTTGAGAATGTCTAAATATATATACAAATCCACAACTTAATAAAAACAAGTATTTTTTTCCTAAAAAAACCGAGAGAATTTATAAACCTTTTATATAGAGCTATATAGGAATCTAGTGGCTTAACCATGAAATTGCAGATGATTTTCTTTTCTTTTTTTTACTCCCACCAGACGGCATTAATACGGAAGAGGATTAGGGCCAAGCAATAATAAAAAAATAAAACCATCTCGAGATTAAAGTCATTATATTGCGAGATTAAACTCGTTAAATTTCGAGAAAAAAAAGTCGAAATACAATCTTGAGAATAAACTCATTAAATTTCGAGAATAAAGTCGTTGTGTTTCGAGAAAAAAAGTCGAAATGAAATGTAGAGAATAACGCATTCAATCAGTGTTCATTGCATAGCCTATATCTTTCAGTAACAAAGAAATACTATCAACTTTAGCTAATTATGACACAATAATAATTAGCACACGAACTTTAAAGTGAATTTGCAAGCGGCTAGGTCTTTTTAGAAGAAAAAATCAGTCCAATTTGCGCGATGTAGGCTACTCGCTTTTGTCCAACATGAAATGACAACCAGAGGACAAATGCAAGGTTATCGCTGGCTTCACCCAAATGCACTCTGGCACTTGGACAGCTATGATAAATTAAAACCGTACGGCATTGCCATTAATGGCGTGTAATGTAATGAGTTTATTCTCAAGTTTGTATTTCGACTTTTTTCTCGAAATTTAACGAGTTTTTTTCTCAAAACACAACGACTTTATTCTCGATATTTAATGAGTTTATTCTCAAGATTGTATTTCGACTTTTTTTTCTCGAAATTTAACGAGTTTAATCTCGAAACACAACGACTTTATTCTCGATATTTCATGAGTTTATTCTCAAGATTGTATTTCGACTTTTTTTCTCGAAATTTAACGAGTTTAATCGCGAAACACAACGACTTTATTCTCGATATTTCATGAGTTTATTCTCAAGATTGTATTTCGACTTTTTTTCTCGAAATTTAACGAGTTTAATCTCGCAATATAATGACTTTAATCTCGAGATGGTTTTCTTTTTTTTATTATTGCTTGGCCCTAATCCTCTTCCGTACATTAATCTGTCTTCAAAAATTGGATTTTAAAGGCATCCTCTATTTTAAAGTAGTTCACTTCCAGAACAAAAACTTACAGATAATGCACTCAACCCACTTGTCATCCAAGTTCATGTGTTACTTTCTTCAGTAGTAAAGAAATTATGTTTTTTGAAGAGAACATTTCAAGAATTATCTCCATATAATGGACTTTTATGGTGGCCGTGATTCTGAACTTCCAAAATGCAGTTTCAGTGCAGCTTCAAAGGGCTCTAATCGATCCCAGCCGAGGAAGAAGAGTCTTATCTAGCGAAACGATTAGTCATTTTCTAAAAAAAAAAAAAAAAGCTTGTCTTGTTTAGCTCTGCAATGCGCATACGTACTCTGTGCAGTCCCATTCGAAACAGTCAGGGTATGTCAAAAAACTCCCATCTCATTTTCTCCTCCAACTTCAAAATCATCCGAAACGCACAGAGTTAATGCAGAGCTAGACAAGACTAGCGTTTGAGGTAAAAAAGTATATAATTTTTTTTTTTTTTTGAAAATGACATCGTTTCGCTAGATAAGACCCTTCTTCCTCAGCTTGGATCGTTTAGAGCCCTTTGAAGCTGCACTGAAACTGCATTTTGCAAGTTCAAACTCACGGGCATCATAGAAGTCCACTATATAGAGAAAATTCCTGAAATGTTTTCCTCAAAAAAATAATTTCTTTACAACTGAAGAAAGAAAGACATGAACATCTTGGATGACAAGGGGGTGAGTACATTATCTGTAAAATTTTGTTCTAGAAGTGAACTATTTTTTAAAATAGAGAATGCGTTTAAAATCCACTAATGAACAAAAATATATTACATTGATTTTACTGAAAAAAAAAATAGAAAGTTACATGTCAGGTGTTCAGGTGTACTTTTGACCATGGACGACAACAAGTGTGACCCCAAATGACCCCAGGTTAAAAGTTTGCACAAGATGCATATAAATTAGCCACAGAGATTCTGCTCACTTTACTCCTCTATTTCTTCCAAAGTTAACTTTTATTTATTTCATAGATTTGTGAAGTAAGGCAGGGATTTGTCAGCAATTTCTGAGCGTGATGTGTCTTGAGATAAATCTAGTCAATCACCCAGCAGGCCAAGCTGGGCAATGAGCTGAAATCAGATATGGAAACCTCCAAAGGAGAGCTAGTGTCTAAAAAAAACGTCCCAGAGTACACTGGGCGTGATCGGCTACGCCATGTAGATAAATGTGTTAATGTCCGTCTCGTCCCGTTTGATGTATTTTTGTTCTATCAGCCACTCGATCTGCTCTTTGATCATCTTTTTCTGGGGCAGAAACATGTTCTTCAGGATCTCCACCAGCTCCGTCTGAAGCTGAGCATTGCTGATCCTCTTCCTCATCTTCATGATCTGAATGATAGCTTCCTGTAGAGAGTGAAGAAGAAGAACTTGGTGACAACTGAGGTTTACGTCAGCATATCAGAGAAATGTTTTGTCTGAAATGTCTATCATAGTTTTGATATAAAGGTTTATGGTTAAATATTTGAATTTAGTTTAGTAGACAAATGTAACTGTATTTAAAATGCCTGAACATGAATGTCTTTACAGAACATTTTCATAGAAAAAAGAAAAAAAAATGAATGGAAAAGCAGCCAACAAGTGCCCAGCTTACATGGGAACTCCTTCAACACTGTTTGAAAAGCATCCCAGGAAGCACCTCATGAAATAACTACTACTTCAAACTTAATTCAGAGATTGATTACTTTACCATTACTCAAAAATGTGGATAATAAAGAATGAGTAGGTGTGACTGAACATATGATCATATATATGTAAATACACAAACATATACACATATCTCAATCATTAAGATCATGTGAAAGTGAAAGGCTCAATAACTTTAATACCTGTGTGCGTAATATCCTAAGTTGCACTATGCCCTCATTTTCTTCTTCACGCATTCTCTCTGTGGTGAGTTGTAATCGACCAATCAAATTGATCTTCCCTCTTTTTTGGACCTTTGAATTTTTTCTGTGCAGAAAAGATCATTAAATTGAACTTAGGTCTGTTAAAACATGCAATTAATAATATGACGTAATAGTCCAGCAATGTATGTGCTTAGATATGAACTATGATACGTAGTATGTAGTACTTATAGATAATTGCATGTGCATACAGATTATTCAAAAGTTTGGGTTCGGTAAAAAAAAAAAAAAAATTAAGAAACTAATAATTATTTTCAATAAAGATGCATTCAATTGATCAAAGTGACAGACATACACAAACATTTCCAAAAATAAACGTTTCTTAAGCACTAAATCAGCATATTAGAATGATTTCTGATCATTATCATGTGACCATAATGGCATGTGCCACCACATGATAATTACATGAACTGTAATAAATTACATTTGATACTGAAGCTAATGGATACTGAAGTAGACAAAAGTAATATAAAATTGTAAACATTTCACATTTACAAATTTTTTTTTAAACCAAAAAAATATCCTTGGTGAGCATAAAGAAAAAAAATTCAAAACCATTATAAAAATCTTTCCAACTCCAAACTTTTGAATGGTAGTGGATGGAATGTGATAAAAATATGCACAAGATTTATCATTTATTTGATCATCATAACATATGAATTATTCATCATCATTCTTTGGCAAATGCGGCCAGTGTGTGATGATTGTGCTTACATTAAAGAAAACTCTTGATTGATGTAAAATACACTGCCTTCTGCAAAGTCTTTAGGAGAGCCCACCACAGGTTCATATGACAGCACCTGACGCTTTAGTTTGGGGAAAGCTACAAGAGACTACACATTTAAAACAAAGAGTTAGTCAATGTCACATCAGATCTATTCATTCGCAATCCACATGATCATGTCCTTCCCATTGCCATTTAAACACTTTTGTGGAACTGTCATCAAAATAAAGACTCTGTTACCCAGAGAGTCCGGCGCAGCTCAGCGTCTGGAAGTTCCGTGGCTAGTTTCAGATTCTCAAAGCTGATCCTCTCTTTGGGCCTTTGGTTCCAGGCAAACAGCACAGCTAACTGGAATGTCGTGACTTCTAAATCATACTGCCCAACTTCATTCTTGAATGTTATCTAAGGATAGAAGAGATTAAACCAATCTTGATCTGCCCCTCTCGACAGAACGGACCCCTAAAAAATGTCAAAGTCAAGGCAGAATCTCCAGTGTAGCAATAATCCTGACATTTCAAAGACTAAATAAAAGTTTACCGCAACAAAATTCACAGTAGTAGAGCTTGCGAGCATCAAAGTTTAGTACAAAACACAAGAAGAAGAGGAAGAGGCTGGTTTTGGGTCTCCCCTATTTTCCCAGGAAGTAGAGCATGCGGTTATACAAAGGGCTGAAGCTGCTACTCACAATGCCATTAGACATCAAATGATGCCAGTGTAATTTTCTGCCACTGTGATTTTTCTTGTAAAACTCCTCGACTTCAGGAATGAGATCTTCTAGCTCGGTGGGCAGAGATACAAACACTTTCTCTGAACTCCGAGACCATGCGCCTGCATTCAAGATCTTTATATTGACCGAGTCCGCTGTAGTGTCAAGACAAAAATAATAATTAGTTCAAACTTACAATAGAATAGTTGAGGAGCATCAGTTCAGAAGTGGCATGTCTGACCTGGTAATGCAAGTTTGTTGTGTTTGTGCATTTCTTTGAAGGATTGATTTAAGTCTTCTGATACTTTGATGTCCTGGAACATTCTGGCGAGCTTGTTCACGTAATCTGCTGGCATACCAACCTCCTGTATGCACACAAAATTCACTTAAAGACATTCACTAAAAAGTCTTTCATTCATGCTTTCAAGCCCCCTTACCCTGAGCCACTCCACCATGTTCTCTTCAATCTCACTGTCTGCAGAAATGTCAAGAATAAGCCTGCGGGTCAAGTGCGCTTTGTGGTACCTCATGAAGACATCTTTATTTTGAACATACTTTAGAACCAAGAGCTGTAATCAGAACATGAAAAGATATAATTAACACATTGCATCTGATTTGACAATTGCAAACAGAGGCGTGATTAACATTTGCAAAAATACTGCCACAATAAAATACAAATATTTATTGTTCACTCCACCCACTCACTCACCACTTCCTTCAGCTTGGCCTCTATCTCCTCTGAAGTGAGTTTCTTGCTCAATGGAGTCTTTCTAAGGAGCATATCACAGTAGTTGGCCAGCAGCTCTGGACATTTGGACTCTGGTTGAGTTTTCAGACCCACACTGCAAACATGGGACAGATAATACAACCCAAACAGTATTGAAAATATCTGTTTTAAATCTTAAAATTTTTCTTTTCATTTTCAGAAGATACACACACATTATATATATTAATATAATATATTATATATATATTAAAATGCCTTACCCTTTCTGTTTTAGAGGGAGCTCTAGTTTAAATATTGTCGCGTCATTCACTACTGCTTTGTATGCCTGCATAAATATGCATATAAAATAATAAAATAAGAATGGAAAAATGGAAACCACTTCTCCACTTCATAAAAACAAAACACAAAAAATAAACAAATACAATACATTACCGTTAAAATTTGGGGGTTAGTAAGATTTTTTTGTAACATTTTTAAGGTGTTTACCAAGGGTGTATTTATTTGATCAAAAATACAGTAAAAACTGTAATACTGTGAAATGTTATTAAAATAAATAACTTCTCAATTTTAGTATATTTTAAAATATAATGGCATAGCTGAATTTTCAGCTGCCATTAGTCTTCTTCAGTGTCACATGATCCTTTTGAAATTAATCTGATCTGCTGATTTGGTGTTTAAAAAAAACATTTCTTACTATCAGTGCTGAAAACAGTTAATACATTTTAAGGATTCTTTGATTAATAGAAAGTTCAAAAGAACAGCATTTATTTAAAACAGAAATCTTTTGTGACATTATAAATGTGTTGTAATTGAAACTGTCAGTTTTCATCAGTTTAATGCACCCATGTTGAATAAAAACAATCTTACTGTTCCCACCTTTTGAACAGTAATGTATATTATATTTATATAGCTTATATAAATATATTGTAATATTATTTTATCCAATGAATCTAAAAATAATTTTGATAAATCCTCTTGAGACTTACTTTATCCCTGGCTGTTAGGAAACGTGGATCATCTTGGAATGCTTCCTTAACTAATTTACTAAAGCGGTTAAACAATGTTAGGAGCTGCTCAACATATTTTTCAGAGTCCTGAAAAAAACAATGTCAGAGCTTTTTTTCAGAAACAGTTTGGAGACATATAATATATTATCACAAGGATAAATAAAAACAGATTTCTTTCTAGATCACTCAGTGATTGCACTACCAACCACTGGATGCATATACAGGACCCACGATGCATCTGCCAGATAATGAAAAGCAGTATCTCTCTACTCACTGTGGTAATGGTTTCTGCTGAGGCCACCATATCAGCCAGACCTGCGCTCATGATATGATCCTCCAAGTCCTTTAGCATTGGTTCAATCCCACTGGGCACTTTGTCCATCAGCGAGAACATGAGGTGCAGCTCTGAGGAAACACACCAACAGCAGAAAAAACACACATTAGTAACATTAAAAAATGCTGTTATTGTGATCCTAAAAACGTGACATTCCAGTCTTAGAAGCTCTAAAGCCAAAAGGCAGGTATTGCTAACATTTGACATTTCCATTCCTTTTAGTAGTACAACTTTATAGTTGTATGCTGTGTGTTTACAGTTGAAATGGGTTGGTGGACTCAATGACTGGCACACAAACACACAGATGGTGGGATGGGTGGGGAGGTTTTGGCAAGATATAGATGGGAACCGTATCCCATTGCCAACCTGAACTTGCGGAGCCTTTGGTGCCAGAGCTCCTGCCGTACTCACTCTCTGTCTCGTTCCGCTTGATCATTCCCGGACATTCGGCCAGGATTGTTTCTTTGAACGATGTCACCAGCGCATTCACACAACACTCCATTAGCTGAATGAAGCAAAAGGCACAAACCGAGCACCCAGTGTTAGTATGTGAGAAAGACATATGCACACTACATGCTGAGCATTATTTAATAATGCGGCACCACTGGGTCTAGTTTTGGAGCAGAGAGCACTCACTGCCTGGACGGAGTTACATTCACGTCTGGTTTCGAGATATCGAAGCGCACGCTTCTCTTCTTCTCTTAACTTGCCATCTGCCTGTCAATCAAAAGCACCATCTGGGATGAACAACTCTCAAATATTGTGACATAATAATGACTCTACAGACATGTGCTGTGATTTACCATTTATACACATAACAGCTTTTACAATAGTTGTACAATAGTTGACGTAGAGTTCATTTACACTAGTGTCACCCACATGTTTCTAGTTTAGGTAGGAAAGCAGTTTGAAAACACACTCACATATTTCATATAGTTCTGAACGCCATTCTGTTGCAGATAGGAAGGTGCTTGTGTCTTGTAGAACCTCTCAGTGGAATCCAGATATGCCTTCTCAAAATTCTCTCTATAGATCTGGAGCTTGTCATCAGCATTGGAACACAAATTCACTGTAAGACAGAGCAGAAGACAGGAGTGTCCATCAGGAGAGGTCCATCTGGACAGAACCCGAGAGGCTCAGTATTATGAGAGCTTTACCATATGACTCCCGCACTCCGATGACAAGCTGCGAGTCGAATGCTTCTCCTAATCTCTCAGCATGGACCAGTTTCATGGCACTGTCCTGGAGCCGGTTCTTTATATTACAAAATATAGACTCGTTCCATGTGTCCAGCATAAGCTTATTCAAAAAAATAATAAGACAACAAATGATTAGGATAGATTTGTATATTGATGTTATGCATCAACTGATACAATAATAACTGCATTCAAATGAGAAGGCAGTATAGTTTAGATTGATGTAAAGTATATGGTTAAAATACACAAAATCCACCTTTCTAACAATACTGTCTTCAACATTGGACTTCTTATTGCTCCCCTGGTTGCCCAGCAGGGTGATTTCCAACTTGCAGAAGGGCTTGGGTAGAATATCACACTGTGTGAAGAACTTCCTCCACTCCACAATGTAAGCTTTAAGCAAAGCCGTGTCATCCTGATGACTAAGTACTCGCTAAAGTAGATCAGAAAGAGTAAGAGTAGAAACAATATGCATTGAATCATTTAGGATTATAGAAATAAGGCATACTTATTCTTCAGAGAAAAATTAACTTACTTCACTTTATTATATGTGCAAAAGTAGTATACAGTACGTACTGCCTGTGCTTGCTTGATGAAATCTAGGATGTCTTCTTTCAGAGCCTGGTGAATCTTTGACGGGCCTTTGTCGTCCCATAAACACACTGCATGGACGTCTCTGCAAATCAAACACAGTATTAAGAGAACATCTAAAAGCTGACTATATTCACTCTGTGACATTTTAAGCAGTGTGAACTATGGTTTAAACTTGCTGTTAGTCCTGATTGATATTATTGACCATCAGACCCAAACAGCACTGTCAGTTTAATAATAATAAAAAATAACACATCAGTCTTGATGTACTCTGAATCCTTGATATTTCTGTCAGCACAGACGCTTACATCGAAGACAACTTACGAGAACAAATCGAACCACTGCTGCTTAGTAACTGACTCCTGACGGAGTAACTTCAAAACAATGGGCCGCATCAAATCCCATTTGTCTTCAAACTGCAGGGAGCCTTTATTCTGAAAAAGGAGAACCAGGACAATAAGCATTTCTTTAAAAATGATTATAGGCCTTATGCATGTATGCACATGTAAGAAGACTTACTTACTTAATTTTGATTATTTTACTTCCTGTCAAGTATTCAAACAAAACGGTAACAGAAGATTAAGTTCAATTTAATATGGGTAGATCAATTATTACAGCTGTATGATTAGAAACCAGAGGCACCAGGTGAGCTTCAGACTTGACATAAATTAGTTTTTTTTTTTAATGCAATAATAAACAACAAAGATTACAGTACGACATAAATGAGGAATGCACAAGCTGAATAAATGTAGCTTCTGCAACGTTGCAACTTTATTCAGGAAAAAATACGCATGTATATATATTTTCTCATTATCCATATGCAGCCTCGTGATAGATAGCAGTAAGTTTTGTGGCTGTGCAGTGAGAAAAGGCATCCTAAAATAGAGCTCTGAACCCTACAATCAACAATTCGAACAGTGTCGGTTTAAGTCAACGCGTCATGTTTAGCGATGCAATTAGAAGCGGGCAGTGACTGGGTCACTGGATCGCTGTCATAACATTACGGAAGACGCAAACGATGCAAAAATATTCTCACATCCAGGGACCTCCTACCTTCAATAAATGAGACGTCGCCATGTTTCTTCAACTTAGTCCCCGTGCGGTCTCGCGATGTTTGAGGAGGTTTGGTTGCTAGGGAGCATTTCGACAGACTGCATCAGCAGCACTAATACTGCTATTTATTCATTTATATATTGATATTTTATAGAAAAAAGGAATAAAAAAGATAGAAAGAAAATATTTTTTAAATTAAAGGAGCAGATAATGAATGCATCTTCATAGCGTTCTATTCTGCGCATACTAATTTATACACACTATAATTTATTTTGATATAGGATGACACGTTTGCTTTTTATCATCATGCCACTAGGTTCTGATAAAAAAGACATTGACAATTAATCGAGCAGGGTCACACGAAATGTACTGTCCATGAGGACAGTTCCCAACCAAATTATATTAAGGAGTAACATATCTATGATTGCAAAATACTGTATGAATAGTAATAATCTGGAGCCAGTTTGGTCCAAGGACACATGGGTTCTTGTTTTTGTACAGTCTATGGTTCTTTCCCATAACAATCCGAAGGCCGACCAGCTGTAGCTGCAGATACAGATTCGTCTCTAAATCTACTCTCAGTTCTCATTAATCATTGCTAGAAATACATTTAACGGCTCAGTTAAATATAGCAATTTTAACATGATCAATCTTTATAACAAATGAAGTGTATTTGTCCATGAGGACAGTTCTCAACCAAATTATATTAAGGAGTAACATATCTATGATTGCAAAATACTGTATGAATAGTAATGATCAATCTTTATAACAAATGAAGCGTATTTCTAATCGATGTAGGATGCCCAGTGCACACAACTTCCGTGTAGTCGTAAAACACAGTATGCGTCTCTGCCTGCCGTTGGTCACAATTTAAGAAAGAGGAAGTACATTTAAGCTCCTATTGGCTGTTTGGGAAAATGGGCGGGGCTTTAAATTGACGCGTGCGTTTCCTCGCTTTCATTGAAAAGATGATACTGTGGTTGGATTTAAACTGATAATCCGTGAACTACAGACATGACGGATCAATTATATTCAGGTAAGCAGCAGACGCTTGGTTTTATTCTTTAACTTGTAAACACTTGACGTTTTGTTTTGTTTTTAGCCTTAGCTTACAGCATGGCTAACTTTTAAGAAGGTAAGAGATTTGCGTTTTGCTATCAAGCTACGCAACTTTTAGCCTAAAACGCACAATAAATAATTCATTTTTATGAATGAGTTCATAATATTATGATCGCTGTGATCAAGAAACTGTTTGTTCTGTTTTACGTTGTCTAAAGTGGCCAACAGTGCCACGTGCTCTGAGAGCTGCCGCACTACAATCATCACACCTTCTCAGATGTTCCGTATATGTGGGCGAAGCACCAGTTTTGCACATGCAAACAACACTAATTTTACAGTGCTGTTGAACCTATTTTATTTATTTAGTTTTATTTTTAAATCGTCAGCAATTTATATCAGGCTTATGTTTATTTATTTATTTATTTTTTAAATAAATTTTATTTGAAATTCATTTAAAGTGAATTGTAATTGCTACATGGTGATCTTTAGTATTTTAAATCATATTCTGTATATTAGAGGCTTTTATATGTATTGATCAAGTCAGTATAGGTTTTCTTTATAGAATATTATACACTTTAAGTCTTTAAATTGGTAAGTATATAAAAAAAGGCCAATTTTCTTTTGATTTTATGACCTTTTAAGTGACATTAAACAAGCAATGGCATTTTTTAATTAAAGAGACCCACCTGAGGTCAGCATTATTGTGCATAAATTCCTAAAGAGATTAAATTTATTTTCACCATTAATCACTAGATGTTACCCAACATCAAAGACTGTGACTTTCTCTAAAGTTCTTTTCATTTTCTCTGGATTTTCTAGGTGTCTATGTTTAAAATATGGATGGTGAAGTGGGAGAGAACTCCTTTGAACATGGAAGATTGGGAACTCTCCGACGATGGGGAAGATTTCTTTGTGGTCCATGGAATCCCCGTTTTAAAGATGTGCTTACATGGTATGTTAAAGATCTTTAAAGATGTTCAATGTTTTTACATAACAATTGTCAGATTGATGGGAACTTAAGAATTGTTCCTACAGGCAGCTCTGCAAAACTGTTGCAATGGGTCAAGCCCTGTCTATTCTGATATGTGGGACGGCAGTTACATGTCAGTATCTGGCAAATGCTGGGGTAGAGACGCCGATGCTGCAAAGCTTCCTCAATTACACCTTGCTGCTGCTCACCTATACTTTAGTCTTAGCCTTCAGGAGAGGTAAGTTGCAGCAAACCGTCTCTGCATGGAATCACACACTGCTTTTATCAGATGATTAGAAGGGCAGAATATCATTTCCATGACCATGCTTATCATTGCTCCAGTTTTTAAATAAACTTATTTGAGGAATTCATGCCTGCAAGGCTGATCTTGTGGATTAAAATCTTTTAATTATTTGAGTCTCCTCAACATGCAAAATTAAAATGTACTACTCATAAAAACCTTGTTATGTAGCTTTCCTCCAGCAATGCAAGCTAGTACAGAAGATATGGCGCATATGTTTGCTGGATTAAACCCAGTTTTTCATAATTTAGGTGAAAATAATATTGTTCGAATTCTAAAAACAAAGTGGTGGAAGTATCTTCTGATGGCTCTTACGGATGTGGAAGCCAACTACACAGTTGTGAAGGCATACCAGTACACTACCCTTACAAGTATACAGGTAAGAATACATCATTCTTTTTCTTTTAAGTTGAAATAACACCCACACATTAATACAATAATTTTGAGTTTATATAATAATTTATGTGTTGTAGCTGCTGGACTGCTTTGTGATTCCGGTTCTGATGGTGCTCTCGTGGATCTTTTTGAAAACTCGCTACAGACCGTTGCATGTTATAGCTGTGGCTGTGTGCTTGCTTGGAGTCGGTGCGATGGTGGGAGCAGATCTGCTGGCAGGGAGAGACCAAGGCTCAAGTAAGTAGGGGCAAAAAGGGGCATAACATAATTACACCTTGAATATGCTTTATTATATTCTTCTGTATTTTCTTTTGTTTTGCTTCTCATGAATCATTTGCCAAAACCTGAGGGTATTTTAGTCCTGTTACAAAAATAAGATTATACAAAAAGAGGACAATTAAAGAAACTACATGAATAATTTATTATAGACTGTGGTTTTTGTTGCTTGAAATGTCATCATCTTGCACACACATAGTTGATCTCTGTGGCTCTGTTTCTTGGGCTTTTTGTGTGTTTCTGTAACTGCAGGTAGTCATGTGTTGTTGGGGGATGGACTCGTGCTGGTCAGTGCTGCTCTGTACGCAGTGTCTAATGTTTGTCAGGAATACACAGTGAAAAACCTGAGCAGGGTGGAGTTCTTGGGCATGATGGGACTCTTTGGGACACTCATCAGTGGTGTGCAGATGTAAGTTTTATGTCCACCATCTCATTTTCTTAGTGAAATGCCCCCACCATGAGATAAAGCCTTGCTTTTGAAAAGGAGAGGCTATTTACACTACCATTCAAAAGGGTTGTTTTTTTTTACTTTTATTTAATACTTTTATTAATTGATGCATTAAATTTATAAAAATTGACAGTAAAGACATTTACAAAAGATTTCTATTTTTTTCAATAAATTCAAGTAAAAAATGGTATCTACAAAAATTTTTAGCAGTACTGATGATGATAATAGGAATTTTTTTCTTGAGTATGATATCAGCATAATATAATGATTTCTGAAAGATCATGTGACTCTGAAGACTGGAGTAGTGATGCTGAAAACTCAGCTTTTCCATCACCAAGATGAATTATATGTTAAAATATATTAAAATAGAAAACACTTATTTTAAATTGTAATAATATTTCACAATATTACTGTTTTTAACTGTATTTTTCATCAAATATATGCAGCCTTGGAGTGCATAAGAGACTTATTATATTACTGACGCCAAACTTTTGAACACTAGTGCATATGCAAGTCATTAGTCCTAGCTGATTTATTTTTTATTTTATTTTGAAGGGCTATATTTGAATCCAAAGCTGTACCTGTCATCAACTGGAACTTGAAAATATGTAAGTAACTAAGGTTTAAATTTTTTTTTTTCATTGTCAAAAAAAATTCCAATTCCAAAAAATGTATGTAGTAGTTTTACAGAAATCTGAGTATTTCCAGTTCTCCTCTTGATTTGATAAGTACTATAAATACCTGTATGTTTCTTCTGTAGGCCTGCTCTTTGTTGTATATACTGTGTGCATGTACGGGCTGTACAGTTTCATGCCTGTAGTGGTAAAGATGACCAGCGCCACGGCTGTGAACCTCTCACTGCTGACTGCTGACCTCTTCAGTCTCTTCTGTGGCATGTTTCTTTTTCACTACAATGTGAGTAGAAAGATTACATTTTCAGCAAATCAATAAAAATGCCGGAACAAAAGAAAACATTAAAACATTTTCCAATATCTTTGACACAGTCTTCTTGCTAAATCATAATTGGCCAGGGGTGTTGGCATTTTGAGTGGTTGCGCTGATTCTTGATATTTGGACACTTGCTTTATATAATAAATCTTTTACTGAAATTGGTTTACTAACTCTAATATGCTGTGGGTTGTTCACATTGATTTTTCATTTTCTTAAAAGTTTTTGAAACTTTCCTTCTTTCTTCACAGTTCTCAGGCCTGTACATCGTGTCTTTTGTGGTGATCACGCTTGGTTTCATCATGTTCAACATCGTACCGACCTACACAGCAGATCAGTCTTATTCCAATAATGACAGGGCGTATAATCTTGCTTCATCTGCGGGGGTCCAACAAGATGGAGACATTGTAGTAGACTTAGGACAGGAGAATCAGGACAGGACAGGATCCAGTCATAAAGCACATTGCAACGGATTCTGTTCCCAGAAATAAAGCTCTACAATGTAGAGTACAGTATTTAATCCGTTATTTAAGGATTTTAAATCCACTTCAGTGTGCCTTGACTCTGTATTTTATGTACACCAATTTGCATATAAATGTTATTTAAGTCAGCTGAGACTGAAGATGACACATTACAAAAATAGAAGAAAGTTGTCATCATCATGCACTATAATGATCGTTGCAGTACTACCATAAGAGGTGCTAACATCTCAATTCCATATGAGATGCTGCTCCCAGTATGATTACTGTTATTGACATTCTTTATATCTGTCATATTCTTTATTCTTCTAACACTTTTGTTATTTTTATTTGAATTACAAAATGATTACATATCTGTACATTTGTTGTTACATTTATTAGTATTGGAGGTTTTTTTTTATTATTATTATTATTTTTGACCATTAAAGTGTTTTTTTTTTTTCATTCATAGCTAAGCTGTAATAGTGGTGTTTGTCAAATATGCTAAATTGGTTTTACATTAAAAAAAATGTTTTCGCTTATAGAACATATTTTAAAGACTCACATACTGTACCCCCCAAGGGGGATGATTCTTTTCTATACCCACTGTATATTCAAATAATAGCAAGTCATCCTGGAACCCCCTTAAAAGTTTACGAGGTCATTGATGACCACACTAGATTTTCTTTATGGTCCCCAGTGTCCCAAACCCTGCTTCTAGAGGAACAAAATCATGGTATAACATTTCAAATTATGGAAAAACAATTTTATAAAACTCTATGCATGAGTTTTGTCTTTATGTAAGGGAGTGAGAGGTCTTCTGGTGTCTTTCCGCCGCCGTGCGGCACAGCAGCGCTGCATTGCGATGCTCTGAAGCGCCCGCCCTCCCTAATTCACATGCTCATCATGGAGGAATAACAGGTACCTGCTTTACAGAGAGAGGAGGACAGGCTTATTCCCATCCCCAGCGACATCTTGAAACGTATGTTCTTGTCATTTATTTATCTTTTATCAGACACTCTGATGTATTCTTTGATGCGCTCTTTTCACACGACCGTGTGTGTGTGGTGTAGCACAGAGAACAGAGCAGAAGAACACCTATTGCGAGACGAAATAGTCTCGACGGTAAATGACTCCGATTGTCTGTATTATATAACCCATAATATTTGAATTTATTATAAGCTGTTCATCTGTCACGAAATAACGCGTCAGACATTAAATATGTGATCGTGGATGTGTAGACTTTATGCTGGCTGTTAGAGCAGTTGCCCACGGCAAGGTCTTAATCCGCCTAACGCCACCTCAAGACGTTTCTGTCCACGACAGTGGAATGCAATACAGCGATTAAATAAAGATACACCGTGGTCTTTATTTTGAATTATGTTTTGTGCAGGTGGTCAGACCATCCGCGAATGTGAGTTATACTGTTTTAGCAAAGCAGACAATCGCGATGAAGCATTTTCTGAGGTAAGTTCGTCTTTGTTTCTAAATAATAATAACATATTGCTACTTATTGCTTAGAAGCTGAAATGCCATTGTTTTCATTTTCCATTTTTAAAAATGCACATTAAAATCACTGATTTTTATTTTATTTTATTGCATGCTTTGTAGTGTGACCCAATTAGCCTATGTCATGGATGTGGAAACAAAAACAGAAACGAAATAATTATTAATTATTCTTATCAGGTATTATTATCATCATCATATCATCATCAAAATAATATAATGGGCTTATACTGCACAATAATAACAAAAGGCTAATAATAATTAGTGTGTGCATGTATATGTTAGTTATTATTATTATTATTATTAACTGTGTTAAAGATGTTGAAAAAAGATTATATTATAAATATATATTTATTATATATAATTATCGCTGTTATGGAAAATATAAACCTCTCTCTCTCTATATATATTTATATCCCACCCTCAGTGGCCTTTTCAGCTACTAATATTCATTGTCAGCAACAGCTCTTAAAATGTAAATAACTGATAAGTACCTTTTAATTAACAATCCCTTGAAGAATCATCCACTGCCTTTCAGTTTTATGTGCTTTCCTATCAGCCAGTCCACTTAAAGGTGCTATATGTCAGTTTTTGACTCTACTAAAGCATAAAAATAACATGATATGTTTGCAGATATTTAAGAAACATGTTAAGTTAACATGCTTGTTTATCTGAAAAACAATGCTACAGTCTGTTATTCTCCTTTGAAAATGTGTGTTCTGGGCCTGAATGTCAGTCTCTGTTTTGGTTTGTGAAACCAGGCCACTGCCAGTTTACCCAGGTGTATTTCGGCACACTGGGTTGCCAGTTGGTCGTCAAGTGCGCTCGTTCCTGTTGGTGTCGTCAATCTGGCAACCTGCATGTGCATCAAGTCTGAAGAGGAGGGGCCTGGTGAAAAAACCCCTCTCCAATATTTTGAATTTGGACTGCAATACCAAGTTCAACCACTTGGTGTCAATCCTACATACAGCACCTTTAATTATATTGTTTATAATAAATGACGTTAAAAGAGACTAAACCTAATAGGAGGTTGCTCCAAATGCACCAGTATAGATTTGTATTTAACCTAGACGTTTAGAGGTAGAGACCACTATAATGCAATATCAGAACTGGCTATTATTAAAGTTCTGGAAAAGACACGTCATTTCTTTTCAACAGCTTTGATAGACAATAACACCTTTTTTACAAAACACAGGTTAGACCACAAATTCATTTCATGCCGATGGGGAGGCGAGTCTATCCTGTGAGCAGTAACTCTCAACATAATCAGCAACCGGATTCAAACAGGTTTATTCCTAGTCCAGCGTGTTTCCTGTAGTGAATTAGACTGCAGTTAGATTAGTATATAATATAGATGGATGGTATCCTCCCTGCATTGGTTCAAAACAGATGCATATAGTAGATAGACATGTCAGTAAGTCCTTTGGTGAATACATACTGCTTGATACATGCAGAATATGAAACCTGTTTAAAAAATAATACTGTCAAAATCATATTTTGCTTTCATCATGCAGATCTTTGTAGAACTGTGACCCAGTTCATTATCATGGCCCATTTATCTCTGTCTCGAATCACAGACGTGCTTTTTACAGTGGGGATTAGGCCTAGCTTTTGTAGAAATCAGACCATTATAAGAGAAAAATAATGTGCATTTTTCTTTGAACAGCTTGAGCAGTGTTAATAGAAAACACACATCTGATTCAGTTATTATTTCAGGTTTAGAATACTCAAATATAATGATTTTTTAAAATACCTCAGTGAGTATGCTTTATTCTGGGACAGAATACACAGGTGTATTAGGCCTGTCAGTATTGGACTTGTGTCATTTTATTAAGGCCTCTTTATCTCTCTGAATCTTCTAGGGTCCTGACCCAGTTACTGGTGTTGCTTTATTGTAAGTGTTTGTGGCGGGGCCTGAAGTTTGTCATCAGGAAGGTGACAGGACGATGTGAGCTTCAACGGATCTGTTACAATAACAAACCTGGCGCTCGAAGGACCCTCAAGATCGGTAAATACAGTCAGAGAATTTAGTAGTACATCTACAGTAAAAAAAACACTATATTTGTAACATTGGCTGTACATGGAGACATTTTGATATTATCATATGTTTCTTTTAATTTCATAGAAACCTCACTCAAATGCTCTAAACATGAGGTGAGTCATAAACTTTGAATTTTCAAATGTAGTTTTTCACAATTTATTGTACCACATTTATATGTTTACATTTTATTTATACTGCATATTTAATAATATTATTAAATTGCATGTATTTTATAATTTAATTCATTATAAGTAGGATTATTTTAGTGCTATTTAAATTCTGTTATATTATTTACTCATTTATGTTTATTTTATATTTTCAGTTTAATTTTAAATTAAATTAAATTTAGTAATTTTGTGCATCACTGTCAAAGTCATCACTGTATTTTTTTAATTATTATTATTTTTTTAAAATTTTTTAGCATTAATTTATTTTTATTTCCATTTTAGTCATTTTATTGCTTCAGCTTATGTCAGTTATTTACCAAGGCAACATTTTAAATTTTTGCTTATTATTTTAAAGCTTTCCATTTAATATTTATTTTATTCCAGCTTTATTTTAATTTAAAGTTTTTAAATTATTTTTTGATACTATTAGTTTTAGTTACAGTAACAACATTGATTATAAGCTGATTTAATTCCCATCTCAAACTATTTTTTGTATATTAGCTAATAACTAAACAATCTTTTCTTTCAATTACTGTACCTCCATAGCTTTTGCAGTCTGCCGTCAGTGTTCCCCCAGATTCCGTAGAAAAGACTATCGATGATATAATGTCCCTTAAAAAGATCAACCTTGACACTAACCCACAGTAAGGATCCCATCATTTGCTGATATACTGTGTGCATTTACAGATAGCTCTCTGTAAGGTCTTACTTTTTGGGCACATATGCTGTATTTCTTTCCTTCTTCTAGGCTTGGCATCTCTCTCCAGGCTTGCCTGTTCCAGATCGTGGGTTACCGAAACCTAGTAGTGGAGGTGGAGAAGCTGCGTAGAGAGCCGTATGACTGTGAAAACCCAGCACATGAGGAAATGCTCATGAAGGTATTAGCAGTAACTGACTATTAGCAGTTGCCAGCCTTTTGAAGGTTGTTTCTAATAACTGTATTATAGACAGTTACAATTCACAATGTAAGCACAGCCTCTTGGCCATAGCAGAAATGTTTTTACTCACCAGCTGTGGAAGGAGCTCCGTCCTGATTCTCCTCTCTCTGGACGCATCTCAAAGCAATGGTGTGAGATTGGTTTCCAAGGAAACGACCCCAAGACTGATTTCAGGGGCATGGGTCTCCTGGGCTTGCACAACCTTCTGTGAGTAGAGAATCTTCTGAAGTGAAATCAGGACAAAAACATTCAATCTTTATAGTCATTTAAATGCATGTACTTAAGTGAAATTTGTTATCTACTTCACACCAGATCTTAGCTCTTTTCCAAAACATAGTGTGCCTTTGCTGTCTAGTAACTACACAGGCAGCTACCTACGAAACATCTTAACCATCATGGAACTTCATGAAAGACCAATTTGAAATGCTATACATAGGCTTGTGCCATTAAAATAGCAATAGATTTTGACGTTAGCATGTTGTTAAGCTAACAACACAATACCATAATAGGTTAAATATTAAATACATAACTTACATTGTGTAAAATAAAGTAGTTGACTGAACTGAATTAGCTTTTATCAGTTAGCAATATACTTTGACATAAGCATGTTGCTAAGCTAACAACACCATACTCTATTAAGCAATAAATACATAACTTACATTATGTAAAATAAAGTAGTTGACTGAACTGAACTAGCTTTTATCAGTTAGCAATAAACTTTGACATTAGCATGTTGCTAAGCTAACAACACCATACTCTGTTAAGCAATAAATACATAACGTACATTGGGTAAAATAAGTTTATGAATTACACTGAACATGTTTTCATCAGTTAGCGAAAGATTTTGATGTTAGCATTTTGCTAAGCTAACAACACCATACTCTATTAAGCAAGAAATACATAAAGTACATTGGGTAAAATAAGTTTTTAATTTACACTGAACTTGTTTTCATCAGTTAGCAAACAATTTTGTTGTTAGCATGTTGCTAATGTAATAACACCATAGTTAAATAGCCTATATAACATACATTATGTAAAAAAAAATATATATATATTTTATTAAACTAAACTAGTTTGTATCACTACTTTTTACTAATGAATGAAATAAATGTATGTATAATCAATATTTTGTTTGGCTTAGATTTTTCACTGAGATTGTTGCAGTGCCTTAGCATTTGCTTAGGTGGCATAAATAAGTTGCCTAGCTTTTGAAACACAGTAAGTGTACTAACTGTATGTGGCCTTAGAATGCAGTCTACATAGGCAACTCACTAGGTTTTTGAACAGTACAATTCAATGGCTAATTGTCCATCTATTATTTGCAGGTATTTTGCAGAGCATGACAAAGCCACCGCTCTCCAAGTTCTTCATGACTCCTTGCAGCCCAAACACAGGTCAGATCCTTCAGATAGTCCTCTTAGGAGGTAACGCTATACACTCAGTTATGGTATATTTTCACATCCAAAAAAGTATCAGTGATGGGTTTAAGCTTTAAACACACATTAGCAAACACACCAAAAGCGACACACAGCATCAGGATCTTGCCACAGGATGTCAGTTAGGGTGTAGTTCCCCAGAAAGCTCTTATCAGTGTATTGCTTTATATTGTGTGTGCATACCATGTTTATTTTAACAGCTGATTTTTTTTTCATGCCGTGCAATCGATCACACCTTCAGAATGCATGCCTCCATCATGCACCCACACATTCCTTTTTTCTGTTCCTGCTTCTTTTTTATTCCCATCACTGTCATGCGCAGGAACGTTCCCAAAGAGGAAGCCAGGTACTCCATTTTTGCTCTCTCAGTAAGAAATTCATTTGATCATTTTGCCTCAATCTAATGGCTGTATTTTGTTATTGTTATTTTTTTAATCTTAAAAGCGTCTAACCTCACCTCACTCTAAACACAATGCATTATGCGCCATTATAACGTTGGTTAGTAGCTGTGAATGCTTTCTCTTTTCTACAGTTAATCTCATGTGTAATTGTCGTCGTTTATAGTTGACTCCATTATAGTCGCTGTTTAAGGACTATTAGCACAGGACTGAGTGGACACACTCTAACATTTTGGTTTTTCACACAGCAAGATGAGTAAAGCTGAGTGGGACAAGAAGCAATTTGACAAAGCGATTGGGTGAGTTCAGAATATTGCAAACTATTGCATGGACTAGAACAGAATGGTTTGTTTTTTTTTTTTTGTTTTTTTTTTCTCCACTTGGGCCAGTAAGCAACCAAAGAACCAGTTCCTAAATCTGTGAATGTTAAAAATAATTCTGCTGTGTGTGCAGCGCCTGAACCCTGCTTGTGTGTCAGCACTGATGCTTTGTGTGAGGATTTGAATCAGGCTCTTCTACTTGTCATGAGCTTTCAGGATGCATTAGCTCTGATGTGTAGCCTGTTCAATCACTGCGCTGCTGACGTTCACACAGAGACACAATTAAAGCACAGAACAGATGGAATCACTGGCAGTGTCTTAACTTTTTATGATGTTTATTTACACTAAAAATTATTTCTTTTACATTGTGTTTTGTGCTGACCCAAATCTTTTGTGGCACAGATACTCCTTTGCCATAGTTGGCATAAACATCACAGACCTGGCATATTCCCTGCTGGTGAGCGGGGCTCTGAAGACTCATCTGTATAATGTGGCACCAGAGATGCCAAGTCTAGTGCACTTCCAACAGACCTTCTGTGAGTGTTATCATAATGTCACCATTGTTGTCATGGTGAAATCAACTATTGTTGTAAATTATACAAGTGAAATTATTAATAATATATAAAACTATTTTTATTATAATTATTACTATTATTATATTTGTAGTTCAATTATACAAGTCAAAATTATATAATATTGTACAATTAAATTATTAATTTTTATGTAAATTATATAACAAAAATATAAAAATTAAATAAAACAATTATATATCAGTCTATCTGTATGCTATAAACATACATACAGTATTTTTTATTTATTAATAACTTTAATTGTATAAAAGGAATTTCCCTAAAAGAGCATGGATAATAATGATAATAATAATAATAATAATAACAATAATATTTCCTATTATTATTATTGTAGTTTAATATTTATTTATACTATATATATATATATATATATATATATATATAAATATTGTGTGTGTGTATATCAGCCTATAAATCTGCTCTCTCATTATATAATTTATTATTAATAATGTTATTTATATCATTTACATAAAATTAAATTCTATAAAAGATTGTAGATACTAACTACTACTAAAAATTATACAACAACAACAATAATAATAATAATATTATGATGATGATAATAATTTATTTTTATATTTGTGGTTAAAAATTGGTTTTAAATTACACAATTATTTAAGTTTATTAAGTTTAAGCTTTTAAGTTTATTATATATTATATTTGTTTATTATAAAAAAAGATTATATAAAATTAAAAATGTAAATATGTAAATAATTACTATATATTTACAAGATTACTTATTATATTTATTTTTCTTAGGTTATCTGATGCAGGAGTTCCACAGGTTCTGGATGGAGGAAGATCCATGTGACATCATGGAGTTCAATCGCGTGCGCACCAAGTTCCACAAGGGCATCCTGAAGCAGCTGAAGAACCCTGACATGGCACTGTGTCCTCATTTCACTGCCTCTGACCTTCACCTGGTCAACCTGTAGCTTTTCATTCATCTCAACTCTTGTGACCTTTCACCTTCTCATCCTTAATGTCCATGTCTCATTACTGCCAACTGCTTAGACGGTGTCTTTCTCATGTATTCTCACACCAGTGTCTCCTTCAGCCCATCCGACCAGAAGTAACTGAAGATCACCAGCACTGCTGAAGACCATGTTGATTGTATGTGCGCATGGCAACAGTGCACCACCTTACAGCTTTCACACTGATTGTGATATTTACAGCCATCTGAATGTGGATGGGAGAGACATCTCTCCAGATAGGACAGGGCTCCCTATCCACCAGTAGGTAGAGCTGTTGGTACATATTAGGCTTCAGGAGTGCGAGAGTTTCTACCCATATCCACCTCACTAGGCTGCACTGATACCAGGCCCACTTAGAAACAAATGGCCATTGTTTATATACACTATCATATACTTTCAGAGCTGTTATATTAAAGATAACCTTTGTTACATTATTGTAAGTCTTTTAAAGGGATATTCAAGGTTCAGTACAAGTTAAGCTCAATCAACAGCACTTTTGGTATAATATTGATTACTACAAAAAAAAGTCTTTAAAAAAGCAAAAATCTGGTTTACAGTGAGGCACTTACAATGGAAGCGAATGGGGCCAATTTGTAAATATTAAAATACTCACTGTTTCAGTACTGTAGCCACAAGACATACATGTTAACAATTTTAGTCTGAAAAATACTAACATTTTCTGTGTAAAGTTATTTCCAATTTTATAACATTGTTGGCATGACTACTCTAAAACAATTGTAAATACAATGATTTAAACAGATCAAATAAAACATACATTTTAACAGAATTCATGCAAGTGCTTTTATGAGATTAGAATTGTCAAATTTCTGCTTTAAAACACTTTCAAATTGGCCCTATTGACGTCCACTGCAAGTGGATCACAGTGACCCTGATTTTTGTATTTTTTTTTTTAAATTAAAAACAAAAAAGAGTCAACATTAATTTATGTGGTAATCAACAATATCAATGCGTAACCATAACCATTATCATCACCCTCATATTCTGAATCTCACTCTTCTATCATATACTTACAGTACATAGACTACATGTTGCCAAGAAGCAGAGCTTAAAATCAAATATTTACTTGCCAAATATGGTAGGAAAATGTGTGTTTTGTGAATGTTATCATGCAGAGCACATGATTGTTTTACAAATGTATTAGTGTTGATGTAAAAAAAATATATATATATAAAATAAAATAATGTTCCATTTTTTCTGTTCTAGCACCAAAGCAATAAGTGACGTTTAGAACAGTTAGTAGAACAATCTTGTTTTCTTTTGCACAAGCAGTGCCTCTATTTTATTATTGACACAAATTAGCATAATTAATGTATAACACTAAAGTTTTGCCCTCAGTGTGAGTATTTCAGGCTTTTTTTGGTCTCTTTTGTTTTAGTTTGTCCATTAACCCTTTTACATGATGGACGGTCACAGGGTTTACATTGATTAAGTTTTTGCCTGCAAAAAATTGTTATCAGAATGTCACTTAAATGTTTATGTTGTTAATCAGTGCAATGAATGTCTACGCTAATGGCAGTGTTAAGCAGCTTATTTTTAATAGCTATTGGTTGAACTGTGTTTCCACATGATTTTTAATGTGTAAAAAGTGTCATATTTCTCATTGCAGCACTTTTACAGATGAGACAGAAGCACTTGCTGTACACAATGCCTTAGAGGTGGAATACATCGAAACATTAAAGCTTATTATTATGCATGGCCGAATGTTTTTGTATCAGTTGGGTTTTTGTGTTCTCTTTCACATGCCTAAATATCTCTTTTCCCCACAAAAACAATACAGGATGATTTATCAGGAAATGAAATCTTAGTTCTGGGGTGCTTTATAAATCACCTCTGAATAAAAGGCTGCATGAAATGAAAAGCAATTACCAAAAAATAAATAAAACAAATAAAAAACAAAGCTATACAGTAATATTTATCATAATAATAATGACAAAAGCAAATGAAATTACTAAAAAGTAAACCAAAATATAGAAATAAAACCTAATAGTTTTCCTATAATAGTATTACTGATAACACTAAATAAAATGGCCACAAACAAGCATACGTGATATTCTGAGTTTGATCTCAAGGGGACAGTCAGGACTCGTTCATCCTCAGAGGCATGTTCGGAAAAAGCAGATGCGGTTACAGGATGAATGATGTTGTGCTTCAAAGAAGGAAATCTAAATAATAAGTACCCATATACACAATGTGTAGCATGAATTATTTATAAGATTATTATTTAGCATTATTATTCATAAAACATCCCCTCGAAACTGAAACACCATTTATAAAAGATTTCAACGCAGCTGAAAAACATCTTAGATTAACCAAGGCTGATCTGCTGGTCTCCCAGACTGGCCTGACTGATCTGTTGACAGTTTTAGATGGGTTTTGTGCACTTTCAGCTGGTCAGACTGGAAGACCATCTTAGCTAGAAACCCCGTTTCTAGGCCAGCAAACCTGGTTTAAGGTTGGTTGAAGATTCTTCAAATGTGCCTCATATCTGAGAATGCCTGTGTGATGACAAAAATACAGTCTTCTCATAAACACAGATTATGGTTTAAAAAGGACTGTTATCTGCCCACTCACAACAGTCCAGGGTTAACGAGACATGACAGCCGATCTGACATCAGACACACTCTGTCACATGCAAGTTCCTGTTTCCCCAACACATGCCTTATTGTGGAGCAGCCAGTGACAGCGTTTAGCATAATGTCCAAACATTTCATGACAGGGATGTCGAGAGGCATTAAGAAACCTTTTAGCATGATAACAAATAATAATAAGAGCTCAAAGTGAGACGGGGCATTGCCATCAACCAATTTTTCACTGAACACATATTGAAGGGTTTTGCATTAGTATTACTTTATGATGATTGTTTTGAAATGGCTTCACTTCAAGCATTCTGTACTTTCCACCTGTGCCCTGCAATAGAGTGTCTAGAATGGATACTCCACCTCAGAATGAAAATTTTATCATTAATCACTTACCCCAATGTCGTTCCAAACCCGTAAAAGCTTCGATCGTCTTTGGAACACAATTTAAGATATTTATGATGAAAACCGGGAGGCCTGTGACTGTCCCATAGACTGCCAAGTAAATTACACTATCAAGGTTCAGAAAATTATGAACGACATCATCAGAATAGTCCATCTGCCATCAGTGGTTCAACCATAATGTTATGAAGCGACGAGAATACTTTTTGTATTTTTCTTCGCATACAAAAAGTATTCTCATTGCTTGATAATGTTATGGTTGAAGCCTCCCGGTTTTCATCCAAAATATCTTAAATTGTGTTCCGAAAATAAAAGAAGCTTTTATGGGTTTGGAACGACATGGGGGTAAGTGATTAATGACAAGATTTTCCTTCTGGGGTGGAGTATCACTTTAATAACATGCTACTTCTAGTATGCATTGTATTATATACTGAAGTATATACTTAATATGAAGTATACAGTAACTAGCATCCGGTTTTGTATCAATGGCTGTCTGATTTCACTGGCTCTGTCTGAAATGAAACATTACTTCACTGGTTTTAGTTTACTGTCTATTATAGTGTATACACTGTAGGATATACTGCATACTATTTCATATAATAATGGCACATTTAATGCAGCAGAAATGATAAAAGTATGTCCGTATGCTCTTCTGATCGTGTGCATGGAATAACATACTATCATATTACCCCTAAGTATGAATTGCAGTATACTTTATGAAGCCTGTCTGGTTTCACTGAAGTTTTGGAAATGAACGTTACTCCACTATTAATGTGTACACCGTGTACTGTAAATAATCACTGAAGCATTATAACTTTATTTCATTTAACTTTAAATGTTTTAAAAACTGTCAGAAATACCATTCTGCAATACTTCTCTAATGCTGCAGTAGCATGTATACTAAATGTAAATAACAACAACAAAAACAAACAAACAAACAAACAACAACAACAAAAAAAACGCACAAACCATAGACAGGAATATTCCTGCTGCTTTCTTATTTAGGTGAGGCTCCTCACAGCTTTTCATCCTATTTGACATTGAGGGTTGGTTAATATATCAATAGAGATCGCTAGCTACATTTGTCCTAGAATAAACACCTATAATATCTATTTAAAATATGATTCTGAAGCGAAAACCTAAAGATAAATATGAAATGTGGTCTCTGCACTGTGTGCTCACTAGATAACACATAAAGTGTTGTGTATCATACAGAGGTGCACATTTTTAGATGATCCTGGATGACATACTCCTCAAGGTCATTAGCGTGTTCTAACATATGTACCAACATCTGTTATAGGTTTTCAGCACCAACCGCTGTTTTCCTGCAATATTTATTTGTATTCCCATCATGCACTGCTTTGCCCTTTCTGCAAGGATTCTTGTAAGGGAAGAAAATAAGACTATTCATTGTAATATTAGAGCTTTGTGGTCTGTTTAAGTGACCCCCTACATCATGGTCATTTTTACCATCTGCTCTTCAAAGACAACTGTACTTCAGACACTTGCATAGTTGAATACTATTCTCAAATAAAAAAAATAAATCATACAAATAAAAAATGTAATAAGAAAAACCTTGTTTGTTTGTGAATAACATTTATAAGTAATGATTAAATTCTGTCCCTGAAAAATAATTATCTTTTTGGTCATGCATTGTCATGACCACATGCACATGAGTTTTTAATGAATGCTTTCTGCATGGATATTGATTCAGACTGCCTATAATTCCTTTCTATCCTTTTCAAGGAACAAGTACTGAACAACTACTATGGTCTTAAAACGTGTCATTCTCTCTCAGTGTCACTGGACCAAACTCTCTTGACCCTAGACCCTGTATGTATCATATATATACATACAAGGCTGGAATGGGCTACAAGACTATCCAAAAGAAGCTTGGTGAGAAGGAAACAGCTATTGGTGCGATAATTTGGAAATGGAAGAAATACAAGCCTCATTCTGGAGCTCAGTGCAAGATCTTGCCTCATGGGGTAAGGATGATCATGAGAAAGTTGATGGATCAGCCCAGAACTACACAGGAGCTTGTTAATGATCTCGAGGCAGCTGGGACCACAGTCACCAAGCAAAACATTTGTAACACACTACATCGTAATGGATTGAAATCCTGCAGCGCCCGCAAGGTCCCCCTGCTCAAGAAAGCACATGTATAGGGCCATCTGAAGTTTGCCAGTGAACATTTGAATGATTTAGAGAAGGTTTGGGAGAAAGTGCTGTGGTCAGATGAGACCAAAATTGAGCTCTTTGGTAGTAACTCGACTTGCCGTGTTTGGAGGGAGAGAAATGCTGACTATGACCCCAAGAACACCATCCCTACAGTCAAGCATAGAGGTGGAAACATCATGCTTTGGGGCTGTTTTTATGTTAAGGGTACAGGACGACTTCACCTCAATGTACCATGTACCATAAAATCTTGGACGAGAACCTCCTTCCCTCAACCAGAACACTGAAGATGGGTCATGGATGGGTCTTCCAGCATGACAATGACCCGAAACATACCGCCAAGGCAACAAAGGAGTGGCTCAAGAAACTTTTGAGTTGCCTGGTGACAGCCAAGAAACCTTAAAGATTTACAGAGAATTTAGAGAGATTAAATACTTATTTGAAACACTGAAATGCAAATCAGTTTAGAACCTTCATATAATCATATAATGTGTTTTTTCTGGACCTATATATTTATATAGGTTTTTTTTAATCAATGGAAGTAAATGGTAACCAAAATTGTTTGGTTTGCAAAGACTTGAGGGTGAGTAAATCATGACAGAACTTTAATTTTTGGGTGAGCTTGTTTGAGTTAGACATCTTTTGTTCTGATTTAAGGAGTCCAAATAACATTACTAACCCAAATAAAGACACAGAGGAGCAATCTCATATCCATTAATATTTTTTTTTTTTTTTACTACAAAATGCTCAAAATATATATTTACAATTTTAACATATTAACCTAAGGACACCACTTTCATCACAGCATTTGAGACCATGGGGGTAAAAACCTAATGCCACTCTCCAAACACACTGATCATCAATATGCATCAGGATCATTGTGTGCGTGTGTTTTTGAGACAGAATGAGAGAAGGCAGAGAGGATAAAGAGGACAAAATACAATGACAGACAAACATATTGTGTGCTTGAGTAAAAGTACATGTGTATTTATCAACACGAGGGGTTGCTGGAACAGAGGGGTCCATAAATTGCACTTTCAGATCAAATGCAAGTTAAACAGAACTGGGCAGAGAAAGACCGGTCAGTATGGTGTCCTGAAGCTTTGAAATTGTCCATGTACTGTCCTTTCGTCCAGATGTCCGTTGCTACAGTTTTCTGGAAAACATGCTGAAGGCCTGAATGAGGTTACACAGTGTTTTTCATAAAAAAGGGCCAAAGATGGACTCTGACCATGGCTCTCATGATACAAACAGTGTCTTCAGAGGCGGTCGGTGTTCTGAACAATTTCTATTCAATTTCTATACACATTTGCGCAGTTAAGTTGTTTCTCGTACAATTGGATTTCATTATATCATTCATAAAAACGTCTGCTCTAAAATGAATGGACGAACATTTAAATACTTCTCAATTTTCTCACTTTTTTTTCAGTAAGCACATAAATCAAAAATAAAATATGCTTCTGTGGAAAAAACAAAACAGTCTAGAGGGTACCATGGTCTATGACTGCACAGTGTTTATGCAGGGCATGGCTTGGGAAAGAGCAGCGGCTGAGATGCACTGAGGGTGTGTGCCACATTCCCGAGAATCATGTGCGCATAGGTCACTGGCACTGATAACATGCCCATGTTATTAAATCCATAGAATTTCATGTACGTCTACATATATCAAATCTTTATCATGATTTTTTTTTTCTCGTTTTTTCGCAACCATTTATTATTGCGATGAATCCTTTTTCTAAAGATGGTTTAAAAAGAGAATTACACTCTGTCCACTACAGAATCAGCTATTTACAAATTTGTTAAAAAGCAAGCGAGTTATACAGTCTGCTATTTACAAAACAATGTAAATAATTAACTTTATGTATGACTTTATAGAATATATATATATAAATGAACTCTTCTTCACAGTTTATTTAATAAGTATTCATTAATACCATATCCATGTTAATAATACCCTCTCGGGCAAACAAATGCCCATTTTTAGCTATGTTATGAAGTTGAGTTGCGGTGTTTCAGTTTGGCAAGGGTTATGGCTAAGTGTCAGATTATTTTTTTGCCAAACAGCTACCAAGATTCAGTTGAGCTTGCTGTTCTTTTCGTCCCACCTGCTTCACTCTCAAAGGCAGCACAAGTTCTTTGAATGTACTTGATGGAAACACAGAAGTCTGTGTGATAGCCATCCGCCAAACAGTATAGTATCTTGGCACCCTGGTGTGTGAAGCCACCAGGGGCCTCGGTTCTCTTTCGAAATCTACCTTGTCGGCAAGATTGCTCAGCTTGGTGCCATCATTGCTGTAGGATCGGTTTTCTGATGTCTGTTTTGTGGAGATTAAGGCACTTGAACGTATTTGGTTTTCACGGTAAGTCAGATGACACCAGAGCCAGTCCGGAGCTCTGCCGCAGTGAGGGGCCGGAGTGGACTGCCTTTGGGCAGTCTGGAGTCAGGACGCGACCGTTCTCGCCCACACTCCCCGTAATGGACAGGCGCGCCTTGTTCCGCATGGCTTCGGTGAAGGTGAGCTGCGTCCGGAGAGAAAAGAAAGATAGGAACAGGGAGAATGGGAGTCAGCAGCATGTACTTAAAAAGCCAGAGCATCATTATTTGAATGAATGCACATTATCAGCAAGCACATACAAAACACCAGATTATGACACAGTTCAGCAATGAAGCGTCTTAAATGCATCTGGCATAGTCCTTTGGAGCCAAAGATTACTTGAAATTCACAACTAGGGGGTGTTTTAGACTATGCCTAGAGTGAAATGATCATCTTAAGCTTGGTTTAACTATTCTCCTTTACTCAGTTAGAGAGGTTACCGCACTGGCATGTGATTACAAGGGTGTGCAGTCCAGGTACCTCGATCTTCAGCATGCACAAATATGTGAATGCACATTTCCGACTTGGAGTACACGTGGAGGAGACAGAACAAGGATGTCACAAACACAAGAAGCTTTACCACGGCAAGCTACGGCAGCGAAAACAGAGGAGCTCCACTTACGAATGCCGGGCACCTACGTACATCTGACCTCCTACATCTCTACTCCTTCAGTGGCGTAGACGTTGTAACCCTCTCTATATGTGGCTAAACTCTGAGTGCTGTGGGTGGGACTGGGCCCTAGTGAGGGCTGGGGGCTGGGGAGGGGGATGGGACTGGGGAGAGGAGAGGAAGAGGGGCGACGTTCAGACTGTTCCACCTTCATTCTCTTGGCCTCGTTTCGGGACTTGTAGCAGAACTCGATGAGGGCCACCAGCATGGCCAGGCCCAGGCCCCCGACCAGAATGTAGAAGACCCCAGCCACATTACTGAGACTGAGGGCCTGTGAGCTCTTGTCCTGGATGTGAGAGGAAGGAAAGGAACAAGAAGACACAAAGTTAATGTGGCGGGAGCAGAGCTCACGTACACTTGCACGCACGCATTCAGAGAACTACTCTACGATCTACTCACTACCAAAACACATTCACACACATTTACAATTTACAGACAAATCAATTCATATCCTCCCAATAAACCTTTCGCTTGCAGGCTAATCTGAAAAGCTGATGTTTTTGTGGCGACTTCTATCAGGCATCAATGCTTTGACAGCATTTTAAAGGGAGTACAATTAGTATGTAATTACAGGAGATGTTTTAATTTTTCTTTTTGGCTGAGCTCTCAAATGGAGTGCGAATACACAACGAGACAAGATTTTAACTTCTCACTGTGTTCTAGCTTATCTCTACATGTGGCCTGTTTCTCGCTCCACAAAAGTCGGGCTTGCTTGGATTGTCATGCAAAGAGAAATCAATGGTACACTTGGTTAAATAAATTTAGTATACCTTCAAAAGCCCTGTCACTTCCATTCCTCTCAGGTACTAGGTAATATGTTATTAAAAACAGAGATACATCTAAGAAGACATTTAGTGTGGAGAAGCAGGGCATGCTGGAACTATCCTGCTTGCTGCACATCTGAAATCTCCCTACAGATGAGCATGCGCTAGATACTGGTGACTTTCTGCCTCACTGAGCATTAGACAACAGTGATGGTCCCAGACTTGTGGAGACTGACCTTACTTCCCGAGTCCTTGGGTCCACACTCGCCCTTATCGTACCACCATTTGTTTTTCAGCTTGTCTAAGATGCCTGATTCACTCAGTTTCAAAACGGCAAGGTTTACAGGGGTTCTTCAACCGCGCAGAGGAATGTAACACAAATAACATAAATAACATCATAGGACATGTTATTTTATGTTATTCACTCATAACAGCTGACACAGCAGTTGCACTGGCAAAGTGACCGAGCCAAGGGTCCTGTCGTGATACATGTCTCTGTGCTCCATTTAGGGGAACAGTGTTTTAGGACATGGCACTGGAGCCACAGACATATGAACAGGACCTTGCTCCATCGCTTTGGGTAACGGGCGCATACTGCCACAGCCTGCTTCTCTACCAATGCTGGAGGCAATTACTGTTAAACCACAATTATTGGCATATACCATAGGCACCAACCTTTTCATGTCCCTCTAAGCAAGGTCATCCGTTTTAGGTGATGCTTTTGGCAGATGCTTTTATCCAAACTGACTTCATGTGTTACTTGTTTATATATATATATAATAAATTACACATACACACCTATATATCTATCTATGGTAATAATTATATAGATTTTTTTTTTAAAATATAGAAAATAATACATATAATATGAATACAAATTTATGTTAAACAAAATAGGATTTTTTAAATAGTTTTAATGTTTTCTGTGTTATTGCTATCTAGTGCCATTGAAATGATTAAAATTTTGGAATCTTAATTTTGTATTTTCATTTAGTTTCAGTTTTGTTAGTTTTTGTTTTTATTTTATTAAAACTGCTTCTGCCTTTGGATGGTGTCTTTAATACATAATCATAATGCGACACTGCAGCACCTTTCAAAAGACAATGAATGTTCTCTGCATTCCTATAAAAAAATGAAGCTAATGCAAAAAACTGGAGGTAAAAAGACGCAACTATTTCAAAGGAGAAAAAGTTACTTGATGGGAAACATGATGAGTTACAGAAGACCAACGAGGCAATCTCTGCCCAGTATTCGAAGCGAATATTTGTGCTCTGACAGTAATTGCGTTCCTCTCTCTCTTCAGGCTAAACAGGGTCAGGATGAAGGTCATGTATGCAATTGTGCCCTGGCAGATGCTCCCGTTACAGAGGAAACTGTTTACCCACGTTGGTTGACATAGTGGCTAACCTTCTCACCACCTCCTCCGCTGCCACACTCTCCTTTGTCGTACCACCACTTGTTTTTCAATTTGTCCAACAGGCCTTGTTCATTCAGTTTTAAAACTGCCAGGTTAACTGCACTTCTTGAAACGATAAAACATAGTTTGTCAGTAGCAGCAGTTTGTAATAGTTGAGCAGAATCCAATCAGGTTAAATTAAGAAAGAAAGGGGTGGAAAGCTCTATAGATTAGTCACCCATTCCGACCCCACTTCCCCTTAGAAAACAATATAACACTGAACCACGGAGGACAAACCTCTCTTTTTTTTGTTTTCATGATAATTTACACCACCCTTATTTGCCTACCCTTACTACACACCTCCAGATGGAGAAATGGAAAAATCAATATCTGCTCTCTGCTTTAAACCCCCTCCCCAGCACAAGCTACCCTTATTTCCCATCCTCACTCGACTGCTTTACTATGCACTCAGTATTGCTGTGAGATGCGCACAGGGAACCCACAATATTGAATGCCTGTTACTTTCCCTATATGCTGCTTACAGACAGTTTAAATGAGCACTGAGGGTTTAAGCCTCTGAAAGTGCTGAATGAGTTTGATCCTATTCTCCAGACCCCTGCATTCCCACATCTGGCTTAGCCACAAGAGAGCTGGCAACACAATTCTGCTCCTAAACACCAGACAATACCTTTTCCTGCAGTTCTCGGAATGCTTATCATTCTGTAAATAATGTTCTATAAATATATATATTAATGTTATTTTACGAACTTGCTATGACTAACACTGGGGTCCTAAAGTCTAAAAGACCAGGAATAATGCTTCTATTTTGAATTTTTCACTGCAAATCAGGATTAAAAACATTAAAGTCTTACGTCTTAGAACATGTGCATGTGTCCATCTATTTCTCTATGACATTCAGCATGATTTGACAATATTCATAATCATAATAAGCATATCATGCTTCATTGGAAGCAGGAATATCTGATGTTTTAAGATGTTATTTATTATTATTATTATTATTATTATTTTACAAATCTTCTTATTTAATAATTAAAACAAATAGCGCAAAATATTTACTAAATCAAATATTTATTAATAATAATAATTTGTTTATGAAAACTTTGAAAACTTTTATTTTCATTGACAACAAAGTGCAGTCTTGAATATTTACAAAATTCATAAATGTAGTAAAATTAATTTAAATAAATGAATTCATACATTTAAATGTAATAATTATAATAATAATGCATTTGTTATAAATATATACAAATCCTAAAACTTTATATTTTCAGTAAAATAAAAGAAAATAAATAAGAATTTCAAAATCCTTAAAGTTTATACTCCAATCATTCTATCAATTAATTAATCAATAAATAAATGTGATTATTTTTGATGTGGTAGCAGACTTTTGGACTCCACTGTAATCTTGCTAACCTATGATCTAGTTAAGGGTCAAAATGTACATGATGGGAATGATTCAAGAGAGGTTTATCCTGAATGCAGTTTATCCTGAATGCAACATTAATAAACACACAGCCCACAGGATCAAAGAACGGGACAGGGAAAGAATGTAGTGAGACACATCTGAGCTGAGGAGGGGAAGAGAAAGAAGAGCATTAAGGGCACTGTGCTGTACATCTGAAGCCGTGTGAATCTCCTGCACTGGTCTGACATCACGACAGCAGGAGAAAAGCCGTTACGCCATTGGACCCTCTCCCCCCCGGTCTCATGAGAAGAGTCAGACAGACCACGGTAACACCGCAACAAAATAGCTGATCCCAGGAGCTACCGTCATCTGTAACTGACTCTTCTCAACCTTTCTTTACACGGTTCATGGTACTTGTAGTGTTTTAAACGTCTGTAACTTCCAGTATAAGTGAGGAAAAAGATTTGGGTAGCATCAGACCAGGCAGAATATTCAAAGGCTTGTCCATTAGTTGAAATTCATGTGAATTTGTTAAACATTCAGATTTCTCATCTCAGAAATTCATGGCATTAACATGCATGCATCAGTTTGAAATGAGCTGCTTCAGGCTACATTAAAAAACAAATAAAAAATAAAACAAGAAAAAACAAACATATAGCACTACGTATACAAGACCTTTATCTGCACACAAATACACATGAGAAAAGCAAAAAAAAAAAAAAAACAACCAAAAAAAAACCAACCAAAAAAAACAAGGGAAACTAGAAATAGGCACGCCAGGGAAGGTGGAATACCATAACAACACGTGACATATTGTTATACTACTCCACCCACCTTAACTGTGAGCCCTTAGGCGTCGCCACCCCGTAGCCTTTGGAGTCCAGGTTTCCTCCCACTTTCATGGTGTCGCAGGGTTTGCGCTGCTCTGTGTACTCGTTCATTGTAGACTCCAGCAGGAAGGCGTACTTCCCTTTGGACTTTCTCACCCGTGCCACTCCCTCTGCCGTGGTCTTAGTGAACACCGTGGGCTCGGCAGACTTCATGTAGCTCCACATTTTCTCATAAACGGCGATCTTTGACCTCTGAAAAAAATTATTATAGAAACTACCGTTTAAAAGTTTTGGGGTCAATGTCTTAAATACTTTTATTCAGCAAGGATGCATTAAATTGATCAAAAGTGACAGTAAAGACATTTATAAAGTTATAAAATGTTTAAAATAAGTGCTGTTCTTTTCAACTTTTTAGTCATCAAAGAATCCTGAAAAGAAGTGAATCACAATATAATAAGCAGCACAACTCTTTTTAACATTAATCATAAGAAATGTTTCTTGAGCTGCAAAACAGCTTATTAGAATGATTTTTGAAGGATCATGTGACACTGAAGACTGAAGTAATGACTGCTGAAAATTCTGCTTTGTCCTCACAGGAATAAAGTATAAAATTATGTTATTTTAAAGGTAATTAATATTTCACATTTTGGATTTTAGATTTTGGATAAAATAAATGTGGTGTTTGATGAGCAAAAAACCCTGAACATTTTATAACAAACTCAAACTTTTGAATTGTTGTATATATTAGCATACAGTATATATATACTATTATAAATAATTTCTTACATAAACAAAAATACAATATTAAAATGTATAATTTTTTCAAGTGTACTTTTTTGTCATAGGCTACAGGCATATTTCTATTTAAAAATGTGCAGTTTTAGTTGATTATATTATATAAATACTGTATATATACTGTGTGTGTATGATTCTTTTTTTAATAAAATAAATGTCAAATGTAGGATACAACATTATCTAATGCAAAAGTGAACTTAAGTACTATATAAAATAGTAACATGAGTTGCCATTCATAATTAGCCAGTTTTGTGATTATGCATATGAGATCCTAAAGCATATAGTTAAATGTTGTTATAATTCTAGAACCGAAAAAATCAGTTGTAGAGCAAACAAGACTGAGAAACCTGGTATACTTTATAATTAAGACCATATTTTCTTAGTTTGATTTATTAATCTGTGGGTTTTTGCTGAATTTCTTTTTTCTACTAATACAGCACTTAAAATATTCATTCCCTTTCAGCCCCCCCCCCCCCCCTTAACAAAACACAGCGCCCTCTCCTCAATCCATTAGCTTCGGCCACTCACCCTGAAGAACTCTTTGGTGGAGCCTGAGTCAAGAGTACCGTACGCAATGTCTGTCTGCTTGGCCAGGTCCTCAGCGCTTTCAATGGGCGACACCATCCTCTCCACAGTGAGGAAAGCAGCCAGGTTGGCTGTGTAGGAGGAGATGATGATGAGGGTGAAAAACCACCACACTCCACCCACGATGCGTCCAGATAGAGACCTACACCGCCGGAAAGAAAGAGTGG
This sequence comes from allo-octoploid hybrid of Carassius auratus x Cyprinus carpio, assembly GCA_024542945.1. Taxonomy (NCBI): domain Eukaryota; kingdom Metazoa; phylum Chordata; class Actinopteri; order Cypriniformes; species allo-octoploid hybrid of Carassius auratus x Cyprinus carpio. Next base: position 9,278,275 of record CM045068.1, on the reverse strand, counting down.
AGAGGAAAATGACCATGCAAGGAGGGTTTGAAGGAGTAGTGAATGACAGCAATGAGAGCAGTGAAAGAAAGGATAACATTGATAAAGAAGGGTAAAGGAGGAAAACATTTGGGGAGAGGGTATTGAGGAAAGCAGGAGGAGAAAAGGAGAGAAGCGTTTTGTCAGTTTAAACAGAATTACTGTTTCAAAATGATTAAATAATCAATACAATTTAAAGGAACTGTTCATTCAAAAACTCAAACAATTATGCCGTTTCAAAACTGTATGATGTTTTATTTCCATGTAAACTAAATTTAAAAATTGTGGGTTCAGTAAGTTTTTCTTTAAATAAATTAATATTTTTATTCAGCAAGACTGCATTAAATTGACTAAAAGTGACAGTAAAGACATTTACAATGCTACAAAATATTTCTATTTTAAATAAATGCTGTTTTTCCTTCTTTTCCTTCTTTAAATTAGATGCATCACATTTTCCACAAAAAATGTGGCACAACTGTTTTCAACATAAATAATAATAAAATGTTTCTTGTGCATATTACCAGCATATTAGAATAGAACAGTTGTATATTATAAAAGAAAACATTTTTGAAGATTCTTCACATTGGTCTTCTCCATATGATGACAGTTCATCATAAACGTCTATACGACACAAATTTTTCCTCTATAAGTTTGGTCATAAGACAAGTAAGTATCAATGACTTTTAATTAATATCCAACCTGCACCATAGGTGACAAATTCAGTAACAACTTAAAATATGATCTATTCATCACAAAGGCATTGTGCTGCTTCAGAAGACTTGAAATCTTTCTCTTTTTTTTGCTGAACTCTTCCTTTAAATTCAGGGAACCAGGCGGTAGTTCCTCTATGGTGACCTTACAGAAGATACTGTAGATCTTCAGGACGTTACATACGATATAAAATACAGCCCGTCAAAACATTCTTTCACTGCAGTGATCATTTAGTTGACTCTGTGTAGGTGAGGGTCTCCTCCACTCTAAGAGGGAGATCTCTCGGACTGGTTGCCATGAAGACAGATTGGCTATTTAGAGTGGGCCGGCAGGGACGTCAACAACGAAGGGGGCGAAGTGCTAAAACCCAACACTGTTTAAATTCTCACCTCACCCCTTATGCAAATCAGTTTACAGGATGGCAGTGCAAAACGAGCATTGCCAATTTATGCAGGCCTGTCCTTCAAGGAAACACTTCTGTATTAAGACGCAGTGGTTAACATAATTAGCTTTTAAGAATGGACTCAAAGCGGGCCGTCACCAACCTGAAGTTTGAAGCAGAGTACACTGTGTGACTTGAAATCCGCTGTTAAACTCTAAGTTGCATGCAGACGCACCATTCTTGCCCGGTGACGTTTGAGGATCAGATGCGCCGGGGCTCACGCTAACCGTGGTTAATTGATTTGACTTCATGAGACAAAGCCAATTTAATAAGAGCCTAAATTGAGTGGACACGGAACCAGTGAGTCACCCCTCGGGCCGCTCCACTGCCCTGCCGCTTGGCATACAGTATCATTCATAAAGACATATGATCCATAAACAAACAGGAATTCTCTCTGGTCCTCATAAAGTAATTTCTTGTAAAACAGATCCTCTGATCACAGCTCAATGATAAGAATCAAACTGTCTCTGTAGATTTCACACATACACACAATCACAAAATAAGCAAACTATCACCGGCGTATCCCTCAAAGCAGCTCATTTTCAAAGCTGTGCCATTAGAGCTGTGAAATGGGATGTGCTACTGTCAGTGAAACCCTGCGCATTACTCACTACGCCACTTTTATGCAGATTTCCCATTGAGAAGGACACATCAGCATGTGTGTATTTGAGCGAGAGAATGTTTGGTGAATTTAAATTACATTCTGAAATGTTAGTGTACCGGGGGTAGATTTGTGGAGGTAGTCAGAGAGAAAGAAAGCGAGACGCAGAGAAAGAAAGGAATGGAGAGACCTTGACATGCTGTAGATAAATGCAAAGGTCACTACCCGCAGCCACAGTGAGCCCCCAGCATTTTATTTATTCATGGCTTCCTCTCGACTGCTCTGATTAAGATTTAATACCTGCAAATCAATTTTGCCATCCATGCGACTAGAGTCATTCACAATCACACTCCACATTACTGATCAAATTGGAAAAATAAAAAAAGCAAGCTCTTACATTAGCCCATTAGAAATAAATTCATTCCTATTTGGCAGCAATCTCTTGGCATGTCAGATACAGCATGTGGCGTCTTCAAATACCTGTATCTCTCAGTATGGCCTGAACATTAAAAGAACATTAACATGTTACTTATTATGAAACATAACTAATTAGATTACGCTGTAAGGTTGTTGTTTTACATCGGAAGTGATCAAGTGTTTATTCCCATTACATAGTTTGCATTGACATAAAGCCTAGGCTATATATCAGAAATATTAAAAAGTTGTGATGTCAAGAATACTTGAATATGATGATCCACTTGTCAGTGACTCACTTCCTAAAAAAAAAAAAAAAACTACACTGCCACAAAAATATTAAGCTGTTTTCAACACTGATAATATGAATAAATATTATTTGAGGACCAAATCATTTGAGAATTATTTTTGAAGCATCATGCAACACTGAAGACTAATCTAATGGCTGCTGAAAATTCAGCTTTGCCATCACAGGAATAAATTACCTTTTCAAATATATTAAAATAGAAAATTGATATTTTTATTGGTCACAATATTTCAAAACATACTGTAAATGCAGCATTTGTTGAGCATAAGATTTCTTTCAAAAACATTACAAAATTTGAAAAACTTTTAAGAAGTAATACATAAAAAAAAAATATATAAATACTATTATAAATCATTTATTAAATCAACAAAATAAATTATTTTCTTCAAGTGCAAATAATTTTATTGTCATAGGCTACACTTTTTTTTTATAAAATAATCAGCTTTTGTTGTCCTTATATTACATATTTACATATATAATATATTTTTTTTTATACAATTTCTTCATATTATCGGTGCTAAAAGCTGTTTAATATTTTTATGAAAGCCTTGATATATTTTTTTCAAGATTCTTTGATGTATAGAAATTTCAAAAGAAAAGTATTCATTTTGAGGAATTTAATGCATCCTTGTTGACTAAAAGTATTAATTTATTTTCAAAAATATATATATCTTACTGACCAAACTTGGTAGTGGTTATATTTTCATGTACAACAACCCATTTACACTGTATCAGAAAATGTAATCCAAACATCATATAATATTTGATTTTAATATTCCTGTTATATAATCCTATCCTCAAAAAACCCTTTGTAAAATCTTTTTCTTTTCCATAATTTCCATGGACCTCCAAGCACCCACTCACAGTTCCCTGGGCGTCCTCTGACCCCAGTCTGAAAGCCCCTAAGCAACATCACTCAAAGTTGCATTTCATTACTTTTTAATGCAGAATGAGTGTATTTACACAAGAATCAAAACCACAGGAAACAACGCATCTCTCTGTTCCATTTTTGACAAAAAATGTCTTAACAGCTGTCCCTTTTATTCTAATGCACAACAAAACAGAAAACAAGACTCATGCTGATTGCCATGACAACAGCAAAATTTAGGACAGCCGCACCTGAGTTCAAGGGCAGAGAAATCCACCACTGCTCTGAGACAACAGCCAAATTGTTAATTCCATCCACTACAAATAACTAGTTTGACTGGATTCCACTAAAGCATTGTTAATTTTTTGAAAATAAATCCAAATGTCACCGATAAGCATGACACACACTCTAGTCTAGAACAATGCATGTCATGTGCACAATTGCTTCCAACATGGGGAAAAGAGAGGTTTTCAGCTGTACTTGTCTGCAAATAAATGATATAATACAAAAGTAAGTTATCTTATTTGATAAGGTCAGATGGCATTACTTCAGTGGAAAACAAGTCATATTAGTCATGTGCAATACTTGTAATGCAGCACATAACGCATGCTATTTTGGGGATGCATTTCATCTGTATATGGTCATAAATCTAAAAAGGAAATTACAGTTCAAGGGTATCAACTTTTATCCCAGAGTGTCTTATGTAGATAAATGATTTGTGGGCTGAAATGATCATTTTGGCATGAAAAAAACCTGGGGCAAAGCTTCCTCTGCTTTAGCGTAATCTCCTTTCTCTCATTTCCGTCACTGCTACAGTCAATCATATCCTTACATCACTCCCATGATCTCTCTCTCCTCCTAGCCCTACAATCATTTCCAAGCCATCTGAGGAATAAAAGAAGTCAGTAAATAGAGGCAATTATTGGAGCAAGATCGACCATAAAATACAAAAGTAGGGACAGAAGAAGAAAGCAAGAAAGAGAGGGGGATGGACAGAGACAAAGAAGGCAAAAGAAAATGAAAATTATTCTTTGACATACCAGAAAAAAAAACAAGTTTGTATAACAAGAGATGAAATGCTGTCATAGGTGTAGAGAACAAAAAGAAAATCCTAGCTTTTTTTTGATCAATTTTCCATACATTCCATCCTCTTTATATCCAGTTAAAATTACCCAAGGATTCTTGAAAATATTCATCAGCTTCACACAAACTTGAATAATTATTACCCAGTCAGTGCAAGTGAAGCACTTCAAGGACTTGACACTTCAAGAAAAGGCTTATCGAAAGATTTTATATAAGGGCTGCAACGCGGTTTTTGAGTTGCGACACAATCTCACATCCCACATACCGAACCTATGACTATCATTAGCATATCTTAATTCCCTGCTTGTCCTGTGATGCAATTTCAAGAGGCTTCATAAACTGAGGCTGCGTGTGTTTGAATCTGAAAATGAGTTTTTTTTTAATCTTCCCATGTCTGATAGGGTCCGCTGCCCACATGCATTATAACTACAAAATCACTGCAATAGCGCACATGCCAGATGCTGGCTGTTTCCGAGGCCCAGGAAGCTGCTGATGACACCTGCCAGCCCGCCTGAGCCAAAAACACAACAGGGAACAGGCAAGAGTTATGACCCTGTCCGGCCCCATCACACAAAACGCCCTCAGCATTTTCATACCCCATCATTCCCACATCATCCTCATCAATCACCTTCCTTACAAACTGTTTTACTCGCTGTGGAAACTGTGAACAAGGAGGATACATGGAATAGAGTAGAGCTGAATGAAACTGAATTAATAATATGTATCTTGACTGTAAGAAATGTATTAAAATAAGATGACTCAAAATGACAAAATCAATGCCTCAGTCTGAAGTGCTGTGTTTATGAATCAATATTTCGATGGAGGTTCAAGCTCAAACTGTGCAATCAAAGTTGAAGTGTGTAATTTCTGCACCAATAAAAATAATAACATCATAAACAGAGGCCTGAAATCAAGTCTCCCCGTTGACAGAACTTTTTTTTAATATTCTCCTTACTAAAATGTAAAAATAAAATATATTTTCCTGTATAAAGATTTATTAATAATGTATGAGGAAAATATTAAGTAGGAAATTAAAAAGACAACATGATGATCTCAAATTTGAATTGGTTTGCCATTCAACTGTACAACAACAACAATTATTATTATTATTATATAATAACAATAATTATTAGTATCTTATTACTAATTCAGAAAGAAATAAAAACAATATTATTCTTCAGACTGTGATGATTGTAAAATTTAATATTTTACTTACTGGTATTATTCTATTCCAAAAATAATGCTGCTACTACTACTAATAATAATAACTATTACTTTCCTGTATAAAGACTCATTAATACTGTGTGATAAAATGCATAAATGTGATACTATGAAGACAACACGATGATCTCAAAATTAAATCATCTACAGTAGACAACATTTACTTTGCATGAAGTTAAATGTGTGTATTTTTTCTACACTAAAAGGAAGGTTACAGGGAAAAACTAAATCTTTTTTCCCACAAATATATGTGCAGATTTGGCTTGAATTTCTTACTGTTAAAACGCATAAAAATCTAAATTGCACAATATTTTTATTTTCTCTCAAACATCTGCTTTATGACTCCCTGGAAATCTCATGGACACCAGTAAAAAAAACCCTGTCTTAGACTATGATCTGCCTTGTGACAAATGGGTTTGGCTCCACTATGCTCCAAGAAAATGGAATGTGAAAATTAATATGAAATAAATCAGAGTCCTGTGAGAAAAGAGAAAGTATTTTAATGTTGAAAAATTACACACTTCAGCTGTTAAATATGCATATAACTATCAAGTGCATAAGAAAAAGAAAGCAAATCTGCACATTTGAATAATCAGTAGGCTATTAGACAGGGAAGAGGAGGAGGAGGAGGAGGAGGAGGAAAGGACAAGTACCGACACCCGGGTAACGCTGCTGTGCAACTGCGTCATCTTGTCTAAATCAAGAACATTGAGGTAAAGGCACATGCTGACTAAAGAGAATTAATGGCATGTATTAAAGGAAATGAATGGAAGTGCTTTTTCCCGCTTTTTTCCCGTCATTTATCATTGGCTCCAATCCAGCTCATGAATCTTTATTAGTTATATGCAAAAACGATGAAAAACATGATTCTTATAACTCCTAAATGGGTCCTCTTAATCCAAATCAAAACCATAGGCCCTCTACAGCGCTGTGATGTACAGGCTATAGAGCAGAAGAGATAGACGCTATGATTTTGACGGCTCTCTAAGTACCTGCTGTCTTCCGCCATGTGCTGTGCTTTTTACTGCTCTTCTCTTCCCCTTGGCCTGTCATGAGTGATTTCTTATCTGGTGGGGGCTGAAAAATAAAGCCTGTTTTTTCTCTCTTCTCTTGATAACACTTCTTAAAGAGCTCTATCGTGGTCATGCAGGTGCTTATTACACAGAGAAAAGAGAGGGCGGGTGGGGGTGCGAGCGAGAGCCGGCGCTGCTGAGAGCCTGATGTTACACCCGCAGGTGGCGAAAAGAGTAAGAGACAAATAACAAAAACAAACTGCCACACATAGTAACAATGGATGACTAGCATATTTCCTGTGAGAACTATAGCTGGCAGGACAGACGGGCGATGTGTGGACATCAAATGGGACGATGAGCGATTGGACTGTTCCGCAGGACCCTGGATCCCCCGCTGGCTTCACTAATGGTAAAATTCAACAAGGTGCGAAGTGGAATGAAACCTCAGTTACTTACTGAGGAACCGGTAAGACAAAGTGTGATGTATTACGTAAATACAGAGTAAAACATGTTCAAGGGATAATTCACCCAAAAAAATGAAAATTCTGTCATCATTTATTGTTTTCAAAAACGGTTTGAATTTCTTTCTTCTGTGGAACACAAAAGGTGATGTTTAAACTGCTTTTGTCCATACAATGAAAGTCCATAGGGCCAAAGAAAAAAAAAGAAAAAAGATTTCTCCCCAAAGTATTTCTTTTTGAAATGTCTGGAATTTTTTTTGGGTGAACCGCTCCTTTACGACTGAAATTGCTGCATACAAATGAAATATAACCATATCAGTAAGTATGTTTACATGCACTCCATTCAATTTCAGTTGGACCATAATAATAATTTGTATTGTAAAAACTGTAATCTGACTGAAATCACAATTTTTTTTACCAGTTGGACTAACATATCTATATAATATGAATAAAGCTCATCTTTGTTCAGCATTTATGGACTACAACTGGCCTCAGCGTTGTGCATGTGAAACGAAAGACAGAGATTACCTGCAAAATGTATTTAATCTTTTAAATATTGTCATGTACACTACTGTTCAAAGTTTTAGGGGCGGTAAGATTTTTTTGGTGTGTTTTTGAAAGAATTCTTCTATGCTCACCATTGAAAAAATAGTAATTTTGTGAATATTTTTAGAATTTTAAATAAGCATTTTCTATTTTAATGCATTTTAAAATGTAATTTATTCCTGTGATGACGAAGCTGAATTTTCAGCAGCCATTTTTCCACTCTTCAGTATCATTTTTGAACGGTAGTGTATATATGAAGACTTCAAAAATCTGTGCATGTAAACATTCTTATTGATGGTTGTGACTGGTTGTTCCAAAGATTCAAAGCAGATACAATGAATAAACAGCGAGTGTTAATGTAGGTTCTCCCACTTGGCTGCTCCTCCGTGTTCTTTAATTCAGACTCATCATCAAATCACTATGGAAACTACTGCAATGACTCTATTTCAGGTATCAGCAGATATTACCATATCAGAGACATTAACTGTATTAATTCCCCCTGTAATTCATATTTTCCCCTCTATTTTGCTAGTGGTGGTTTGAGTTTACTGACCTGGGAGAGATGTCGCAACCCTGCTGCATGAAGGCTCCAAGGGAGAACCAGAGACTGTTGAAGATCCCAAACTCATTGGGGGGCTGGTCACTAGGCAGACCGTCAGTGCCCTCCTCGGGCTCCTCGGTGTGCCACTCGTACGGGCTGAAGCGGCTGACCAGGAAGAGCACCACGCTCACGCCTATGTAGGCGAACACAATGCACATCCAGATCTCGTAGGCCAGCGGATCCAGGAAGGAGAAGACGCCCGGTTTGGACTTCTGGGGCTTCTTGATCATGATGGAGATGCCCAAGCTCATGAAGGGTTTCGAGAAGTCAATGACCTCCTCCCGGACCAAAGTGATAGTCAATGGGGCCACAGCGATTTCCGCTTTCTAGAACAACAGAAAATAATGTTTTATATCAATCATCTTATTTAATCACTTCAAAATAAGCATATTTACAAGCAAAACAAACAATGACTTTGCTAAGTTTATTAACTGAGCCATTTGATTGGATAAGCTAACACTAAATATTTTAATTCAAAGCTGAGATCTTATATTTGACGATATTACTTAGAGGAGAAAAGAGTGAATAAAAAGAGAAAATAAAGCATAAACTCCCACCTCTCCGCACATCCTATATTATAACATCTCTAATTGAACAAGGCTTTGCATATTAATGCCAAAAAATCCAAGGAGTTAATCCAAGAGGCTTAATACTGAGTTTTGGGGGAGAAGGATAAACTAATCAATGCAGAAAAAAGATGCTTACAGCAAAAGACAGAAAATACTGTAGAGTCTAAAGTCTGGCTGCACATTTTTCTGCATAGTAAATCCACAAACTAGATTATTGTTGGTGACTTAGTGACACTTTAGAACTCGGCAGGGCTGTGCAAGACTAATCCAAAAAAGAAATTAAAGTTTCTCATAACTGCCTGACACTTTCAAGAGGAAGAAAAGAACTTTTGGGCTGTGTGTTTTCTGGTGCTCAGCAAAAATCTACAAGATGACAAGCACAGGCTGTATGCAGTGCTCATTAATAAATATCAGCCTCTGAAAGGCTGGTTTGTCTTTCTTATTTTCTCTCTTCACCAGACACAGATCTAAAATTTTACAATGAAAATTCACATCAGGCATTTCTTGAAGGCTTCATTGAGTATTTCCATTTTTGTATTGTATAAGTCATTAAGGTTACAATCTTGTTCCTTCATTTTGCTGAATTATTCATACTCATGGAGTTGAAAATACTGACTGATTAAAACAAAAATCAACTCTGTGCCCTGTAAACATACAGAAACATTTATAAATCTCATGCATAGGTCAGGACATCGCAAAAAGAAAGAGGAAAATAATTTACCCCGTACACCAGCTCCCCAACCATCCCGTTCCAGATCTTTGTCTCTGGGTCCCGAGCTCCATACTTTCCATCAGGCACGATGGAGATCTTATACTTGAAACCGATGTGTTTAGCGATTTCATATGCCAGATCCACGCAGTATCCCTCATATTGCTCGTTCCCCTCATACATCTCCCAGTTCTTCTTCAGCATTACATACGGCCCTTCCTGAATGAACAAAACAATGAAGTACTTTCAATGGCCAACATGTCACACTTTTATAAACAAGTAAAATGTTTAAAGTGCTTTAAACTTAGCCATGTTGTCACATTTTAATATTTGTATTCTATAGTCTAAAGATGATGTATTGCAGAGTTATGGATGAATAAAATGTTTTAAAAGCAGTATTAAAGATAATTAAAATCATTATGTGAGCCTGTGGCTGATTCTAGCCATAAGAACATATTGCTTTTGTTTTAAATTGAGTCAATATTCTCCCACATAAAACCAACAAAACCAAGGATTTTCAATCAGGGATAATTGCTTTAACGTTTAAGAAAGGGTGTATGTATGAAACCATAACAAAGAGTTCATACATGCATTAAAATATAACATGAAGCACACAAAATATGCACTATGTACTGTACATGATTCAAAGCAATGATAACTGACCCATAAAATTCACGACCACAATTTATTACAATTGCATGCCTTTATCAAACATTTGAACAGCAAACTGCTTTTGCAAACCCATCACACACAATGACACAGAAATGTGCTCCTAACTTTTAAATTGATCACTGAAGCATTACTGAAGCATTACAGTTCAGATGACAAAAAGGAACATTTGTGCAGGAAAAAGCCACACCGCAAACACAAACGGTCCCCCATCCCACCCACCCCCATCATCAGTTTGATGTACTATCATAACAAACAATTTCTAACACAATACAGGTGCTATACAGCTGCAAATAAAATGTTTTACTTGCAAGGTGATGGCAGAACATTTACATAAAAATACTGAAAACCTGCTTCCCTTTTACAAATATGTTCTAATCCATATGGCTAGCCTAAAATGATGAAAGGCAGAAAGCCCAGTAGGGAGAATTAAATATTTCACACACAGCAAATAGAGCTCTCCACACTGAATGTCAACGAAAGATCCGTTTCATCTCAAATTTGTTTGATGTATGAGAAAGCAACCTTCTCCTGAAATCTTTCTTACAAGCACAGGGCGGTGTTGTTCCTGGTCAGTGTTTTTCTACAGGTGAAAACCAATAAATAAATAAATAAATAAAAAGGATCTAAGCATTTGTAGCAGGTAAAGGCTCAAGCGGGGGTGGTCTGTACTCTTGCTTCATGAGGTGGTGTATAGGCAGTCATGCAAAATCATGTTCTTACAAACAGCACACAAAAATTCTTCCTTGCTCACAGCCTCTAAACTTAAAGGGATAATTCACCCAAAATGGAACCAATTTACAAACCATCTGAGATTTGAAACCCATGACTGACTTTCTACCGTGGAACACAAAAGGAGATAGTTAGGCAGAATGTCCAAGCTGCTCTTTTCCACTCAATGAAAGTGATTGACGACCAAGTTAAATTTAATTTTCATTGTGTTTTTGTTGGACAGCTCTATTCTCTATCCATCTTCATTGTATGTCCAAGCTGCTCTTTTCCATAATGAAAGTGAATGGTGACCAACCAAGATTTTCCATTGAATATGAATAGCTGAATTGAATAGAGATAGTATTGAATACAAAATTCATTCTATAATATCAGAAGACGTCAGCACAAGTAATTTGGATTGCTTCTATGATGCTTTCATGTTACTTTTTTGGTCCCTATCCACCTTCATTGTATGGAAAATGAGCAGCATGAACATTCTTCAAAACGTTTTTGTGTTCCACAGAAGAAAGTCATACAAGTTTGGGAACATCAGCAACAACTACCCCCCCCCCCCCCCCTTTTTTGAGTGAACTGTCCCTTTAAAATGTAAAAAAGTATAGAGCATAATGGGAAAATGAGATATTCTTTGAGATGTCTTAATGAATGCAAATGGGGAGTAATGATGATTTTATATACAGTGTGCTATATATACAAAACCTGCATGCTATAAAAACCTGTTTCTTCTGTTTGCAATACATGTGATATAAATGCTAAAATAAAGACTTTGTTTGGCTTCCATGAATCCATCCAGTTTTCCAATTCTGGAAACACTACAGGTCTTCTCCATTCATGATTGAGTTGCTTATTAGAGCTTGTCTTTGTCTTCGTCCATGGCTTGATTTCTCATTGTGGCTTTATTTTGGCTCAGGTACAGTAGTAGCATCCATGCCCTCAGTTCTGATTTGTCTTTCTGTTTTCGAGCTTCAGTAAGCGCTTGATTTCACCTCTGCAGAGTCCATCAGCTGTTCAGTTTCTTAATAAGGGATTCTTCACCAGGGGCTGAAAAGAGGAGGATTTGGCTTCAGGTGCGACACTCCAAAACCTTAGCATTTAGCAAATATGTGTCTGACCATCCATTACATCCTTGAATCAGTGCATATACATGTCATTTACGGTCTCCAATTTATAGGAAATACAGAATGTATCCTAATCATGCAGTGTTTCAATCAATTCACACATTACAGCTGACAAAATGAACAAAACAAAATACAAAGAGTCCAAGACACCAGTTCTGGTAACTTTGACAGTACTGAGAAAGGCGGATGATGCACACAGCGTATTCACACACGTAATTCAGCACATGTAAAAACATCTGGGTTGTCTGAATGGACAGCAGTATGACTGACAGGTCACACAGAGAGAAAATGCAATTTGATGAACAAGCACGGCACAGCTGTGAATTTCTGCAGTGTTTGCAGATCGGAATCTTTGTGTGTGCAAGATATGAAGAAATTCATCGCCATTGAGAAATTTTGTATTTTTTCATCATGTGTATGAGAGGGTCTCTTGGTATATAGAAGCTTTCAGATGAAGGTTAAACACCATAATTTATTTAATTGTAAAATGTGTCAAATAAAATCTCAGGAAATGCAGCTACTCACCATAATAGTCGTCACAATCACGGTTCTGTTCTCCATGCCAGACGTTTCATTAGGAAGCAAAGCTTGATCCTGGGTCAGAACCAACTTATCAGCATCATTCCAATATCCGATCTGGAGATGGGACAAGGACGAGAATGAGACTCCAGACCCATCTGAGAGCAAGTGAATATGTGCAAGCCTGCCCATATGGGTAAATGTGTGTAAATGTGCGGAAATTATTTTTATCTCTAAACCGGGGCTAAACTATTCATTCTTCAACTGACACCTTGTCCATACCATTCACATTCAACTTATGCATTTAAAATATCTTCTTTTGTGTTTCACAGAATAAAGTAAGTCATATGGGATTGGATCGACAAGTGACTTTCTTTTTTGCGTGAACTACCCCTTCAAGACTTGTTTCAGAGAAAGTACACTAAGGTTTAAAAGTTTAGGATCAGAATGTTTTTTTTTTTTTTTTAATACTTACTACTTGGAAGTGACAGTAAAGATATTTATAATAGTTTTCAGCACTGACAATAATAAGAACAAATGTTTCTTGGGTGGATCAATGGCTTCTGAAAATTCAGCTTTTCAATCATACATAAACTACATTTGAAAACATAAAAAAAAAACCTTTTTTATTGTAATAATATTTCTCAATATTACTGTTAATCAAATAAATGCAGCCTTGCTGAGCACAAGACTTTTCAAAAACATTTATAAATCTTACTGACTCAAACTTTTGAATGGTAGTGTATCTTCAAAATAAGTGTATAGTGTCTTCGACTGATAGATTTTCTGTCTTATTTCAAACATTGCTAAATTTGTGAGTGTTTGTGTAGATGCCAAAGAGGAATGTTGTTATTTTGTGTGGTTTAAGAACACAGGGTCAGAGGACAGAGGGACAGAGGACACTAACCCTAACCCAACATTTTGCTGTGGGATGATAAACTGTCGTGCTGAGGAGACGCGAGCAGTAGCATGTGCCTGTGTCCTTACAAGACCCAGATGAATGGGAGAAAAAAGAGCCAGGCTCCAGCATCCGCCTAAAGCGGGGCTCGCGACCGGCTGATAAATGAGTGACAAACCCTGGCGGCTCATTCCTGTGCTCCCCTCCTCCTCCTTTTCTCATCACCCTGGTTCATTGCTCCATACTCCATGAAGCACACCAGAGGCAGAGAGCTCCTCATAACTTTAGAAGAAGGTGCGTGACACAAAACTTTGTGGTACATACATAACTCTGCTAATAAAACCACCAGACCATCCAGGGCCGAACTTTGTGCATTATTTCAAATCTGTACATCTGGTTGCAATTAACTATGAAAACAAACAAAAAAGCAATACATTAGTAAAATGATTTTAATTAATAGGTTAAAATGTTGACTATTTGCTAAACGACTATAAATCCCCTCTCTCAATTTTATGTCCCTCACACTGAGACTGTTTCTTAGCTACAGTAAATATAATTTGAACAGATTTTTTCATTTGATTTCCCACAATCCCACAGGGGCATGATGGTCAAAGCCTGCTTGTCAAATAGCCCACTCACTCCGTCAGCTAACGTGGGTAGAAAACAGAGGACACTGTCTCACAGGAAATACTTTGTGGGTGCTTTGGTGCCAGAGCAGAAATAACGACTGTTTCTGTGAAAATTAGCATCCATCATTTGTGTGAGTCCTAATGATTCATATGGGTTTATAAGGCAGATAAAATGGCTGTAAAACACGATTTTCACCAAGAGATCCATATATGCATGAAATGGGAATGCGGTGGTGAAGTTCTGTAAGAGACTTACAAGATGTAACATGTACAAAAGAAAACGCTGACTATAAAATAATAAAGACTCATCAGGGTCTCCAGGGATTGTTCTCGCAGAAACAGCTGCATCAAGTGAAGCACAGAGCGTTAAGCACATCAAGAAAGACAATGAATTACACCGCAATGACACTCGACAGATGTAGAGAGACAGACCAAAAGCAAAGCATGATTACACTTTCTCAGAATCAAAGATAAGTATAGACAGAAAACACTCAGACAAACATTTTAAGTCAGACATACAACATCAAAGTGGAAGAACTACCAATGCATGATAAAAGAATGACATCTTACCCTTCTAGGGCCGTTACTTTTTAATTCGAAAACATCCATAGTGTAGTTGACTCTGCGCCCGTAGTGGTCGAACTGGACATTTCCTGTTAATCCTTGGAGACGCACCTGGATTGCAGTGATTAACAATGTAATTACAGTTTATCCGACCACTGCAAAGCACCTCGAAACACTTTCATTTACACATTCACTTTCTTTCTTGAACTTTAACATCACTTTCTTCTGAAAGTATTAGCCCAAACCAGTGTTTCTTAAACAGGGCTCCATCTAAAATAGACAGAAAATCCTTTTAAACATAAATAAAAATCTAAAAATCTGAAAACCATTGCAAGCGATATACAGTGGAGCCAAATCATCAGCAACATTATACTATAACTGTTGAGTCTGCATCAGGACTTAGTATAAATATACAAGAGGATCATAAATTCTGCCTGCTCTCTTTTAGCGCTGCAGCAGCAGATCATGTTAAATGTGGGAGAGATAAACTAAAATGTATTTCTTGTCTATCTGTGTATAATTAAAAGCAATTAATAATTTCATTTCTTATAAAACACTCATGATTTAGTTATTTATAGTATTTTTACATGTTTGACAGGCACGTCCTGATTACTGATGCATATAAGCGCTGTTTTTTAGATTAGTGTGCCAGTATTTACATAGTACTGTAAATATTAAGTGTTACTGAATGTTAGGGGTTACATAGACTAGTCGAGTAGTCGAGTGATCGAAAACTTTAACCACTAGTCGGCGCTGTCAGGAACAATCGACTACTCGAGCGTGCATTAACCATAATGCATGCACAGTTTGCCTCCAACGCAAATTGTAGGATTACAATACTGTGTGTAGATGTTACTTTCTATCACTTTCTCTATGTTACATGTAAAATTAAAATATGTAATTTAATAATTAGGGGTGTGCCCGAAGCCGAATACCTTACTCGGAATGGCACGGATAATGACTTCCAAAACGAATAACGGATAAGGAATAATTCTGCCTGAATATTCGGCTGAGGCTGGCACACTCTGCTGTTCGCTAGATAACAGTTGAGCCAGGGGATCAGCGCAATATTATACACAGACGTCTAAAGTCACGCAATAATGAATGTGTGAAGTGAATGAATATAAACTTTATGAACGAAAAGAGCGCAAATCAATCACCGCATTGATGTTGCCTCTCCCTGCATCTCTCAGAAATCAGAGCTTGGCAAGAGAAAAATAACCTATAATAATACATCATACACGGTCTATTATTTGTATATATTTAAAAGGCAATGATTTAAACCGTAGGCTACGAAATGATACATGAATGAATGGAATAAACACAGCGCGCTCACCAATCAAACAGCCGCGTTGCGCGCCTCAGTCTCTCCAAAACCAAACCAGTTCTCTCTCTTAAAAGTAGGCTAATAATCAACTTAGACGCAGATACATTTTCTATGTTTGCTTCTTTATTTTTTGCTGGTTTGCGTGGCACACGCACATTTGTTTAGTAAGTTTAAAAAGACTCGCTTAGAGAATTCTGCATAATGAAAATGCACGCCTTGAATTCATTGAGTCGTGTTCAAATGATCACTAAACGTTTGTCATGACATCTCTGCTTATATTATTAATTTATTTTTAGAAATAAATAATTATTTTACTTTAACTCAGCATATTTGTTCAGTGATAACTACGGGAAAAAAAGAAAATAAGATGGTCTTATCAAGTAACTGTAGGCTACGACACATGGTTTTATCTGAAAACAGATACTAATAATTTTGTGAATGTTACAGATACATGGTTACATGAAAATTAAAATATGTAATGTCATAATTATAAAGTTTTGACAGTTAATGTATGTTATGTAATTGTTGCATTATTCTATTAATTAATTAGTTAATTAATAAACGTTTATTGATAAAAACTATTTAATGTCTATTCATTTACAGTAGCATGAACCAGGAGTAGTCGAGTAACTCGAGTATTTTTTAAATAAGTAATCGACTAGCAGAAATCAGTAGTCATGCAACCCCTACTGAATGTTAATCAATGTATTTTTATATATTTGTTTGTGAGGTGGGTTGTTGGGGTCTGAGAACAGTTGGACCCCCCCCCCCCCTTCCTGCTCTCACTGTGTCTCTATCTGTCTTGTTTTCTGAAACTCTCTCCTGTTTTGGTTCTCTCTTTCTCCATCCTTATAGTTTCCTCTATTAAACCTTTTCATCTCCCCTGTCATTTTCTACCTTCCAACAGTTCAAATTTGGGCATTTTGCATTTTTCAGATCGTTGATTTCTGTTCTGTTCAGCATCAGTCCTTTGTCACCTCACAGACTTGTTTTTTGTATTAGACATTTATTTCTGCTGCCAGTCTTACTCCCATTGAAACTCTGCACAAAGCACTTCTTTCCCATCTCATAAAGCCTGCATTTGCTCATCTGTGCATGTGACCTGTTTGAGTGTGCGCTCCATGTCGATGCCCTGGTTCCAGGGGGCAGCAGGGTTGGCCAGGCAGTCTCCGGCGTTGCCCCTGCGGGAAATGTCCACCTTTTGCCTGCGTAGGTTCCGGAAGGCTTCGGCCATCACCATCACTCCATCGTATGTCAGAGCGGAAGTGTACTACAGAAACAAGAGGGTCATGGAAAGGTCAATATATACAATAATGCTTTAATGGTGTTTTGAAGGTTTAATTTGTGAACATTACTTAGCTAGTACATTAGGTATCAATGCGCTTTACAGCATTTATCTGTTAATTCAATTCAAAATTATATTTATAATATTACTGTATTTTAAATGCAACCTTGGTAAGTAGAAGAGATTTCTTTCAAAAACATTTGAATTGACCAACCAGAATCAATTACTCCTAATGTTATTTATATGGGCTTTGTATATTCACTTCAGTGTCTGTACTACACCAAAATGCTGTTTATTTAACACGAGCCAATCAACCTGACTACATTAGGTTTACATTAATGAATGCCATTTGTAAGGGTTGACGTCCTCATGAGCAGAGAACATCCAAGTGAAGTCATAGGGAAAAAGTGGTCTGTGTTTTGCAGCTGCAACAAACGGAGAAAAAATGAAAATAGAAAGGAAGGGACAAACCAAAAACAGCAAGAGAAAAAGAGGAGAGCAGCGACTCGCACTTGCTTGTCATTGCACATATTAGGAGCAGACAGAGGATGAGAAATCAGTGAGTTCTGACATAGTAGCTGTGAGGCGCTTCCAGTTCAGTCTCTGGTGGGTGGGAGTGGGGGGAGGGCCGGTCAGCTGCTATCGGTGGCTGCCCTGATTGCACCAATAAGTGGCTTGTGCTCTTTCTCTCTGCCTCGCTGAGATAAAACAGCACGGAATGAATCACTGCAGGCAACACGCAGTATTTTTACAAAGGAAACAAACCATAACCTTTAGAGGCCTGACGCTCCGTACCCTTGCTTTTCTATCTGCTCCTGTGTTTCTTATTGCTGTTTTAGAGAGTATGACGTGGTTTATTTCATCAAAATGAGTCAGACAAGGTCACCTGGGCCGAATGTACATACATGCACACTATTAAAGGAAAAAAAAAACACTGTGCATTCAGACTGTCTTGCTTGTTTGATGGTTGAAAGAAGCCACTCTGGCCTTGCTGTGAGACCTTTTTTTGGTATTCCATCAGCTGAACGCTAGTGTAAGAGTTGGAACTCTTTGTACCGTTACAAACACTACACAAAGCACAAAGAAAGACCCATGGGCTACAATGGCATACAGGGAATGAGATAGAATGACAGAGCAAGTTTGAAATAGAGAGATAGAGAGATAACAGGAGATTGAAGAATGTATTTAAAGGGATAGTTCAATAAAAAAAAAAAAAAACATTTCTGTCATTATTTATTTACCCTCATGTCATGTCAAACCTGAATGCTGTTGTGTTTTTTTCTGAATGCATGTACCCTTCCATTCAGATTTTTGGGGTAAGTTTTAAAAATACAGAAAAACAGTAATATTGTAAAATATTATTGCAATTTATATAAGGGTTTTCTGTTTCTCATATAGTTTAAAATTGAATCCTGAGATTGTAAAGCTGATTTTTTTTTCCCAGCCAGTCTTCAGTGTCACATGATTCTTTAGAAATCTTGCTGAAAAAAATTGCGCAGCCTAATATTTATGTAGAAACCATAATAATTGTTTTTGTAATTCTTTGAATAATAGAAAGTTCAAAAGAACAGCATTTACTTTGAAACATAATAAATGTCTTTATGGTCAAATTTGATTAACTGAATGTATCCTAGCTGAATAAAAGTATTAAAAGAATTACAAATTAAATAATTACAGGATTTTAATTTTTGAGTGTACTATTGCTTAAGGTGATGTATATTTAGTTTACTATTGTTTCGTGGCCCAACATTAACTATCAGTGATAACAGGACTATCTTTTGACTCCTGGAGGACAGAAAGGAAGTACTGCAATAGCTGCAGCTGAATCACTCTGGCTAATGCCCTGTGCTCCCCTAAGCCCTAAAAACACACGGATTGATCCCTGGAAAGGTGTGTCCTCACAAGATGGTGCCTTTGGGATGGTTACGATAGCCTCAGCAGGAAAGGCTAACAGCTCGGAGATTTTATGAGGTTTTGCGGTGTCAGTCGTGCTGCTGTCTGAGAAGGGCTTATAGGAGTACTGTAGCTTAAAGTATTTGGGATGAAAGACAGAGCAGCCTAGTCAAAATACCACAGAGCGAGTCTATGAGAGTGTATATGTGGATCCGTGCATGTGTTGACATGGTTGGACCACAGCATCTTATTTACACCCCGCTTGCTAGTCTGCTGGTGTCCCTCCCCAGCATCCTGCTCTGGCCAGTGGTGTGCAGTGAGGAGCAGCCGCCTGGTAAAGCGACGTCCCCTCAGGCCACGCCAAAGGGATTTCTGTTATAGCAGCGCATCACCAGGCGAGAATCAATGCAACCGCCCTCCAAAGAGTGTCATCCTCATCAGGCCCCAAGGGGAAAGCGAGTCCCAGTAAAAACGGATCAACAAATACCTTGCTTTCACGATGCAGACATGAACAGGCATATCAAATCACTAGCAGGATTCGTCTGGTGAGACGAGGATGAATGAAACAGCTTATGATAATGTAGGTGTATAATATGGGTAGAAGTGATACAGTTTATTACAGTGTTTCTATGTAAGAACAATGTCTCACTTTAATACATCGGCACAGCTTCTGTCTTTGACACATATTCCAGTTCTGGTATAAAACAAGTGAGATTCATATTTCTTGTGAACACTGTGCGTAATGCACATCATTATTACTCTTTCCAATTCTATCTATTCATCTTTCTTTCCTTATTCTATCAACTTTTCCTTCAATCCATTCATCCTTTCTTTCTTCCTTCATCTCTCCTTCCATCCATCATTTCTGCATTCATTCCACAAACGCAACCACCAACATCCATCCTTCTATCCATCTTTTTTTCTTTTATCTATCCTTCCATTCATTCTTCCTTCCTTCCTTCCTTCCACAAAATGCTCCTTCCTTCCTTACGCTCACCCATTCATCCAAAATGGACATTAAAACTTTCTGCCTTAAGCTCAGAATAGCCTTCCAAAGTATACTCCATTTGATAGAGTGGTGGTCCACACATGCGCTTTAGAGAGCTTAATTTTCATTCAGCATTTTTCTCCAGAAGTTATGATCGAAAAAAATGTCTTTGTACTCCTTTGAAATAAAGTTGTGAGATTTGGGAGTTTTCGCAGAGTGGCTGGATAGACTCAAACAGGACGTTTATGCATTTGCATTTTATGCATTATGTATCTGACTTCAAAGGGGTTCCACACTAGACCGGGCCAAGCAATGGTACCTTGGGAGGAGCGTCAGAGCCGGGATACTCGCGCTGGTCCAGCTTGTTCCAGCGCTGCATGAGTTTAATAACCATGGGATTGCTGAAGTCCACCAGCTGAAAGCCTGTCACATTGGCTCCCCCATGCATGAAACGCTCCAGATTGATGTCCTTAAAACCCTGCCAGAGCAAAGAAGTGGAAAGAGTAAGAAATACAGAGAGAGAGAGAGAGAGAGAGATTATTAAAACGTAGTTGGCAATGCAGCGCAACGATAAGAGAAATTCCACAAACATTCATATCCAGCTCGCCTCTGTGAGCCAATTCCGTGCACAGCTAGAGAGCAGGGAGAGAGAGCATGCTCTGCAGCTCCCAGCATCATTAAAACACTGTCACCACCGCTCACACTGGAATACGAATTAGTCTCTCAAATTGACGTATCTTGCTTAAAGAAAAGCAAGGATTAAGAAAGCAAAAGAATGAGGGAGGGCAGGAGACAGAGAGGCCGAGACAACTAGAGAGAGAAAGAGAGAGACCAGTGGAGTGGAGAGGAATATGTAGAAAGTAAGAGATAAAACAGAATATGAAAGGAGGACAAGCTGACAGGGAGAATAAGGCGATGAAGGAATACAATTTAGCTCACCAAATTTGCCATGATGTAATGGTAGCCTTTGACATGCTTGCCGACACTCACAATCTGCAGAGATAAACCAGACATTGCAGTGAGGCCAAATCCTAAAAGCAAATACAGTTGTCGGCATTCACCCAACACATGAATGTACAGAAGAGCTGAAAGCCACTGGGACAGCAGAATTCCGCTGTTATTAATTATTTCTAATCAAACAGGCTGCCTTTTCCCAAACTGCTCTGTAATTTGAGGAATATTGAAGCAAACACCAGCAAGAATATCTTTAAATGACTTTGACAGCTACAAAATGTTGCAAAAGGAAATATCAAGGGATCAGTTTGCAGGGAATAGAGAAATATGCCCTTCTTATGTGTCATCTCTGCAAATGAATTACTTTAGAAAATCTGTTCTTTGTTCCCTCAGGACCTTGTGCTTGTGCATATTTAATTCTGTTTAGTTAATCCTGATGCACAGTGTACAGTACAGTTTATAGACCTTTAAAAACATGTTTAACCATTCAGGCTGTGGTGCTGCATTACTTTTGACCCTGTCACATAATTCTCTATGTGTATATTATATGGTACTGTGTTAACACATAACACACATTTAAAACTGAATAAAATAGAACTACGTCTAGAATATCTACCCATGTCTGTTATTTCAGGAGATACAGACAGATAAAATTCATACATATTAAGAAACACTTTCACAAACACAAACACTATAAGAAACACTTTCATCAAAATTTATTATTATTATTTTATTTTTTGTTGTTTTTGTGAAAATACATCTGTCCACCATAATTATATAAAGTAAAAAGAACAAATATATATATATATATATATATATATATATATATTTATTTATATATATAAATCTTCATGTTTATAATAGACTTTTTTTTCTATTCAGAACTGTTTTATTAAGTAATTTATTGCATTTTGCATTGCTTTTTATATTGACTTGACAACATCCTCTTATCTCACCTGTTCCAGCATGTTGTTGAGTCTCTCTGCCTCCAGGTCTATGACAAACGTCTTTTCCTGTCTGCGGTCTAGGTCTTCGAGAAGCTGCCGGTAACTGGCATCATTAAAATTCTCGACACATATGGCGCTGACCTGCCAACTGTTCTGGCCCGCCTTTTCCATGATAGCCTGCAGTATCGAATACCCTGCAACAAAACAGAGACAGCGAGGCATTTGATCAGCGTGTGTATCAAACCACCGAAGACTTGAACCATTGAGCCAAAGCTCTCATTTATTCCGAAAGAATGTGATTTGTGGCATCGTCAGTGAGTCATTCCTGCACCAGTGCGGTACTCTCTCATCTGCAACTGCAGGCCTGTGAGCAATCACATGGCACAGATCATAGGGCACTGATATGAACCTCCCGTCCTTTCATGCAGACTCATTTTAGGCCTCAATCCCCACAAAGCTTACAGACTCAGAAACCTCAACAGTACACAGAGAAATTGACAAATACATCATATCTCTTCGGCTGCATGAACCTAATCTCCTGCATCCTTAAAATAGGACCCATCATCATGCAGCGATACACGTGTCAGTTAAATTGGAAGACAGAAAGAGCTGCTTTTTGTCACCTTCTCCAAGGTGTGATTGAGGCTTCCTGAGAGCTCCATCACAGTGTTTGTGATTCTAGCTACTGGCCTCAGTGCTGCTTGTACTAATCAGACAGGGCTGGTGTTGGATATGTTAATCTAGCTGTTTGAAATAGGCACTTGGAGTCTCTGAGGCCCACTTGACTCCAGGATGAGCAGATGTCCCTGTAAAACGGACCCTTATGGTCACAATCAGAATTTGGCAACGCAGCTCTCTCAGCTCCACTATTTAATGGATTAACCTGTGCTTGATCTGGCAACCCTTTTGCTCAATCGGGTGCTGTGTCTGTTCACCAAATGGGGATTAATTTGTGCTTGTGTATGGGTCTGTCTAGATGGATGACATAGGAGTGTCCATAAAAAAAAAGAATATATATATGTACTGTATTAGGGCTGCACGATTATGACAAAAATCGATTATTCCCTTGAAATTGTAATTGCGATTCTTAATTACAATTATCACAATTTACATTGAATAATGTTTATACCATTGTTTGATGCAACTGCATGCCGGATTTAACAAAATAAACAAGTATAAAACACTCTAACTGAAAAACTTTTTGTGCTTTTCTATAGTATTAAGCCTCAAATGTCAACTATACATCGGATTGGTTTCTTCTTTAAATTATAAAAAAGTAAAAATATGAATGGTATTATAATTTTATACTGAAACTAAAATTAAAATAATGGGAAAAACCCTTAAGATAATGTAGAAAGAAAAAAACATATCTTAAGCATGGAGAATAACAAAAGTGGACTTTGAACGATTAATTGCCGCTTTGAACGATTACGTAATTGTGGGATTCATAATTGTAATCACCATTAGATATTTGATTAATTGTGCAGCCCTAATATATATATATATATATATATATATATATATATATAAACATATTTCCTTAAACACTGTATACATACAAAAGATACACTCAATCTCAAAGACATAATTCATTAAAAAATTTACATTATGTCATTACAAACCATCATGTTGTTCCAAACTTGTATGACTTACTTTGTTCTGTGAGTAAATTATGACAATTAATAATTTTCCGAGAATGTTTTTTTAAATGTATTTTTTATGGTAATAGAGAAGACAGTAGTTAATAATAAATAAATAAATTTATTGTAACAGAAAATGACTTTATATTGAGAAATTAAAAAAATATATATTTTATGAAAGTAGCTCTAAAGAAATTGACAGATAAAAAGACAAATAAATGAGTGGAATGTCATTAACCCAGATATTGCAGGCAAGCAAAAAGAAATGTTAAAACTGTGCATTAAATTCATTTATGCAATTGACAGAAGCTTTTATCCATTACATTTCACGGTACGTGTTTTATCGGCATGTGTGAAAATCAAATCCACAACCTTGGTATTTCTAGCATCATGCTCATACCAGTTGAGCTACAGAAACATTATACTTTAAATGCTGGTTGAGCAACCACAGTGTTTACCAATGCTGGTGCTCTCAGGATACGTGTAACATAAATAGCCATGAATTAACATATCAAAGCTCTGTACATAATGGCTGATATTGAACTGTTAACATGCCAGTGTGTTAAACAAACAGCAATCAGTCAAATAGGCTGAATACATCCACATTCACAAGCAAATGTGCTCAACTGCACATACTAAACCTGCTCTACACTCTCAATATCTGCAGAAGCCTGCAGTATCGACCACTAACTCAGCGCTAAAATTCATCTGCCATCTATTTCAAATCACAGCCTCTGCCCCCCCCACAAGTAGGGAATCCAGCTCTGATTAATAGCTGGTAAATCAGTAGCTTGGGGTGTCATGTGCATATGTGAATATCCATATGTGCAGGAACCAACCAGAACCAGAATCAGCATTAGAGCTGCCAGCATCCTCCCTTTCATTTTCAATCCAGCCCAGCAGGGGGAAGCAGCCCTGTGTGTGTGCGTGTGTGTGTGTGTGTGTGTGTGTGTGTGTGTGTGTGTGTGTGTGGTAGACATATATATATATAGAGAGAGAGAAGGAATGGAGAACAGACCATGACAATGCAGTGAAGTGCCAACCTCTTACACCAACCATTCATCATGTCCACATCCCGCTCAGATTGTATCTGCTCAGAGCCTCTCACAGCACACTGAGTCTAAAGCAACTCAGCCAGTAGTCTAAACAAGGGCCATCAGGACAAAATCTGTTCTTTTCAAGAGCTCCGAAGAACTAATATTGGCCAACTGGTAGTCCATATAAAATGATACCCTGAATATCTTCTGCCATTTGTCACAATCGTTTCAAAAGTGAGGGGGGCAGAATGTTCACCAAGAGCGTTTTTTCTTTGCATTTCTCTTTGTATTAAAGGAATAATTCACCCAAGAAGTAACTGCATAATCCATAACTCCAGTACTTTTCAAACATCTTCATTTATCAGCCTTCACTGTTTGAGCCTCACTTAAATTTACCTTTTAATAAGGATAGTTCTGACTCTAATTTATGACTGGATGAGCATTTAAGATGTATATGCTTGGAAAAAACAAAAGGCATACAGTTTTGTATTCCAATGATTATCCATTTATATCTATATATTTATTTATAAATAATAATAATAACAGCTATATATATATTACAACCATACATATAATAATCTATATTAATACATTGCTCAGCAGCAAAAAAAGCCTAGGTTTTTAATCCAATTATTATTATTATTATTAGTAGTAGTATTATTATTATTAGCAACAATAACAATTTCTAATAATTTATAACAATTTATTAATAAAATAATATTAATAAAACCATTATGTATTATAAGCAAACATTATACATAATAAACATACTCTATATTTATACATTGATGGCAACCATAAACAGCCTTGCAGTTTTTTATTCCAATTATTATTAACATACATATGTACAGGTCCTTCTCAAAAAATTAGCATATTGTGAAAAAGTTCATTATTTTCCATAATGTAATGATAAAAATTAAACTTTCATATATTTTAGATTCATTGCACACCAACTGAAATTGTTCTTTTATTGTTTTAATACTGATGATTTTGGCATACAGCTCATGAAAACCCAAAATTCCTATCTCAAATAATTAGCATATCATGAAAAGGTTCTCTAAACGAGCTATTAACCTAATCATCTGAATCAACTAATTAACTCTAAACACCTGCAAAAGATTCCTGAGGCTTTTAAAAACTCCCAGCCTGGTTCATTACTCATGGGTAAGACTGCCGACCTGACTGCTGTCCAGAAGACCATCATTGACACCCTCAAGCGAGAAGGTAAGACACAGAAAGAAATTTCTGAACGAATAGGCTGTTCCCAGAGTGCTGTATCAAGGCACCTCATTGGGAAGTCTGTGGGAAGGAAAAAGTGTGGCAAAAAACGCTGCACAACGAGAAGAGGTGACCGGACCCTGAGGAAGATTGTGGAGAAGGACCGATTCCAGACCTTGGGGGACCTGCGGAAGCAGTGGACTGAGTCTGGAGTAGAAACATCCAGAGCCACCGTGCACAGGCGTGTGCTTTTGAACCAGAAACAGCGGCAGAAGCGCCTGACCTGGGCTACAGAGAAGCAGCACTGGACTGTTGCTCAGTGGTCCAAAGTACTTTTTTCGGATGAAAGCAAATTTTGCATGTCATTCGGAAATCAAGGTGCCAGAGTCTGGAGGAAGACTGGGGAGAAGGAAATGCCAAAATGCCTGAAGTCCAGTGTCAAGTACCCACAGTCAGTGATGGTCTGGGGTGCCATGTCATCTGCTGGTGTTGGTCCACTGTGTTTTATCAAGGGCAGGGTCACTGCAGCTAGCTATCAGGAGATTTTGGAGCACTTCATGCTTCCATCTGCTGAAAAGCTTTATGGAGATGAAGATTTCGTTTTTCAGCACGACCTGGCACCTGCTCACAGTGCCAAAACCACTGGTAAATGGTTTACTGACCATGGTATTACTGTGCTCAATTGGCCTGCCAACTCTCCTGACCTGAACCCCATAGAGAATCTGTGGGATATTGTGAAGAGAAAGTTGAGAGACGCAAGACCCAACACTCTGGATGAGCTTAAGGCCGCTATCGAAGCATCCTGGGCCTCCATAACACCTCAGCAGTGCCACAGGCTGATTGCCTCCATGCCACGCCGCATTGAAGCAGTCACTTCTGCAAAAGGATTCCCGACCAAGTATTGAGTGCATAACTGAACATAATTATTTGAAGGTTGACTTTTTTTGTATTAAAAACACTTTTCTTTTATTGGTCGGATGAAATATGCTAATTTTTTGAGATAGGAATTTTGGGTTTTCATGAGCTGTATGCCAAAATCATCAGTATTAAAACAATAAAAGACCTGAAATATTTCAGTTGGTGTGCAATGAATCTAAAATATATGAAAGTTTAATTTTTATCATTACATTATGGAAAATAATGAACTTTTTCACAATATGCTAATTTTTTTGAGAAGGACCTGTATATATTTATTTACAATAAAGAAAAATAACAAAAACTACAGTTTATTATTATTACCAACACCATGTATTAATATTAATAATAATAATACATTATTTCTTATTGTTGTTATTATTATTATTACATCTAATATTAAATATATACAATTTATTTTTATTAATATCATACAATATTATATTTTTTGCCTTGTTTTATAATATTGCTGTTGCTGCTGTTTAATACAAGACTCTCAAGCTGTGCATTACAGTAGGTATCACCAATAACCTCCACCTATGGATTTTACAATGGTTACAGGCACAACAAAAACTGGTTTGGTACAGTAAACACTACCTCTCTGTAGAAGATTCACTGTGGCTTTTTGTTTTATGTAAAAAGGGCTTATTTACTGTATAAGCACTTGATAAAGTAGATACAAGGATCTTGAATGCTCTGGTTTTGCTAACAAAAATATTTGATTAAGCTCACCATATGGAAACTTTGCAAATATCTGGCCATATGGGATGTGAAGGAAAAACACATGCCTGTGGCAGATGTGAGAAGAGCAATCATAGAAATCTGCACGTCAGGAACATCCGTGATATGACAGAGAACAGCGAATCTTATACACGCACAAGACAACACAGATCACTTGTGTTATTTATAGAATATTCTGTAATGAGCTCTCATGATTTACAGACTCAGATGACAGGAGGATATTGTGCTCATCTTTCAAAGGAAGTCGATGCATTTCAGAAGTGTGTAAGACCTGAAGCCACAGCTCACCTCCGGGGCTCCAGGAATCCCTTCAGTCTAGCACAACAGAGCAAGACGAGAAAAGAAACGACATTGATGGAGAGGATTGGGGAGAGAGACAAGTAAGAAAGAAACAGAGTGACTGTGTTTCTGGCCAACAAACTTCTCATTAGTGTAACTGAGAGTTTAAGACTTGACCCTGCTCTCTAGAGAATAAGCCTCTCTTTTAATAACAGGCTCACTGGAAATAAAAATCTGAGTGGCTTATCATTCCTAGTCACCTGACTCCATGAGACAACCAATAAAGTACAGTTTGCAATGTAAACTCACCCACACATTGATCCAAACCTGTATGACTTTCTATCTTCTGTGCAACATTAAAGGTTTTTGGTGAAAAACATTATAAGTGATTCATTTGACTCCATATGACTATTTTCTACTGTAAGTCCTCTGAAGTCAAATGAAAGTCTCTGAAAGTCTTGATATCTGCCCTAGATCTCTTTGAAAGTTCAAGAGAGTTCATTCGAGAACTTGCAATGACCGATTCTTCTACTGAGTCCTGTTTTATTTTTAATTAATTTGTTGTTTAAGTTCTGCATATGACTGATTATGTTCTTAATGACTCACTTGTCAGTTAACAGCCTTTGGAGAAAAAGATTATCTGTGAATAAGGGCCTTCTTGAAGCTTTAAATCTCCAGTCCTCATTCATTGTTACTGCATGAAGAAAGTGACCAGCTAGATTTGTGAACCAGATCAAATCGGTTTGATTCTCGAGTTTGGATCACTAAGTAAAAAGTGACAAATTTTGATTTGTTGTATACAAAAATAGTATAGCTTCACACTTTATGGTTTACTTCAAAGCTTGTTCACTATAAACTGCTGCTATATGTAAAATAGCTGTGTGAAGGCTCTACAAAATGATTCTGTATGCGTTTCATAGAAGATAGAAAGTCATACAGGTTTGGAACAACATGAGAGTATAAGTAAATAATGACAGAATATTAGCATTTTCATTTTAGTGAACTGTTCCTTTAACACATTATGCAGAAGACTATTTAATATTCAAGCCTGTACGTACACCTATTAAACACTTCCACTGGCACTTAATTACATTTCGCAAATTATCAAATGGAAATGTGTATTAGCGTGAGTGAGTGAGTTTCTGTGTGCTTTATTGTCTTACCCCTGTCAGTGTCGTAGAGAAAGACGAATCGATTCCAGTCATAGTGGTCAAGCAGGCTGAGAAGGGCCCCTCGTATGGAGGGCCGCAGTTGTAAGATGAACTGGCTCTCGCCCTCGGTAGGGAAACTGGGCGTGATGAGGGAGATGTGCAGCGCGCCACAGAAGGATGTTAGCGTGTGAACCGACCTCTTATCGTACAGACCGAAAATGGCGAACACGCCCCGCGAGTACTGCGAACAGACTGCAAAACACAACACCACAGAGGAAGAGAAAGAAAGTTAGATGCACATTAGATACCCTCCCACCCACACACACACACATACTACTGTTCAAAAGTTTGCGGTCCGTAATATTTATTTAAAGATTTTAATAAACATTCAAAAAGAATGGAAATGTTTCTTCTTATGTTTATGTTTATGTTTATTATGTTTATGTTTATTGTGTTCCTTCTATTTATTCTATAACTTTCTTATCATCAATAAACTTGAAAAATGTATCATGGTCTCCACAAAAAAAAAAAAAACTTTTATTATGTTTTCAGCATAATAATGAAATGTTTCTTGTGCACCAAATCAACACTACAATGTTTTCTTAAGTATCATGTGACACTGAAGACTGGAGTAATTGCTGCTAAACAATCAGCTACAGTATGCCATCACAGAGATAATTACATTTTAAAATATATTAAAATAAAATTGGTTTATATTTATATATTTGTATTTATAAATTGTAAAAAATATTTCATAATATTACTATGTTACTGTATTTTTGATCAAATAAACGCAGCCTTGATGAGCATAAGAGACTTACTAACTTTATATATACATTATATAGTCTAACAGGACCATGATAAACCTTGACCCTGATTTAAGATTGAAAATAGGCTACAAGTTGCTTGCTTTCTAAATGGGCTTTCCACAAAAAACACAGAAGAAAGAAAATGGAAAATTGGATCAGTTCTATGTGGACTTATTACTGAGTCAGGGCTGCAGCAGTAAGTGCCAGCAGTTTCCAATATACACTTTATATGCTGTATGATAATGAGCTCCACGCTGCTTCTCCCCATGTTTTTGCAATTCTGAGAAACTTCAGTGGCTGCTGAGGCAACGTCTGATCTACTGCCTCAGTCTGAAGTGAGTAGTTAAGCAGGCCCGTTTCTGAAAATGCCTCTCATGCCTAATGGTCTTACAGTTATTGTCAGTTTTTCCCTTTTTATATTTCTTACTTGCAGCAAGTCCGACTTCTCAGCTTTGAAGCATGCTAATGGAAAAACCACCTGGCTTTGATGATTTTGTTTTCCCGTTTCTGTTCCGAACAAACAGCCAAAAAGACAGCGGCACGTCATAACTAACAACTCTCAATGTATGCTCACGGCAGTGAGGGCATTATTTTCATCGTACACAAGTAGGCTCATTTAATCGATGGTATCATAATTACATATTGCTGAACATGCAGCATTTGAAGTGCTTTGTCGTAGTTAGTTATTTTTGTATGACTCTGATTGGCACTAGCATGTGTCTGAAAGTAATTGTGGATTATTAGCGGGATCTTATTGTGCCATAAGTATAGGCTCTTTGATCATGGATATCTCCATGACTGCACAGACTACATCTGCCTCGGACTGGGGGAAGGGAACGGAAAGACACCTGGATCTGACGGTGGGAAGCATCATTCCCACAGAGAAGCAGAGTCTAATCACACACACACTTCAATATACAGAGCCAAACCAAGAACATACAGCGTTTCCAAACATTTTTTGTCTTATGCACATGTACAGCCCCATTATTAAGGCTCAAGTACCTCTTCATTGACAAAAACAGTAATGTGTTCATACTGTACATGATATAATTTAGTAACATCGACAATATCATTAAATTAGACATTTTAAACAACAATAGAAATAATATTGTGAGAGAAAAAACTCAAAAAGGAGCATTGTTAAAACGTTTGGGTTTTTTAGATATTTTTAAAAGATATATTTTATGCTCACAGAGCCTGCATTCATTTGATAATAAATAGGGCAAAAACAGTAATAGTGTGAAATATTATTAGAATTTAAAAGAACTGTTTTCTATTTTAATATATTTTAAAATATAATTTATTTCTGTGATGGCAACGCTGAATTTTCAGCAGTCATTACTCCAGTTTTCAGCGTCACATCCTTCAAAAATCCAACATGGTGATTTGATTCTCCAGAAACATTTCTTTCTCATGTTAAAAATGGCTGAGCTTTGTGAGAAAATAGAAGTACAAACTATTTTGTAACACTATAAATGCCTTTACTGTCACTTTTGATCAATTTAATGCATCCTTGCTGAACAAAAGTATTGATTTCTTTAAAAAAAAAAAGTTTGAACTGTTCATAACTTATTTTTCTATCACAATATTTATTATTGTTGTTTAAAAGGTCCTATTTAATAATAATGTAGATGCTACCAGTGCCAGACACACAGATTTTAAAACACATTCCATATATTATTTTTTCCTTTTATGAAAAAAAAAATATATAATGAAATGAATATTATAATTTGAATTTATTATCATTTAGTTTTAAATGATAGTTAAATATGTTCTTGTTCTTCTTGAATTTCCAAGTAACCCCAGCGATACACATGGTCTGTTCTAAAACCAGTCGTGTTTGTTCTCCTTATTATATTTGCACACCAGCAGAAACCACACACAAAGTCAGTTCACACACACCGTCACTCCCTTCAACATCTGCACTTCACTTAAACAATTTTGTCTGAGACCTGCATACCAAGTCACAAGGCCATAGGTTAGTTGTTTATCCAAGCAGGGAGAGAAATAAGATTGCGACAGACTTTTCACCCTGCAGTCGCTCTGTTTCATCTGATTTGTACAGTTAACCCTCTTTTGAATGCTGCTAAATACATTCTCTCACAGTGCATGTCAATCCACATATCCCAAATGAATATCTGCCACAAAAATGAGCACAAAGAAAACAGTATTGTCTAATCTTCCTCAATTTTACTGTCAATTTCCTGTCATCCCAATCCACACAGCTCTAGGACACAGAAAATTGTGTGCCAGCACTCACAACATTAAAGATAAGTATAAGCAATCACTAAAAGCAATCAATAATATTAATCAAATAAATCGAGAAACCGAGGCTGGTAAATAATAAATATGGGACATTTCATAGAATTATAAAGACTATAAATAGAATATTCTGTCTTTCCTATGAGCCTAATAGGTTTTTTGACATTCCTGTTTTTAACAGGGACATTTCCAACGACAGCTCCAGACACAGGAAAGGCCATAAAATATAGGAACGTCTGTGCACAGCAGGACTGGATTATCCATGGGCATTATAAGCACAGGCCCAGGGGCCCATGCGCACTTGGGGCCAAAGCAAGGGGAAGAAAAAATTTCAGAGTGTCTATTTACACTAAGCAAATAATGCACC
The DNA here is from genome assembly GCA_024542945.1 of allo-octoploid hybrid of Carassius auratus x Cyprinus carpio. Taxonomy (NCBI): domain Eukaryota; kingdom Metazoa; phylum Chordata; class Actinopteri; order Cypriniformes; species allo-octoploid hybrid of Carassius auratus x Cyprinus carpio. The sequence goes on along the minus strand of CM045068.1, from coordinate 9,245,772 downwards.
TTGTTCACACTAGCTCCGCCCACCAATGTTTGGTTGGCATAGTCAACATTACTAAAGATGCACATTATGCAACAGAGCACAACTCTGTTTTGATCGACCTAGAGTTGGAATCCATCTTTTGCTGAACTCATTCTTCTCTTTTTTCTCCCCATCATATATCAGATTGGACAATACATTTATTTTATATTATATGTGTTTCAGTCACACTTCCCCTGTCTGCAGGGCTGGATAGCTACTAAAATCACCACATATCCCTGGGGAGAGAGAAAGTAGGGGTAGGGTGGAGGTGTATACACTAAAGGGGACACAGAGGCTGCTTGTAGCAATCAAGACTGCAATTATGCTAGCAAGATTCGCACCAAACGCTCCTCTGGTCCAGCAACCCCCCTCCCTAAACACCAACTCAGCTTAGTTGTTTTCTCTGTCAGTCTGACCTTTTTAAAGGGACCACGTCTGTTTAGGAAAACAACCCAAGGAAGGTTTTATTTGACATTATCAAAAACCCACAGCTCAGATGCCCTTTGTGTGTAGTCAGGACACTGTAAACACACAGTGTGTCAAGCAGTGCCGTATGTTTCCCCTTAGGAGTGAAAAGAAGGGTTTGTTTTTAATAGGCTAGATTTTATCAACTGTTCTATTAAAGAGAGTACCGTTTGCAATTCCGCCGCTCTACAATTGTGGCAGTTTCCTCATGGCAACGGTCCATTTCACTATGGCCAACACTACCAATGACCCCTAGAGTGCCTACGCCAACATTCCACTCAAATGAACAAGCAGGTCAGTGCTGTTGTCCCGCACTTCCATAATCGATGAATGTCTGTGTGTGCGGACTGGACAATCTACATGCTGTTTTATGTAACATCAAGCACATTTAAAGGGATGTTCACTTAAAAACCTAAATTATTTCATTATTTTCTCACTTTTATGTTGTTGCAAACCTGTATGACTTTCTTTATTCTGTAGATATTTTGAAAAATGCCTGCTTTTTTTTTAGTCCTTACAATGAAAGTCAATGGGGTCCAGTGTTGTTTGGGACCCCATTGACTTTCATTGTATGAACAAAAACATTCTTCAGAATCTCTTTTGTGTTCCAAAATAGAAATTCAGGCATACAGGTTTGAAACTACACGAAGGTGAGAAAATATTTTTGGAGGAATATTTATACAATGAAATTCAAAAACAATACTGGACCCCTTTGATTTTAATTGTAAAAAAAAAAAAAAAAAAAAACACTGGCACAAATGTCTTCTTTTGTGTTCCATTGAAGACAAAACACCATATAGGTTTAGAATGACATGAAGGTGAGAAAACAATGACAAATTTTTTCTTTTTTTGGGTGAACTGTCCCTTTAATCTGACATTGCCACCTTTTCAGATGTAGCTTTTTTAAAGGGCTCATATGACGGTGCTAAAAAGAACATTATTTTGTGTATTTGGTGTAATGCAATCTGTTTATGCGGTTTAAGATTCAAAAAACACATTATTTTCCACATAATGTACATTATTGTTGCTCCTCTATGCCCTGCCTTCTGAAACGCTTTGATTTTTACAAAGCTCATCATTCTGAAAAGCGAGGTGTGCTCTGATTGGCCAGCTATCCAGATGATTGGCCGAATTTTTGAAACTATCCAGTGATTGGCCAAATTCCTCAAGTGTGTGATGGAAATATTATGCCCCCTACCATACTGTGATGCCGTGTGTGCTTGCACGACAAGACAAAAACAATAAAACCCATTATAAACGAGGCATTTGTTGCATCCAGTGGGGACATAATTACTGATTATAATGACTTATACTGTCTTTTTACGCGTTGTGTTGCATATCATGCTTCGTAAACATAAAACCATGTCTCCATCTGTGATCGGAGAAACAACAAACAACAAGAGCTGCTCTACACTGCTCAAAACTCGTGTTTGAATCGTCAGTGGCAAATTCTTTACATATAAAAACGTACTTACAGACTATGTGTCAGAAGCGCCAGACTGTCCTTGCAAAGTTGGAATTGTCCCAGTTTATAGAAACAAACACTGGCATTGTAGGCTACTCTTCCAGGAAACAGTCCTCGTCCTCTGTAAAATGCGCTGCACACATCTGAATATTTGGGTTGAAATGTTCTGGAACAGTGTTGTAAATACAACTTAACCACTGAGTTGTGTCCTCTTTTGGAAGGCCAAACAAAGTAGTTTCGCTTTCACAATAAAACACTGTCTCCACGACAGGAACAATATTACAGTGAGAATAAAAGTTACGCCTTCTTTCTTTGCATAAACAATTGGGCGGCGTTATGCAAATCTTCCCACATCCTGATGTAGACGTGGGGCCGTGTTTGAACGAGCCATTTTAGGGGGCGTGGTTGACTCTTCACTTTTATAAAGAATATCTTTTTGGATATGAGACTTTAGTCTTTGCAATTTTACAGATCTTCTTTATGTACCAAGAGCTTGTAACACTCCAAAGAGAAAAGAAAAATTGAAATCGCATCATATGACCCCTTTAAACCAACCCACCCAGAAAGAGCATTTACAGCAAATTCTGTTTGGGCTTATAGCCAGAAGCTTGAAATCACCAATAGCTAGCATCTGTGCATCTGCGAAATGAATGTTCCCCAAAGGCGAAATAAACATGCTGTTGCTTTAATTCATATGATCTAAAAAGAATTCTGATTTACAATGCAATAACGTCTCACAGGTCTTGCCTTTTAACTCAAGTCAGACATCTAAACAGCCTAGTGCATGTGATGGGGGGTCGAGAAATAAGCAAAGCTCGACTGACTTCTGATTCTATGTAAACCATGAACTGCAGAAAAACAGATCCCACTTCACGCATCACCGCCGATGACAGCTTCACTCGCAGTGCGCTTGACTTCATCTCCCACAATGCCTCTGGGACAGAAAAGATGGATTAGGTTTCCCTGTCTGCCCGGTCCCTCTCCTTAAGACGAGAACCTTAAAGATTATGACAAAAAATAGCAATGGAGAGTATTCTTCATTGCATGACTGCTTTATCAATACTAATGGCCTAACCCATCCTCTGGCCATATGAGGAAAACTAACCTTTCTAAGGGTTAAACTGCTTCATGGCATCATGTAAGAGATATGGATACTCCTAATACATAATCTGATTGTTTTTTTTTTCCTGATTGTATTACAAAAGTGAACAGGGAGTGCCATAACATGAGATTTAACATTATCAGTTTAACCAATAAATGTGCAAATTATTGAAATTTCACAGACAAAAACAATGGCAAATCCATGTGATCAACTTGAACCCTGTTGCGAAATCTGTCTGGGAAAATATTTCGCTCTGACGCAAAATTCCTAATTGCATGGATTCCTATTAAAAAGAATTTGGAACATCAACAGTGTTATTCAACTGATTTGAATTGGGATGAATAAGAACACTGTTGCCTTCCATAGAACGGCTTATAGCTGATTTTTTATGTTTCATAATTGAACTTTACACAGTTGTGAACTATATTAAGATTAAACTGACTTGAGCAGAAAAATTACACTATTATCGTTTTTAGAGCTGCTTTACAGCAGAATTTGAATTTGCCTCATATTTGAAGAAGTCTGCATCACAGATTTGATTATTTTCCTGTTTATTATAGTTTAAATAGTTAAATAATATTATAGAAGCTACTTTTAAATCAAAGTATAAAGTATCAAGTGCCACATAAATGTGACCTGACTTGAAATTACTGTATTTCATCCAAGAAAATTCACTGAACAACAATAAATGTGACCAGATCTTTGGAAATGAGCTACAGGAGTGAAAGTACATGGCTTTAGAAAATGAAAAAGTGTAATTTTATGCTTGCTAATGGATGTTACGGTTTTTCTCAGTCGCTTTGGTACATTTCTCGAATCATCCTTGACATTTGCAAAACAGTAAGTGCATTTCTCAAAACAACTCGTACAAATAGCAAAACACCATGGATTACCTGCAAAAGCCAGTCTCTTGCTCAAAATCCTTAGTTCATCTCTCAAAAATAAATATCTGTGTCAATGAACATGTCAGTGCCATCAGAATGACAAGCCCTTGTGTCACTGTGTACGGATAAGACAGTCAAATTACTTAGTCATGTTGTCAATATAACAGTGTACTCTGGAGGGATGTTCTGATGTAAACTATGGCAACATTTTGGATGACAGTTACTGTATTGAACATTATGCCATATGCTTATGTATACCATATATCCATTTCAAAAGTATAAATTTACACATTACTGTATGTGGGATATTGATTGAAAGAGACTGGATAGAATTCCTAGTTACACTTTTACTGGTCTGACCAAATAAATAAATAAATAACCCTTTACAATGTCATTGTGATATAGAAAAGGAAAAGAAATATGGGCACAAAGATAAAAATAAAAAATAAGTCCACTGTCAAAATTTGTAACTCTTGTGTTGTCCTCTGTCTATATGCTTTCCAACTGAAGATTCATGAGATGAACCTTTGAGCTATTTCAGAGAAATGCTTTATCATTGGTTTATCTACATTCTCTTCATTAGTCAAGATTCACTTGCACAATTCATGCCAAATTTACAAAAAGTGTAAAAAAATTAAAATAAAAAATAATAAAATAAATGTGCTTGGCAGTTTATGACAACTAGATGAACCATTTTGCATTCAATGACTTATACAATGACCTAACGACTAGATGTTTTGAGGGGTAAGACTACTCCACAGAAAACTATATAATACATTTTGAGCAACATTACATTAGCAACTGATAATGTAGGAAACTGCAGATAAATGTGCATAATCAATTGCATGAATGTACAAAAGCAATCGCAACTTGTTCAAAAGAATGAGAAACTGGTTTTATGATGTGTATAAATGACTAGATGATGTGGAGGTTGTTCAAGTAGTTTTGAGAATTTCATTTCTGATTTGAGAAATGCACCAAAGTGATTGAAAAAAACTGTAAATGTCTGTAAACAGGTTTCATCTGAATCATCAGTCTCTTGTTTGATTTAAAATAAAACATCCACACAAGCTTTTCATCTACATTCTAAAATTCCAAGTTGAATAGAAATCTGATCTTCTCTTACCTAGTTGCAAGCACTTGATAAAATAGATTAGATTTCTCTCCTTGGACCTGCATGTTCGATATTTATAGAAAAATCATAGTGTGGCTGAATGAGATTTTTTTTTATGGGGAGCCAAAGACATCGAAGCGCAACTGTACAGACCGAGACAAGAGAGAGTGTCTGCGTCACTCAAGCACTCAAACATGCACTGTGACTAATGCTGGGTGGCAAATGAAAAAACAAACACTTGTTAGTGACATTTATGAAATTCGTCATCACAGGCATTAATGGTGAGAGGTGAAAGAGAGAGAAAACATTTATGCCGTCTCTTCCAGAAGCAATGGTAATCACATAATGAAGCCTGAGGTGTATACCTGAAACATTAAGCTCTGGGGTTTATTCCCATGGCCTCACATCCTGTTGATGTCATACTCATTGCTGGAATTTCTAAAAAACAAAACAAAACGAAACAAGAAAACCCCAAAGCAAAACAATTGCTCAAGTGCGAGAAAGTTGCTTGATTTTCTAAGATACCTTGTTTTAGCCAAAATCCAAGGTGGGTTGTTACAAAATACATTTTGTAATGTTTTCAATACAGATTTCAAATAATCAAAATAGCTTTTGAACTTTCTGTTCATTAGATAATTCTGAAAAAAAGTATCAGTTTCCACAAAAATCTTAAAATACATGTAAATTATATTATACATATTAATTACTTTTTTTTCTGAGAAAAAAATAATAATTATCATACATTTTTACCATGATTTACACAAGATACCAACAAAAAATGTTTATATACCAAAAAATCCTGTCAGGCATATTTAGAAGAAGAATCATTATATGAGATTAAAAACTAATTAACTAACTAATTAAATGGAATCTTAAATATTTACCAATTTTTGAAACTATCCTTTAAACCACTAGGTGTTACTGATTTGTCAGCAAGAAGTTTTTAATCATTTGAAATGTAATAAAATTTAGTATGATTAATTTTTATACATTTTAATAAGTACAGGTCAGAATAAGTATGTTTTGTTTTTACAAAATGACGAATGAAGCTGAATGAGGATTATTTCACCCCTTTTTTGGACATTTTATTTTCACAAAAGTTATTTGAAACATTAAAGCAGACACTTTACTTGCATTTAATATGTTTGTATGAATACAAAATCACTTAAATATCATCTGATGTGGACACCAGAATAGGACGTCTCATTTTAAACTACAAATATAAATGTAATAGCCTAAACTACAGTTCAGCTGTTCAGTTGTTCATAGCTGCCAAGCAGCTACCCTACTAAAAAATACAGTCTTTCCCATAATTCAACCTGTTTTTATGGTAGCGGACACCAGTGAAACACAGCTTTGGATACTTGTGGAACAGTGTGTGCTTGTGCTGCACAATCAAGCTCTTCCCCTGTTCCTCCAGATCCAGACATCAGTAAATCATCGGCATGCTGATGTTTATCTAAGCAATCAGAAGATACATATTCATATCCCTTTACAATGATGACATAACACAAGCAAAAGTGTCCAAGATAATAGCAAAAGTTGGCATTTACATATCACAGTTCACTTCCTGTACCGCGTCCCCGTCTCTCTGAGACATGCCGTCTCTCTGTCTCTTTTCCTTGATGCTGCACAGACACTGTTTCCTCAGTTCTTGACAAATACTGTTCTCTCTCTTTCAACATTTCTCCTGCTCTCTTCAACGGCTGAATGCCAGGGTGTGCCTCGCAGGGGAGAGCTGGCCCATTTCTCTTTCTCTCTCGCTCTCTCTTTTCCTCTCCTTCAATAGTTGATGCCTCTCTTGTTCATTCTGTTGCCTGTTGTCTTGCATCTCTATCCTTCACTCCTATTCTTTTGTTGTAACTCTCTGTATCCTTTGTGACTCCATTTTTCATCCACTATCTTTGTGTTCTTTCTGTCTTTTCTTTTGTGCCCGCTCTCCCTGACTGCTCCTCCTCCTCCTCTCTCTTTCTCGCTCTTACTCTCTCATGTTCACATTGAGATGCGCTTCCTCAGAGAATTTGTTCTCTTTATTTATATATTTATTTATTTACTCATTCATACAGCCTTAAACTGTGCACTGAGCTTAAGAGAAAGGGAGAGAAAAGCAGTCAACAAAAAGCTTCCACCTAGTCTGGCCTCTATTTAAACCTGAAGTCCATTTACAGACACAAAGCACAATATCAGTGTGCAGCACCTAAACCAGATGCAGGATTATCTTTGTCAGTGAATGAAAGAAGCGAGAGAGAAAAAGACCAGAGGAGATACTGTTGTAAAGAAAAAGGAAAAAAATATTACTTTTCTTAGAACATGTAAAAGTAGGGTACCTGATTTATATATATATATATATATATATATATATATATATATATATATATATATATATATATATATATATATATATATATATATATATATATAAAGTCCATGTTATGCATCAGCTGCTTACATTTTTTTTTAAAAATCTGAAATGGATTAAATATTAGAAATGAAAAATAAAAAAAATAAAAAAAAAAAATAATTAGATTTAATTTATATTAAAAATTAAATGACATCACATTTAAATGTATATAAAAAATACATTTACATTAAAATTTAAAAAATAAAATTCCCAATCAGGGTACTTTGAAAATTTTCAGTTTTGCTTAATTTAAAAAAATAAACAAAATGTCTAATCTTGAACAATCTCATATTCCTTAAAAAGGGGCATGTTGCAGTGTCCGGCAAGTCACAGGAGGGATGTAAATGAACTCCTTATAATATTGCATATTGGTGAGTAAATATGAGAAAGGCTCTCAGGGCGCCCTGCATGCCTTGGGGATGTTATTAATTCAGCCCACTCTTAAATTAAATCAGCACAAAAGAGAGGAGGAGGAGGATGTTAGTCTGCAGTGCTGTGGGATTTGGGTCTAGACACACATAAACACACACACACACACACACACACACACACACACACACACACACACACACACACACACACACAGACTCCTCTGTCCGAAGACGACTGGTTTTTGCAACACAAACTGTCAGAACCACTCACCCTCAGAGGTGCAACTTCTCCTCAACACTTTCCAAGAGTACTATGGAAGAAACATCTCCAAATCCAAACTATACTTCATATAAAGCTACTAAAATAGTCTTAAACTTAGGCATATGAATTCATGCACATTTAATTGTTTGTACTTATTTCCTGTTTTACTTATGGCTTTTAGACAGTGTTTAACATGTCATATATATTACTGTAGTTCACACAAAAATTTAAATTCTGTCATCATTTAATAACTCTCAAGTTGTTTCAAACCTGTATGAGTTTCTTTCTTCTGTTGAACATGAAAGAAAATATTCTGAAGCATATGATTAACCAGAATATGGATAAACAGTTGATGGACCCCACTGACTTCCATAGTATGGAGGAAAAAATAAAAACTATGGAAGTCAATGGAGACTAGCAACTGTTTGGTTCTTTTGTGTTCGGCAAAAGTAAGAAATTCATACAGGGTTGGAACAACTTCTGGGTGAAAAAGAGTTTTAATTTTTGGGTGAACTATCCCTTTAAATGGCCAAAGTGACAATCAAAATGGAATAGATGGTTCAGGTTGAACCATTCAGTTACATCAGACATATCCACTGCAGTATAAGGCTCTGCTTTTTCAGAAGAGACAGAGAAAGGTTATGGTTTCTGTGGCACAATTCAGATCTAGCACGATACTCTTTTAACCTCATACATGGGCAGCGTTCCATGGCAGCGATCAGAGGGAGAAGAACAAATTATACCACATGATTCACAGCCCTTCTCCGCCGGCCAATCACTTACCCTCATTCCCCTGAGTCACACGCTTCTTTTCAGCCTGTCAATCAGAAACGCAGTATGACGCTGAATGTACAGTCAGGACCTTGTTATTTTACAGAGGAAAATGTGAAATAATCTTCTTTAATAGATCCAGCTGAATCAGAATGACATGGTGAAAGAATCAAGCTTCAGATCCCATTTATTGAAATGTGTTGCATTACAAAAGGTTTTGAAAAACGACTAAAGACATTTTGGTGCATAAATATAAAACTATTTACAATGTGGGACCTATTTAGGTTTATAAGCTAATAAGTTATAGTACGTTATTGCAGTCACAATCCTCCATGTCTAATGACAAACAAAATAACAGTCAGTTGATCAAGATTCAAACACGATTTAAAAAATAATGCTAATTAAAAATACTGCAAATTATAATATGTGTAAGTGTCACAAAACGTGCTAATTCAATCAAAAGATTTTGTATAGAAAGTTTGATGCAATTTGAGCAAATGTTTGTGGAAAAACTGACTTTGTAATAGTTTGTAATATTTTAAAAAAGATATATATTTTAGGATCATTTCAGTCATTAGATAAAAAAACAGCGGGTTCTGTCTCACTCATTTTTAATTGTGAATAGCAATGCAAGATTCATTTGCGCTTGTGTCACTAATTCAAATAAATCCATGATTTTCTATTTCAATCCTTGCTAATTACAGTCATGTTAATTAGCTCGGAATACAAACAGCACAAGGCTAGGATATGTATAAAGCCACAGAAAGAAGAACAAAGGGACGTGGGGCTTTTTTTTGACACTGGCACACAGCCACGCTGCTTTCCTGAGCTATCAGGATGAATTTCTGGCCTATTTCTGTCCAGTCTGCTAGTCTTCTATAAAGCATTTCTGAGACGGGATATATATTTTTTCACATCTGTCTCTGTGCTTCCTCTTGGCCTTGCCTCCTCTATATTCTCTTTTTTCTGTCATCTTTTCTCTTTCGGCACTCTCTTGTTTTACATTTCCGCCTCTCAAGTTTAGATAAACATGACAATCCATGTCAGCCCTCGCCATCAACCCTCTTATAAACTTAAACCATCCAATGGTCCTCTTTTGTTCTCGCTCTCAGAGAGAACATTGTAATGGCAGTGGAAACAGAGAGATCCAGGCCTGTCTTGTTCTGTGTGGATCATTAAGGTCCCATTGACACACACCACCCCAACCTACTGATGTACAGAGCCACACAGGCACTCAACACAGTCGGCTGCACTTAGCTTGATTAGCACTGCCTATTCTAATTAGCGCAGGAAGAGGGGCAGCGACACACCTCCTGCTTCAGTTTATCCAGCTCAAACTGTAAACTGTGTGAAGCAGCACAATCAAGTGCTAGAGATTACATGACTGATCCAAATATTATTTCACAGGAGATGACTGTTACTCTGCATTGTGCCAACACATACAGATACATATGCGTTGGGTGTCATTCAGAATTATCATTTTCAATTAAGGTAGCAAAAACAATATATAATAGGAAAATTAAAATGAAATGCAGTTGAAGAAATTCACAGAACTGCTAGATCACTCATTTTCAATTAGAAAATGGTTTGTTGTGAGTGCAACAGAATAAAGTCTTATAATAAAGAGGTTAAAAATAGATAGATAGACAGATAGCTAGCTAGCTAGCTAGCTAGCTAGATAGATAGATAGATAGATAGATAGATAGATAGGTAGATCATTGATTGTCACTTTTCCATTATTTGTTCTTTTTGGAAGTCTGACAAGTCACCCTGCTTTGATGATAAAACAACAGAACATAAGAATAACTGAACAATACAATGATAGAATGATACAACATAAGATATAATGGTAGATGGCACAATAGATAAAACAATAAAATAATGGAACAATAAACAATTAAATGATGGGATGATTAAATGACAGACAGAACAAAATGACGACAGGTTTAATGACAGATAGAAGGACAGAACATAGAATGAGAGATTTAATTATGGATAGAATATTAGAACGTTAGAATTACAGACAGAACAGAGATTCCTCTTTCAAGTAAGGTCATTTGTCAGACAAAAGGATGCATTGCTGCACAGTTGGAGGACTGGACAACAGCAGATGAACACAGCAGATGAGAAACAATATTACCCTATGGACAACAGAAATATAACCTCAGGTCAGCCAACAAACAACAAAGTTGTTTTTAAACATCTTTAAATTTCTAAAAGTCCACAATTCCAATGCATTTCCCATGCTGTGTTAACATTCAGATATAGCTTAAATAAAATAGTTTGGGACCAAATGTGGTTTGCAGTTATTGATCAAATTGATTTGGCTTCAAATTTGATTTCATGTAATTGAAAAAGCTAAATAGTATGTGTTTGGTTAAAATGAGCTGTTCTAATGTATATTTAAATATAAAAATAATAAGAAAAAAAATTCTGATCTGGGGATAAAGATCTGAACATGCAGACCTAATGTTGGCTGGACCTGATGGAGCTAGTCGTATTGGACAGAGCCCAGTGACTACAGAACTGTGACCACAGCCTGACACCAGCCCACTGACATTAGTGCTACTGACCAGACTCCCACATCACTTGATCCCAGTCAGTGAGGGAACACTGAATGAAGCCTTTTGACTGAACATAGCCAGTCATACACTATACTCAGATACGAGAGCGAGAGAGAGAGACATCCCTTGACAGCTCTCTTTCTGATTCATAGCAGCCTTTCTAGAACAATATGCACCAGATTACCACATTAGACAGAGGCATTGTCGAGGTGTGTTGTTTTGAATATGTTTAAAGCAGAAAACCCCTCTGTGTTCCGATAAAGAGCCCAACAGGCTCTAATCTCCAACATTTCCTCTTTCTGACTCAATGTCTGATTCATTGTCTGAATCCATAATGTTATGCTCTCGAAAAGTGGTGAAGGAACAACAAAATATTAAAGATACAGCTGTATCATGTTTGTTATTACATCAGTGTGGAGGCAAATTCTCTTAGTCAGCATCAAGATAAAGGTTTGAGATTCCTTTAGGTGATGAGTTTCAGTTACAAACACATTTGCAGGAAAAAGCTTCAAATGACTATCCAGACTAGAGTGCATAATTTATGAGCTGGATCAGAATTCAAAATAATGATTTTTTTTTTTTTTTTATTTTTGTAATTTAGGCTTTGAATTCAGATTTATTTTCTTTCTGTGTTAACAGGAAAATTATAAACTGCATTTTAATGTATTTACATATGTGTATGTATGTATGTATGTAATATATATATATATATATATATATATATATATATATAATACATACATACATACATATACATATATATATATATATATATATATATATATATATATATATAATTTATTTATTTTTAAAGAAATTGATATAATGCATATTCAGCATTACTAGACATTTATAATGATACAAAAGATGTACATTTCAAATAAATGTAGTTCTTTTATAAGAAATGTTGCTTGAGCAGCAAATTAAGAATGATTTCTGAAGCATCATGTGACACTGAAGACCGGGGTAATGAATGGCCACTGAAAATTCATTTTTTTCACCACAGAAATTATAATTGAACAGTTATTTAAAAATGTAATAATATTTAATACAGTTTTTACTGCATTTTTGATCAAATAAATGCAGCCTTGGACAGTATAAGAGCCTTTTTTCAAAAACTATTTAAAAAAAAACTATCACTAACTTTTTCTTTACAAAAAAATGGATTTTAATTTATTATAAAACATGATACTACTATAATGTAATTATATGACAGCTAAATTAGAATTCACATTTTCACTGAAATATATATATATGTCAATCATTTATAACCATATATAGTAAGCAAGTTTGACAAAAACATAGACAGATATACAATTTGCCTTATCAGAAATTCAAAAAAAAAAAAAAAAAAAAACAAACAAACAAACAAAAAAAACCCTTGTACAAGATCAACAAATATCAATAGGGCAAGTGACCATCAACTGTCCGAAAACTTCCCCACACTACCCACCGATAACTATCCATACAGTTTAGCTACAATAAATCATTGGTGTTGTATTGTACTCATTCAGGTCGTATACTAAAATGAAAACTTTCTAAACATGGTTTTAAACTCAAATAGACATTGTTCCTCTCATCACTCAGTTATACACACTGCATGTGTGTCTAATTAGCTACATGATCTCCACAGGATTTTATTATGTAGCAGCTCTGCAGGAGGAAACAGAGATATTTTGTTTGTCTGTGGCACCGCAGCATAACTAAAGCCAATGTTTTTCTAGCTAAGCCATGGGTTTCTAGCTACTGGCATTTTGAGCCGAGGAATGAGAATAAATCAGGTGTGTCTGGAACACCAAATTAGGCCACTGCAATCACCTTGTGAGAACAACATCCCCCAAAAACATTTTGTTCCATTGTTTATATTTTTGTTCGTGTTTTATTTTTTCAGCATAGTGTCTTCTGTATTTTATTATGTGCCTATATGTGTGTATTGTGCACTGTGAACAAATAATAGGCTGTGTAGTACACTTATATGTGTGTGCGAGTCTGAGGATATGGCATTAATATGATTGATTCTACCACGCACCAACAGGTTTTTCCCACTGGGTGAATAACTGTGCGTTTCCGCCCGCTGATCTTGGGCCAGTTTGTATGTGCAGGAGAAGGTGGGGAACAGCAGCATCTCCTGGTAGAGTACACTGCTGATCACCTTTAAAAGCAGTGCTCAGGGCATTTCCTACATAAAACAATCATTTGAACAAACATGAATATGGCCCACCGCAAAATGTCTGAGGAGGAAATCACACTGGCTTAATCTTGTAGCTTTTATTCCAAGTATAATGAGGAAATGCACAAGACATTTATCATATAAACTAAATAACATTGACAGAACCACAGTACTGAATACAGTAAACACGAGTAACGCTAGAACAGACCATATCTCTGTCAAATACAAATGTGCAGCTACAATACCATACATATTTACAAGCAAGACTTGATGCTTACTTTTTTCTCAAGGAGCACATTTAAAAATTTGGGTGTACAGTGAAGATTTATTATTTTTTTCTTTAACAAAGGGATAAAAGGAGACATTTACAAAAAATTGCTGTGCAATCAAAGTACCAATATCAAAAAGGGGAAAAAAAAATTTAATATTTTTTTGGGACTTTTAATTCTAAACAAGCCTAAAAAACATTAGGACTTTTGAAATTCCCATGCTTTATTAATGCTGGCTGCTCATTCAAACAAGATGAGAGAGATAAAATATGCACCATCTACTACATATTACAATATATAAAAAGTAGATCATAAGCAATTGTTTGGCATAAATTTTCAGTATTCATCGACTGCAAAATGCTTTAAAACTGTGACCCGGTAGAACAAACAACAGCACTTCGTTTTGACTTTGAAATATGCAGCGCTCATATTTATTTGATCAAATCATAGCCTTTTTTTTTAAATAATCACGTTAGGTTGTTTCACTATTCCAGTTTTTTCCTTCTCCAAAATTTAAAGCCTCTTAAACCTCTATAAAAGACATTTATTATACCATTTATGACTTTAATTTTCATTAGTCCCACATTAGTCCTGGTTTCAGGAGCTAGGGTTGTGGATGAGGTTTCAGTGGGGGATGTGGTGATTGGAATTGAGGGTTCTCACAGCCTGAGGGAAAAAGTTGTTGAGCAGTCTTGCAGAGTGGACCCTGATGCTTGCAGAGTACCGTCTTCCTGATGGTAGGAGCTGGAAGAAAGTACTGGTAGCTTTACTGGAGCATTGTGCAAGAACGTCCAGAATGGAGGGGAGAGGGACACAGATGATCTTTGCAGCTGTGTTCATTGTCCGCTGGAGGGTCTTGCGGTCAGCGGCACTGCAGTTACTATACCAGACAGTGATAAAGCTGGTCAGCACACTCTCAATGCTTCCCATGTAGAATGTGGTGAGGATGGGTGGAGGGAGACTTGTTCTTTTAAGTTGCCGCAGGAAGTGGAGCCCCTGTTGCGCCTTCTTGGAGAGTGATATAGTGTTGGTGGTCCAGGTGAGGTCTTCTGTTGTGTGCACCCCCAGGAATTTAGTGCTGTTGACTCTCTCCACAGTCGAGCTGTCGATGGTCAGTGGGGGGTGGTCAACAGAGTTACTTCTGAAGCCCATCACAACCTCTTTTGTCTTACTCACATTGAGGGGACAGGTTGTTTGCACTATACCATTCAACCAGTTGTGCCACTTCCTTTCTGTAGGGTGTTTCATCATTGTTGCTGATGAGACCTACCACCACATTTGTGTTATCAGCAAACTTGATGATGTGGTTGGAGCTGAACTTGGCAGTGCAGTCATGGGTCAGCAGTGTGAAGAGCAGCGGGCTGAGCACACAGCCTTGGGGAGCACCTGTGCTAAGTGTGGTAGTGCTGGAGGTGTTGCCCCCGACATGGACTGACTGAGGTCTTCCAGTTAGAAAGTCCAGGATCCAATTACAGAGGAAGATATTTAGGCCCAGGAGGTTTAGTTTGTTGATGAGTTGTTGTGGGATTATTGTGTTGAATGCTGAGCTGAAGTTGATGAACTGTATTCTAACATAGGGGTCTTTGTTTTCTAAGTGGGTAAGAGCCAGGTGGAAGGTGGAGGAAATAGCATCGTCCGTGTAGCGGTTTGTACGGTATGCAAACTGGAGCGAGTCAAGTGTGTTTGGGAGATTGGATTTGATATGGTGCATGACTAACCTATCAAAGCACTTCATCATGATTGGGGTCAGTGCATTGGGACGATAGTCATTCAGACAGGACACAGGTGACTTTTTTGGCACTGGTATAATGGTGGTGGACTTGAGACTGTGGAAAACTGCTTGGCTTAGTGAGATGTTAAAGATGTCTGTTAAAACATCTGTCAGCTGTTAGCACAGTCTCTCAGTACCCGGCCTGGTATGTTCTCAAGACCTGCAGCCTTGCGTGGGTTAACCCTAGATAGGGTCTTCCTTACATCAACTGGAAACAGACAGAGCGCCTGGTCTTTGGGAGGTGTGGGCAGTTTTTGTGCAGGTTTGTAATTTTGCATTTCAAACCGTGCATAAAACTTATTGAGTGTATCTGGGAGGGGATGTGTCATCATCACAGGCCTGTGGCAGGGGCTTGTAGTCTGTGATGGTCTGAATAGCTTGCCACAGTCTCTGTGTGTCCTCGCTGTCAGTAAAGTGATTATTGATTTTTTGTGCATACAACTGTTTTGCTTTCTTAATGCCACAGGACAGGTTGGCTCTTGCTGTTTTGAGGACTGCTTTGTCTCCCAAGCATAACAGAGATGTGGTCTGAGTACCCGAGATGGGGGCGGAGTGCAGCTTTGTATGCATTTTTTTTCTGTTGTGTAAACCAAGTCCAATGTGTTATTTTCTCTTGTTGCAAAGTTCACGTGTTGGTAGAACTTTGGCAATACTGTCTTTAAGTTTATGTGATTAAAGTCACTGGACTAACTCTCCAGATGAGAGTGTTCGACAGATACTAAAGACACTGGGCTGGCTGGCGCACGAGAAGCTGTTGAGACACTTATGACAGATTTTATGCAAACACAGTGTTCCATCACATCTCTTTCTGTGTGTCACAACTGAGGACTGCACCTTGTGCAGGTTTTGTACAGAGCACTAGCTGAAAAAATGTCATGGTCAAGGATAGCTGTCTCAAGCAAACTGCTCTTAGTCATTTCTAGCACAATTCTCAGAAAAACATCATTCTTGGTGGACCACTTACACTAGAGCTCATAGTGTGGCAGACAATTTACACGGATAGGGTACAAAATAGAGCCTGAAACTCAGTGAAAAGTAAGTGAAAGGAGCCACTTAACCTTCAGAAAATCGTGATCAGCCACCACAGGAGGTCAAATTAAATATTGCATGAGCTGCTTTCTATTTAATTTTATATGATGTGTGCAGTTTCTGAAACCCTGATAGTAAAACAGACTTTATTTTCTATCAAAATTAAAATGACAAAATTCATGTATTAAATATTTATATATGTAGCTGTATTTATTAATCTTTTTTTTTTTATAAATAACTTAATTGTAAAACATATAATAATTTAATGAATATATTTTTATATATTTTTCCAAATAAATTAATACTTCTATTCAGCAGGGGCACACTAATCAAACGTGAAAAGTATTCCATTTCCTATTTCAAATAAATGACATTCTTTCTATTCATCAAAGAATCCTAGAAAAGGATTTTTCTTTTCTTTTTATAATCACAGAACACCTGTTTTCAGCATTGATAATAATAAGAAATGTTTCTTGAGCACCATATCAGCATATAAGAATGAATTCTGAAGTATCATGCTACACTGAAGAATGGAGAAAACTGGAGAAAATTCAGCTTTGCCATCAAAAATTACAATACATTTAAAAATATATTAAAATAAAAAGTGTTATTTTTTATAGTAATGATATTTCACAATATCACTTTTTTTACAGTATTTTTTATTAAATAAATGCAGCTTTGTTAAGCATAAGAGACTTGTTTCAAAAACTAAAAATCCTGCCAAGCCTACATTTTTGATCAATTTATTTTATGTAAATAATCTTTTGCAAAAAATGTAAACATTTTTAAAATCTAAAACAACAACTTTAAGACAAGTTACATTTCATGCTACATTATTTTTTTTTGTCAGCTAATATCTAACATACCCAATTCTTACACAAAAAAGTGAGCTGTGCCTCTAATGCTTTAAAATGAATGATTTGTATCCTCTTCATGGAAAGTGCCAGCAATGGCATACAAGTTTGATTCCAGCACAAGCAGCAGGGCACCAAATGCATCTCAGCAAGCACTTCCTGTGTCCAGTGGTGGCAGCACTACGCAGCACGGCCCCGGATACAGAGATACTCCAATGAGTCACAGCCTCTATAAATCTTTATCAGGGCCAGACAGTGTGCCTGTGACCTCATTATGGACTGTAACGAGCATTATCGACACCGTTTGGGCCCGGAATTTATCTCTCACTGTACCACTGGCCTAAGCTCATAAACACACAACGCCAGGGCTTTACAAAGACTGAGGAGTGTAAGTCAGCCTTTACTGGAACTCCACTGAGACAGTAAAGCACTATGTCAAGCCCTAACTGTGTGACGACCATTCACAGACCCTGCACAAAGAGACGTGCCCTGCTGTTTTCTATTCTTTTGTCTGTGACTAATGATAAAAATCCCATTTATCCGAATGGCCTTTTCTCTTTCGAAATACCGAAAAGGCTGGGCTAAAAATAAACATTGATTACACAAAGCATGGCGAGACTCCTGCCGCTCTGAAATGGAAAAAACTCGAGGCTGCATGCAGCATCTTCACTTCCCTTTAGTTTCGAGCCATGGTTTACAACATGTAGCGTTCAAAGAAGACAAGAAAGTGAAAATGTAATTCATACAGAGATGCAATACCTAGGGATCCTCTTGTCTTCACACCTGCACTTTAGACCCCCAGGCTGGCATGAGGTGACCGACACAAACTGTTAGCATCCTCCTGCCTCTTTGGTCCTGACGGAATGACCTCATCACCATGGAAACACTTTTTACGGCTCTAAAAGGAGCGCTTTTTGTACCTGTAATTGCCCCATGTGCATGCAGCACACACACAAACACAGATTCACACTTGCAGACTCACATCATTATTCACGTTCAGCTGCTCTCTCTCACACATTCACATAACACTGTCTCAATACAGAAAAATCACTCTCCTTGCCGTGCATTTTCCACCGTATTTTTACCAAATGAGCTCTTACATCCATGTCTAGCAAGACACAACATCTGTGTAGCTATGGCTGAGTTTGAATAAGTGAGAGAGGCAAGGAACGATCTTAGTTAGAAAATTTGTTTTGGCAAAATCTTGATCATGAAAAAAAAAAACTATTATTTTTTTAAATTGATGAAATAATTTTCATTGTTGGGTAAGATATCCCTTTAAATTTGAAGGGATTGCTCCTTGCGGTGACCTGCAGGTCAATGCTTACAAGCAGGAGAATGACTGTGAGTCATACAGCGATCTGTCAGGGTCATTTGTCCCACAGGACGAGTCTTTTTGTACAAATGTGTTTCGGGAAGGTTTTGATTGACAGCTCTTTAAGGGCAGAATGGAACAGCATACCGAAATAGAACGAAGCCCCGTTATGACCTCACTGTGTTCTGAGTAACCAGAAGCATCAACTGAAGAATGTGAACCACATGTTCCCACAAGATTCCTGAGCCAAATAGTAAAAAGGTGTTTTTCTAAAATGTTATGGCTGTAATCACTTTCATGTCTAAATGGTTAGTCCATTCAAGTTGTCCTATTCTGTCATCATCTAGCAACCCTCTAATGGTCTAAAACTGTATAAAAACGAAAATTTTCAACATTTATAATAATATGAAATGTTTGAGCTGTTAACCGGCAAATCAGCATATTAGAATTATTTCTTAAGGATCATGTGACACTGAAGATTAGAATAAGGACCGCTGAAAATTCAGCTTTTCCATCTCAGGAATAAATTATTAATTATTTTACAATATGTTAAAATAAAAAATTATAATAACATTTCAGTACTGTTTTACTGTACTTTTAATCAAATAAACATATCCTTGGTGAGTATAGGAAACTTCTTTCAAAAATCTTTCAGACTCTAAACTTTTGAACAGGAGTGTATATAAAATAGATTTTATAAGCTCAGAAATTAAACCTGTCTCCTTACATGCAAACCAAAAAATATAAGTAACCTTTGTTACCAGCGCCAAGTCGACTTTTAAAATTCACTAAAACCATGGGATTAGATCTGCTGTCTTTTTTTCCTTTTATTGGATGCAGGAAGCAAGAACCTTGTGTTAAACAAATCAATAAGCACTCTATAAAGTTTCTCCCTAGACAGGCTAACAAACCTCAGTAGAGAATCACAACGGCTTTAAAATTCTCAAACACAAACCATCATTTGACACATACGCTTCATTAGCTGAGAAATTTATTTACACTGACAGTCTTACAATGCAGAGAGTTATTCCTGATATGAAACATATCCTTATAAAGCCAGTTGCGAGATCGGTCACGGCACCCTCGCGTGCAAGCTTGTGTGTGGACTAAAACGTAAGCGTGTCTGTGTATACGGCAGCGGCTCATTCACTCTGCAGCCGAGCCCTGCCGTGTAATTGGAAAGCACCCATCTCTACACAGCCTGACCACAGCCCATATAATTGAAAGTGTGCTGTGCTTCGTAAGTCCAGCATGGATGTGGAACAGCTGTTTGTCTGCCTGCACCGTAATGACAAAGCACTGTGGACTTGGACCGTGTGGAGGCCATTCCTATTTCTTTTGATATGTGGACTCATAAAGTCAGCAGTCTAGAGTCATATATATAGTTCTGCCGTATATACACACATTACATATTTATGTATAAAGATAATGGCTCTTCATAACACTGTGCATATAAAACGGATTGTAGAAACAAAGCATACCAAGTGATGTAACTGATCAAAAGCCTTAAATTTTTCATTACAAATACAGCTTAATTACATGTAGATCAAGCAAATTAGTTGTTTTTAGCAATTTTTGCATAGAAAAGCCCATAAGATCATTCAAAGGTGTTACTTGACTGTGGCAGATTTTGAGGTTCACATAAAAAAAAATAAAAATAAAAAAAAAAAGATTTAGAGGCAAAATATTTTAATAGAGAACTTTCCACTTTCCGATTAAGTTTGCAACGTTTTAATTGTTAAATTGCAGTTCTGTTTTTTAGAATCTCATTTCATAACTGCCATATTTTTTAGGATGCTGTGTGATAGTTTTTCTTTTTAAAACAGGTAGGGTTTTTTTATTTTTAAGATTTGTTTATTTTATCACATTTTTTAAAATATATTTATTGCAATGAACAGATTACCCCAAAATTTTAATTCACAGACAATTTACAGCAAATCTGAATTGTATGGAGGAAGTGTTATGAATTTTGTACTAGTATTTTGGCCAGAAGCAACGGTTAAAAATGATTCAATGATGAATTTGTTTATTATGAACATGCAGCTTTTTTTTGTTTGGACTCTCATTGTGATGGCACCCATTCACTGCGTAGGTGAACTAAATTTCTAAAGATGTAATGCTAAATTTCTATAAATCTGTTCTGATGATCAAACAAACTCATCTATATCTTGGATGTTCTGGAATACATTTTCAACAAATATTCATTTTTGGGTAACCTTTAACATTTTAAAATGACCGTCCTACAAAAAAAAAAAAAAAAAAAAAAAAAAAAAACAGTGAATAACGATTATTAATAAAACAACAAGGGTCGAAAACGGCACAGGGACTTAGGTCAAAGTTCAGACCTCATATTCTTAGAGCCCTATGATTTCCACAATACGGAAAACTTGTGTGTGTGAATATTAAGCCACTAAAATACTATTTAAATATGAATCCTGCATGTTCTGCGTGTCTCTGTGTGAACGAATGGTGCAAATGCACGGTTTCATTTACTACACACATACTGAAGCGTGTGTGACACTCACTGTGTTTTCAGCCTATGGTACCTCAATATATGAGCACATGAACACATGAATATAATCGCTAGAACTGCTCTGAGAGTCACTTCATGAGCATTTTACCATTTCTTGTGAGAAAAAATATTATCATATCATATACAAACAGAAACTCAAAGGTCTTCACAGCAACCCTTCAAAATAAAAGTTTGCTTTAACTTGAAGAAACTGTGACAGAATAAAAAAAAATAAATAAATAAAATCAATTATTTAGATATGCTTTTGACAATTAAAATTTAATGAAACCATTAAAATGGAATCCAATTTGGTAAAAAAAAAAAAAAAACTGAATTTGAGAAAAATAAAACATATTTCATAGGGCCTTAAAAATTTGATTTTTGTATTGCTGTTAAATTATGTAAGTTTCATAATTTAAATTAATTAGACATACTTATTTATTAATAAAATGTAATTTAACCATTAAAAAGAGTCTAGAAATATTACCATGGAAAAAAGGGAATCCAGAAAAACTAAAACAGAAAAAAACTGAATTTGGAAAAAAATCAAATGGATTTCATAGGGCCCTACATTCTACATTCACTACAGTGTCTCTATTTATTGTCTGGATTTAGTGAGTGGAGGACACTTGGGATCACACAAGGCCACTGAGGAAATCTCGTCCGTCATTCTGATGCTATGAGATAAAACCATAGTGGCCACAGGCGTTTATCAATGTAGCGTGATGATTTAGGAGTGTAATTTGTGGGATCTTCAAAAGAACAAATGAATTCATATCGTTCAATAAAATGACTGACCGCACTGACCACAGAATGGATTTGGAAAATTAGTTTTCCACTACAGAACATGTAAGAGAAATTATAAATAAAAGAGCAATGCTTTATTAAACAAGAAACAGATGATGCCTTAATATGCTTATATTTAGGATTGCCTATGCATCATTATAACAGATGTGATTACCGTGCAGAATAGACACCTGGTTGCTTTGTGTACAGGATGATGCAGCAAATCAAGCGTCTCCCCTGATAGCTTATCTAGCCAAATTTGAGCACAGGCTATAAATGTCCACTCTCCTAAGGTCTATTTAATATAATCTAGTGTATTATAAGTCATAATAAACTAAGATGATAATTAGGAACTGAAGTGCTGTGAAGAGGAATATCCCTGCATGGCCTTATAATATCCAGAGGGTGTGTATTTACTGTGTTTAATGTCTTGATCAATACACCCAAAGCTTGGCTAAAAGACAACTTTGGCGATGGACTGAAATCACTATATTTTACTGTCCTTAAACCCCAGTCAATCAGCCACATTTGGCAGTTTAGGCTATTTCACATTTAAGCAATATGGTATTGCTTTTCTATAACAGTTCAATAAACAAAGGTCATTAACACTGAGATGAGGCCAATTATACCAAAGATGATAACTATAAAGATTTTAATAATCATTCTAATTCTGTGGGAATAGGAACATTGACACCACAGCTATAATGATAATGAGATGTAGGAACAATATCGTTTAAATCATTTTAAGGAAGATGTATTTTCTGCTGATGAATGATAAAAACATTGACAGCCAATCAGAATTCACCCTATTTTAAAGAGCTCATGCATTTAAAGTGGCAGTCGACAAAACTACAGCTTGTACTTAGAATATACAGAACATTATTGTGTGTTTGTTATGTGCAACACAGTAATTGACTGTATTTAGATTCTGAATGAATCAATATTTAGAATAATAATAATTTCTGCAAATTATTCAATGACTCACTCATAAAGACGTCCCTTTGTCCAAATATGCCTACTTCCCTACTTTATAGTTTAGGCAAAATAAACAGTGTATTGGTATATTGGCGAAACAGAGCTGGCAAACTATCCAGTGCATATTTGTGTTTGCACTCTAGACAGCGTCAAAAGGTTTCTATTTAAATCAAGCTTTTGCAGTGTTGCACAATGTAGCAAATCACAGACATATCTGTTGATTTATTGAATGCAATCAGTGGCGTTAAAGTTAGAATAACTGCTCAAAACACCAGGGTTTTTGTCCAATGCTGAGTTTTGCAATCTCACCAATCCTCTCATCAAAACAAAACTTCATGAGATCGTGAAGAACTACGATGAGGGACAGCTTTTTAGTGATTATAAAGGGAATGCACTTTCAGGGCTTTCCAGGCTATATGTAATCTTTTCAGAATTTGTATAAAACTTTTTGTTTTTCAGCCACATACATGCTGCAAAGTTTCGGAAATGACATCCGCTTATTTATGCGGGATTCACACTTGAAAGAGCAATGGACGGGACAAAAATATATGAGAAAATGTATGTGCATTGAGGCTAGAGCATAATCACTAATTTCTGAAGCACTCTCAGTATTTAATTGTGTTACCGAGGTTGGGCACCCACCGGCAGAAATATAAATCAGCACCTATGATTATAAATAAATAATCCGTTAAAACATTAGCATGTAGCCTTCAAATGTTGTTCAATTATGTAAACATTGCATAAAAAGATCATTTGAAAGATATAAAATAATGAAACACATTACAGGTACACTTGCACTGCAAGACAAAACACAGATTCATTTTCACATATCATTTTTGTCCCGTTCGTTGCTTTAACAAACATCGCATTTTCCAAATTTAGAAATTTTTCAATGCCTACTTAGCAGCATGAGAAATACTTTTTATTTAAATTAGGAATGGATTATATACAGGAAGTGAGCAAAGAGCACTCCCTTTATAATCAATGAAGCTAATATCATTTCAGTTCAAAAGCAGCACAAGCTATTGGTATTTTTGAAAATTCCCATCCCATTACAACAAAAAAAATCTGTCTATACTGAAAAAAAAACAAAAAAAAACGTAGCTCTTATTTATATTGTGTACATAATTAGTTATTTTAAGAATTGCCAGTGTGCTGAGCTCACGCTGAACAAACTTGAGAGGATTCTGACTTAAAAGATTCTGACTGGCCATTCCGTTCAGATGATCAAAAAACATGCATGTGATTGGCTACAATTATCAACGCTGCAAAAACAGAAACCTTTAATGCTCTTCACAAAGTGCTCACACAAATACAGGCTATTAGCAGGTACCGTAAAAAGGTATTGTTATGTTTTTCAAATTGATGTATCAACTTGGTACCAAGGTATCAGTACTTTTGAAAACACAGAAAGTATGCAATTTCAGTCACAGCTAGTCTTGAACGAATATGCGTTTTTGAACAATTCACTAACTCACTCATACAGACATTCACTTGTCACTACCTTCTGACAATGGAACCACAGAAAGAGTCACTGAAAAATCCCCACCACTCATACACAGACTGACAGTCAGTCTGTAACATGCAAAGCTGCAAACACAGACGAGCTGAATGACATAAACAGCGAAAAGTCCCAGTGCTGTTGGACTACATTAGTGCTCTTGGAAAGCAGATCAATCAGTCAGATCCAAGGATTGGAACAGTTGTATAATGATTCTTTTTCAGTAGCCTTTCAGAAAGTGCCATGTTAAATGACTCATATTCAGGGAGCAGACAGGAACAGGAACTTCTGTTCATCCTGATCTATGAACACGAAACTTCACTAACAGCATTGCTGATCAAATTCCAGCTTGTATCTCTTTTGCTTTGCTTCTTTCAATTAGAATCTCTGAATTATGTGTCGACCTCTTTGTATCCCTTTTTAAATTACTGTTTCATTGCATCTTCCTGTCTAATTTTAGTGAAGAGCTAATGCTGCTAAAGAGTAAAAAAAGAGAGAGAAACGGCAATGAGAAAGAATGGGGCAGTACACAAGAGAGGCTTCTAGTCTAACTATCTAAGTAATTAACAGAAAGCAACAGAGTTCACACAAGTCCTCCCTCTGTCTACACCTCCCCCATTAGAAGTGTCAAGAGAAAGGGTAGTTACATAAGCAAATCAACAAGGTGGGATATAATACGGCATAAAAAGGAATAAATTTAACATATTCCATAAAACACAGTGGATCTTACACAATCAGTTTAATTAGACCAGAATATCTAAAATTCTAGCCATATTTAGGGCATAAGATAAGAGAGAACTGCACAGGCAAAATCAATCAATAATAATATAGAAGAAAACAGCTAAGACTAAGAGATTATCAGCAAATTATTTGAAAATTTAAAAAAAAATTAATGTAAAAGATTTTCAAATGTCTTGGCAAGTAACTGAAATAGGTTTAAGTTAAAATACTAAAATTATTAAAAATAATTAAATATAAAAGGTAAACAGTAATATATATAAAATTAATTTTTAAAATCACAAAAGCACATTAAATTACTAAAACTGAAAATATAAAAGCTTTCTCAGATGATTAATAAATATTATAATAGTATATAAATACTAAAGAAATACTGTATTTCTACAGCATCATACTGAGCATTACGATTTCTCGCAATCAGTTTTTTACATTTTCTTTGCTCCTACTTTCTCTCACAAGAAGTCAATATCACATCCTTTTTCTGTTATTAATATTTGTTGGTCAAGTTCAAAAGGAAAATATTATAATTCCAGTGCACATTATTGGGGATACCAACAATGCCTGGAATAATAAACCTGTCTGGTCCTGTACTCTGTCCCATTCCTCACCACCAGGCACTTATTCATCTTTTCTCCTGTGTCAGCTCTTTGTTACATTATCCTTCCATCCATAGCTTTTCATTTCACTGTACACCTCTCCATCATTCTGACTCGCTCGTACGCAGAGGTGGCTGACTGGCTCATATCGAGATGGAGGTGTGTAGTGCTGATCCAGTCGTTGCAGACGAGGCTGGGGTTACAGGCCATGACCGATCAAACGTTCTGGTCGTGCCATATGGTAAAAATAAGAAGATAATGATAACACAAGAGGAACACTATCATTTTCGGAACATTTTTTATAAACGATAAAAATGCTGACAGCCAACAAGTATCCACCTGACTTTAAAGAGCTTGAGCATTTAAAGCAGCAGATGACAAAACTACAGTGGGCACTTATAATAATCAGAGCGTTATTGTGTGTTGGTGTGGATGCATATATTTTTATCTTTATAGTCATCTTGGTGCAAAAATGCCTTCTTTATTTATTCTGTATTTTCTGAAATTCTTCCCCTCCACAGTAGCTCCAAAATGTCTTTACTACTTAGTGAAACATTGAAAAGTTGTCATATTAAAGAGTTCATGAACTTAGAAATTAAATTCCCTTGATCTTTTGACACATATGTGATTACTGTTCTATAAAAACATTCTGAAAGTTTCAAAACTCAAAACTTTCTTGTTAGTCTAAATACAGCTTAAATTGAAGGCAATCTGGCAAAACGACAGGTTGTGGAATGGGCCACTTTATAATGTAATAGTGTGGCTAAACCCCGCCTCCGCAGAAGAATATCTACACCTGTTTTGACATCACTGTCTGTTTAGCCCCGCCCACCGATTTACCCATGTAGTGTAAATAACGAGAGAGGCAAACGCAGGTCTATGCAGAAACCAAATGATAAAAATGGCTCCAAAGACAACAAGATGCTGTGCAGTGCCAGTGCCAAAAACACAGTCTTTGCATTGCCTTCCTTCTGATCCCAGCATTAGGAAAGAGTGGATGAACTTTATTTTTAATGAGGATGCAGACCATGTCAGTAAGGTTTTTCTCCTAACTGAACTGGGAATGCATAAGAGCAACATTATGGTGGTCCATAAAATATTATTAAATAAAATGGTTTCTTCATTGAGTCTGCCCTGACCCCTTCTATCATCCACAACCACGTGCAAGGGGACCATGCATCTGTGTTTCCCCTGTAGTAGTGGTCTGATCCACTGGCAAAAAAAATCATGAAAGGAGGCTGACAAAGCACTGGACCTGCCAGAGAGAGTTGACGGACAGCCACCCCGTCTCCAGCATCAACCCATCCCTGCCTGCCTGTCGTCCTTGTGCGTGGGTCTAAGGTGATCCATCATTCCAGCCCCGCCGCGAAGCACAGCTTGAAGGACAGAGGAAGGTGCCGGAGGTACGAATCCCACGGGGCGAGAAAGGGACTTTGAAAGAGGTTCAGAGGGTTTCCAATCTATCGGCTCTACCTGGCCTCAACGGAGACAGCTGCTCAGTGAAGCGAACACTTTGTGGCACATACAAAGGCTCTAATCTGTGGAGATATTGGCGCAGCACTAAGATAGATGCGGTAGAGCCCACTGAAAAGAATCCATAGAAAATATCTGGCCTCTGCAAACACACTAATTAACAGATTTCTCAAGAGCGCTTTGGGGAACAACCAAGCATTTTTTTTTTAATCACAGGGAAAATTGAAGTTTGATAAAAACGACTACTCTGTGAGAGCCGAATACAAGAAAATAATAGTATAAAAGTGAAGACTGTCCAGTTCATTTTTGGGTATCAGTGCTGAAGATCTGTACCTATTTAGAAATTAAACTCACACATATCTCATACAATACCATTCAAAAGTTTGAGGTACAGTAGGTAAGCTTTTTAATTTTTGAAACAAGTATCTCATAGTCACCTGAATTTATTTGATCAAAAATACAGCAAAAAAAAATAAAAATAAATAAACACATAATGTGAAAGATTATTACAATTTAAAAATAACTGTTTTATATTTTAATATATTCTAAAATGTAATTTATTTCTGTAATGCAAAGCTGAATTTTCAGCATCATTTCTCCAGTCTTCAGTGTCACATGATCCTTCAGAAATCATTTTAATATGCTGATTTGCTGCTCAAGAAACATTTCTTATTATCAATGTTGAAAAGAGTTGTGTTGCTTAACATTTTTGAAGAAACTGTGATGATGAATAGAAAGTTAAAAAGAACAGCATTTATTTGAAATATTTTGTAACATCATAAATGTCTTTCCTATCATTTTTAATTAATTTAATGCATTTTTGCTGAATAAAATTCTTAAAAACTTGCTGACCCCAAACCTTTGAATAGTATTGTGTACATTATATAAAGCTGATAAGCCTATTCATTGTAATAAACTACTTCATTAGCATAGTTTGTCTAAATTAATAAGCGATCTAACAAACAATTTAATGATACATTGACTCATTTAAGTCCCTGCACGTTTTTGTAACAAATTGTAGAAAAAAATCTGCTGTTCATCGCTTTGTTTTCCACTCAGTGTTAAATAGAGTTTAAAATAAAAAATACAAAATTCTATCTAAGAAATATTATCTTTATAAATAAACATTTTAAAATATACTGTTAAATAGCTTCAACATAGTTAGATTTTTTGCTAGTAATTTGTAGTGTTTTGGACATCCCTGTTTGTTCTCTGCATTGTCTGGCCATATTAATGTCTTGTTCGAGGAAACCCTGCACAGCTACATACCCCTCCTTCCTCTCCAACATTCCCAATAGCTTGAACAGTCGCCTCCATCCCTTCATTATTTACAGATCCATACTGGAACTCATTCAGATGGACGGCAGATCCCACTGAAGCAGAAGGATCGAACCTAACCCAAAAATACTGCCCAGGATCTTCAGAGAGCCAGCCGCCCGAGACTTTTAATCACAAGGTGAATCCCAACCACTTAAAGGGTGTCCAGAGCCCTGCCTCCAGGGGAGAAGAGAGGAAATGGCTCAGCAGAGTGCAAAACGAGACTCTACCATGCATTTACTAAAACATGTCGGCACATTGCAGACTTTTATAAAGACAGAAAAAAAAAAAAATTCATGAAAGTTCAATACAGATGTTCTGTAAAACAACAACATAGAGCAGGGGTTTTGGGGTTCGGTTACCCCATAGAGGCTGCCGTTTTCTAAAGTCATAAGATTAATCATAAATATTTTGTTCTACTGACAGCAATAATTTTGTCTTTCACAGGTTTATACTTGAACACTAATCTTAATAACAAGTAAATATTTTCCAGATAATATTTAACACATATTTATAATATATACACACAAACACACACTTCATACTGTAATATTTATACATATTCTACACAATATATTTATTATATATATTAGATTTAAAATATAAATATATAATGTAAAAATCTAATATAAAAACATATTCATAAATACATAGGTCCTTATGCATGAAAATAAACAGCTGACTTTATAACTGTAGGTTTCACTAAAACAAGGAGATCGACATATCTCCTTGGCACCAAAAAGTAGGGATGGGTAATTTTCAAAAATATTGTATTCGAATATTTGGGCTCAAAAAAAAAACAACAACAAAAAAAAAACAGAATATTCAAATATTTGTTTATTTAACGAAAAAGACATTTCTGAACAAACTTATGATTCCCAATTCCCGGCTCACTCGGGCTACAGCCGCGCTCACCTGCAGACGTGTCGTGAATGCAGTGATGGACAGCTGTCTTTCCTCAGTCAGCTTCTCATTGTGGTGGTGATATTATGATAACTCCGTTTCACTGATCCATTTGATCAAAAGTAATTCCATTTTGTAAGATCATTTTGATCAAAGTAATTCCAAACTTCGCAAGGCAGACAATGACATTCTGTGATCAAATACAATGAACTTGTTAACATGCTCCCCAAGTGCATTTAGTTATAATATAACTGACTTTTAGTTTGCGTATTGAGGATTTATCATGGAATCCCTGCATTTATGGCCAGCAAAGCAACTCGTAGTAAAATTTTAATAGTGTTTTTATTGTTTGAATAATTTTTACAGATCGAATTTTCGAATATTTGATTATTTGTGCACACCCCTACCTAAAAGTAGGGCTGGGCGATATATCGAACGATATGATCATGCGTATCTAGTCAGTAAAGCCGGTTCCCTGATTAGCGCTAAATCGCCATCACCTGCTTTCAAATGGAGCGGCATTTAATAGACAGAGCCGTAGATCACTGACAAGCTACGCAATATCGCGTTCATTATCCCAGATGAATCGCCTTCGATAATCAACACGATATTGCATACCTTGTCAGTGAACTACGGCTCTGTCTATTAAATGCCGCTCCATTTGAAAGCAGGTGATGGCGATTTAGCGGTAATCACGGAACCAGATTTACTGACTAGATGCGCATGATCATATCGTTAGATATATCGCCCAGCCCTACCTAAAAGTAAAAAAAAAAAAAAAAAAAAAGACAAAATGAGAATTTCCTATTTTGAAAGCTTTAAATTATTGATGTATCTTTGTCAATACACATATCATTCTGTCAATAAAAGGAGAATTGGAGCTGCAAGTAGGAAGCATGACTCTCCATCAAACAACTCGAGATCACTGGAGATTTTCACCCCTTCTTCACTCTCTCTGCAGATGGCCGCAGGAAACAACTATTGATTCAGGAATTACAGCGAGACTTACGCAAACATTAGACCCATGCATTAATGAGCAAGTTGGAGGAAATACAGACAGAGTGTTACCATGTTGAAATACTCTATGCATGATATAGAAAGTGTGAGACAGAGGGAGGAACAGCGATATGGGATGGATTCTGTTCACAGAGGGATTCAATCTGAAGAAACAGTCCCCACAAGCCCCTGGCTATTTTCGTCACCGCTTGGCTTGTGCGCTTTTCTCTCTATTTTTCTTTTCAGTTAGCCAAACCCCTTGGATGAGAAAGCCCTCTGAGAGAATGATGGGGACAGAGGGACATTGTGGCTTTAAACACACACATGGACACAGTCCTATCTTTCTGGCACATAATCTTCTTTGTTGACAGACCAAACAAAGCAAAGAGACTCTTGCGGTGTTCAGAGGCCTGATTGAAAGCTTCATACATTTGAAAACCAGATGGAGCAGAACAAAGGCACTGCTGAAGATATTATTTTGCACACTGTTTCCATACAGTTTTACAGCTCCTCCCATAATTCCCTCTAACAATCTATTCAGAACATTGTGTCTCTGATCATAACTGACAAATGAAAGAGTACAATAAGTGAAAGATACATACACATACACATACACATACACATACACATACACATACACTTGTACACTAAAGGTGAAGTGCATTGTCACTGTACCACTAGCGGCACCAAACAGAACTGCACATATAATAAGAACATTCTCAGCAAAGGGTGATTCAAGGGCACTTGGAGGCTGTGAAGGAGGTCTGAAAAACAGTGTCTCATAGTTTGGCAGGTAGTCTCAACCCAAACTCATACCATTGGTAGAGCCAGTGGACTGCAGTGGTGCAGATATTGTATCAACATCAAGGTCAAACAAAGCCAGCATCAGTCTACATGGCTCCAGACTAAATACAATTACTAGGGAGCCACAGTCTTCTAAAATAAAAAACTGATAGTAAGACACCAAAAGTGCTAAATATTTCAAAATATATGCCGAAACATATTTCCAAACTTTCAGAAATTTTGGATTTTTTGATGCACCCTAATGAGCACTTTACATGATGAACAGATTTAAATTGGGATTTTATTTACATCTAAGAACCTTTGTGGATTTTCAAAGTTTTGGTTACCTGGACTGAACCTGGTCAGCCAATCATAGCAGTGGGCGTTTACAGTCCTCGTGCCTATTCAAACAGAGTGTTCTGCTGAGGGGGTCAAAACAGGACAGAAAATAGCCTACTTCTAAATTATGTTTTTTGATGAAAAAATCTTGATAACATTTTAAGTGGCCTTCAGAGAATAGTACAAAAGAATAAAAAAGGCAGTTCAAAAAAATAACAGTTCACAAATCTTGACCAACTACATTTTGCTCATTCTCTGATTGTATTTATTTATTTACATTTTTGTCACATTTGTGACCATTTCATGTGACAATAAACCCTGCTCTAGTAGCACAATATTTCAGATATTTGTGCTATCTTATACATCATAAGTCTCTGGGGTTAGAAAAACTGGAACATACAGCAGCAAATGTACAACTGACAAATGTTTTACTTGCTGACCTCTTTATAAACAGTTTAAAAGCACCAATAACACTTCATCCAGCTGCCGTGCTCAATTTATAAACCAGCGTTCATTCATGTGGCGCTGCAAGTAAATAGGTTGAGTGTAGCTCTGTGGAGAGGGGCATATGCCCATGTGGCGATGCTATCATGCACACTGATATGACGGTAGGGAACAAACTTGTCTCGGGTATGACTGAATTACATAAAAAGAGGCTTGTATCAGCACTATGCTGCTGAGTTGACATACCCACTGCTGAGAAGCTGAAAACATGCCCACTTGCACGGCTGTCCTAGAGGTCACACAAATTCCTACTATGCAAAATTGCCCCTCACCCTCCCAAAAACATGCATTTGTTATTCCCCGCTTAATTTAACAATTGACTGTGTAAAATAACACTGCAAAAATGAGAGGATGGAGGGAAAGAAACAGGCAGCTGAAAGCAGTAAGATCATTGGGAGAGAATAATCTGTCCTCTACTCATCCTCCCGTGGCAGCGATGGCTCCCCAGTGAGGAATAAAAGCCATCATGTGCAACACACTGCAAACAGAGCTGCAGACAGTCACAGAGGAAGGAAGGAAAGGCTGAGAGACGCCGAGGATGTGGCACACCACGTCAGATCACTGGAAGTCTGACTACTACACAAGCAGGGCTGCCTCTCCTCTGCAGTGATTTACACTGTGCTCAAAATGGCGAGTGACGGACCGGGCGATTAATCTGTTTAACTGAAACCGATTGTTCATACACAGTAATAGGACAGGAACTTATCAGGCTGGCTCGAATTACCACGATGACTGCGTGTGCATTTAATCTGCTGAGAAGGTTAAATGGGCTATAGAAATTTCAGACAAATTCATCATTATTGCTCAAGGGGCCGACTCTATCATCAGGGACAGGTCTCAGAGTGTGGAGAATATAATATGTGATGACACCGGATGAGGAGTGTAAGAATTTGTGCAGCTGCAAGACAGGAAGAATAGCTTGTCTGATAGCATACATGTCAAAATAAGGAAAATGAAGACTATATAAAATCACTTAACAAGAGCAGGAAACAGAAAGTTGTGGGCCGGACATATTGGAGGGATTGTCCCTTTTGTTTAAAACAGCCCAAATACTGTAGTAACATCACAGCTATAAAAAATATGATTTACTACTTGCTAGTAAACAGGGCTCAACAATAAGGATTTTTTCCCAGTTGGTTCAGTAGTTCTGATTTTCACTGGCCTAAATAAAATTATTTTATGTATTTATTTGCCATAACAACATAATTGTCTGGAATATATATATATATATATATATATATATATATATATATATATATATATATATATATATATATATATATATATGTATATATATATATATATATATATATATATATGTATATATATATATATATATATACTAATAAATGTATTAGAAAATGTCCTAAAAGATGTTTTTTACAAAAAGTAAATTACACAACATAAACTTGATAAATACAATTAACTGGAAAACAATGGAATACAGTGTAAAACATCTCTCACTGACATTCATTCTCTCTAGAGAGCATGTAATTCAACCAGAACTGTGTAGTGCAATATGATTCATCAAAATATTCCTCCATTTTCCTGGAAGAGAGTGACCGCAAATTTTACTTGTGTGGATCTGCTTCAATCAGTTGTACACTAGACAGCTTTAAAAGTAACAGAAAGGCTGCAAAACTCCAATTTTGATTGTATGGGGTTTATGATGTTGTCTCTGCTAGAAGTTATAGAAATACATTTCTTGTTGCGCAGCATATTTTCAAACTTTCCACAAAACACAATTGTCTGGAAAGCACAGCTCCTCGTATTAATTCTTATCACAGCATAGTAGATAACAAGACAATAAGGAACATTGTATGCTGTGGTTAGAGCTGAGCACTGAACATTACTTGAAGAAAATAGCAATCGAACAAGTAGGAAAAAACAGAAGTCCAGGCACAACTGTGGCTGATCTTGACAATTACATTTATGCATTTAGTAGATGCTTTTATTCAAAGTGACTTACAGTGCATTTAGGATATATATATATATATTTTTTTTTACCAGTATGTGTGTTCCCTGGGAATTGAACCCACAACCTTTTGCATTACCAATGCAATGCTCTACCACTGAGCCACAGGAACATTTACCACAATTACCTTCTGACCCTATGTCAAAAACCACTAAGCATGATGGGCTATGGCAAAAATATGTTCGGAAAATATGGTGCACCTTAGTGACATTATCATGGATCTGGCTTGATGCACAACCACCATTCAGGCCCACAGGCCTAAACATGAGAGCACACAGCAGAAATACCAGAAGGGAATTACAAACAGTATGGCAGACCTAGACTGTATTACTGCAAAATATGAACACAGACACACAAACACAATATTTGCAATGCCGGCACATATGTCAGCAGAACACATGCAAATGCATTCAAACATTCACACTCATGAACACACAGTGAGAACACCCGGCTCAGGGCACTGGGGGAAGGGGGAAGGGTGCATACACGAATATACCGTACACTACATGTACTTAGCCTGTATTTGTGCCAGTTGAGAGCCGGAGGACAGATTTCACAGAGACACCAGTGCTGACTGGATAGGGGCCAGGCAATCCCTATCACACTGTATGGAGGGCCTTTACTGCTTCTATTCAGTTCACGTAGCAGGTATGATTATCATTAGCTTAAATTGTTTGCTATTCATATTGGAAATAGGACTTAATCCAAACCAACTCTAAGTCCATCAACAATATCACCTACTGTCCTTTCTCTATTTCTCTGTCTAAAAAGGCATTAATGTAAATATCCAGTATGAAGCTTCAGGCTGAACTTACAGGCATTGGTCACAGCAAAGCTGTTGGCAGTCTCAATGTTGTCCACGTGGGGTACCAGGTTAAAGGGGGCCTCGGATGCATTAGGGCTTGTGTTGTGAAGAAAAATGGCCAACCGAAAGGCAGTGTACTCCTGATCTGTGTTCCTGATGAACAGCCCGCCTGCAGGAGAGAGAAAGAGAGAGAGTGTAGCGAGAAAGAAAGAAGAGAAGAGGAGAAGTGAAAGAGAGGGGGAAAATAACACATTGCACCAAAGACGTCATATAGGAAACTGGCTATTTGATTAAGAAGAAAAAGCAATGTATGAGTACAAAAACACACGAGGTTCAAGGATATTGAAATTCAAGTAACATGCCACATCTGATGAGTCAAGTGCACACTTGCACACTCTAGTGAGCTTTCACAGGTGAATAACCCCATTATGCACATATGACATCTCTCTGGAAGATAAATAATATGTACAATAAAAATGTTTGTTATTCAGAAAAAGCTAAAATAATAACCTATTTATTGGATAGCCTTACCATATGATTCATTAGCCTTACCATAGAAGGTGAAAATAAATCTTATTTTTGGCTATATTTTATTGAATCATATTTTCATATATTCCATAATACTGTATGTGTAGCCTACATATCTTTTTTGCTGAAAAAGTAAGAATTGCTATTGTTATTCATGGTGAAAATCCATACTATATTCACCAAGAAAAAACAAGTCATACAAGTGCAGACACTTTACAAAAATGCATTTTAATGGAAAAATGCGTTTGAAAATAACCAATGGCAGAGGCCACGGAGGGCAAGCGAACTGCTGAGTGAAAGTACACGACCGAAGATATTCAAAGAACGAAGAGCACTTTATATTAAATGATTCCAAGAGGCTCATTAACACAGGTTGATTTGACAGGTGCTTAGGCAGATGCGTGTGTTGTAACTTAAAGGGATAGTTCACCTTCAGTTGCTGGTCCCCTCCATAGCACGAAAAAAAAAGTCAATGGGGACTAGCAACTGAATGTGAACTATCCCTTTAAGAGTTGTTTTCCCCAGCGCATGACTTGCCTTTTCTGCTTATATTTTTCTCTGTAGATGTAAGAAAATAAAGCGCATTTTTGTTTTGCTTGTCCTGGGAGCAAGCGACATTCATTTAAACCTCTGGCTTACCTGCGTTAGTGCGCGAAAACATGAGCATGCGCGTAAACCAGACAGAATGTACGTTTAATTGAAATCCTTCATGTAACTCAAGTCATTATATTTTGTATGAGAACAGTAAGTTAACTCTGATGGGATTATAACGGGATCTAAATAGTCCCTTTATTATATTTAGAGGAAAACGGTTCCTGTAAATACAGTTTTTATAATGTATTTATTATAGTTTATATTGTAAACTTTTTTTATAATGTGTAATATTATCAAACATGCATAGTTTGAAGGAGAACATTGGGCAGGATGTGGAATATGAAAAATAAAATCTATGGAAAACCCGTAGTGGATCTACAGCCGAGTGATTACAGAACTATGTATTGCTCCATTCCAGTTCCACTCTGGCTTTTAGTCTGTACGTTGCTTGGTGAAACGAAAAGCTTGAGACTTTAGCTTTTTGAACTATTTTCGTTGATTAAAAATAAATAAATAGCCTACTAACTGTCAAAGGTACTCAGTGTTAATTAAATTGTTTCAATGATTAATTTTTATGATAAAGCCTAAACATACAAAATGTAAAAGGCAACAAAAACGCCTCCCTTCATTCCTGAAACATCATCACGTTGACTTTCAAACAATCACAGCTGCCAGTTTTTCGGCTATAAAATTTGACGTATTTTAACAGAGTGATTATGACATTATATTCCTCGGTAAAAAAAAAAAAAAAAATGAGAGCGATCAGGAATTTCACAGGCACGAGGAGTCTCAGGGCTTATGACACAGGGCTTGATGCAGTATTGGAATAAATTAAACCCCTTTCCATTTACGAGGTGTTGGAAGTCGCTTTGTCATTATATATCCGTATTACTTTAATTTTACCAAGCACTAATTTACAAATATATAAACTTTTACTGCGTTTGTGTCCTTGTTCAGGATGGTCCACCTTCAGAGCAGCATCCCGTTGCACGGAGAGCACTGCAGTGGTGCCATAACCAAAACGTGGCACAATGATCTGGTTGACAGCTAACAAACAAACAAAAAGTATAAAAAAAAAAATAAAATAAAAAATAAAATAAAAAATCCCCTAAAATAACCCTTTTCTGTCATACAACAAAACCTATTTCCAACCGCATTATTTGCGCACTGACATTCACTGCTGACCCCAATGCAGACGGTCTTATTTTTGTCATTCATCTGACACAGTTTAACGCACTTAACGTGAAGCTCGTGTCTCTGAGATGAACCGCCGTACTTACCGATTTGAACGCTGCTCGGAAAAGCACCCATAATAAGTCCCCAAACGCAAGAGAATAGCAGTAAAAGCTGGTTACAAGAAATCCTCATTTTGTTAATTCAAATTTGTGAGAGACATTGATGATTACGTCAGTTGGGTAAAGGACAGAAAAGAGAAACGGTGTTAGAAATCCATTCTTGCCGGGGTTTTCTTTCCCCCTGCAGTGGCACGAACCCTGGTGCGACTCCGTCCGGCGGTAGACGGTCCACATGCAAGATGGGGGGAGCGCGACAGCGGTGGGCAGTGTCTACATATACATACACACTCATCACACATGCGCCTTCTCTACACCATCACACACACACACATTGTCGCGGGGGGTCGTGTGGTCATTTTCTTTCAATGCCGTATTCCGAGACAGCATATAGGCGACTCTAAACTGAGCGGAAGCTCGGTTATTACGCGACCACCCTTTCAGTTGGACTGTCCCGATGAAACAAAAGCTAAGTTAGACTTGTTAGAATACAGGGCACAGTTGAATGATGGGCTACATGGTGTTTTTGTTGTCAGATATGTGCTGTCCAGTAATTTTGTTTGCTGCGTACTGTATGTGCGTTATTCTGTCTCGAAATACACAAATGACTGTGACACATACCTACACGTAGACTAATAAATATTAATAGGTTAAACCAATTTAAATCGAAAATTCCGTCAGTTAAACTAATTACAAATGAGCTTAAACATTATATAGACCCTTATGAGGTGAAAGTATAGTTGTAAAAATGTATGGAACAAAAAGCAGTTTGGGGTTAAGAACGTATAATTTCAAATTTATGTATTTAATTTGCGATCGTGTTGATGGATGTACCATGTCAGAAATGGTGTGATCTGAATCTTGTTTAATGGTGATATAACATCCACAAATCAAGCCTGAGAGAAAATTGTGACACTTTCCCATGTATTTCTATTAGATATTATATAAAAGTTTGAGACACACAGCTCAAAAATACTAAATCTAGACAAACTAAATGTTATAGGACAAAAAGCAAGTGGCAGACATGAGTCTTTGAAATAGATTAAGGATATTTAACACATTTTGTTGACATTTAATGTATGACCAGTGACTTTTCATTTTCTGGTCTTCAACTCCCTATTATCTTCAGTCCCATAAATCATAAATCATACTGTTCATCACAATCTCCTTTTCGTCATTTTCTATATCAGTCTTACTGCTTCAGTAAAACCTCTAGTGTTTAAGGAGCGCTGTCTGTGAAAAATAAGCAGAGGTTTAGTGACATTTGGTTTTGTACAAGTGTATTGATATTGTTATCAACAAGCAACACTTGATTCAATGTAGAACCAGAAATGACTTGTGCCACAGGTTTTTTTTTGTTGTTTTTTTTAGAATTCACTAGTGCTTTAGAGAACCAAGAAGCCAGTAAGCTGATCCGAAGAACCTATAACTAAAACCATATAGATCAATTTGAAAACATTTTACAGGCGAATATGGTTGTGAAGCATGCAACCATTTTTAAGAGAGTTACTTCAAGACTAAGTCTATGAGAGACTCTGATCTCATTCTCTCAAATATGGTCTATGATGGCTTTAAATTGACTTTTAAATGTCACTTGCAGCCTTTTGTCCTCCCTCATATATTTGAATGGGCAAATCAATTAGGCAGCTTTAACCAACCATGGCATTCACTGTGCGTGAACAGACGTTCTGGAGAGTGGCGTCGACTGCATTGTCTCTGTCCAAGGTCCTGAATGCAGCCCCATTGAAATTCAAAACAGAGCTTGTGCAAGAAATATTAACTTTAACTTCTGTTATCTCCATAAAGAAGTCTCAATATTGACATTTTTGACAAGCTTTTATACTTTAAAGGAATAGTTTACTCTGCAATAGTTTACTCATCCTCAAGCCATCCAAGATGAGTTTGTTTATTCATCAGAACAGATTTGGAGAATGGACCCTCTGCAGTGAATGGGTGCCGTCAGATGAGCCTCTGATAAAAACACCACAATATTCCACAAACCACATGATTCCAGGCCTTAAATAATTGTCTTGTGAAGTGAAAAGCTGCTTTTCCATCAAAAAACTTGTCTTATTTAGATAAGGAGAGAAATATGCACAGATCAAGCACAGTTTACAGGCAAAAACAGCCCAAAAACAGTTCTAAACAAATACTGTATGTGGGAGGATTTTAATGTGAGAGAACAACATTAAACTTTTTCACTGGAGGAAGCACTATTAAGTTAAAATGCCTTAATGAGGAATTTGTTTTTTTTTTAAAACACAAAGATTTTCACTTCAAAAGACATTGATGGACTGGAGTCATATGGATTACTTGTGGATTATTGTGAAGTTTTTTTTTTTTTTTCAGCTGTTTAAGCTTTCATTCGACAGCACCAGGGGATCCATTGGTCCCCAAGTGATGTAATGCTAAATTTCCCCAAATCCAATGAAGAAAGAAACTCATCTAGATCTTGAATGGATAATTTTTGGGTGAATTGTTCCTTTAAAAATAGAAGCTGTGTTTTTATATTAAACGTATATGCTCTAAATAATATTTTGCAACATTTAATGAGCAATTATGGAGTAAAAGTAAAATTTACTTAAGCGGAACACAGCAAAGAAAAGGCATCTTATTAACAGAAACACATTTAGAGAAGTAATTGTCATAAAAACAA
Organism: allo-octoploid hybrid of Carassius auratus x Cyprinus carpio; assembly: GCA_024542945.1. Taxonomy (NCBI): domain Eukaryota; kingdom Metazoa; phylum Chordata; class Actinopteri; order Cypriniformes; species allo-octoploid hybrid of Carassius auratus x Cyprinus carpio. The sequence continues at coordinate 9,205,674 of CM045068.1, read as the reverse complement.
ATCCAGTGTCTAATACATCAACTGGGAAAAAAATCATAAATATCAGGTCAGCGCATATTGTCATTGTGTTTTATATGGTGTAATTTTGCATAATTTATCAATTGCAAGTCTAAAGTGGTTTGAGATTTTTGTAAGCCCTTCCATTAAAAAAAAAAAAAAAAAAAAAAAACCCTATTGTGTTTCTGTTTGTGTACGTTTTAACCCTGAAAAGCCGGCAATAGGCTATTTAATGCAGGTTCTCATTGTGACAACATTCCCTGCAGGTCCTCATAACATTTTTTTCCCATGATAGGTTGCATTATACTTGTTCGCAGCTAAAGATCATGGGCACAACATTTCTTCTTTATCAGACTGGTGGTAAATGAGGTGTCCAAAATCATTAGTTTCTCTGCCTTTTCCATATACCCAGATGCTCAAGAAGTGAATTGCATCACCTCTTTGGCTGAAGTACAGAATTAAATTGGCTCAACTGGGTTGTGAGATTGGGTCAACGCAACATCACAGAGACTGCTAAAGGTCCATATTAGATTCCTCAGTTTTGTGACTAACTGGCATCACACTGGCTTCCTTGGACTGAGAGGTCTGCTTCATTTTGGACCCATTTGTATTGATACAGTGCCTTATCTTTCTATCATTGTCTTAGGGCTCTGTAAAGTCATTGCATCATGGTTCTGTTTGATCTTGAGACTGATTCTTGCATGAAAGCAGTGCTGCAACACAAAAAACAAGAATCCAAACACTGTTTTTAAGAACTTACATCTTTGACTGAAAATCAAGGCATTCAAAGAAAGAAATCAAGTGACAATGAGCCCAGTGAGTCTGGCTGTTCCTATCTTACACATCCCCATATTTATAATATTTAGCCTGCGGACAAACCCAGAACCGAAATTAGATCAGTCAGTTTGCACCGAGAAGGATGGATCAATGATTAATTGAATTTCCTTGCATTTTTGAGGAATGTCTTTAAAAATTCACGGGTAAATCTATTGACGGCACCCCATTGTGAATGCATGATGGGTTGAGAGCTTGTTAAAGGCGTATGTGCAATGTCAAGTGTGCTTTAGTCTGGTACAAGGACTTCTGGTTCTGAAGGGGGAATGGAAAAGTTTGCGAACACCACCCTGCCTGCTCCATCTCATATAAATCCCTTTGCAGCAGAACATAATGATGCAGAAATAGTTACTGCACAACAGAAGGCACAAACCTTCTGGACTCAAGGTGGGTCGAGATGGATAATACAAATGGATTTGTACAAACCTGCAATTGATAGATGGCAAATGTTAGTGCGCTGATGTAAACTCATATCCATGGATGGATTCATTGGAATTACAGTCACTAAAGTAGATCAATGATTGATGTGGGCCTCATGAGGTTTTTCTCAGTGCAGATGGCTTGAATGAGAAATGCTGCTGTAGGTCTATGGCGCGGGCTCTCGGGGGCCTGTGGGGGAGAGAAGGGCTTTTGATCAGCAATCATAGCTCAGGGGTCTCTCTCAGACATAGGACAGCTTAATATAGGGAAAAGGGCAAACGCTGTAATTTCACGCATTGATCCGCTGCCGCCATCTCTGTCCGTGTCTGTAACCTAGTACTAATTTACCAAGCACACTCACACACAGGGTCAAAAATGAACTTTTTACCACAACTGTCAATGAAATCAGTTTTTCCTGTCCATGAGTTGTATTGACCAATTTTATGTAGCTTTAGTGACCATTCTTTGTAACTGCACAGAAAATGTCGCCTTTTGAGTTCTGCAGAATAACATATGGATGAATAAATTATGAGATTTATATTACTATTTATCATTCCTATTTAAAAAACAAAAACAAAAACTTTTTATTACTTATGAAATTATTTTAAATTATTAGAATATTATTAATATGTTTTTGCTTTTTTTTATGCTGCATCATATATGCCAAAACCCAGTCTCAACATACTTTCACAAACTCTTTCATAAACAATAACTGTATCCCTTCTGTTTAGAGGGCCAAAATATTACAATATTTTATATTCTGAGTATGACATATTATATACAATTACTGTTATAAAATATATATAAAATATATATTCTTTCTGGCATAAATAATATTCCTGGTAAGGTTTTTTTTTTATTATTTATTTATTTTTATTTTTATTTTGCATTAATGTCTAAATTAATTTATTCTTTTTATTTATTCTATAAATTATTTAATTAATTTATTTATTTCTATTACATACATCTATTTATGACTATTTCTTTAAAATCAAATCATTTTATGACTTACAAATATTAGGATTTCAGCATAATTTGTATAATAATTAATTATATTAATACTATTATTAATATAATTTGTATAGTAAATAATATTAATAATATATTCAAAACAATTTGTTTTTGCTTTTATATTTGCACAGGTTGCATCATAAATGTCACAAGCCATTCTCTCTCTGAAACAGCAGCTGATTTCCACGTCTATGAAAATGTGTGATGCATATGCATGTGGGTGTTTTCACATCTGCTCTCTAATATGCAGAAGTACTTTTTCCCTTTTAATAAACAATAACTCCTTGTATCCCTCATGTTTAGAGAGTCAAGCATGCCCAGCAACATTTCAAACTCGTGACATTTTCCCTGGGAATGTGTAATTGTACCAGTGTCATCACTCTTCTGTTGCCTCGTTCATTTTTGCTGGTTATTCCAAGGGACGAGCTGAGTCAGATGAGGTGAGGGGAGGGACTGGGCGATGGGGTATTTTTAGATGGCATTTACAGTTTACATACTACCCCCTTCAGGGATCAGCACCTGCATGGGAGGAAATACGAACAGTGATGTTTATGAAAGAAAGAGCAGTAATCAGTCAAATAAACAAAGAAAGGAATAATGTGCAGGGACAGGTAAGGAATAACACCTTGAATAATAGAGTGGGATGGAAGGTGCAGAGGAAAATTAAAGGCCTGATTGAATAGCTAGACAATTCATAAATTGAGAGCACTAATTTAATACATTATCTCTGAAAATGCATGAGGACATTGGTACAATCTGCTTATCTTGGCATAAGTAATAGTTAACACAAATACTGTGGATAAATTGTAGGTCTGTAGCAAATATTTTGTGAACTAAACTACATTATTATTTATTCAATAAAAATTTAATTCTATTATAAATACATAAATAATAATTAACAATAGTTAACTTTTATTTAATTTCCTAAAAATTTATTTATTTAATTGCTTAAAAAATATATAAATACAAATTCAGTTTTTACAATTAAATAATGTATATAACAAATAAATATATAAATAATAATCATTAAACAGTTAATATCTTTAATTCAATTTCTATACATAATTATAAATATATAATATAATATATATTTTGTAAATAAAAAATTTAAGTAAATAAAAATAAAAATAAAATCAATCAAATGTATTTCTTAAATTAAATGTATTTATTTATTTTTTATACTAAACATATATATAATCAATTCTAAATAAAATAAAAAATGTAAATAAAATAAATACATAAATAATAATTAAGTTTATATTTTATTTTATTTCTTAAATAATAAAATTATATGAAAAATATATAAACCGACATTTACACACACACACACACACACACACACACACACACACACACACACATATATATAAATTAACAATATTTATTGATTTAACATAAAATAAATAATTACAAATTTTCAGGTATGAACACTATTTCCTCATAAAACATTAAAATGGTAAACAAATCAAGAAAAAAAGTATTTTTGCAGTTAAAATGGTTTTGGCATAATTCATGCCTAAATAATTTTTTTCTCAGCAGAAACATCATTTAACTTCCTTGTACTGATGTCTAACCTCTTCTCATCTTTGGGTCTTTGAGTGAGTGTATGAGGAGAGTTAACGTAGCACTTGCTTGGCACACTTAACGATTTATTCACTGACTGATTGATTGCTTCAGTCTCACGACCACAGGCTAATGCTGCTATACAGGCAGCGTACTTCTGTGAAGTGTAACATTTTAATTGAAGTCTTTTAGACTCTTGCACTCTCTTTCTCGCACTAAGCATGTAGCTACAGGAAGCCACTGCTGTCTGTCAGCTCTGCAGTAAGCAACTGAGCTCCTCATTCACATTTGCTGATTTCCATTCCCACACTCCTCTGTGGCCTTGTTTTTCACAATGAAAGAAAATAAAGGCCTTAACTTTGCTGCCTGTCAGAGAAGCTTACTAGCTTTGTCGCCTCTGAAGACAGGAGATAATGCGCAAGAGAAAATGAGGCAGCCGTGTGTCAGAACGCAGCAGAGATGCATTAACCTCTGCAAGTCACAGACACAGTAAAGGCAAGCCTCTTTCTCTCTCCCTCTGCTTGACAATTTTTCTCTTATTTCCTTTCTGTTTCTTTCTCTCTGATAACAGATCAGCACTTCTTGCAAGACCAAAAAGCAAATCCCATGGGCATCCTGTACTGTATAATTCCAAAATGACCTTCAAAGAGTGAGACGACATAATCAGCATGCATGGGCAGGACAGTGTGTTTTACATGATGTGATTCTCAGGTGCTTCAAACCTTTTTTTGTTCTCGTATCTCCCAACCAAGACTGCCAGATACAGCGCAGGGTGGATGAAGATGAAAATAATCGTGAGATCTCCTGGCACTACTTCACTTCCATGTTTTTCTCTATGAGTTTTCCTTATCACGGACAGCTGGTTCACAGATGCTCTGCTGCTGGTTTAGCAGACAGTTCAGTAAGGGTTTCTGGGATGGAGGCAGATCTGAGTGCGAGCTTGTAGTCGATTGTAAGATTTAAGTGGTCTAGATAATTGAAGAAGTCCCTTCCTTCACTGGAAGATCCATTTATGACATTTTGATGAAAAATGAAAAAGTTTTGTAAAGTAAAACTTTTTCTAAATGAAGTATGTACAGTATATGGATGAATCATTTAGAATAAGATCTGTTATTTAGGAACATCAACATTTAGGAAATAAATAGGGTTAATTTTCCAACCCAATCTCATGAAAAACGTAACAATTTTATGAGGTGACAATTTCATGTGAATTCATACAATTTGGTTTGTACATTTTTACAAAAATAGTAAGCAAGAAGGTCCACCCCTAAACCTAACCGTCAATGAGGAGTGAGCAGATAACATACAAATGGAGTCATGGAATTCACAGGAATGTTGACTTGTTCGATCAGGCTAGAATCTACTGAATTTCTGCTGTAGTTGTTATCATAAGTGTGTTTTTCTTAGATTGTCTTTTGCGCCTTGTATTTCTGACCTCAATACCCATGTTAGCATGCTTTCACTTTTTTAATCACTCATTGCTATTCACTCACTCTATTAACATTCCTCACTGAAATGTGCTTGCAAAGTCATTTTTCTTTCCTTTCATGTTCAAAACATGAACTACGCACACAGGAAGAAATGCAGTAAAATGAGGTGGATTTGCCATGTTCATTTCAAATTCAAAGGAGTTTTGCTGATTCAATCAAATCCCTGTGGAGACAGTGAGCTCGGTTATAGCTCTGCATGTCTTCCAGTCCTGCAACGGCATAACAAAATTTTAGAGAAATTATGAAAACGAAAATACAGGGCAATATTAATAGACAGAATTCACACTCAGCACAATCATTTTGAAATATAGTTTAACATTTGGCACTAGATAAGAAAATGTAACTCAAGATGAAATACAGTAAGAAAGGTCTCAGAGTAGTTAATTCAGTGACACATAGAATTAAGGCCTTCATTCTAAACCATATGAAAATGTCTAATCTATTTTATATAATCTATTTTATCCTTTGCTCCCTGCACAGGGGTGGTGCTGCTCAGAGGAAATTCAGCCCCACAGCCATTCTTCTTCCTCTTTTCTCTTTCTTAGGCCAAAGATGGGGATCCAAATAGGTCAATGAAGGATGGGTTTATTCTCCCCCACCACCACTACTACTACATTAATATTCAGACCATCTGTACAGCTAAGCACACAAACGCATATATCCTTTCCCCCAGTTCATCCACTCTTTCTTAATTGACTAATCATGGGTAGTTTCAATTGAACTGGCTCTATGTCTCTCTCTTCTCCACCTATAGCTGGTGTGTGGTGAGCGTACTGGCGCCGTTGTACTGTGACTGTCATTGCATCATCCAGGTGGATGCTGCACACTGGTGGTGGTTGAGGAGAGATCCCATGATATGATTGTAAAGCACTTTGTGTGTACAGCAAAACCATAATTTTCATTAAATTTCTCTTCCTCATACTAAAGCTGCATTTATTTGATTTAAAATACAGTACTGTAATATTGTCAAATATTGTTGCAATTATAAATAACTGTATTCTTTTTTTTTATTTAGTTAATTTATTATTTTAATTTATTCCTTTGATGGCAAAGCTACATTTTCAGCAGCCATTCTTCTTCAGTGTCACATGACATGATCCTTCTATATATATATATATATATATATATATATATATATATATATATATATATATATATATATATATATATATATATATATATAAGCTACTTAAGCAAAACAGTAGTTTTCAGTTCAATTTGAGGAATACGTTTACATTTTAGAGTCATACATGTAGGCCATTTTGGATCACCTTGGCTGCAAAATATGAAGCTGTCAGACACTGCAGAGTTTTATATGTGTGTTTGTGTCAGGGATGAAGCTGAGGGGACAAAATTGAGTCTTGCTGATCTATAGAGGAGTACTACAGCAAAAATGAAGAAGTTATCCATTTCAGATAACTGTTTCACAACACACGAGAGCCTCTTTTTCAGTTTGAGTTTGCATTCCTCTCCTTGACGTAATCCTTTGGCTCATTACAAAATATCTGTACACAATACTTTAAAACTCTTCGTTGATTCAGTTTTGTTGACAAAAAATTAATATGAATATGAGAAGAGTGGCTTCAGTCTGCAGTTAGCAGTTTTAAAGACGTTTTAAGAGGAGCTTCAATTTGCATTGAAATAGAATTGTTCACTCTCAATGCATTCTAAATGCAATACAGAAGATAAATATGTAATGCGTGTATTGTGTGGATTGACAGTCTTTGTAAGTCATAAACAAAATATTCTTCAGGCTTTCTCTCCTACTTCATTAATACCTTCTGAGAAAATGGTGAGCCTGAATCTGAATAGCAATTAGTTACATGGCATTCAACGTTCATAGATTTGTTCAAAAACCTAAAAAGATCACAAGTTGGATTCCTGTTGAAATGCCCAAGCTTCATTGAGAAGCTTCATCCACTGGCCTGGGCATCTAATTCATACTATTAAAAAAGGAATAGATGCACATTCACTTTAGTAAATATATATCAGAAAATCTATCAGTACTGCCATGTGACACAACTCTGTGAATAACTGAAGGTAAGGAATTAAATCTCTGCCTTTTGCATGTGTGTGTGTGAGAGAGAGAGAGAGAGAGAGAGAGAAAGCATCTGGTCTGGCTGAATTGGATGGGGTCAGGAAAATTGACTACATTGAGTAAATGGTGATGGATGGAACCGAGAGAGGAGAAAACCCACGAGCCAGACATATGGAGTTGGACAAACAGCGAAGGAAAAGCCAATAAAATGAAGTATCTTTTGGCCATGGCAGGAAATATTATTGACCTGCATGAACTCTTTATAAAGTTCCCTCAACTTTTGCAACAAGAACAGCAAGATTAGAGCTTATGTTGAAAGGGAAATAAAAACATATTACTTAAACACATAAATATGTTTTGTCTTTGATTTGCACAGCTCTAACTTAATAAAACCTATGCTATCTCTTGATAATATAAATCCTAAATCCGCTGACCTCAAAGCAGTTCACATTTTTCTGAGAATAAGAAATGAGAGTATTGTTTACTTTCTCTATGCTGATGTGCGTTCCCAGCATGTGATCCAGAATGATTCCACACAATCATTTATTAGGGATTTAATGGAGCCTGTTCTGCTTCAGGGATTTGCTTGACTAGTTTGTACAGTTATTAAGTTTTATTTTCTAATTTTTTAGGGATACTGTATGTTTTAAGGAAAAAAATAGGTCATGGTGTATATGACTTTCTTCCTTCAGATGAACACAATCTGAGTTACATTAATAAATGTCCTGGCCCTTCAAGCTTTATAATGGCAGTGAATGGGCGTTGAGATTTTGAACTCCAATAAAGTGCATTCATCCATCATAAAAGGTGCTCCACACGGCTAATAAAAGCCTTCTGAAGTGAACCAATGCATCTGTGTAAGAAAAATATCCATATTTAAAACTTTATAAACTGTAATCTCTAGCTTCCGCTAATTGTTGTATGTCCATTCACGAGAGTGGCATTCCAGCATATGACGTCGATGTAAGTAAATTTTATTTATAGAGCACATTTCAGCTTACACTGACCAAAGTGCTGTACAAAACAATCATAAAATATAGTAAAGTATAAAATAAAATGCAAGCTAAAATCCAAGATAACAATACTAATCTATAAATTAAAAATCAGTAAAGGCCATAGAGTAAAGATGAGTTTTAAGTCTAGACTTAAAAACTGAAATAGACAAAGCCCTCTTAATGTCAGGTGGCAACTGATTCCAAAACCATGGAGCAGCTACCGCAAAGGCTCTGTCACCTTTAAACTTAAGTCATGACCGTGGGACATATAAAAGAGCTTTATTAGCAGATCTGAGGGACTTAGGAGCAGAATTAAATAAGATGAGATCAGAAATGTATGATGGGGCTTGTCCACTCAGTGCTGTAAAAACAATCAAAATTTTTTTTGAATTGAACATAGCGTAAGCTCCAGTGAGTATATGCTAGTCTCGCGAGAACCAAGTTTTGTTTACAACAAAGGAAAACCAATCTCCTCTTGGCTTAAACCCTAATTTTCTTTACAAATCCTCATTTTGTTCTTCTAATTTGTGACTGGTGTTTTGTTTTGCTTTCTCCTTTGTGCTTCCGCGTTCATTACTTGTCACTGGAGCTTACACTACGCCTACGTCCTAAGTCATCCACTGGAACAAATGGATTGCTTCGCTTTAAAAGGCCTTTATTAACTGTGTGGAGCACTTTTTATGATGGATGAATGCACTTTATTGGACTTCAAAATCACAACGCCTATTCAATGCAATTATAAAGCTGGGAAGACCCAGGACATTTATATATATTTACATAATAACTGATTGTATTCATCTGAAAGAAGAAAGTCATATACACCTAGGATGGCTTGAGGGTGAGTAGATCATGGAATAATTTTCATTTTGGGGTGAACTATCCCTTTAACAACATAGTTAAACAAATTCCAAGAGTTTCCCAAATTCATATGTGGTCTAAACTACAGCTCTTGACCTGTGGTTAGAAACATTGTTTTTTGTTAATATGACATATGGACTTAAATATACAATCCACTTTAGCAAAATTGACAAGCTATGTAGTACAATCTACATTTTTCATACAGAAATTTCATTCTGCATGTTTTGGTTGGTCAGGAGAAGTTTTTGAAGAGTATGCATGTGTGTATTTGCTTTAGTACCTAAGGTGATCCCTGAGTAATGTAAGGGAACCCACAGAATTATGGAGAACAAAACTAGTGAAGCAGTCCATGGAAGCCATATTCATTAATAATCACATTATAATGACATTAATTTGATCTCAAACTAATAAATTAGCAGAACGTGTAACTCCACCATCTGCTTGACGTCATTAACAACCGTTCTAACCAACATGGTATGACAATATTCCTACGTTTTCAGGAAACAGTACAAGCTAGTTAATTTCTCCAACAATGCATTATATGATAGTTAAGCAGTGAGTTTTGTTGTTATTCAGGAAATGCACCACTAAAACTGCTTGAGTAATGGACTGTATGGTTCCCACCACATGATTTAAGTTCACTGATGCTTATTTATTGCAATCCTTAATTTTGTCTTGTATGTTTGTTAAAATACGCTGCACATACATCAGCTATCTTCCTCAGGGGGAGACATTGCGTTATTGAGTGCAAGTAATGAGTTTAAATTTAGCGCTTTTTGAAACTTGAACTTTTTCATTCTGATGGAAGATTACTTGTTAGACAAGCTGGCCCTTTTACTAGGTCTTTATAATGTGGCAGGAGGTAATTAAGACAGTGCAGTTAAGAAGCCTGGGAACCCTCTTAATTAATAAGACAAAGTATTAAAGTGGGAAAGCTAAATGTGCATTGTTTAATATTTCATTGTCACTTAAATTGCTTTCTCCCTACAAGATATTCCCCTCTTGCTGCTAAAATGCAAGACTTTACACCCCCCCTTTTTTTTGCCTTAAAATGGCTAAAACCCCCTTAAGCCATGACCTTGGAGAGAATAACAACAGCGAGAGAGAAACCTCAGCTTTCTCCATTGGAGCCTCCAGCAGAACAAACAGGGTCCAGATCTGCTGAGGTGTTACACCTTAATGTGATACATTTTCCTATAAATAGGAAGAAAATTTGAAATAAAATGAAATTGCTGAAAACTTGAATGCAAGATTGTTTTTCTATGCCATTTATTCTTGCACACTTGTCAAAGGGCTTTCAAACAAAAACAATTTGGTTCAAATTTTCTTCTGTTGCCTTGGAAGTAAATCAGTAATGCCGCAGTGCACTGGGATTAGAGCTTGGCAAGAGTAGTCGAATAATTGTCTATTGCTTAAAAACTTAAAGTAGACAAACATACAGAAGTGCATCATTACTCAAAATCAATGTGCTATTACAGTAGCGATAACATGATTTATTTTTCTGTTTTTGTCTCTGCTTTGTTGTTGTAATTGTTCTGGAGATCTGCTTTATAAAATCCTCTGGGGAAGGTGAAATGATGAGAGCGATGCCTCATTAAATGAACAAAACTGTTTTCTGTTGTCCCAAACAGCTGTCCCCAAAGAATTCATTGATCGTAATAAGATTATAAAAACAGTGCAGTAGTTTCATTAGATGTGATACATTCTCATAAGTTATAGAAACCTTTCGGGTCTTTTGATGTCTTATTTCCAAACCTCCTCACTCAGGCATGTGTTGAGCTAAGAAAAAAAAACAATAACAAAAAATATGTTTTTCCATTCAAAATGACTGTACAACAATAATAAAAATAAATAAAATTATTATTATTATAAATTACACATTTATATTTTTTATTTAAATTGTGAAAATTAAATCAAAAAGGAAATATTACTATTCCAATAACACTATTGTAAAGTAGAATAAAAATGAAATAAAAAATAATAAATACATTTAAGCGGGTAAATACTAGGGGACTATTTCAAAGTGTATTTTATGTGTCCCACGTCCTGCTACCAGCTGGCTATGACTGTAAATCACAAAAGCCATAGCCTATACCATATACTTCAAATGGAAGTTTATTATGTGTAATTGAAGTGTTAGCTACTAGTTAAAAGTACACTATGGAATTCTGGGCTCTCTAACGACATCTGTGGTTGAAAAACATAATTGCAAGTTACATGCAGAAGAACATTTGGTTTGCCATTGGTTGATTTGGATTTTGTAATATACTTTATTATAGTGTATCTGTATGTACCCTATGTTGTAAGTAAAATCTTTTTTAATGATTAAGCAGCTGCAGTACCAAAAACAGTAAGGTCTGTCCGAAGACTAATAATATTTCCAAGACCAAATACAAGCATCAAACACAGGTGACTGAAAACTTATAACAACATCCAAGTTAAAATCAAACTATTCCAATCAAAGCCTTTTCAAAGAGAAACTTCATTTTGTGCATTGCACCTGGTGTCCCTTGGCCAAGGTTGTTGATGCCAGTGAATGCACTACCATAAAATGCAATGCCCCTGAATATATGTTCTTTTAAATGTTGTCATTTTAAATCTGAATCAAGTCAGTGTTTTAGAGATATTCCATGGGTTGAACCCACAAACTATAGCTCATGCAGGATGACTCACTAGCTTTAATGAAAGCCTTTACAATCAACAGTCTTAAAGTTTCAGTACAATGGCCTCCTTTAATAATGCATCATGCACTGGTGTGTCATGCACCTATGTTTTGAGAGGCCACTAATGGCAGTCCTGGCACACTTTGTGCCCTAGGTGAGAAAAGACATGATTAACTTAGACAAAATTACAGACTATATACATATATATAATTTACCAAAAGGTAAGGGTCACTAAGAGTTTAAGAGAATTGTTTTTTAAGAGGATTAAATTGATAAAAAGTGGCACACACATGCGCGCGCGCGCACACACACACACACACACACACACACACACACACACACACACACACACATATATATATATATACAGTGTGTGTATATATATATATATATATATATATATATATATATATATATATATATATATATATAAAGACATAAAAAGACACATTAACAAAATCTCAAAAAATTATGTACTTTTGATTTTTCTGTTCTACAAAGAATCTTGAAATAATGTATCGCAGTTTCCACAAAAATATTAGGCAGCACAACTGTTTTTCAACATTGATATTAATAAGAAATGTTTTTGAGCACCAAATTTGCATGTTAGAATGATTCTGAAGGATCACGTGACACTGAAGACTAAGGGAATGACTGCTGAAAATTCAGCTTTGCCATCACAGGAATACGTTAAAGGATAACATAAAAAAAAAATAATATTATTATAAATAGTTATAATATTTTGCAGTATTACTTTTTGTTTTGTATTTAAAATAAATAAATGCAGTCTTGGTGAGCATAAGAGACTTAATGACCCCAAACTTTTGAAGTTAATATACAATAAAAGCATGAAAAAACAAGGCATAGGCCTATTTTACTGTAATAAAAGATTGAGTTTCCATTAGCATATACTCTCAAGAAAATCACATTGCTGTGTGCTATGTATGAAATTAGAAACATTATACACAGTCATGCTGCATTTCATAATGAAACACATTTTTGTCACAGTACAAAAGGATATGTCTGTGTCCTTTGTTGAACTCCTTCAGTTTCATGATTACTGTCTGAACATTAAAAAAAAGCATTTCCTTGCCAGGAACACTCTTAAAAATAAGGTTACAAATTGGGAGATTCACAACAATGTCAACGAAGAACCATTTTCGGTTCCCCAAAAAACCTTTTAGTGAGCAGTGCTAAAAAAAATTTCTTAGTGTGAAGAACATTTAATCTAAAGAACCTTTTTCCAATATAAAGAACCTTTTGTACATTTGAAAGATTCCAGGATGTTAAAATTATTCATAGAACCATTTTAGAGAAACTTCCACATTTTTCAGAGGCCACAACTCAAGTCAATAACAGTTGTGCCATCAGCTGTTTAAGGATGAAGTGTTCAAGAGTAGCAGATTGTAATGAAGAGCTGCTAGCTTTCTCCAGTTACGACTATCTTCTAATGGAATCAAAAGCTTCTAATAAGCTAAAGGCTCTGTAGCTAGTGCCAGCCCATTCTGAGGACCAGTTTCAGTTTGCCAGGGGACTTTGCTGTTGCTCTCTCTTCTGTTTATCCTCCAAGTTTTTGTACACTCCACCAAGAGGAGGGAAAGGATTTAAACAGAGAGATGTTGACTGCTATGAACAGTGCAACAGAGCTCAGAAAGACAGGCAGACACAACATCAAATTTCTGAGTGTGCTTGTAACACTATACAAGGGCCCTCTCTTCTTTTCACTTACACATCCTCCAGGTCTATTGTAATCATCCCTTGAGACAGTAACCATTTAAGCCATTCACTTCACAGTTTAAAACAGAAGAACAGATTCTTCCCACGGATCTTAAGAGCCATATTGGCATTCTATTCTAAGCTTAGAAAGATTGATTATCACTGCCTCTGGATATTTTGGCACGATGCAAGGCTATACAAAGCTGTCATAACATAAAGAAATGCCACGTGGCAGAAAATGTAACACTTAAATTCACCTTATTTCAAGACTCTTTCCTGAGCAAAACTCGAACTGTGAGTTTTTATTCAGGAGAAATACTGAGGTGAGATATGGACTTAATGAGATACTGAAAGCTGACTTCACCTAAAAATGAAATTTTTGTAATCATTTACTAACCCTTATGTCGTTCCAAACCTGTATGACTTTATGTTTACTGTGGAACATAAAAGAAGATATTTTTGAAGAATGTTGGTAACCAAACCATTTCAGTTCCAATTGACAAAAAATAAAGTAAAAGTCAATGGGAACCAAAACGAAAGTCATACAGGTTTGGAGCGACATAAGAGTGAGTAAATGATGACAGAATTTTCATTTTTGGGTGGACTATTAGCCTGTTCACACCAAGAATGATAATTATATCCATGTCCACACCAACGCACAATAAAACTGTTTATTATGCGTGCACACCAAAACATTGATGCTTCCAAATGTTCATGAAGAAATAATAAATGCAATCAATATGAATTAATCGATTTAATCAATTTCTTCTGAATATACCCATTCACTTTACATGAAGAACAGATTTAATATATATAAACATTCATCAACACACATACATAGTGCATGTAAATGGATAGACATAAATAATAAATGGAAGCTCAATCGCACTTGCCTGATGCACAAGAACGAGTCTCACTGGTTCTTGCGAAAACAAACACTAAGATGTTTAAGCTTTTGTTTGTCTCATTTGATGTGCACTGAGCACATTGATTTATATCTGAATAACAGCCCAAATTAAATCTGTTCATCATACAAAGCAATCGTCTTCTGGGTAACTGATTATAGAAAATTTCAATTTTGGATGAACTATCTCTTTAAGGTTTAGAAGACTTGAAATACACCACAGAATACAGCAACATTTTTTTTAGCTTGACAGCTTGACAGAATAAATAAAATCCTACAGGTTTCTAAATGTCATGAAGGTGAGCGAATGATGACAGAATTTTCTTTTTTTCTGTGCAAAAGGTACTTTGAGTCCTTTCAGTATTTATTTAAAAGGAGCTAGTCCTTTTGAGTGTTTAACCATTATAACCATTTAGACAGGGATTTTGATGATCCTCTACCTCATTTTGTTACATGGAGTGTGTATGCTATTATTTTAGATTCCTTTTATTAAAATCGCACATTCCCAAGCCAAGGTGACTTATAATGCTAATCCTGCTCACTTGTCACATGCAGTAATTCCTTGCGAGTGCACTGGTTTTCAAGGGCATAAATCAATAGTCACTGCCAGGTCACTGTGCCACTTTTTAAATAGAGCTGTGACTGCAGTTGGCCCTGGGTAATGGCAACACAGTCGAGAAAGACTTTCAAACCAGACTCAATCAGATAACAGAGGTGCTGACTTCATGCTAATGTAAACTTTCTATGTAATTCAGAGCTCACATTTGATTAATCTAAGCATGACTGAAAGGTTATTTAACTTTCATCTTCCAATAAATCTCACTTTCAAATGCTTTATCCAGAACATTACTTTATGATTACAAAGAGATTCATTTAAATCATTCAATCAAAAATAGCTAAAAGTGCAGTCTTGGTCATGCAGTTATTGAGTAGAGGCAAATTCATCATAAAATTTGAAATTGTTTGAGTACTGCAAGCTGACTGAAATTATATGAGCTGCGGGATTTATTATGCCTGTAAAAATACATGATAGTGTATTTACTCTATATGTCTGCACTATCATCTACTGTATGTCTGTACTTTCTTCTGCACTGGGAGCTGCCAAGAAAAATTCCTTGTGTGTGTAAACATACTTGGCAATAAAGCTCTTTCTGACTTCTGACTTCAAAAGCGCTTTGTAAAACAACTGTATAAAATGCTAAACTAAACAAAAATTAAGTTGTTTTCCTTTTGCGCATACCAAGCTTTTATTCAATCCCGGCATGATTGGAACAACAGCAAGCAGATGTTGCAGTTTGATGAGCAGACACACAGCTCTGTGGAGGGGGTCCGAGCCCTGCGTTTGTGCAATCAGCAACGAACGAGCAGCTCTGACTGCTGATATGATGCTGTCCCACCCTCGCATCTCAGAAAAGAACTGCACTTAGAACAGATGGACGCTTCAGAGAGGCAACAGTGATAGGAAAGGAACGAGGAGTTCAAATACTATAGTCTACATTCTGTTTCATCTGAAATTTCATTACTGGACTATTACTAATATAACAAATACCAATTTGCAAGAACAAGCAGCAAAACAAAAAGATAGATAGATCTTAAACCAATAAGAACCATTAAGTGCATATAAATAAACATTTAAAGCAGTACTACGCATTTTCTACAATCTCTAAATATAGGTGACTTTCAAACACAGTGTGATTACAGTCATAAACTGATGCAAAATGTTCCCATTACTGTCAGTCAAATAGGCCCAGCAAAGCATGGGGGGAAAAACTAACTTTGATTCTCCTCCCAGGTGAGGCAATACCTCAAACACGGCGAGCAGATGGACCAATTACACACTGGCAGTGCTCACAAAGGAGGAACCGACAGATCAGGTAAGCCATCATAACTCACAGCCCAGAATTATATCTCTAGGGAGGTGTGAACTGTCCCGCCAAAAGATAGTAGTAGTTACAAACGCTGTCTCTCTCTGGGGGAGGCACCAGACCTGCCATGTAAGTCAGACCTTGATTATTCTGAGCATAGTTGCACTTGCTGCTCTGCTCATGTTGTTGAGACAAAACAGCTGTGCCTCTGTGTCTCCCGAGACAACAAAACTGTTGGAAAGGTTTATACTGCCTCAAGGGGATGTACACTTCAGAGAAATCGACAATCCCAACCTCGTTAAAACCGTGGCAGTATGGGTAATGATTGAGTAACTGTAGCCTGGAGAAATCATTACTTCCACGGTCTGCAGATACACATGCAGGTTGAGCTGAACTCGCTACACAGCTGTGAAGTTCATTAAGAAATATGAATAACAATTTTAAGCAAAGTTGCTCTGTATATTAATGCATGAGTGAAGAAAAAAAAGTGAATATTTTCTTAGTAGTACTTCACTGATTTCAAGCTCAATAAATATTGTATATTTAAAAGCAAATCATTTCATATGAACGCCAAGGTCAGGATGGCAACCACAACTGTGAGTTACACCGCAAAATGTTTAACCTTTATTTATGAATAATGTATTATTCTAATACTTGATCTACTGTAAAACTAGCCTGTCCTCAATTATTTATCGAAAATAGGCATGTGTCCGAACCAGAATACCTTATTCTAAAAGACATGAATACTCATGTCAAAACAGATAATGAATTCTACCAAATAAGACGTTTCTGATGAATATTAGGGACGGTTTCTTTCTAAAACAACGTTAACACAGCCACTTGCAAACACTATTGTGTCATTAAGAAGTTACTTATTTGTTATATTTCATCTTTATGTATGTATAAATTAGTTTGTTACACAAATATTTGAAAAAAAAAAATCAGTTTATGAATTATACAAGATATATTTGCTTTATGTTAGTTAGTTCATCTAAAATGGGCTTTTCATTTAGTTTCGATGCACTTCCTTTGTAGTCCCGCCCACACCTATTTGAATACAAAAACAGATAATTGTGACACTGCAGCAGATGCAAATAATGGCATCGCTGCACATCCCTAATTTAAACCATTCTTTAATAAAAATAAAATATATTTCAGACAAAAGGCTAATGGGGCACTTAGAAAACTGCATTCACAATACATTAATCAGAGAGTCAAATAACATGTATACTACCTGTATCTTATTAAATATATTGTATAAACATATTATAAAAGTATTTCTAAATAAATGTATGAAAATGAATCACATCTATTTTTTCTGGAATCTGTCACTGGCTTGTTTTTGTGATGGCGGTGGGGTTTGCTGTTGGCACCACTGACTCCATCCAGCTAAAATGGATTGATTCTTGGTCTAACAGTCAGATGTTATAATGCCAAGTCAGATCCCTCAATAAGCCAGCGGCTGGAAGGATTAACTCATTACAATAAGAGAGCATGGAAATTGTTTGGAGCGAACATATTGCATGATTTGTTTAAATCTGTTATTGTGACATCAGTTTCAATGCATATTACCTCTTGGACTTAATGGGAATTATTCCTTTTATGAATGTGACCAAAGCATCCAGTGATCTTACTCATACGATCATACGATCAGTGAGATTCATGAGAAATGTGATATGTAACCTTTTGAAATGTTTTAAATGGTGAAATTGCAGTGCCATTTCATTCTTGCCAGCAACACTGATTACTCACTGCTTCACTTGAAATTATTATCAACTTTTTGGTGACCTTATCAGTTGCTTGCACCAGGTTCCAGCTGCTGTGGAACACTATGACTGGCAAGGCTCACCAACTCTTACTCTGGGTGGATTTATGCTGGTTTCTAAGCTTGTTCACCACCGCAACTGAACCGATTTCATGCAGGCACATATTTTAAATTAAACATGGCTACTTCTAATTTGCTGCAGGCTTGCTTCTTTATCTGTTCCTTTTCTACCCAGTCTCTTAGTACATTTGTGGATTCACTTAAACATTCATCATGACTGAAATGAGGGGATTCTGGCTGTCACTTAATTTGCATGAGATAAGATCCATTATTCAGGAGGTGATTTAATAATAATCTTAAGGCAAAGAAGGGAACCAGAATTCGTGGAAAACATCCTGCTCTGTAGGCAGGTAATGCATGAATGTTCACGTCCTTGATTTTATCACACATCGCTGACAACTCTTTCTGTCTCTCTCTGTCTTTCCTGGAAGGTACAAACAGTGTTCCTAAAATACAGTACTCCAACAATTCTGAGCTGGTTCTTTTTTAGTGAATCAAACTTACAGCGCAGTGTAGTTTCAGTTCCTGAAAAAAATTGACTCTTACAAGTCTTTTTTTTTTCGTAAGGCTTGTGTGAGTTAAATCAGTTTTATTACTGACTTGTTATGTAACGTGTAGTTAAGAATTCATAGTATTTAAAAAAAAATGTATGAAACTTTTCTTCCTCAAATCAGAATATAACAATTACTGCTCAATTTTGGCTTCAGGACTATAAAATTGAGTTCAAGGGCAAAACTCACCCTTTCATTCCTTTCAGTGCTACCCTACTTTCTCTGCTTTGTTTCTATGCTCTCCTCTCATAATGATCCCCCATGAGGCAGAGTATAAAAAAGAACCAGAACTTGAAGAAAAGGAGAATCAGTATGCAAAAGAGCCTGGTATTCTTGTCTGTTTGTGATTCAGCAAAGAGTTTGTCAATGAAAGCTGGTTTGCTCCAGTACAGGGAAATCAGAAGGCTGTGAGGAGGTGCAAATTGTGCCAAAAGAGTGCCAAAACAGGGACTCAACATGACCGACTTTTCTGTTCTTATTCAACCTGAACACCATCAAGGAAATATTTCACTAGTCGAGGATAATAAATGATACACATAAGACTCTTGGCAGTGTACTGCAAGTGAGACATTAAACATTTGTCACCCCTGTCTTTTGCTCTCTTGCATCCTCATCCTTGTTGCTGCTCGTATTATGTGATGCTATGTCCAAAGAGAGCAAAGTAGGACTAGGTTGTGTGACACAAGATAGTAAAATAAATCAAACAGTTGAAATTCTGCTTTTTATACTGTGGTATATCAATGGATTAAAATAAAAATTCCAACAAGAAGCAAACTACAGTTATTCTCCAAAGTGTAGATGTGCACTTCTAGAGTAGACAACTTTGTTTATTATAATGGGAGCATTTCAGTTTTTGGACGCATCCAATTTAAAAGCAGTATACACCCACCCCTACACTCTTAAAAATTAAATGTTCCAAAAAGAAGGTTTTCGCTGCAATGCAACAGAATAACCATTCTGGGTTCCCGAAATTACCTTTTAGCGAAATGTTCTTTTAAAACCTTTTTTTCTTTGTGTGATGAACATTTCATTTAAAATGGACCCTTTTCCTCTTTAAACAACCTTTTGTGCAATGGAAAGGTTCCATTAAATAATCTTCATGGAACCATAGATGCCGATAAAGAACCTTTATTTTTAAAGGGGTCATCGAATGCCCATCAGATCGATATGATGAAGGGAAAAAGATTTAACAAGATTAAAAAAAATTGGATTTTTATCATTATAGGGTGGTTGCGTGCACACACTGCCAACACACATTTCAGTTCAAACTACTTGTAAAAGTGCATGTGGCATCTGATGACCCCTTTAAAAATGTAGGTTATGGAACCAAGACTGATTTATCATCATGACCATGTCACCACACAAAATCTCTTCATGGCCTAAAAACAACCTCACAAGGTTCTTGTCATCCTTTTAAATTACAGTATCTCCACTTTCCTGAAGGAGGTGTGGAGAAAAGGTAGTCCACTGATATTCAAATGAGGGACAAAAAGGCTTCTGTTAGATTTGATGGGCCATCAAACAGCATCAGTGTCTTGCAGAAATGTCGTGTAAGGCTTTGAAGGAAGAGGCCTGAGCGATTCTTTCACAGTATGGCTGGTAGAAATGCACAGTGTGCCCTTTTGAAGATGCTGAGACAGTCCCTGAGCGGTCCGGAGCTGTTTCCACCAACCTGTCATGCTTCTTCTGGATGTTCTCCTGATTAAAGGAGGGGAGTAAATAAAAAAGACAGGGCATCAGCACATACAGTCATAAGCCATCTTCTACAGAAGCCTAAACAGATCCCTTAAGTCTCAAATTCATCTCAAATTTAATCACTGTAAAACATTTAGGTCTGTAAGTGGTGCTGCAGCGTAACTCCAACAAGCTTTCACAGTCACTGCATTGATTCTCCTGTCCTATTTTTTTCTGTCTTTTAAGACTGTTGCTTGTCGGAAAATATCTATTGCACATTTTACCTTTTTACAATCCATGAAACAGGTCTGTTGAATATTACAATATTAAATATAGGAGTATATAGTGTATCTTAAATATTAATTATTAAATATTAATTATTAAACAACAGTAATAAAGTTTGTTCTTTATTTCTTTCTTATTATGCAGTGTTGCATTGCAACAGTCTTCATTTTCAAAGAAAACAGAGGGAGACTCTACATAGCCACTTACACAGCCGCTTAGATGTCGGCTACAACATTGATAAACATATTACATTTAAACAATACAATATAAGGCATAAGCATCTGTAGGTTACACTTGAATGAAAATATTTTTGCTGCATTCTAGTTACAAGGATACAAGGGTTTGATTGCTTCGAAGATTATTCATTTTTTATGACTTGAATGAAGAAAAATCCACTACCGGTGAAAAGTTGGATTTTTAAAAAATGTTTTCAAAAGAAGGTTATTCTGCTTACCAAGACAGTATTTATATGATCAAAATACAGTAAGACTGTTATACTGTGAAATATTATTACAATTCAAAATTGTATTTTCAGCTGCCATTACTCCAGTCGTCAGTGTCATATTGAGCTTTCAGAAATCTGTCTAACATGCTGATTTTGTGCTTAATTATTATCAGTTATCATTAACGCTCAGTCATTAATAATAGTTCTTGCTATTACCAATATTGAAAACAGTTCAGCAGTTTTCTGTTGAATTCATTTTTCTGGAAACCATAATACTTTTTTTTTTTTAGATTCTTTGTTGAATAGAAAGTTCAAAATGAATAGCATTTATGTGAAATAGAAATCTTTTGTAACATTATAAATGCCTCTGCTAGCACTTTTGATCAATTTAATGTATCCCTGTTGAATAAAAGTATTCATGTCTTTTTCTTGTTTTTGAAATCTTACTTGCCACAAAACTTTGTATGATATTGTATCACAGTATCCATAAAAATATTAAGAAGCAAAACCTGTTTTCAACACTGATTAAACAAAAAATGTTTCTTGAGCACCAGATCAGCATATTAGAATGGTTTTTGGAGGATCATGTGACACTGCTGAAAATTCAACATTAGCATCACAGGCAATAAATAAACAAGCTGAAATTATTATTTTTTTACTGTACAGGTCCTTCTCAAAAAATTAGCATATTGTGATAAAAGTTCATTATTTTCCATAATGTAATGATAAAAATTAAACTTTCATATATTTTAGATTCATTGCACACCAACTGAAATATTTCAGGTCTTTTATTGTTTTAATACTGATGATTTTGGCATACAGCTCATGAAAACCCAAAATTCCTATCTCAAAAAATTAGCATATTTCATCCGACCAATAAAAGAAAAGTGTTTTTAATACAAAAAAAGTCAACCTTCAAATAATTATGTTCAGTTATGCACTCAATACTTGGTCGGGAATCCTTTTGCAGAAATGACTGCTTCAATGCGGCGTGGCATGGAGGCAATCAGCCTGTGGCACTGCTGAGGTGTTATGGAGGCCCAGGATGCTTCGATAGCGGCCTTAAGCTCATTCAGAGTGTTGGGTCTTGCGTCTCTCAACTTTCTCTTCACAATATCCCACAGATTCTCTATGGGATTCAGGTCAGGAGAGTTGGCAGGCCAATTGAGCACAGTAATACCATGGTCAGTAAACCATTTACCAGTGGTTTTGGCACTGTGAGCAGGTGCCAGGTCGTGCTGAAAAACGAAATCTTCATCTCCATAAAGCTTTTCAGCAGATGGAAGCATGAAGTGCTCCAAAATCTCCTGATAGCTAGCTGCATTGACCCTGCCCTTGATAAAACACAGTGGACCAACACCAGCAGCTGACATGGCACCCCAGACCATCACTGACTGTGGGTACTTGACACTGGACTTCAGGCATTTTGGCATTTCCTTCTCCCCAGTCTTCCTCCAGACTCTGGCACCTTGATTTCCGAATGACATGCAAAATTTGCTTTCATCCGAAAAAAGTACTTTGGACCACTGAGCAACAGTCCAGTGCTGCTTCTCTGTAGCCCAGGTCAGGCGCTTCTGCCGCTGTTTCTGGTTCAAAAGCACACGCCTGTGCACGGTGGCTCTGGATGTTTCTACTCCAGACTCAGTCCACTGCTTCCGCAGGTCCCCCAAGGTCTGGAATCGGTCCTTCTCCACAATCTTCCTCAGGGTCCGGTCACCTCTTCTCGTTGTGCAGCGTTTTTTGCCACACTTTTTCCTTCCCACAGACTTCCCACTGAGGTGCCTTGATACAGCACTCTGGGAACAGCCTATTCATTCAGAAATTTCTTTCTGTGTCTTACCCTCTCGCTTGAGGGTGTCAATGATGGCCTTCTGGACAGCAGTCAGGTCGGCAGTCTTGCGGTTTTGAGTAATGAACCAGGCTGGGAGTTTTTAAAAGCCTCAGGAATCTTTTGCAGGTGTTTAGAGTTAATTAGTTGATTCAGATGATTAGGTTAATAGCTTGTTTAGAGAACCTTTTCATGATATGCTAATTTTTTGAGATAGGAATTTTGGGTTTTCATGAGCTGTATGCCAAAATCATCAGTATTAAAACAATAAAAGACCTGAAATATTTCAGTTGGTGTGCAATGAATCTAAAATATATGAAAGTTTAATTTTTATCATTACATTATGGAAAATAATGAACTTTTATCACAATATGCTAATTTTTTGAGAAGGACCTGTATTTTTGATCCAATAAATGCAGCCTAGGTGAACATAAGAGACTTTTATCAAAAACGTAAAAAAAATCTTAATTATTCCAAAGTTTTGACTGGTATAGTGTAATGACAGAAAAAGAGTTGAGTCTCAGGTCTGGCAGGAATTGTCGGTAGAGGGAGTGAATAACCAGCGCTCTCTTCCACCTTCAATACCACGACTCAGGTGAGACCCTTGAGCAAGGCACCAAACCCCCAACTGCTCCCCGGGTTCCGCAGCAATATGGCTGCCCACTGCTCCGGGTGTGTGTTCACTACGGTGTGTGTGCCCTTGGATGGGTTAAATGCAGAGCACAAATTCCGAGTATGGTCACCATACTTGGCCACACGTCACTTCACTCACTCACTTACTTAATTTGCAAATAAATAAATAAATGCAATGTCAATAAAACTGCAGCATACTTTAAGACACAATCTGCTGCCTTTATTTTGCTGAGACATCCGGGGGAAACATGAGCTTTTAGCATCTTACCGAAAGACTCAGATCCTGCTGAGAGCTCACCATTACAGCACATCAGTAAAACTCATGTTCAGCTGAACCGCTCTGATTACTGAATGGGGAATGCCCAGTGTGACTGGCAGCTCACATGGTGGTTTGTTAAATAGGCAAGAATTACTTGAATAAAAAAAGCATAGTAGGGGATGTAGGGTTTTAAGAGTGAAAAGTAACACATGTGAGAGATAGACAAAGAGGAGAGGGAGGGAGTAAGGACAGTAATAACCATGCAGGAAGCATGCAGGGCCCAAAGGATACAATTAGCAATCAGTACATAGTGCCGGAGGCCTGATTACAAATGCAAACCATGTCTTCCCACAAATCCGGGGGTTATCAAACACCAGGCAGCCACTGGTGAAGCCAGAGATGAGCTGTGCCCTCTGCATTGGACACGCTACAAACCACATTCCATTTTACAAACACAGCTCTTTTCTAGTGCCAGCGAGACAATAAAGAATTTTCATTTGTTTGTTGTTTGCAGTGGATTCAACTCAAAAGGACAATCAAAGATGCAGTTTGTCAGACAGTGTAATAAGGATTTTTATTTTTGAAGGTTAAGTAAGAAGCATGTGGGACTAGTGTGAACATAATAATCCATATACTGCCAGTGTTTTATGTCGAAATTAACACTGTCAATTTTAACAAGTTAATTTAGTGATTAATTTAAAAAAAAAAAAATTATGTTACAAATATTAAAAGTTATTTTAATTTCTCATGCCCCTAACACAATTCATCTGTTTTTTATCTTGTATTTTTAAATGAAAAACTAAAAATACTATAAAAAAACTATCAAATATTTAAAAACATAAAAATAATATAAAATAATATTTCTGATTTCACTTTCATTTTGTTTTAGTAATTTTGTTGTGTGTGTTTTGTCATTTTTATTAGTTTTAGGTTATGTAGAGTTTTTATTAATTTGCATTTATTAGTGATAATTGTTGATAATAGCTTAAATGTGTGTATGTATATATATATATATAATCTGCCTCCATCCAGTCAACAAACCAATGGACTGAACCAAGTCCCTACATTTTTTTAATTGTCGAAAATCAGTTTCACTCCAATGTATGCCACTATATGAAAGAAACTTCTACTTCCAATACATGGAGTAAAATAAATAAAAGTAAAATGTTTCAAATTCCACCTATAGAAATGTATAGTATAAAATGATACATTATTTAGTTGCTATATTTCATAATTTTTTATATATATTTACTTTTTTTGACCAGTGTGAAAGAACGTTTCATTCAATTTAAATTGCAGTTCAATGTCCTGTTGTACGTGGCCAATTCAATTCAATTTCACACTCATGAACCACAAGGGAGCTCATTTCTTTTTTTCTAAATTTTACACAACCCTGAAATCTGTGGTACAGGGTATCTAAAATTACTCAGTTCTGTCTTAATTGGCACTATGACAAACCATAATTTATGTCTTTTAAAATCATAACCTTAAATAATCCTCAGTACTCTGCCCTGACTTGCATTTTTTTGCCTAATGGCAGTTTCCCATAAGTAACTCTGAGAATATCCCTATTGACTGAGTTTCTTAACCCAACCAAAGCTTAATTCCTTCAGTATCTCTCTCTTCCTCTCGAAGAGCCAGCATTCTTCTGACTAATGCCCCTTGACACCTTGAACTCCATATTGTGTGTCACAAATTCCCTCCTTAATTTGTGAGAGGAAATAGAAAGACAGCTCACTAAGAAACATCAAACCTCTTTTTTTGCCCACTGAGAACCAAAAACTAATTTCCCCATACTTAAATTGCTTAAAGCCTTAAAAGGGTCTGAACGTTTATTTCAAATTAGCCATAAATTGAAGTTTGTTGAACATTCCTGATACTCAACAGCAATGGCCTAGATGGAGCAGTGGATTGCAAGGGTGAGAGTAATCACTTTGGACTGGGTGTCATTTGGTGTTGACCGGCCACCAAGGCATAATGAAGAGAGTGGCTTAATAGCTTAAATGTAATGATTACATTACAAATCAAGAGTGGATGGTTATCGGACTATAAGATAGATAGAAAGACAGAAAGACAGACAGACAGACAGACAGACAGACAGACAGACAGACAGTAGATAGATGGATGGATGGATGGATGGATGGATGGAGCTCTTGGCTCCCTTGAAGACTTCAAAGTAGTAGGGCTAGAGAGGGAATTAGTTTGCTGGCTAATCTCAACGGATGAAGGAATGGAAGTTTCACTTTGCTAATATACCCGCATTCTTAATGGGAGAGAGAGAAAAGGAGAGACAGACATCAAAGTGGAGCAATATTATTTTCTTTCAGACACCTTCCCTTTGATTTGTGAATGCGTTTGCACATGGGCAATCCAGTTTTAGCTGAACTCCTCTCATCCTATACCATTTACATTGCTACTGATGAATCTAGAAAAGATTATTTTTATATATTTAATGAAGGGATTTTTAGGCACAGCTTTTGGTAATAATCTTACAAATAAGGACTGGGGCTAAACTGATTTTTCCACTGTTTCCTAAATATTGGAAGAATATGGAAGAATACAAAAACATAGACCTTTTAGAAACTGTTTGAATATTCTTAGCATAGTTTTAAGTCTCCATGTAGTATGCAGTTCTTTGTAAACCCTGTGAAAACACTATAGCGTGATAGACACTTGACATTTTATTCTGTGAAGAACATTTTCTGTACGGGTTTCAGGCAGTCCATCAGATAATCATGTGACCAGTTTTAATAGGTTTGACCCTTGAGTTCTAGTTCTCTAAATTAGTTTTATGGTAAGGACGGCATATGACACCTCTATGTGCCTGATCACAAAAGTGTCATTTTACTCTATTATACAACAGTCCAATCTGACTGTGTTTCAAAAATTGATATTGAATTTGCATTTTAAAATCACATAAAATAGCAAAGATGGATGAAGGAAATTGTTCTGTCCTGTTAATGCCTACTGATTTTTTAAGATGATAACGTGTTCTCTTACTGCCTGGATTGATAACATATTTGCATTCCAGAGTCCTCATTCCAACCCAGTCAATCCTGCAGTTCTGCAACATAATTAAGGTCCACAAATGCTATATATATTTTTTTTTTCATCAAAAATATACAGAATTTAGTTTCACATGACCACTTTACACTCTCCCTCTCCTCCCTTTCCCCCCAAACCAAATTTTTTTTGGTTTGTTTGTTTTTTTGTTTTACTTCGTCGTACCAACTCACTTCGTAGAGCCGAAAACCTGTAGGCTTGTGCACATTTGCACGTTTGTCATCTGCGCATGTGCGTGGAAACGAGCTCACACAACCGCACCGGTGATTTTTAAAACCTACTCCAAGGATTAGATGGAAAATGCTAGTAAATAAAACAGAACACAAATTAAATAACAAAAATTGATATGCGAAGAGGTCAGAAGGTAATGGCGTTTGAACAAGAATATAAAGATGACGCAACGTGCTGTCCTCTGCAGGTCAGGTGAAGTATTACAATATAGTCATAGTGCACATGCGCCAAACGAATTGTACGTCATGGGGACAAATTAGGGGTGCACGATACATATCGGCCGATAATTAATGCGCATCTCGTCAGTAAAGCCGGTTCTCTAATCATCTGTAAGTTCCATCAGGTGCTTGATTTCACATAGAGAAGCTATTACTACACAGAGCCGTTGTTAACTGACAAACTGCGCAAATCAACGTTCATTATCAGCATGGATTTGCGCAGCTTGTCAGTTAACAACAGCTTTGTGTAGTAACAGCTGCTGCTCTATGTGAAATCACGCACCTGATGGAATTTACCATTTACCATTTTAAGCTGGAAGTAGCTGGGTTTAGCTGGTCTCCCACCCTGGCCAGGCTGGTCAAGCAAGTTTTAGCTGGTTGTTCCAGCTGTCTCCTAGTCTGACCAGCTAAGACCAGGCTGGATGACCAGCTGAAACCAGTCAACCAGCTTAGGCTTTTTTTTTTTTTTTAGCATGAGACCGTTTAGCATCTACCCACAGATTTGATGGGGATTTCAAGTTTAAAAGCAAGGTTAGTCATGCTCTCATTGTCACAAGGCACTTCAACCATATAACCGGTATATCAGGGAGCCATTGTTTTAATTTAATTTTTTTTTTCTTTTATGTCGGGCAGAATGTGCGAGCTAGTCCCCATGGTTTCTCCCTTTTGAAATAAAGGTGGTCTAAAAACACAGAAAATGTGACCATTTGCAGAAACAGACAGCTTAAAAGCTTGTCACATAGCATAATTATCTGTATTATGTGTAATTTTCCTCAGCAGTGAGGCGAAGTCAGAAACCACTGTAACCACATGCATGTGCACCATAGACAAGTTTTAAACCACACCTGAAACTGGGTTTCAGTCCTTAGACCGCAAAACTAGATACAGTGAGATGAATTTTAAATCTCTCTAATGTTTCCCTCTGTTTCCAGGGGAAATGTTTTTTGTATTCGGCCCCTCCTTAATGGCCTTGTGCTGCATTAGATGATGCACATTAGAAAAAGGCTAATAATGCTGTGACCCATTTTCACTCTTTTTACCAACTTAACTCGCTTTGTACATTTCCCTATAATCTGTGGTTTTACCCTCATTCTTCTGAATAATGTGAGAAGAACCATGAATAATCTGCTTTAATAACAGACAAGACTGTTTGATTGCTATCATGAACACTTCAAGGAAGTTAGCTGAAATTCCCGGCTGCAGAAAAAGATACAGGCCTAAAAGGTATGCTAAGATTAGATTAAAAAAAAAATCAATACAGCTTTATTAAGGAACATATTTTGTACTCAAGCAATTTGTATTCCAATAAAGGAATGATTTTTTGAAACATATGAGACATAAAATGAATTTCGAGAGAGATAATTAATTTAGTCATAATTTAGTGAAGTTGAAGGATATTTGCTCCATGGCTTTTAATGCTGCAGCGACATCTGCTGGTTCATTCATCAAATCAAATCAGATTTTTGCCAAAGATCGAAGGCCTAGCCTATATTTCAGTACTTAGATGTACTGATTTTTCTGTACGATTTTTCGAAATTATTGTAGTACGTTTTAGAAGAAAATACTGTTTCGGTTTTTCTACTTCAAAATTTCACTTTTAATTCAATGTGTTACTTCCAATTTCTTTGTAATTGTTTGTGAAATTTAGCAAATTCCTGCACTGAAAATACAATGCAGTTTGTACATAATATTTTAGTGACTTGTAGGATTTATCTTTATAGATCCATCATATATTAACAAGTTCTAGTGGCAGAATAAATATTGTCACTAAACATTTAGAATAAAAAGACTATCCGATTGCAATTCCTTGGAAGAATAATAAAAATCCTTCTGATATTTCTGTACTCACCTAGCTACTATTTGTTAATAATTTTCGTCACCCAGCTAACAAAAATATGTTTAAGAATGTAACATTCATGTTATTTCTGAATGTTCAAAACGTCCAGTTTTTTAAATGTTTTAAAAATGTTATCAAGCAAATTTCATTTTAGCATTTTGCAAATATTATGGGAACATTACTTTTGCACGTTCTCTGAATGTTATGTAACAAATAGTTACATTTAAATAATGTGAGATGAATGTCCAACTAAAGTGTTTCAGAAAACAAACAAAGTACAGTGAAACTATTTGCGCAAAAAACCAGTGTGTCTGCCAGTTAATGCTATAAAGCCAGTTTGCATTATAAAGCAACACAATGGACTGTTTTTGTACAAGTAAAATAACTGAAAGTGAATTTCACACATTCAAGTTACAAATGGCTGCATCTGCTCTTACATTAATTCTTACCTAAAGGTTTTTTTTTTTTTTTTTTTCATTTTTTTTTTTTTGCACCTTATTACATTCTGAAAATGTTGGGTTGTGTCAAATATGGATTAACCCAACCGTTGGGTTGAATTTTGGAATTATTTTTTTTTTAACTTAAAAGTTGGGTTAGTCCATATATGACCCAAAGTTGGGTTAAAACGTTATTTTATTAATTTATTTTTGTTTTGGAAATAAATTAGCAAAGCATAAGATTCCAAAACGTCACGTTCGAAATATTATCCTTGTGCCGCCAGATGGCGACAACGGAACTTTGTACCTTTGAAACACATCAGGAGTACAGAAGAACATGTCCCGGAAATATTAACCGATTTTAAATATCTTCTGATACATAAGCTTATGTAGGAGTGAGGTTTTGTATTTATTTATTAAATAAGTGAACAGTTATCAGCATGGACATATCCTCTGATGAATCTGATGACTGGTTTATTGAGTCTCTAAACACGTGAGTCTGACAGCAGTAGAGTTGCATTTGATCGCCTGTAAATAATTGTGTCTTAACACTTATTGCGTTGCCTACCTAGACAGCATTCGTGTTTCATCAGCCAGTACATCTGCATCTTTTTAATTTCAGATACAAAGACCTGCATGTATTTCAACTCGAGCATCCGACAAAAGTCATAGAGTGGACGGGTGACAAAAGTAAAGCGTTTCTGAATTCCTGAAAAAGTTGAATCATTAAAGTAGAAAATCCACTAAATTCTAAAAAGGCTGTTTTTCATCTGTATTCCAGATATTTGTGTTGCAGGATACACTGGATCAAGAAGCGAAATCTTAGAGTTACTTCTTCCTCTTAAGTTATATGCAGGAGAAAACCAGGTGAGTGAAGACACTAGTATGTTTTTTGAATGTACAGTTCATTTAATTAACTGCTTATTGGTCACAATTTTAGGGTCTTTGTGCAGAAAGAGACTTCAAAGTACAGCATGGTGGCTTTTCTGAGGAACCTATTGAGAGTTTGATACATATCCCTGGAACAAGGTAATAACTAGATCTTAATATGTTCAGGAGTTCAGAAACCTTTTCTATTGCAATTTGCAACAATCTATTTTAGTCTATTTACTGGCAAAATACTGCTGAGTTTGATTTGACATGATTCCAACAACAACAAGATATTGAGAAATATTGAGTTCTCATTTTTTTAAATTTAGAGCCTTATTTATTTTGCCATCTGCATGATTATGTGATTATTTGATATATGGTTCTTTACAGGTGTGTGGTGACTAGTGGAAGCTCTAGTTCCACATTGCAGATTTGGGATATTGGAGGCGATGACAGCGGTAGGATTAATGTCTGTTTAGTTCATTACAAATAGAATTAGCAATGAGAAAGTAAACAAAACCTCTACATGCATTTGTTGAATTATGTGTAATTATCTTCCAAATTCAAAATCATTATTTTTGTATAATTATTCAAAAATAATCTGACATATTTTTGAACTCATGGAGCATTTTGCAAATCCTTAACATTTCATGTAGCATCTTACCTGATTTTTCAATACAGATGTTATAAAAAGGACTGGAGTCATAAACCTCAAGAGCACATCAGTAAAAGGCTGTAAAATAGCACCTGGATTGACAGACGAACCAGCAGTCCTTCATGGTTCTTGTATAAGTGAAGTTCAGCTGACAGAGATAGCAACAGGACGTGTTCTGTATACAGTAGGTAATATCAAAATTTACTGATTTTTTTAATTTTTAAATGCTTTATCAGTTCAGCTCATTTAATCTGATTTATTTTTTATTTTTTTACAGCAAAAGAGTCCTCAGATTCAGTGAGTGGCTTACAGTTTGTGAATGCTTGTGTGTTTCTCATTTGTGCGAGCGATGGCACTCTGTTCATGGGTGACACAAGAGATCCCTCGACTTGTCATTATCCTCTGGAAGACAGTAAGAGTGGTTTGCACTGGGCATTTGGGTTGAGGAGTGACAGCTCTCAGTCAGAACCTTCCGGTTGTACTGTAGCAAGACTCTCGTCCTCTGGTCACATGCTGCTGTCTGATCTAAGAAATTTACAGAGTCCGTTTTGTCAAACCCAACTAAACGTCCAACACGACGCATCAAAGAATGACTTCCTGAATGTTTCTTGGGCTCCTGTTCTCGACAGATGTCTGTCTGTGTCAGGTAAGTAAAGCATGCTTCCATTTTTCCTGTCTCAAATAAGGAACATAAACTTTTAGTTTTGTAACAATGTGTTAGATAGAAAATGCAGTGTTCATATTCCTTAATGTAAAGACCTCTGGTTACTCACCAATGACCTGACAATTTTTGCTTTCTCAAATTTGGAAGGGTTTGATGGAACAGTGCACATCTACAACACAATGAATTGGAGTACAGAGGGACAGAGCCCACAGCCAGTTTTTTCACACCGAGGTCATGAAATGTCAGATGAAGCAAAATACAGCGGTTCCCCGCCTGTGGTTACCACCCATTCTTGGCATCAGTCACGACCAAAAACTCTTCTCTCAGCAGCTACGGATGGATCTCTACATGTATGGGACTGGGTGGATAAAATCACTGACAGATGATGCTGATGTTCATTAGATAATTAATAGACAAAACTATTGTGTAATGAAACAAGCATATCCTTTATTATTTTTTTTTAACAGATTTGCATAATAATAATTTGCAGTCAGAGTACAATGTTTGTAAGTTCATTAAGTAATATTAAACAATTGAAAAATAACATTGTCTTTGGGTTTTGACAATGAGCGTTAGCTAAAACGATATTATTACACGGCTCTCTGGAATACTTGATTCTGATTGGTCAGTTGCTGCGTTCAGCAGTGTGATATTTCAGCTCATATCAAATTATGGTGAGTTGCTGTGTTATCATCATAAAAATTAATATTGTAGCCTAACACCATTTCTACACCGGATCCGAACTACGCGACGGGACAAAAACAAAGAGAGAACATTAATATCACTAATGCTGGATGGCGACAAATCACCTACAGTAAACTGATGCACTGGCCGGCCTGTTGTATTTCTGAAATACTCCAGGACAACTTACTTCCAACAACAACCTTTTTTTTTTTAATTGTATTGAAAAACGTGAAATGAAATGAAACAACACGCAAGGTCTCAGGAAGCACATGGTGCATACCAGTTTCCTTATTTAAAAAGAAAAAAAAAAAAAATTCAGTCAGAGAATGTAATTGTGTATGTAATGTTATGAAGTTACCAATAAAATAAAGCTAAACTAATTAAAGTATGTTTACTGTTTCCTACATATTGAATACCTCAGATGAATTGAATATGGTTTTTAAAAAGGAATATTTGAGAATTATTGGCATGCTAATAAGGAAAGCATATTGCTTGGTTATGATAATTTGCTGTTTGAATTAATAAACAAATGCATTTATAACTTGAATTTTTAACATTCAGCAATTTTCATTAGTAAACGAACTAGCCAAAAAAAAAAAAAATTGTAAAAGATGACAGTTCTTGCAATATAAACTTGAACATTGCTATGGAGAATCCACAACATCGCTGATTTTGAAGAACTTGAAGGCTATCTCTTCAGTTTCTTTTTTTTGTCCACATTCCATGAGACAGGCAATGTACTCTCTATTCTCACACTCAGCCAGATCCGAGTATCCACTTGGACCATCATAGATTGTGCTCTTGTAGGTCCATTGATTTGGATCGAACGGTGATTTATTCAAATAGATTCCGAGATTCTTTCTCTCATTTTTATCGGTTGGATGAGAATAGAGCAGCAAAGCAGGGGAAGGAATATTCAGCACACTACCTTGGCAACCCTTATCAGTCTCTGTAAGCTTTTGAACAGTTAAAGGTTTTTCAAAAGCTTCTCCACTACTGGTGCTTAGAGCTTCGACTCTGAAGCCAGATGTACTTCGAGCATTGCAGTACAGTAAACTCTGACCACTGTCATCAATGATCTCAGCCATCTGACATTCATTAGACTCACCTTCCAGAAGTTTTCCTACATGCCAAGTACGTCCTTGATCATCACTGTAAAATGTGACTGCATGTGATATGGGCGCATTGGGCTCAACAAAGTAATACACACATGCTGGGATAATCAGTCTTCCGTCCTTCATTTGAATACCATGTCCTGGTCCAACAGCAAAGGTGGCCCAGTTTTTCTCCTTTTCACTGATCACATCTTTCAGTTCTATAATATCACTCCAGATTTTGCCGGTGTCCTGACTGGTTACGTAACAAAGTTGTGTCTGGTTCTTTTTTGCTTTTATTTGACTAGTTTCAGAAACCCCATCAGGAACACAAATGAAAAACAGAAAGAGGGTCTTGGATTCTCTCTCATAGACCGGACATGGATTCATGCTGCGGTGGTTTGGTAGACAAGCTGAAGTGAGCAGCTCATGACCACTATCCCACTGAAATAAAATGATGACATCATGACAGTGTTCATGCCTTCTATTAACTAATGAATGCTAGATTGGGTAAAGAATTTATGAAATAGTTAAGTTAAGAAAACTGTCAGGAATAATATTTTATGATTTTGGTTAAACATGTCTAGTACCTCAATTTTTTTCTTATCCTCCCACAATCCTCTTCTCATCACAAGCTTGTCTGCATCAATGTCACGTGGTGTTTTCCGTTTTTCAGCGAAGGCAAGGTAGGTTTTATTTTCACTGATATAGATAAGAGCTGGAATTCTGTATGTCACCTGTCGTTTCCAAAACCACCAACGTTGAGGCTGTTCCTGTTTGAATATTGTTGTTTTGTCATCCATTGTTAAATGTAAGACCTAGAAATAGAATTAACCATATCAGATATAAGACAAGTTATCAAATTATACTTTTATTATAATAAAATTATAAAGAAAAAGAAAAAACTGATTAAATTGTTTTGTACCTTTTTTTGTCTAATGGTTACATGATGTTTAAAAAAATTATTAAAAAATGTGAGGATAAAAAAACACAAGATTCACTATTCGCAAGCAGGACAAAGTACAGGCACTCATACCTCTTGTCCAAAAATGTAGATTTTTGCACTTGTTTGAATAATGTTTTTGTTGTTTTTTCTTTGAAAGACATTGCTTGAGATTCCAGTTATCAAATCAAATGAAGTGAAATTTGCCAACAAATAATTTTAGACATTTTCTTAAAATTATCTTTATGCCTTTTTGCCATTTTGTAATTACTTTCAATTTTAAGAGGTATAAAGTCAGTTCTGGTAACTCAGAATTACTATTTTCAACAACTAAATGATAAAGTGCAATTTACTATGTGTTTATATCAAACAATACATTTAAGTTGAGGTAACTAACATTTCCTGCAACTTGGAATTTCTTAGTTGTATTTACTTAAACAGAAATCTAATTTACTTGCTAAAACCAGCCACAAGCCTCCCGTTTTTCATCCTAAATATCTTAAATTGTGTTCCGAAGATGAACGAAGCTTTTACGGTTTTGGAACCGCATGGGGGTAAGTGACTAATGACAAAATTTTCATTTTGGAGTGGAATATCCCTTTAAGTACTTCAAACATCCATTATAAATTAATGAAAACAATGTTCCATTCAGCACACATACAAATACACATACATTTATGGTAGTGACAGTTCAAAGTTAAAGGTAATGTAATGTTTATAGTTTTTCTACAACTGCCATTGTTCTTTTGCTATTTTTGGTTTACACAGACAATACAGTTTTAACTTGTATTACAAACATCTGATTCAGGGTATGCTTCTTGTAAACAGTGGATGTAGAAGTTGGATGAGTTTAAGTACAGCACTGGGGTGGCTGCACAAGTTGCCAACTGTTCAAAATGCTTCTTTAGTTTTAGTTTTTTTTTTTTTTTTGTGGTCCCAAGTCAAGCATCACACATTGAATGAACCTATAAGTGTTTTTTATGGCATTGGGGAAATTCAAATGTACCGAATGACAGTCCGAAAGCAAATGGTTGAGGTCGATTCTGGACACTGTTATTTGCAATACTGCCTTAAACCATGATGTTAAAAGACAGGGTTTAGAAGATTTTTCATTTTTCATGGTTCAGATTTTCATTTATGGTTGAACTAGGTATATAATAATCATTAATCTTTATAGAAATATCTTAATAATACACCAGCAAATACAAAGGAAACACAATTATGTGCTTCTCAAATATAACTATGAGACTTACAAAGCAGGTTAGTTGTAGAGGTATCTGGGGAAATCACAAAGCAAAACAGGTAGGCCTCAGATGGTTGTGCAGTGCTGTCAAATCTGGGTTCTAGAAGTAAAAAAATTTATAAAAAACAAATAAAGTTTAAGACATTCAAGAGTTACAGGACAAATATGTTTGTCAAAGTGTCAGTAAAGAAGTCATTGACACTGTTTATTTTTAAAATACTGAAAACAATTTAGGCAGCAACATCTTTTAGGGGATGAAGAGTGTAAAGTGTCCTCTTAGAACTGCCAAACACACACACACACACACACACACACACACACACACACACACACACACACACACACACACACACACAAACTATGGTTTCATGTATACTACATCTACAAGAAATTTTCTGAAATCGTAAATAAAGTGTAACACTGTGATTACTGAGTCAAAAACTGTTCTACTGCTGGGTATAACACCTCAAGTGAACTGAAGACTGTGCTGATGAAACTGGTGACAGTTTCCAAGCACTTTTCCTAAATATGACAAATAACTCTGGTTAAAAAAGGAAGATCCACGAGTGTTGTGGCTAGATAAGAGGCACATTCAGAATAATTACTTGATATTTGCATACTTTATAAGAATTACATAAGAAAGAAAGAAAGAAAGAAAGAAAGAAAAAGAAAAAAGGTTCTCTAGGCTATACATATCCATCTGAGGCCTTAGTCATAAAACCAATTCAAAACAGCATTTCTTCTGTATTACTACAGTAAGTTTTCCAACACAGCAAAGAAATAACAATTACTGCAAGACAAAGAGCTCAAGTTTAAACCTCAGAGGTGTAATCATGTAATGACTATGATTATGATATATTTAAAAATCTATTGACAATAAAACTGCAAAAGATTATCATAAATAGTTAATCTATCAGTGGCAGCTAAAGCAGGGCTGGCCCAGGCTCTGTTGGTGCCCTAAGCAAGATTTCAGACCCCCCACCACCACAAACCCCACCATAAAAAAATTCAGAAAATGCAGATTTTTCAAAATGTTACCATAACATAACATAACATAGCATAGCATAGCATAGCATAACATAACATAACATAACATAACATAACATAACATAAACTGATAAGTATGAACATAACTAGGTAGTAAATAAATTGTGATAATAAATAAACAAATGGGACACAGTCACCTAAAGAATAACACAAAAATTTCATTAGAAATTAAATCAACAAAAAAGTGCAAAAGAAAGAAAAAAATATTATATTTGTATATTTTCTGATTGAATCAGTTAAAATGTCAAAGAGATCAGACATGAGCTATACTCCCAAACAGAGAAATGCAACTCACAACTATGCTTGTGACAAGTACTTTTTACGACCAAGAGAAATATGAGCAATATGGAATGCCTAAAATAGTCTAACAGACAACAAAGGCAACAAAATAAAGGCTACACATTGTAATTTATTTGCAAGCTAGCTAGTTAATCTAATTAGCAAACCCATTTAATTTCCATTTTGTGCATATAGTGGAAAACATACTTAAATAATTTTAATTCATGGAACATAGATTTATAGTCCTAGTCATGGTCTTTTTCAAAAGACATTTAGTGCACTTTTGGTGAATTAAAACCAAGCAGTAATGAAACTGTAATCAAAACAACATTACAGAAGCTTACATTTATTTTAAAGAAAATAAAGTAAAATTAAATAAGCAGTTAACTCAAGCAAAAACGTTCCACAGTGTCAGTCTTGCCAGTTAAAATGTTCGAAAAAGGCTATTTTAAAAATACTGCACAAACATCAAGGGCAAATACACAGTGATTAACTTGTGATTCTTACTTCTGTATTGCTCTTTTTCTGCTCCTCTTCTTTGCGTTGCTGTCTGCCTTGTATCCCTGATCATTTTCTTTTTCCACACATTTTTTAGAAATTATCCTTTCAGAGCACATAAATGGCAAAACTATGCGTGAGCCATGGATAACTGTAATGTCATGGTGCATAATGTGTTTAAATTAGTCCAACATGACGTTGTCAAATCTTATGATTTTCATTAATGTCAATTTTATTTTATTCTAACATTATTTTAATCAGGTCGATGATCGATCAGTACTAAAATTTTAATTGTAATTATTATTATTTTTTTGGCTAGGTTTAAAACAAAGAAAAGTGCACTTTTAGATAAACAAGTCAACATGCACTTGTGTCTTTTGGAGGTAGAAAAACAAAGTTCTTTAAGACCCTCGGGACTGTTTGTAATAAAGATGTAAATGTAAAAAGCACGAGGGCCAACTGTTTCTGTCAGTGGTAAGTTTTAGTTTAAAATATTTGTAATGACCTATCACAAGAAAGCTATATGCTGTGGTCAAATGTGTTTCCACTTGCTTGAGCAACTTAATGTACAAATCTAGTAGCCAAATGCATTTAATACGCTGTTTATATTAATTGAGTCGAATATGTCGAAGATTGTGTAACTGTTCTGTGATAAAAGAGGATCACAATGCTGAAAAAGCACTTTCAGGCTAACTACGTTTGGATTTGAAATCAAAATAATGGATAAATGTTGTGTTTGTGTAAAACAGCCGCGGATCAGGAGCGGACTGCAAACGCGTCTTGTGTGAAAGAACAATGAGCGCTGCTTCTGCACCGCATGCGTAACGCACATGCATGGATGAGTGATGGCGTTTTTTTAAATTCTTGATGTACTTGAAATTAGCAACCTTCCTAATTTCTTCTGTTGTTTTGTTGCACATTGACAACATATTAGTGCACTGCCTCTCACTGGTGTATTGCTTCCTTTGTGGCTACTTGATTAGGCTAGTTTAAGTAGGCTAAGCGTTACTCAAAACAGCAAGTAAATTGTTTTATTCACCTTGAAATATGCTGTAGCTTAAGTACATCAACAAAGTAAGGATAGCTAACTAATGATATCTAAAGTAAATATTGGATTTTATCATTTACTATACATTGTATTTAATATATATTTAGCCTGGTTAAATAGCCTACTTTTTGCTTTTGACTGGACAACATGACAATATATAGGCTAACATACAGTACAAATAAAGATCTACATGTAAGTCTGTATCTTCCATTGATAATTCTCTAGTAAACTACAAGAAGTAATACTCACAGCAATTATCTTTCCTGCAGCATCAGCAGCTGAGTCTCTCAAAAAGTCCGTCACCACTAACATTACACAAGCCCTTATAGTCTAACCCACCCATGCTGTGCTTCTCTTATTTGTAGTATTACATATAGCAACACAGGAAATTGTCCAAATTTGGTCATCTCAGCATTCTTTCCACCCATACATGTCTTGTCAGATTTTTCCACATGCATGTATGAGTGATGGTGTTTTAAAATCTTGATGTACTTAAAAAAAAAAATACTAGTAGATAAACCTTTCTGAAACATCAGCCAACATTGTTATGACAGAACTTTAAAAATTAGAACTAACATTTGGCATCCTTGTATGTAATAATATTTTCATATCAAAAAGAAGATTTATAACAGTACATTAACCTCAGAATATCCATTCAGCATCCATAAGCTCAATAGTCAGCTGGAAAAATAAGATGCAATATCATTAAAGGTGCATCTGGCCACCCTGAGGAATCCAGTGGGGTTTTATTCAAGTACAGACCAAGATCTACTATATTTTTTGGATTGGACGGATGGGAATAGAGCAACCATGTCTTTGGAGGATTACTCTGTTTTAGAAAACTCAACACACTCCCTTGGCATCCCTTTCTGGTCTCTATCAGCTTGTTTGGGAATATAGCTGTGGCAAAATCCTTTCCAGAGTTGTAGCTTAGCACCTCCATTCTGTAGCCAAGGCGGGTTTGGGCATTGCAAAGTCATACCTTTCTCGTCAATGATCTCAGCCATCTGATACTCACACGACTCAACATCCATTTGGTTCCCCACCTTCCATTTGATTGGAGCATTTTGCTAAATATATGTGCTATATTGCATATTTTTGTCTACATGATAAGAAGGAATGCTAAATATAAAATTTAAAACCTTCTTTATAATTACGTTACTAATGAAGAAAAACAGACTGAATGTGTGTAAGACATACTGTACAGCATTTACAGGATGCATTGAGGAGGAGCCCAAACTGCACTTAGTGGCCAAATGATGTTGCAATGGTTATGGTCTGTGATATTGGCACAGATTCTGTGTAATAAACAATTCTTTGTGACTCCATTTGGAAAAGACATAATTGGGAACTAAATGAACCTAGCTTCCAAGACTTAATCCATACAAGATGGATTAAAATGCTGATGCTGTAAAAGGAGGGGAGACATAAACACATGACAGTATAACTGAAATGTTAAAGTGTTAAAAAAATAAAATAAAATAAAACATGTTTATTCTGTGGCACTTGGAAAAAATAATTTGGTGTTTTTTGTTTTTGTTTCTTATAGGAGCCAGTGGCTTCTTAAGTGAAACATCATACACAGTACTATTATTTTGGGCAGGCAGAAGGGTGAAACCCCTGCATTCCAGGCAGGACTCCAAGGTTTGTTATCATCAGATACTTCCTTTGGGTGGGAAAGGTTTTTCCACTGACCTTTGGATGTGGTACAGCACATATCTCACGAGAAACTGCAATGCTTTTGAATGGTAGTGTTTCTACACATGCATTTGTTTTAAAATGCTTGTTTTTAGTACAGCAAGACTCTAATCTGACCTTTTTGGGGGATGGGGGGGGGGGGGGCAAAATCTTGAACAAAATATATATATATATATATATATATATAGGGGCATGTTGTTGTGTTGACAGTGGACTTTACTGTATGCAGTATGCAGAGCAGAAAAAATCAATGTGTGATATTTATAACTTTTTAAAAA
Source organism: allo-octoploid hybrid of Carassius auratus x Cyprinus carpio (assembly GCA_024542945.1). Classification (NCBI taxonomy): domain Eukaryota; kingdom Metazoa; phylum Chordata; class Actinopteri; order Cypriniformes; species allo-octoploid hybrid of Carassius auratus x Cyprinus carpio. Next base: position 9,165,033 of record CM045068.1, on the reverse strand, counting down.
TAAGGAGCACCATGTTCATGTTATTTGAAAGTTTATTTAAATATCTCTGCCACAAAAGCATCAAAAGTGGTTACATTTAGCGTTAATCAGAGATAAAAATCCACATATTCATCAAACTGTCTATTATATAAATTTAATGTGTAATCGTTAGATCTGTTCAAGAATGATATATAATACATACCTTCTAAATTGCCGATAATGACTATTATTCTAATTATCTGTATATACAATACATTTGTTTGGTTCCATATAAATCCCAGTTTCCAAATCAGTATTTATAGAAGCAGTTTTCAGCCACAAAAACAGAGAAAATATGGATTTGTCTTGATTAGGTGTATTCATTTGCAGGTACTAACACTACAATAAAATGAACACTTTTACAGCTTTTTCACAGGGAGTTCGAACAGCAAAAAGGCTATTTCTTCATTCTCATGTTCCTTTCCACACTCTATGAGACAAGCAAAGCGTCCAGGCTCATGCTCTACCAGATCTGCGTACGCACTGGGACCATGATGCAATATCATTAAAGGTGCATCTGGCCACCCTGAGGAATCCAGTGGGGTTCTATTCAAGTAGAGACCAAGATCTACTCTATTTTTTGGATTAGACGGATGGGAATAGAGCAGCCATGTCTTTGGAGAATTACTCTGTTCTAGAAAACTCAACACACTCCCTTGGCAGCCCTTTCCGGTCTCTATCAGCTTGTTTGGGGACAAAACTGTGGCAAAATCCTCTCCAGAGTTGTAGCTTAGCGCTTCCGTTCTGTAGCCAAGGCGGGTTCGGGCATTGCAGTACAGAGTACTCACACTTTTCTCGTCAATGATCTCAGCCATCTGACACTCACACGACTCAACATCCATTTGGTTCCCCACCTTCCATGTGATTCCTTGATCATCACTGAAGAATGCTAAGGCATAAGGCGTGAAACAGCAAAATGATAAGCAGCAACATGATGTGCAATCAGGTTTGCCTGTGTACCGATAAGCATATGCTGGGATAATCAGTCTTCCGCTCTTCATTTGTAAACCATGTCCTGGTCCAACAGCAAATGGGGCCCATTCTTTCATCTGCTCACCGATCACATCTGCTGTTAAGTCTATAGTATGGCTCCAGGTTTTCCCAGCATCCTTACTGGTTACATAACAAAGTCGTCCCTGGCTCTTGTTTGTACGTATTTGTTCATATTCAGAGACCCGAGTAGGAACACAAACAAAAAACAGAAAGAGAGTCTTGGATTCTCTTTCATAGACCGGACATGGATTCATGCTGCGGTGGTTTGGTAGACAAGCTGAAGAGAGCACCTGATGACCACTGTCCCACTGAAATATAAAAGCATCATGACTGTGTTCATGCCAGGCTGTGTAAAGCATCTCTGAAATAGTTAAGTTGTTAAGAAAACTGTCATGAATAATATTTAATTATTTTGTACCTCAACTTCTTGATTCTTGGCATCCTTCCATGTTCCTCTTCTCAGCACAAGCACTTCTGCATTTGTGTCACTTAATGTTTTTCTCTTTTCAGCAAAGGCAAGGAAGGTTTGGTCAACACTGAGATAGACAAGAGCTGGAATTCTGTATGACACCTGTTTTTTACAGCAGCAACACCAGGTTTGGGGCTGTTCCTGTTTGAATATTGTTGTTTTGTTTATTTCTTTAAGACATCCTGTTTTGCTTCTTGAAGGTGTCTTGTTACCCATTGTTAAAATTTAGCCCTGGAAATAGAATAAACAGTATCAGTAACAAGACAATAGACAAGTCATAGTATGCAATGTAATCATTTCTTTTCTTTTTTAAATGTGCACTGTCATCACAATTTCGTTTTTTTTTTTTTAAATATATTTTTTTATTATGTATAGGGTAATGAATGTAGATTAATGTAAATGTAAAAAGAAAGAGTTTACAAATTAATTAAACAATAATAAAAATGGCACGTTAAAATTTTGAACAGCCTCCGAAGTCAGCTGATAGATTTTTATTTTATTTTATTATTTTATTTTTTTATTTTAAATCAGTCATTTTTAAATTACACTAAAATCACAAGAACACTGAACTGCTTTATTAATTTTTATCCAATTAAAATTCAGTAATTTTTTTGTTTAGCATACCTCTGTGGGGAATCTTCATGGTTTCTGTTCTTAATAATAATATAAAAACATAATAAATGTTGTAAAATAATAATAGAATACAATTATTTTTCTACCTCAAAACTGAGACTGTTACTTACAACCCCTCCCAATTTTACTGACCAATAAAAACATCAAAATGGCAAATTTACAATCCAGCAGACCAAGTAATGTATAAAGAATTTCAGTTTTTTTTTTTTTTTTTTTTTTGCTGTGCAACTCCTGCAGCCACACTCTCCTTGCTGATTGTGTGCACAAAATCTAATGGTTACAAAATTGATCAAAACCTTGCCAAAAAGTACAACACTGCTGAATTAAAAGAGTCAAGGGGGACACACCCTAGATGAGAAGCAGCATGCCTGCACAGGTAGGACAAAGTACAGGAATCACTTGGTCTCACATTGAAAACAAAACAATGAATATTATCACTGTACAGACAGAAGTTACATAAGATTTTTTTTGCACTTCAACCTGCAACCTATGGACACCACTTTAGTCATTCTTGCTGTATGAAAATAAAAACTGGTGCATTAGTGTTAATGATTTGGGACAAATACATTGTAATTTGTTGAAAAAAAAGTTAAAAATTAGTTGCACTCATGACACGGCAGAATTTTGTGCAGCCTCAGAAGTCATGGCTGGCTGACCCCCATCATTCAGAGGTTGTGCTGTACATAAGCATCCCTAAAAGCATCTCATCTTTTTTTCTTTTCAATTCTGACAGACTGAATTATATATTTATTTTACTTTATTTTACTTACATTATCATATTTTATCTTTAGTCATTTTTAAGAAGCCACTGACATCAACATACAGTATATAACTCATTTATTCTTAAAATTCAATAAATTGCATTCATTTTGTCAACAATTCTCTCTATATGAAGCAATACTCACAGAAAAGATTTTTCTTGCAGCAGGATTGTCACCACCTCTCAAACCTCTCATCAAGTGTAACCACAACAATCTGAGAATCCCTTATTTATAATAACCTGTCGACACAGGAAAGTTCTGAAACTAGATTAAACATTTACTAAGGTAAAGAGCAGGGTGATAAGAAAGAGTTGACAAGCGGTCATATATTGATTATTATTATTATGATTTTTTAAGAGAGCCTGCAGAGTGAAAAACATTCTTTAGCCTATCTCTTTCTGTTTCATTTACTGTTGTCCATTCAAGTAAGCAAAAAGTAGCATAAATTGTATATATATATATATATATATATATATATATATATATATATATATATATATATACACATACGCACACATGCACACATAAATAATGTTAAATATAATCATAAAATATTTACATAGGCCTATTTGTATTCTGTAGTATAAAAACATTTGTGCACTTTTTAAAGTTACATTTTGTTTTCAAATACATATTTAATTGAGTTTCATTTATTTAATAGCCTACAATTTCTGTGTTCTGTGTTAAACGAACACAGTAGTTCTTGTGTTTGACAGAATCTTGAAGGGCTGTGCTGGAAAAAAAAAGTGCTTTACTTGCTTGTTTTATTTTTATTTTTTTATTGTGTTCATGTAACTGTTATGTATTACATTCCAATCATTTATCTGGCACGCCATATGGCTATTGTCTGGCAAAAGTCTATTGATTTTCCAAGTTACCACTGATATAGATAGAGACAGATCCATCATGTTTACTGGTCTGGGTGGGGTAAGCATTCACAGATGCTATCACTAATATTTTACCACTAAGTATAAAAGGAGTTGAGGACTGTGTAATGAGCTTGTGATGGTGACATTGGAGTATCTGGAATAATTAGAGAATGATTATTAAATGGTTTATGAGCCGTGATATGTGCATGAACTATAAACACCGGGATAACTTTATCTCCCATGTCAAAAATGAATTATGGTCTCCACCCCTAATGTTGCACAGCCCTGCACAATTTTTTTTTAAAAAACACACACCTTATCTTTACTGTGCACTCAAATAATTCTGTAGAGAAGTGAAAAGGTGTGATGCAGCAGAATGAGCAGAAGCAACAGAATGTGCAACACAATACTGATTCCCTACAGTTTTTAAGTGCTTAATGATTTCAAGAGTTAAAGTAACATTAGTGAAATTTATTTGAATTTTAACTTTGGTTCAAAATTAATTTGAACCAAAAAACCCACACTGTATCCGTTGTGTCAACTGGAACCCTTATGGATCCTCAACTATGACACATACCAACCAGAGACATGCAATGATTGCATTCACTTTTTATTTCATGTTTGCATGTTCTTATAATCTTGATGAAACAGATTTGGCAAGCTGTCATGAAAGAGGGCTTGACCTGCAACTCAAGCACTAAAGGATTACTTAAAACAAGCTTGTAACAAAAGAAAAGAAATAAAGCACATGATGAGGTGACAGAGGGTTGGAGGAAGAACTGTCCATTAAATGTCCATTATTCTTAGCAGTAATTTAATTATTTGCAAACTAAAAGAAAATGTTGACTTTTGCAATCTGATTTAGCACCCTTGGCCTAAATGACGTCACTGAGTTTAAAAACCTCACTTATCTCTCCACATTCCATGAGACAGCCAAAGTGTTTTCCATCTCCACACTGAGCCAAATCTGAGTATCCATTTGGACCATCATAGATGATCAATTTATGATCCTCCCATCCTGAGGCATCCCACGGGGATTTATTTAGGTAGACTCCAAGGCATGCTCTCTTTCTTGGATTGGTTGGATGGCAATAAAGTAGCCATGTTTTTTCAGTTGCTTGATCGTGGGCAAAACTCAACACACTTCCTTAGCAGCCATGTCCAATCTCTGTCAGCTTATGTGCAGATAAAGGCCTGTCAAAAGCTTCTCCATTGCTCTCGCTTAGAGCTTCGACTCTGTGGCCGGATATACTTCAAGCATTGCAGTAAAGTTTACTGTTACCTTTGTCGTCAATGATCTCAGCTATCTGACACTCGTTAGACTCACCATCCACACATTTTCCTAAATGGCAAGTACTTCCTTTACGTGATGTGGGTTTAAAGTTGAGTGAGTTGCAAGGATACACATATGTTGGGACAATCCAGGTTTTGCCAGTGTCCTGACTGGTTATGTAACAAAGTCATGCCTGATTCTTATTCCCATTAATCCCATCAAGAACACAAATGAAGAACAGAAAGAGGGTCTTGGATTCTCTCTCATAGACTGGACATGGATTCATGCTGCAGTGGTTTGGTTGACAAGCTGAAGTGAGCAACTCATGACTACTATCCCACTGAAAAAGAAAAAAAAAAAAAAGAAAAAAGAAAAATAGGCTTAATATTAAAATTGAAAATTTGCTGAAATGTGCTCACCCTCAGGCCATCCAAGATGTAGATGAGTTTGTTTCATCATCAGAAAAGCATAACATCATGTCTTGTGTAGTGAACAGTAAAATACAAGTCCACTATCCATAATATTGCTTTTCATCATATTGCCTTCTCCAGTGAAAGAGTTTACAAGACAGTGTTTACAAGTGAAAACAGTCCAAATAAATTCTAAACAAATATGTCTATGGATTCTGAGAGGATAACAGGGGATGGATTTGTTTCTTACAAACACACAGCTTTTCGCTTTACAAGATGTGTGGATTACTTATTGGTATATTATTGTGATGTTTTTATCAGCTGTTTGGACTCCCAATCTGACGGCACCCCTTCACTGCAGAGGATCCATTGATGAGCAAGTGATGTAATGCTAAATGATTCCAAATCGGTTTTGATGAAGAAACAAACTCATCTACATTTCACATGGCCTTAAACAGGCGAGTAAATTTTCAGCAAATTTTTATTTTTGGGTGAACTAATTCCTTTAATACTTAAACTTCCAGAGAACTGTCTACCAATAAATGTTAATGTTGCAAGATTCACCTCAACTCCACCATCCTTCCGTATTCCTTTTCTCATCACAAGGACATCAGCATCAGTGTCATCTGCGGTTTTCCACTTTTCAGCAAAGGCAAGCAATATTCGATTGTCACTGATATAGATGAGACCTGGAATTCTGTATGTCACCTGCATTCTTTCAGATTTCTAATGTTGTTACTGGAAAGGGTCTTGATTTGCTTCCCCTATGTGTTTTGTCCATTGTTAAATTAAAATCCTAAAAATATGATGAGCAGATTTACATTACAAAACAACAACAGGTACAATAAAGCAAGATTAAGCATATAAGTTAAGTGGTGAAGTCTTATAGAAGGCTTGATTACAAGTTACGTATAAAGGAGTACTTGAACAATAATTTGTTTTTTTTGCTTTTTTTTTTTTTTTTTACCCTGTCCTTCTTTCTTTTGGCTATTCTCTCCGTATCCACAATAGGGAGACTGAATTGTGCAATGCGTGCGTTTGTTGGGAGGTGGGGAGTGTGTATTTCCCTTACTTGATCAAATTACAAGCTCAGTTATAATGCAACCCATAGCACACGCACAAAAGATAATAAAAGTAAATGATAACAACACGAAAGCGAATCTGCCGCCCTGTTAACATTTAGCAAAACTTGAGCTGTTCGCGTTGTTTTATAGAGACTAACTGGAGCTGCCTCTTAAAGCGTTACATTAAATTGTGCATTACTTTTTTAGCAGCTTTAACTAAATAACCACGTGCGACGCAAGTTAATATGACACCGAGAAAATCAACGACATGCTCACAAAAGTGTTATTTTCTGCTACAAAAGTGAACGTGCGCTGCAGACTACTTGACCACAGACCTTTTAAAAGAAGAACTCGACACACGTGCATGGCTTATTGTTTTGCTGCGACAGCGAGAGTACCTAACAGGTTAAAAGCAGCACCTATCTTTGTCTAGCTAATGAGTCGTTCCACGAAATAGATGCTTTTCTATTTTTAAAGGTAAATGTATAAGGTATGAAAAACCTATCCGTGCGCTCAATGTGTTTATTAAAATGCTATTTCTACAAATATATATTAAGTTAGTTTACTTTTCACAGTCATGGTCACAAGGCTGACAGTTTAAGATTGCCCCCTACCGACAAAATAAAGTGATAAAAAAGGATAATTCCTTTAAGAATTCACATCCTGAAATTATGCTGAATTATGCACAAACTGGGAATAAATTTTAATATTATAGCCTATATAAGTACAATATTATGGCCAATATGCCCTTATCGATATATATATATATATATATATATATATATATATATATATATATATATATATATATATATATATATATATATATACCTGTTAGGTACTCTCAGTACACTTCATTAATTCTGTCTATTATGACCTTTTCATCAAAAGGCACACTTATGGAGAATAATATATCAATAGCAGTATCTGGATGCCGATTATACTCATGTAACACAATCAGTCAATTTTGATTAAAAGCATGACCAGATTAAACTTAATCATACCAGAAGTTTTAATAACACCAATTTGTAACAGTGTACTGGAGTGCTCTCCTGGACTACTTTTAATGAATTTTTATTTGTACACATGCATAAATGTCAAGCTAAACTAACTTTTGCACCACAATGTTATATCGATAAATACATTTAAATATATATATATATATATATATATATATATATATATATATATATATATATATATATATACAGTACAGACCAAAAGTTTGGAAACATTACTATTTTTAATGTTTTTGAAAGAAGTTTCTTCTGCTCATCAAGCCTGCATTTATTTGATCAAAAATACAGATCTAATATTGTGATATATTATTAAAAATTTAAAATAATTGTTTTTAAATTTATTATACTTTAAATTATCATTTATTTCTGTGATGCAAAGCTGAATTTTTAGTATCATTATCACATGATCCTTTAGAAATCATTCTAATATGATGATTCATTATTAAAGTTGGAAACAGTTCTGCTGCTTAATATTTTTTCAAAACATGTGATACTTTTTTAGGATACTTTGATGAATAAAAAGTAAAAAAAAAAAAAGAAGCTATGTTTTTAAAATATAAATATTTTGTAATAACAATATACACTACTGGTCAGTAATTTGGGGTCAGTAATTTTTCTTTTTTCTTTTTTTTAAATAAAATAAATACTTTTATTCAGCAAGGATGTGTTAAATTGATAAAAAGTGATAGTAAAGAAAATATATTATTAGAATATATATTATTAGAATTTTTTTTATTTTGAATAAATGCAGTTCTTTTTAACCTTTTATTCATCAAATATATTAGACAGCAGAACTGTTTCCAACACTCATAATAAATCAGAATATTAGAATGATTTCTAAATGATCATGTGATAGACTGGATGTTACATGTGACACTGAAGGCTGGAGTAATGATGCTGAAAATTCAGCTTTGCATCACAGGAATAAATTATTTTTTTTAAGTATATTCAAATAGAAAACTATTATTTTAAGTTGTAATAATATTTCACAATATTACTGTTTTTTTTCTGTATTTTTGATCAAATAAATGCAGGCTTGATGAGCAGAAGAAACTTCTTTCAAAAACATTAAAAATAATAATGTTTCCAAACTTTTGGTCTGTACTGTATATATATATATATATATATATATATATATATATATATATATATATATATATATATATATATATATATATATTTATTAACATTTTTACAGTGAATCAAAATAAAAAAAAAAATGTCTACACAGTCAAACGTAAAAAGCAAGCAGTCTAGACATACAAATGAGCAGTGACATACAGTCCTACTAATAAGGTCAAGAGGCATATAATAGGCATTTTCTTACTAAACAAATACAAGGTAAAGCATACCTTACATGTATCAAGCCAGTACCAGTACAGTCATACTTTAATTAACACAATAACTGCTTAATTTATTAAGTCATACCAGTTTCATGGTTTCAAGAGATGCCGTAACTTCACCTCAAATAAATTTATCTGAATTCAAAATACAGCTTTCTCTTTTTTTAATCTGGCAGAAAGATGCAAATCTTTCTAATCTAAAAGATTTAGATTAACTTGTTTCTTTATTGCTACAGATTTGGATAAATTTAAATTTACATCAATCATTCACCAATGGATCCTCTGCAGTGAATTGGTGCCGTCAGAATAAGAGTCCAAATAGCTGATAAAAACATTATAATATTAATTTAGAATCGGATTTGTGCACATTTCTCTCCTGATTCAGTCAAGAGGACTGAATCAAGGGTTTAAAGTAAAAAAAAAAACATCTTAATGAGGGATTTGTTTATTACAAACAGCTTTTCGGTTCACAATATGTTAATTGATACTGGTGTCATGTGGATTACTTTTTAATTATTGTTGTGTTTTTATCAGCTGTTTGAACTCTCATTCTGACGGCACCCATTCACTGCAGAGGATTCATTGGTGAGCAAGTGATCCGCTTCATCTGATGGCTCGGGCACAGGGAAGCTCAACACACTACCCTGGCAGCCATGACGGGGCTCCACGAGTTTCTTAGCAACATGAGGGTTGTCAAAAGCTGCCCCGCTGCTCTCACTTAAAGCCTCCACTCTGTGGCCACATGTACTACGGGCGTACAAATGACTCTGATCAGCATGGTCTATGATCTCAGCCATCTCACATTCGCAAGATTCCATTGGGATTTTTTTCTCCCATCTGCCAAGTGACACCACAGTCATCACTATAGAATGATAAAGCATGAGGCCTGACTTTGTGTAGAAAATTAAAGGGAAAACACCTACAATGTATGTAATAAACATAAGCTGGAATGATTAGTCTTCCACTTTTCATCTGAATACCATGTCCTGGTCCAACTGCAAAAGTAGCCCAGTTGCAAATCTCATCTCCAATAACTTGATTTGTTAAATCTGTTAACTGGCTCCAGTTTTGGCCATAGTCTGTACTAGTGACATAACACAGTCGTGCTTGGTTTCACGATACTAGTTTTTTCAGTATTTTACCAAGTTCAAAAGAACAGCATTAATTTGAAATAGATTGTTGTGGAAAGCATGCCTTAGAATGCTGAACATTTAAAAGAAATAAAGTTGGAATTATTAAACAGTCCTCCGTGATATTTATTTTTTAAAGGGGCTGGACACTTGCTTGTAGCAAACAGAAATACTTTGGAAGAGAGGACATCAAAAATGAAAAACATTTCAGGATCACATTTTGAAGTGCATTCTGGGAAACATGAAAAGAGACAACCAGAGAGTGCTAGCAACTGTTTAGATGCACAGCTTTTTGTAAGAATGCATTCACATTAGTATTACATTTGTCTGCTATTAATTCATTGGTTTAAAATGTGATATTAATGTTTAATTTCTCTTTCAATATCCTCCAAATGAACATGCAAACACTTCCACAATACTTCAGCTTACACTGTGTTGTGTGGATAAGCCCTCAGACCTCTGTTCTGTTAACATCAGTGGCCAGCGTTTGCAAACGGTAAGCCCTGTATCAAAAACATGGTTTAAAGTTACTTTGTTAGATTAAGGTTGAGAACCACTGGTTTAAGTCACATCTGCCATTACATCACAGAAGGATTTTCTTTTTCTAAACAGGTCAGACTTGAGGGTTTGGAACAATTTGATAATGCTGCATACATAAATGCTTCTGATAATTATTTAACTTTAATGAAAGATTTTGTATGTTTTAAATTTTGTACATTCAATATATATTTTATATTTAATATATTTTGACAGTTCTAGTGTGACAGAAATGGTTTACATACAAAATATATATTTTGTTTCTAGCTACTCTAGTTCCTTCAAAGACTTTAACATATGTTTTTAGAAATACTATGCTTAGTCTTTATTTGAAAGCATTGACTAAGTCACAAGACAAAATGTAGAATCCATAGTCCATAGTTTTCACTATAGTTATGAATGTCTCTATCATACTTTATATATAGTTTTCTTTTTCAACAGCAAAGAATGGGGTGTCTTGCTGTTTCAAACTCTGGAGGTATTGATGCTTGATGACAACAAATTATCTTCTCCGGGAGTGTTTATGAGCCTTGCTAACTTAAAGAGGTTAGTAAGCTTTTTATAAAAGAAATAGCTCTGGCATTTCCAAAATGTTTAAGTGAATTTCAGTCATATAAAATAAAAGTGACATTTAGTGTATTGTCTTGACTAGTTCTGCATTGCATGTGACAGGTGCTTAAAGTAGAACCTTTTTCATAAACACCAGATGTATTTATTTATTTGTTTGTTTGTGCAGGAAAATTTTTACTACAACAACATTAATCTTTTTATGAATGTAATAATAATTTGCCAAAATAGCAATGTTATTTAGCATAAAATCAATTTTGGGGTGGAACCATAGCACAACATTTGATACTTTTTATTCCAATAGAGGTGCTGCATATTTCACTGTACCGATCATCTTTAAAATGTAAGAATAAAAAAAGATGTTTCAATAATCCTAATTGTATGCACAAAATGTGCAGTCATTACAGTGATGAAAAACATTAAGTAGTCTATCAAGTCTCTGTTTATTTCATTCTTCTTGGTATAGACTGCCCTCTTGAGGCACAGCCACAAAATGTTCTTTTAGAATTAAAAAACAAAACAAAAGATGCTATAGCCCAATTACTGGTGTTGTAAGCATTAATGTGTAGTGATTAGATGGCCCTGTTTTGTTTTTAAAGATTTGAAGTTATAAATAAACTAAAAAGTTAGAAAAATGCAAAAGGGCAATATAAGCTCAAATTTGACTTTTTTTTTTTTTTTTAAGATACTGTGTGATTCTTTCATTCTCTGTTAAATTGTATTTTTCTAATTTTAATCTATTGTGCATTTAGGCTTCGTCATCTAAACTTACAAGGAAAGTACATCTCAGGAGTCCCATTCTTAGAAAAGGTGGAGACATTACAAGATGCCCAGACAGGCATTATGCCACAGAGCATCGGACAGAATGTGGCCACAGTCAATGACAAGAGGATAAAGTGTTAGTGTATTAAAAAAAATATATATATATATATTAATTTTAGGCTGGAAACAAATTGTTTATGTGTTTTATTTATTCACTTTCTCTGCCAGATAGTCTCTGAAATCACGATGAGCCAACAAAAACCAGAAAAAACTGTGAAAGTAGGATCGCTCTCTTATTTTTTTCATTTCCTGTTTACATACGTCATATCAATTTACTGTTTTCAATTTATCAGAGATCTTTATCAGCATTTTACAGTCTAACTTGCATCTCAAATAGGAGGACAAATCATGTCTCAAAATGCATTCTGGTGCCCTACAATACTGTCATCAGAGACAGGAGGACGGATGCGCTCTGGGTCTCTGTCTACCTTTTCCAGAACTTCATCATTTGAATTTGGCCAACAATGAGGTCTGTATATTGCCTTCTGGCTGTTAAAAAGCATTTGATTTGCTACAAACATAGACAGCCGAATGAAGTCATTGACAGCAGAGCTATTTGCCACTTCTTTTCCTCTAGATAGCCGAGGAAGAGGCATTGTTGCCCGTGGCATTGTTTCCAAAGCTCAGTGAGCTTGTTATTCACTCAAACCCCTTGACAACAAAGAGGAGTGGTAAGCTCACACATCCTCAGGCAGGCTCATTGTTAGTGCATTAAATCAACTTTCTTTGTTTTTGTTTTTCACTACAGGCGATCCGCCAATGCTGACCTGTTTTCTTCAAGACAAGCTGGGTATTAAGATAACACGCAAGAAAACAACTGATCTGATTAAGCGACATATCATACTCCCTGTCAGTGCTAAAAGAAAGGTGTCACAAATACACAAGTTTGCATCTGGCGCTTAATATTTTTAAAGTGAATCCTTTCAGAAGCGATTTACCTTCTATTTAAATTTTCAGGTGAAATCTACAGTTCCAAACGTACCAAAATTTCCTTCGATCACGGCAAATCAACATGCTATAGAAATGCTCAGCTCCCCGAAATGTACTGGACAAGATAATCCTCCACCCTTAGAGTATGGGTTAAGTCATGTATTTGGCTTCTCGTCTCAAACAAGCATTGACGATGAGGAAGACATTGCCATAGGCCAGGAGCATTTTGACTTGACAAGTGCAGACATATCCTTTGAGATGTATCAAAATGCAGAGCCTTTCTTTGTGACAGAGGTAATTTTATTGCACCTAGAACCTAGGAGTCTACAAATCAAGACTTGTATGATATGTATGTTTGAACACTTTTTCTTTTTTTTGTTTTATTTAATTTTCCAGGTTAATGGCTTAAATGAATCTGAATACCAAGAAGATCCAGAAGATGCAAGGGAAACCGAACTGGAGATGAAAAAAGGCGGCAAAGCATGTCCAGAAAAACTGATTGGTTATGAAATCTTACTTGATGACACATCTGAGCCAGAAATGCCTGAGCTTTCTGGTAGGAATTTTCCTGAACTCTGTTGTTGACCTCTTTTTTTTTTTTCATTTGAATCAGTGCCGTTTGTTTGTTTGTGTTGCTATTGACTTCTCTCGATGCAGGAATTCAACAAGCTGTCAGTGTTTTGGAGCACATGCTCAAGAACCTGCTTGTGTATAGAGATTCTAAAGCAAATCTGGACCTTCCACAGAAGCCGTACACCGAAAGAGAGAAAAGGGTCAGAGGGTATTCATCAGCTATATACAGTGCATTTAGCATGTAAACCCAACATCTGTTATTAATAACATGATAGAAACATTCTTTTCACAGATTAAAAATTTGCCACCTTTGGGACCAAAGAAGTCGAAGGGAAAAAAAGTTGAGGAACTTCTCTACCAAATAAAGGAGGCAAAAACAATCAAAGTTCCCTTAGGTAACAGATACCTTGTCATTTTATAGCAGGCTTTGAAATATTCTTAGTCACGTATTTTTTTAAATGACAAAACCGAGATGGAATCCAGTGTAATTAAACAAGTCAAGCCGAGTGATGTAGCAGGAAATATTTTCCAATTGATCAGCAAATAAATTTCATCAACTAGCACAAACTTGCATGTTTTACAGGTCAGCTAACAAGCACACTGCAGAGATATTATAGCGATTGTTCAGCACAGTTTACTTTGAAATGCTCTATTTGGCTCTGCAGCTGTTCCTCTATTATTTCAACACTTAACAGATTGCTAATGTGTTGGACTGTGCTGCATGTATGAACCTCAGTGGACTGATTGTACTGTAGATATGCCATCTAGGGAAACCTCCAAACTACTATCCAAACTAATATTAATAGATATTTTTGATATTAATCGCATCATTTCTCATAGAATGGTATTAAATGCAACTTTATATATTCTCTATCCAGACAGTGTACTGGAAGGAGGGAATGGTATTTGTAAGAGAGAATACGAGGAAGCACTGATGCTACTGAAGGACATGAAAAGGAAGTACAGGACGGCCCATCTGAAAAGAGTGGAACAAGCAGCACAGATTGAGAATGAGATGATGTGTAATCTAAACCAGCAGGTGCTTTACTCTCTGCTTATTCATTAATGAGTTTGTTTTAGTTTGCAATAAAACACTATTATGATATTGGAGATATGGTGACAATTTGTTTGATCTTTGTGTTGATTACAAATAAACTGTATATGTCATTGCTGTCAGATATACTGAGTTTGCAATAAATTTATTCTCATCATGTGCTGTGAACTATTTTTTAAAATCATTTTTTTTTTTTTTTTTTTTATATGACAACAGATAGGCTGGTAGGTCAACTTTTGAGTGTTTTGACAATTAAATATGTTTTTTGGTCAAAAAAATGTGACCCTACTCCAACATAAATGTACATGTTAATATTTACAACAGGACTAGCTATAACAATGTGTAAGCTGCTTCAGAAAATAATTACATGAGTTTTACATCATCAATTGTATTACATTAATGCTTTTACTTTTTATTACATAAAATAGCTCTTATTAAATAAACATATCAGCATAATATCAAATTTCATGTGCTTAAATCCATATACTGATACTGTACAGCAGTTCACATTTTATTAAGAACTGAACAGGAGCTCAGTGAATATTTTTTTTAACTAGCCTACTGTCAATATTGCAAATATTTTATTATTTATTATATAAAATAGTTTACAAAAAAAAAGCAGATTTGACGCGCTTGAAGCAATTCGCATTTTTCATGACTGAATATTTATTTCTTTCTTTCGTGTAAAGTTTCTAAAAAAAATTTTTTTGTAACAACACAACGAGCAAGTGGATTTTCCTGTAGGAGGCGCTTTAGTTAAAACCTAGAAGCGCTACAGAAACTCCCACAGTCAGACCGTCGTAGTTATAAAGTGCGGAGAAGTTTGAGAAGACAAATCCTGCATGTCAGCAGTTTCCTGGAACATGAAGAAAAGAATGACCTACTTGAAACATCTTTTCATTTTGGTCACAATGCGATGCTTCGTTCAGTGTGAAACAGAAGCAATACGACCAGGAAAAAGTAAGTGACTCCATCAAAGAATATGTTTACTGGTAAATGGGTATCACACTTCGATGCATCATTCTGCCAGCTATACGACTGCATTGAAATTGCTGTGTGATGAGGTTATATAATACACGTTAATTTATAACGAAGCTTTAAGTGTTTTAAAGTCATTAAAACGGATGTCATTTCGTGAAAAGGTGTCTTTTGTGCCCTACATTATTATGTGCAAACAGCGTTATTATTATTATTTTATTAAGACAACAACAAAATTCAATAACAGTATTTTATTTATGTCGTCCTTTTTCTCAATAGAATGCCTTTTTGGTCTTTTTGGTCATAGTGTCATCTTTTAGTGCCATGACCTTTGGAAATGGCTAAATAAACTGTAAAACTGTTAACCCTGTTTTATATTTAGAATCTGATGCTATTCTTGAAAATCAGATGATTATATATTTATGTTGCATGCAGTGTCAGGTGTTTTCTGCACTTTTAAAGAGAAGACGTACAGGCCAGGAGATAGCTGGCATCCCTATCTGGAGCCCTTTGGATTCATGTTCTGCATGCGCTGTACTTGCGCAGAAGTATGTATCCAACTTCCAAATCTAAATAATGACTTGGATAATTTTTTATTTATTTTTTTTTTTTTTACCTAAAGGATACAGGTGATCATTGATGAATGATTTAATATACAGTTTATATCCATGCATGTAGGCACATGCACATGTCAGATCCACATGCAATGTATAATATGTCAATATTACTGTCTACTTTCATGTGCATGTATGTATAGTTTGGTCATGTGAAATGCAACAGCATCAAATGCCCTGTTCTGCGATGTGAAAATCCAGTGACTAACTCACAGCAGTGTTGCCCTCGTTGTGCAGGTAAAACATCAAACTTTTCCAGCTCCCAGTGTTTATGTGAATTGATATGCATGATTCTAATACATTCTTATTTGAACCGTCTGATGGCTATTCTCATAATCACAGATGAGCACAGAACTCCTGCTGGTCTGCGTGCGCCCATTAAAACCTGTAGGTATAATGGAAGCACTTACCAAACAGGGGAAACATTTGAAAACCATGAGCTCTTCCCATCCCGTCAGTCAAACCAGTGCGTCATGTGTACTTGCTCTGTAAGTTTAAAAACAAAAAAAGTGTCATCTTTGTTGTTGCTTTCACCATAGTGCATCATTGAACATGGGGCTCTAACCTCAAACAGTTTAAAAAATCCTTTATAGTATAGTGTTTTGAAAGATAGTGTCGGAGAGCAGGTGTAAATACAGTAGAGGGGAGTGCTAGCAATGCCAAACTCATGGGTTCCATGTATACCTCAAATGCAATGTAAGTTGTTTTGAATAAATGCCTTGGAAGATTAAGCAATTAAAGTAATAATGTCTTCTTAAATAAATGTTTGGTTTTAGGATCATAATTTTATTTACAATAAATTATTACTATGCAGAATTTAAAAAGCTTAGGCTCCTTCATATCCTACATATTTGTACCTAGAGGGTCCATTTTGGTACCTTAAAGGTACATATTAGTACTTAAAGTGTGCATATTAGAACCTAATAGGTACAAAAGGCGTGCCTTTTGAAAAGGTACCACCCCAGTGACAGCTGTTGTACCTTTAATTCTGATAGTGTTACACAGTAACATACTGTATGATATTGAGACATTTTCTGGTCTGATTTAGTATCAGTATAAAAAAGTCAGTTATCCTTGCTTTGCCCCATGTTGTCAGGCACTGATGTTGAGGTGCTGATTTTAATCATTATGTCAGTTTCTGATTTTTAACATTCTTTTTTTTTTCCATTAAAGAATGGAAATATATTCTGTGCATTGAAAACTTGTCAGCCCATTACATGCTCCTCACCAGTGTCAGCCCAGCATACTTGCTGCTTAGTGTGCAAAGGTGAGAATATATGTGCAACTTAGAATACTGTTGGTGTAAATACTACTGAGATTTATTAAGTTTAGACTGAAATAGGATGCTACAAGCTGTATTCATGTTTAATTCCACCCCTGTTTATGCTGATTAAATAACATTGTCTCCTTTGAATAAACAGAAAGTGCAATTGATATCAATTCTGCATCACTGGAGGACGAAGGACAACAACTGAACAGAGGAGTTGTATGTATTTGATCAAAACTTGACCTGTTTTACACATTCTATTACATGCCTTCTGTGATCTAATTGATAATTTATAGGGTTTTTTTTTAGAAAGTAAAAGATCTTTTAGTGTAATTCTAAAAAACCCTTCAGGTTGTGGTACATGTCTTTTTTCTGTGAATTTTCTTATGATTTTTATAACATAAATGTAAGAATAACTTTTATATTGTTAGTAATATTTAAAGACTTACTGGACTGTAGCAACTTTACTTATTAGCCATAAATGTTTTTTTTTTAAATGTATCAAATATAATACATAAGGGTTTTGAGTAACATTTATTTGTATCTCTCAGTAATTTTTGTATTGCATTACATTATATGTTTTGTCTCCCACAATAACTACAGAGCTTTAAACTTAAAACTATCAAACATTAAAATATCATCTTAATAAGACACATATTATTGGGAAATATATAGTGACAACTGATATTTCTAAGCATTGTTTAAGTAGTCTGCTACTGTATAAGAATTTCATCTTACTTTTTGGCCATATAAATATCATCAGCTGCAATAAATTTCATGTTTTTTGCTTATTTGGACCTTGGAATAAAATTGAGGTGTTTTTTTCCCTCCTTGAGTATAAGCCATATATTGTACTGTATCATATGAACCATTAAAGCCTGATGTATATATGATGCTCAACTAGATATAATTATTATTATTTTGAATGTCAGGGTTTACAGGGTTACATTTATGCAACTCTATGTTTGTCCAGAGTTACAATATTTGTTTTTATATGTCCTGAAATACAAGAGGCATTCTTTGGATCAGTGTGCTGCATCACTTAGGGCAACGCCATCCACACTGCAGGGGTCTCCCAGAGGCCTCAACCTACAGACACTGCACCTCAAAGGAGCTGCCGAAACTACTGTTAAAATTCTTCTACAGCGCAAACATCAGAGAGGTAAACTGTAATGCACCACTCTGTCCAAAGCAAGAATTGCTTGTCAAAATCCATTGAAGTTATATCCTGTCAAAGTAATTTAGGGTTTCTGACTTTGTCTAAGCTTGTGTGTACAGTGGCAAAACCTATTCTCATGGTGACGTGTGGCACCCAGTGCTGGGGAAGGTCTTGGAGTGCATCCTGTGCACCTGCAGGGACGGCTTTCAAGAATGCAGGCGCATCACGTGTCCCAACCAGTATCCATGCCAACATCCCATAAAGATAGAGGGGAAATGCTGTAAGATTTGTCCAGGTAGGCGTATCAGTGCTATTATATTTGTAATGATTTAAACTTCATGTTTTATCAGTGTGTTTCTTTTAACTTGGTTTCCAGAGCTTAAAACAGAGAGCAACAGGACAGAGTGCTACCTTACTCAGGACAATAACAGTCTCCTGGTGTATAAATTTGAACCTCCATCTGCTGCTCAGTCAGAAGATAAAGTACGGATGATTGCCATCGAGAGACAAGGAGCCACAGAAGTAGAGGTGCAAGTCTGGAAAACTGTTGAAGGTGATTTTAGCAAGTTATAATGTAGAGCACAACAACCGATTATTGAGACCGAAAATAGGGAGAAAAATTATTTCACTTTTCTAGATTTTTTCCAAATTCTTAGTCGCTGACCTAGATTTTACAAATCTTTGCCGGTTCTCAGCTGCAAGATAAGGTTGCGTATTATTGCTGTATGCCACTGGAATTATGTTTTTTTTTAAACTTTACAGTAAGGTTCTGTTTGTTAACATTTGTTAACTACATTAGTTAACATGAACTAACAATGAAAAATACTTGAAAGCATTTATTAATCTTAGTTAATGTTAATTTCAACATTTCTTAATATATTATTAAAATCAAAAGTTGTGTCTGTTAATATTATTGAATGGACCTCACCTAACATGAACTAACAATCAACAATTGCATTTATTATATAACGTTAACAAAGATGAATATATATTGTAACAAACGTAATGCTCATTGTTAGTTAATGCTAGTTTATGCATTAACTAATGGGACCTTATTGTGAAGTGTTAACCATGTTTTTTATTTCTGTGTTACATTAAATTTTCTTCAAATCTTTGCAGGTGTTTTGCATCTGATGGAGACAGGTGACGTTCAGAAGAAAGACCTCATAGAGCATCCGGAAAATTACATCTTGCTGACTACATTAGATGAAGGTATGCTTAATTTTTCCTTTATTAATTTTGTGTTAGTTTGCAATTACTGCATTATGAGACACAGAAAGTCATAACATTTAAACATTCAACTGTGTATTTTAATAGTTAAAATTGAGTTTGAATTGAACATGTTTTTTGGTAAATAACTTATTGCTCTCCTTGTTTGTCAACCTACAGTATGTTTTAAACAGCCCTGAAAACTGAGATTCTAGGTATGAAACTAATATTTGAGCTCAGAGTAGCTACAGCTGCCAGGTAATATGAGAAGGTGGAGGAGACTAAAGGAAATTGAACGTCTAACATGTAAATTAAAGAAAGGTTTTTGATGTACTTTTTACAAATTTTCTGTCTATTTCAGCAAGTCATTCTTAATGCATTTTTGCATTTTGTGTGCATTGGCTGTGTTTCAACTTAAATGCTGAACAGATTTACTCATGTTTCTCACTGCACACTAAAATACATTTTTATGGATTTTGTTGTAAAAAAAAAAAAGAAGTCAGAATTGTGAGTTATAAACTCAGATTTGCGAGATATAAACTTTTTAAAAGTTTACACCTCATAATTCTGACTTTTTTGTTTTTTTTTGCTATGGAATTAAAAAATAAAGGTAATTGCAAAATTTTATCTCACAATTCTGACTTTTATTCCCATACTTCTGAGTTTATTTCACCTGATTTAGATGACTATAATTGTTCTCACAGTCTTCATAAAAAAAAGAAAAGTCAGAATATGTGAGATAAAATTTAGAATTCAGACTTTTTCTCAAAATTCCAATTTTACACAATGCTGACTTTATATCCCGCAATTCTGACTTCTTTCTCAGAATTGTTAGATATAAACTCAGAATTGTGAAAAAAGTCAGAATTTTGATATAAAAGTGCTATGACCTTTTTTTTTTTTTATCCCATGGCAGAAATAAGCTTCCATACAATTCAGATGCCGCTTTCAGTGTAAACACACAAAGCCTAATGCGTTTCACCATTGCTTCGCCTTTACCAACTTAATTTTTCCCAGTTTGGACTTTCCTTTCCTTTTTCTGTTTGCACAGAAACTTGGAGAAAATTCAAAGAAGAAGAGGACAAGCAGAAAGATTTGAGTAAGATTAGGAGCTGTGAAGACGGGATCAAGGAAGTGGTGAAGTACTTAAACCCTGAACAGCTGGACAGCCTTTGCACTTCTTAGTCTCCTCCCCGCTCTAACACTGTGCCATCCCAGTCTGACACTCATTTTATTACCAGAAGAACACACACAGCCACACTCACACAATGTGCATGTAGTACAAAACCAGATGCTGGCAGCAGGTAGTCTAAAGATCTGGTTTATTACTATGAGTCAGTTTAGCGCAAGTCTTTATGAGATTGACATCCCAGAATTCTTTCTGAAACCGTTTTTTTTTTTTTCTTGAGGTCATAAAATTTTCTTGCATTGTTGAAAAATGCATTTTTGATAAGATAAGTGAATAAATATATGCTATTTGGCCAGAATTATGAGGAAGAAAGATTTTAAAGCAATCATCATCATCATTAAAGGAAATGATGTATGCAATTTTAGCAAGCTTCCACTGTATGTACATAAGAGGGGAAAAAAGGATGACGTAGACAGCTTATTGGCCAGAATGCTTTTATAAAGTTGACGTAGGCCACATATTTTTCTACTGTTCTCAGATATATGCTACTCATATGTAATATGGATAAACTAAAAATACACTATTTATTGTAAAATAGTCACACAAAAAAAGTCAAAGTAGCCAATATCATCTTTACTTCAATAGAATATTTTTTCTGCCTATCTTTTATGCAGAAAATGTTTTGCATTGTAATGTATGTTGCATGTATATTGATCTGGTTATGCATAACTCATATGCACTTAAAATTATGAAAAATATATTGGGCTGATGTCCTGGCTAACCAATATAAAATCCTATTGAAAGATTTACTTTATGGTTTTTTTATAGACTGTTCTTATGTTCTTGTTTTCGAAAGATATTATGGTATGGAAGCCTGTTTCTGCCAAAAATGAAAAAGGTGATTGCAACTTTTTTTTAATCTCAGAATTTCGACTCTTTTTCTCTGAATTCTGAGCTTACATCTCGCAATTCAGTTTTTTCTGCAATGGAGTACAACATCTAAAAATTAATTGTGATCTTTTATCTCACAATTCTGACTTTTCTTCTCAGAATTAGAAAAAAATTGCAAGTTATTAACTCATAATTTCGAGTTAACATCTTGCCATTCTGATTTTATTTCTCGCAATTCTTAAAGAAAACAATTCAGAATTTTGAGATACAAAGTCACAATAACCTTTTTTATTGTGGGTGGAAACGGGCTTCCATACTATGGCCTAGTGCAGTGAGTAAAAAAGAATCATAGGTTCTTTGCTGTAAATGTAGATAATGTTGAGTTTTGCAGGCTTTTAGGTATCAAACATCCATATACTAAAGCAGGGCATTAGATAACATGATCAAGGATACTTATGAGAAACTTTTTATAAAGTTGTAAATGAGCAGCAGACATGATGGGATGTTTACTTTGAGCTGGAACGAACAATCGTTTTATGGCATAAGTTAGTCATCATGATGTGCTCCTGACATCGATTGTTCTTCAGTCGTGTTAATCACAATGAACTGAGACGGGCCACCGAACCCAGATTGGGGCAGTTCAGGGAGTTGTGACTAATATCCTCTCTCTCCAGATCCCAAAAGCCCACTTTCTGCTTCTATCTCAATGAGTCATTGTGCTGGCCGCACACAAAGTGCCAGACGGTGCTGTTCATCTCTCACTGAAGGCCTGACAAAATATTTTGAAACAGAAGCCCCTCAGTTGCAGACCTTAATAGTTACACAATGAAGCTGTGAATTATTTCCGCTGGCTGTTGGATCTAACAGTTTCTGGCAATTTGTTCTCTTTGAACATCTTTGGAGGGAGACAAAGGAGATTTTACTGAGTGCTCCTATTTCATTTTCTCTCTTTTGTGTATGTTTGTTTAAAGGGATGGCCGGACATCCCGTTTGATCCATACGCAGGCCGCTGTTTCACAAAAAGAGCCCTGTGTAATGATGAGAACCTTTTGATTTGATATGCCTGTGTTGATTTGATGGAGTCTGAAATGATTTCAGCTCCGTGGAGTTTGACACTTTTAAATGTAGTTCTTTTGGCACCTTTGCTTTTAGCTAAAGGTTTGGAATTCCAAATAAATAGCATTAAGCTATGCATGCTTAGTCTTGGCTCTGGCAATTTGAACAGCTGGGGGCAGTCACTGGGTATAAATCAGGTGAATGGGTCAGTTCTCTGTGTGAGTTTTCCTGCTAAGCTTTTCTTTCCATTGTTGCATGCAAAAGTGTAAATGGAGTTAACGTTTTGTATCACTACGATGTTCGGCAGCTATTTAAAAGCCAGCTAGTGCGATTTACCTTATTATTCTTGCATTTATTACTCTTGTCTGAAAAATTCTATGTCCTAGCACATCCTAGATAAGGGCAGGTAATAAAACCAGACAAATATGCACTAGTAGACAAAGTATGCTTGAGTAAAAATACAGATATCCTAATAAAATATTACTCAGTAGTCTACTAGTATAATATAATATAATATAATATAATATAATATAATATAATATAATATAATACTAGTTTTATATTATTTACAAATTGCTACAGCAGCAGGGAAGATGCATGGGGATTATTTTGTGTTATTTTAATGCTATTTATAGTTTTTACGTGTTCTTGCACATTTTGAGTCAGTCATGAACAGGTGAATTGTTACTGGATGCTCGCTTTGACTGGATCATGGAATCTTTTGAGTTGTTGACTTGAGAACAGCTACGATCGGATCTGCCCAAATGAATCATTCAATGCTATTTTTAACCCGATTCAACAGGTTAATTAAAAAGAATAAGTTTGTTTGTGAGTTGGACATTGCTATTGCGTCTCAGTGGTAATTACCACAGTTCAAAATAACAGGGAATATTTTATCAAATGTAGTGGAGTAAAAGAGATGAGATTATGCTTTGAAATGCAGTGAAATTATTTTTTAAAATAAATAAATAAATAAATAAATAAAGAACAGGTGCATTAAAATTGTACTTAAGTTCAGTAACAAAGTAAAAAAACTACCTTTACTGTCCACCACTCGAATATGTAATGTTTCTGCCTCTGAACTGCTGCTCTGCATGGCGCCTGGAGAGTCTCTTAGCAACTGAAACAAAACTCAAAGGGAGCGAAACTGGGTCAAGCTAATTAACTCTGATGGATTGGTTAGCTTTTGTAGCTGATTAAGGTGTTCATGTAACCTGTGAATTAATGTGCCATCCAAATACTTCAGAAATCTGCACTCTTTTTGCACCCCCCACTCCCCTTCTTACTTGAGTTGGCCCTGATCATTTCAGCCAAAGATCTGAATCGTGCCAAGCGAGCACTGAGCAGTCTGTCATGAACAATCCAGTCATGAATCGGCCTTTCCAGATCCCTACTGGGAATGATAAGGACACCAGTACATTGTGCATTACATAAAATTAATGTCATCATAATCATTTGTGTTGCTCCAAACCTGAATGTTTTCTTTTTTTCATAGAATAAGAAGGGAAATATTTTGAAGAATGACCATGTTGCTCTCTTGAGAGTTTTATGCCTTGAAAATCTTTCCTGCTTATGGTCATCATTCACTTTCATTGTATGGAAAAAAGCAGCTTAGATCCTGCTGTAAATAACCCCTTTTGTCTTTCACAGAAGAAAGGAAGTCATGTGCGTTTCAAAAAACATGGTGACAGAATTTTCTTTTTTGGGTGAACTATCCCTTTACTGAAACTCTATATACAGTGTAAATGGTGAAAGTATTATTAATATAACTGAAATTTACTCCTAAACAACACTAATTTAAGTAGGAACAGACTGCATAGCCTTTGCCATGGAAAACAATAATTAAGCCACATCAACCCATGATGGATGGATGTCATATGGCCGGTTAACTAATATAACAGGATGATGGATGATGATGTGAAGTGTTTTAGAGATAATCAGGGCTTGTATTTATACCAGGTTTAGCACATGTGTAGTGTTTCAGTGCATTCAGTGACATTTGTAAAGAGATCACAGGCTCCTTTTAGTAATCAGAGTCAGAAAAATACAAATTTTTGCTTGATTTCATCAAGACAAATCCGGATGCGAGGCACCCCACACCCTAAAAATAACCCCAAAGAAATCAAATCCCAGAAAGGTGATGCGTGCTCTGCCTTTTTTCCCAGTCATGTTCTGCATATTTTCCTGTTTTGACAAAGAACAGTGGTTCTTCAGCCAAATGCAGTTATATCATCCCGTCAAACAAGTGTGTGTAAAAATCTGCTTTCAATTAATACACAATGATTTATTCTTTAAGAGCGCTGCATGGGAACAGTAAAGGGGATTAGAAAAATAAATCACTACTCAAAGTTTAAGGTTATTGCTGTTTGATGTATTTTGTTGGTGTTGATTTAAAAAGCGAGACTCTCTCATGCCCGCAAGCTCTGCCCGCACTTAAAAAGTCATCTTCAGAGATGCAGGTTCTCTGTATTAATTGTTTTAGACTTAATGAACCTTTATGAGGGACTGTACAAATTTCAAAAGGAACTTAAAAATGACAAACATCTTGAGTTCAAGTACTTGCTTAATGGATTATTTCAACCACAAACAAGGTTGATGTGTTATGTGTTAATTAAAATGTGAATATTCAGTAATGAGCGGATAGTGTTTGTCACATGTGTGAGATACGAATGACAGGATAGGAAAAACTTGTAGGCTGAACCTCCAAAAGCCCTTCTGATTTTGTCAGGTGTGTATTTTTACATGAGCAGAAAAGACAGTGGAACAAAATATGAAGCACTAAAACAATATTTCATGGCTTTACGGAGTGCCCGAGGCCAGTTTGAATTTAATAATGTGGGTTCACTTGATATATTTTGAAAATGCCTATAGATTTATTCCACCTGGGCTGAAAAATACATTCCACCTCTGAGGTGCTATTCAAGAACAATCTAATTGAAATCGTACGGTGGCCAAAAGCATTAAATCACATGGATAGACTGAACAAGATAGGGAGAAGTGAAGAGCTGAAGCGTTACAAAAATGGATGTGGTGAATAATGATTCTTTTTTGTTGTTTTTTTCTTTAATGGAAAATAAACATTCTTATGGAAGCTCATTTCCTCTGTTGAATAATAAAAAAAAAAATCTCACAATTTGGATTGTTTCTCAGAATTGCAAAATATTAACGTAATTGTGACATATACACTCAGAATTCTGAGAAAAAAAGTCAGAATTGTGAGATATAAACTCAGAATTGTTTTTTTTTTTTTTTTGCAATTGTGATTTTATATTTTAAAATTCTGACTTCTAAGAGTTGAGTTTATATCTCACTCAGATAGAGTCCCAGTTACCCTTTCAAGGGGCATTTTGTGGGTGTGTGTGGTGGAAATGGGCTTCCATACATTTTTCTTCACATCATTTTATAATATCTCACCAGATGATGGCGCTCTTAAGGGGACAGGTCACCAAAATGTCTGTCCTCATTTGCTCACCCTCAGGACTTTGCGAAGTTTTGTGTAATATAACAGATAATTTGACAAATCAAACATTGCCAATGGGATCCAGTGTTGTTTTGGACCCCATTGATATACACGGAATAGACAAAAACAGTTCTTCAAAATATTTTCTACACTATTAGAAAAAAAAATGATTGGGGTATGTTTTACAAGAATTTTTTTTTCTTTCAGTTGTTCTACTTAAAAATTTTACATTTAAGTAAATGTGTAATTTCTGAATGAAAAGTATTAAGTGTATTTGAAGAAAGTCATAAGGGTTTAAAAATGACATGAGATTGAGTAAATCTTGGCATAAATATCTAATAATTTAGACTGTATATTTACTAGCAATCAGGGTGCAAAATGCACCTTTTTAAATTTAATGCATTTTATTATTTTTTTTACAATGTTCCATTATTGTTGTGTTGTTTTATGGAAACCAAAAGGATCCAAACAGGTAGCTGAACAAGTGCACTTTTGAAGACTGAAGGTAAACCTGAAAACAGTTATCCACACTCTCCCTAATCGTCGGCGAGCCAAAACCATTTCCGCATTTTTCCAACGACAGTTATGCAATCAAGCAAAGGATTTTCTCAGACAACGAGGCACCTAAAATTTTAAACGGCTGTTTGATAAGGTATCCAGGACAGGTGCCTCACCCAGTCTACATCTGACTGCCCGGCGAGAGGCCTGCAAGGGTGAGCTAAGGGAACGAGTGAACACCTAACTGCACAAAACCAAATTGTTTTCCTTCACAGAATGCAGCTGGATAAGGTAATTAGTGTCAAATGATCACAAAGAAGAAGAAGAAGAAGAAGAAGAAGGAAAAAAAAAAAAAAAAGAGCAATTAATATACAAAACAACCAGAAATTCTCACTTTGCTGGACCTCAGGTTTGAAGGCACAATTACAAATGTTTTACAACAATATAAAGAACACTGTGTTCTCGACTTCACTCGCACATACTAACTCAGGCCTACGTTTAGAAGCCTTTCCTCGGGGAAAAAAGTGAGATTATGGGGAATGATGTCTTGGCATAAAACACTCAATTTCACATCTGTGGCACTGGATCAGAAGAGCTTGCACTGATTTTGATGTGCATTTCAAGAGGCATGCCTTTTCCACACAGTAAGTTTAGTTTTGATAAATGGAAATGTCCAAGATCAACACAACTATGGAGCCAGAAATTTTCTTTCACAAGAATATTAAACAAGAACAAGATAAGAAAATTTCTTAAACGAGAATATTAAAATATTAATATTACATTATTTTTTTTACATTTTTGATTTATTATCCAGCAACATACTAAAAATAGACAATGACAAAATAGGACTCGACAATCTTTACAGTACGGGAATTACTGTTGGTTGGCCAAGTGCAGTTTGCCTTATAACAAGGAAATCTGCTAGATCAGCAGGATCATACATTTACATACTACAACCATATCAGGCATAGAATTGAAATCCAGCATATGAAGTTGGGTGGATAGTCAGAACAAAATGTTTGTCCATGTAGAAGCAGAAATCTCCTGTGTCAATGTCTCTGAAGAGTGATATATTAGAGATATATATTTCCAGCTTACAGCATCATGTGCTTCTTGGGAACGTCAATGCTGAAAATTAAGTGCTTAAAGGGATATTTCACTCTACAAATGTCACTATTTCTTCATCCTCATGTTGTGTTATTTTTTTCTGTGGATTTTTCCCCCTACTCTTTAACAAATTTTATTAACTTTTATGAACAGAAAAACCTATGCAGTGATTCTTTTGTTATGGAACAACATGAGGATGAGTAATTAACGACAGTTTGGATTTCCAGGTGAACTATTCCTTTAAGTCCATGAAAGAATAAAATAAAAAAAAAAGTTATTTCTTCTGGAAAAATCCCATTATGGATGGCTGTTTTGTAGGTTTGTTAGCTGTAGAAGTCTTCTTCTCCCTCTTCTCTTTTTTCTCTTCCTCTCTTTTTCCAGATGACTGCTTGAGTGAGCTTGAGTCCTTGGCTTGACTGTTGGGTTCAGGCTCCTCTTCACTCTCAGAGTAAGACTCACTTACATAACCCTTCTCGGTCACTAGGAAAACAGAAAAATTGGTTATTCAGACACTGTCAAAATGTGTGTGGTGAATATAAGTGTCTGGTTTGGGGTTCTATACATAGGCATTTGGATTTACTTTTTATAGAGATTTTGCAAAGTTGCCATTTTTTTGGGCCAAAAGAAAGTTCCTTAGGCACTATATTATTAACAGCCTTATTATGTCTTAAATGACTGTCTCTGTAACACACTAGGTTTTAGAACAAAGAAAGAAAGAGAGAAAAAAAAAAAAACAACAACATGAAATGAATTTAGTTACCATACATTGGAAAAAAAAATTCCTCTTCAAAGTGGTTTTGTGCTGAACAGGCAACTGGCATTAAGGAATGTGTAATATTAGACACTGTGCTAAGTACAAAAATAACACCAGTGGCTCAAAGTCATATGAATTAAACACACATTCATGCTTTTGGTCTTCAAATATGAAGATTTCCTCCACATGAACATAAAGTCAAAAAAAATCAAAACTAAACAGTTTCAGCAAAAAATGCCAGCTGTCTGTATTTCTGCCGCATAACTTATGATTTACTCAGTGGTTTAAGTGTTTCTATCAGTGCTTATAAATGATGTGCTCATAAAAGTAAAGAGAGAGCCCAGTTATGCACAGCTATTTAAACGAATCTTCCAAGTTAAATAGAACAAAGAGTAAGCATAATGTCAATTACCACAGAAAATAAACTTTTAAAACACTATGTATTGTAATATTTACTGCCTGGCCCTGTGTACTTCTACTGTAAGTCCTTTATTGTAACTACGAAAAGAATAAAACTGAGATGATCAGAAAAAAAGATTCTGTGGTAACTGACATAAATGCCACAAATGCTGTCATTAAATCATAGCCTTCATTGAACCCAGCTGTTGAATATGAAGGATTTCAAAATCATTTTCCTTTACATTACAAATTTGATGGTTCATGTATGTGGAGCTGATCAAGACTAGTGGTTGACCGATGTATATCAACTGATATTTGGCATTTTTTCAGCATCTGACGATGTTTTTCTGTTTGGCAAGCATTTATTTTGACATCAACCAGACTTTTATCTTGAAAGCGCTAGAAATGCTTGTTTATTTTACAGATTTACATATATATTTTTATATAAAAGTTATATATTTTTTAGATTGATTTATTTTTTCATTATTTTAATTTACAAAATATGTCAAATAAATATAAATGGCATTACAGTAATTGTTAATTGTTAGTAAAGTTTAATACCAAATACATCAGGCTTTGTATCAGCCATCGATATCGGTATCGCCCAAAAGAAAATAATTTTTTTTTTTTTTTTTAAATCTGTCGACTATTAATTAAAACCATGGAAAATGTTGACTGAAATTATACTTACCAAAGGAACCTTCTTCATCAACAAATGTGTGAGACTTCAAAACACGCCTCCTTTTCCTCCTCTTCACCTCTGAGCTCTCCTGAGTGAGTCAAGAACATAATCAATGACAATATTACTGTATGGAAAAATACAATTGAGATATGTGTGTAAATTAATGTGACTTGTATGTTGGTTTGAGAGGCCTGGTGTTTTGGCAGGTCGAGTTCGGGGTAGGAGGGTTTGGAAATCCTGTTCCTAAAAAAGCTTGTAATTACAGGTGTTGTTGGTAATGCTTACTTCTTGGTGTGAAACAGGCTCTCTCTTCACTTGTTTTTTAGGACTGGGAGTCTGTACATTAGGCACAGGTGGAGAATCTGGCACAACTGGAAGAGGGTAGAAGAGACATATATCAAGTATGAAAGTCTATGTATTTATATATATACAGACAGAAGGAAAACAGAGAGAATAAGGGAAGAAACACAATGAATGTTATCAATTAGCTTTTGTTTGTCAGAGAGCAATTCTGATATTTTATGCAGCACTCTGCCCAGAGGGTAGACCTATTTCTTTGTTTTTCTTCATTTTGGGTTTCAGAGTGCCTCATCTGGACTGATTCAAATCTGCCAAGCATGACGCGAGCCTGTTTAATTCCAGTTTTTTTTTTCTATCTCTTTCCTACCCTCATCATCACTGCTGTCTGGCTGGGGCTTCTTTATCCGCCGTCTCTTCTTCTGCTGGCTCTCCATTTTCTCATCGTCACTGTCCACAACCTCAGGACGCTTTGTTTTACTTGTAGGAAGTAAACGTAGCTTTTAGCTCACATTTATGAGGACAAATATAGCGTGTCACAAAACCACATTTAAATAAATATTTTATATATATATATATACACACACACACACACACACACATATAATATAACATTATTCATTTTATATTTTTACAATATTTCTTTGAAAAATAAATAAACCTTACTTCCGAGTGTCTTTTGATTCAACCTTCAAAGCACTGGACACTTTGGATTGTTCATCTTTAATGTCAATCTTGGATTTGGGAGACGTCTGTGACTGCTCCATAATTGCAGGAGCTGTAGAGCTGGCAGCCGTCTCTTCTTTAACGCTTTTGTTTGGTTTTTCATCAGCCTTTTCTAAATTTCACAGGAAATTGTTTTGTTTGGTTACTGTATGTTATGCTTTGTTTCGATTTTTCTTCTTGGCAGAAAAGACAGAACACTCACTTTGGGCAGACTTCCCAAATAAGTTACTCATCGGGTTCGCTTTGGAGGCTGTTTTGCTTTTTGATGTTTCAACCTACAACATATGAAACCATTATAAAATTCACACACAATCTTATGTGCCATCAACATTAAACTATGAAGTTACACCCTTACCAGGGAAGAATCGTCTTTCTGTTCTGTTTTCACTTTCTTGCTGGATTCTTGGCTCTTAGAAGCATTTTTGCTGGCAAACATTCCCATGATACCCGCTGGCTGCTTAGCACTGGGTTTGGGGGTTGCTGAAGTGTTTTCATTCAAGCCAGTTTTACTGATTTCCTTCCCTGCTGGAGGGACTAAAGCCATCTCTTGAGCTCTCTGCACCTCAGCAGATGACATTGGGACTGCCGCAGCACAACGTATAGTGCTGTACCTGAGGAAAGACCAGAAATATTGGATTTGTCACAACTTTAGCATATGATGCATGCACATGATGCATTACAGGTTATATGAGTATCACTTACTTGTTGCAGTTTTTTATGTTCTCCTTAACAGCATCATAATCTGTATTGTAAAGTGGTGAACTATCCTTCAGCTCAGCTCTCTGCACACTGTACACATGCACACTGATGGTCACGTCCATCTTTGCTTTAACAGCTGTTAAGAAAAAAAAAATCCTCTACTAAATACTTAAAAATGAAAATCAGATGAAATATTATTGATACGAATATTAAATTGTATTTTAAATGAATAAATATAAAATAAATTATAATTACCCCAACAAAATGACATATATACTGTATATATATATATATACACAGGTTCTTCTAAAAAAATTAGCATATTGTGAAAAAGTTCATTATTTTCCATAATGTAATGATAAAAATTAAACTTTCATATATTTTAGATTCATTGCACACCAACTGAAATATTTCAGGTCTTTTATTGTTTTAATACTGATGATTTTGGCATACAGCTCATGAAAACCCAAAATTCCTATCTCAAATAATTAGCATATCATGAAAAGGTTCTCTAAACGAGCTATTAACCTAATCATCTGAATCAACTAATTAACTCTAAACACCTGCAAAAGATTCCTGAGGCTTTTAAAAACTCCCAGCCTGGTTCATTACTCAAAACCGCAATCATGGGTAAGACTGCCGACCTGACTGCTGTCCAGAAGGCCATCATTGACACCCTCAAGCGAGAGGGTAAGACACAGAAAGAAATTTCTGAACGAATAGGCTGTTCCCAGAGTGCTGTATCAAGGCACCTCAGTGGGAAGTCTGTGGGAAGGAAAAAGTGTGGCAAAAAACGCTGCACAACGAGAAGAGGTGACCGGACCCTGAGGAAGATTGTGGAGAAGGACCAATTCCATACCTTGGGGGACCTGCGGAAGCAGTGGACTGAGTCTGGAGTAGAAACATCCAGAGCCACCGTGCACAGGCGTGTGCTTTTGAACCAGAAACAGCGGCAGAAGCGCCTGACCTGGGCTACAGAGAAGCAGCACTGGACTGTTGCTCAGTGGTCCAAAGTACTTTTTTCGGATGAAAGCAAATTTTGCATGTCATTCGGAAATCAAGGTGCCAGAGTCTGGAGGAAGACTGGGGAGAAGGAAATGCCAAAATGCCTGAAGTCCAGTGTCAAGTACCCACAGTCAGTGATGGTCTGGGGTGCCATGTCAGCTGCTGGTGTTGGTCCACTGTGTTTTATCAAGGGCAGGGTCAATGCAGCTAGCTATCAGGAGATTTTGGAGCACTTCATGCTTCCATCTGCTGAAAAGCTTTATGGAGATGAAGATTTCGTTTTTCAGCACGACCTGGCACCTGCTCACAGTGCCAAAACCACTGGTAAATGGTTTACTGACCATGGTATTACTGTGCTCAATTGGCCTGCCAACTCTCCTGACCTGAACCCCATAGAGAATCTGTGGGATATTGTGAAGAGAAAGTTGAGAGACGCAAGACCCAACACTCTGGATGAGCTTAAGGCCGCTATCGAAGCATCCTGGGCCTCCATAACACCTCAGCAGTGCCACAGGCTGATTGCCTCCATGCCACGCCGCACTGAAGCAGTCATTTCTGCAAAGGATTCCTGACCAAGTATTGAGTGCATAACTGAACATAATTATTTGAAGGTTGACTTTTTTTGTATTAAAAACACTTTTCTTTTATTGGTCGGATGAAATATGCTAATTTTTTGAGATAGGAATTTTGGGTTTTCATGAGCTGTATGCCAAAATCATCAGTATTAAAACAATAAAAGACCTGAAATATTTCAGTTGGTGTGCAATGAATCTAAAATATATGAAAGTTTAAATTTTTATTATTACATTATGGAAAATAATGAACTTTTTCACAATATGCTAATTTTTTGAGAAGGACCTGTATATATATTAAAGATTATATAGGTTATATTTATGAATATAAGATCACCTATGAGATCAGAGAAATTTTTTAGCCCAGTATTATTGCATTT
Source organism: allo-octoploid hybrid of Carassius auratus x Cyprinus carpio (assembly GCA_024542945.1). NCBI lineage: Eukaryota > Metazoa > Chordata > Actinopteri > Cypriniformes > allo-octoploid hybrid of Carassius auratus x Cyprinus carpio. The sequence goes on along the minus strand of CM045068.1, from coordinate 9,131,686 downwards.
TGTTCCCAGGATTAAGTCTATTTGTTGTAATTTACAGATATAAATATTGCAATCTTACCATTAAGCTTGTCCTCACGTACTACTGACACTTTATGGCACTAAAGCAAGGGGAAACATTCAAATAAATGATTATTCGGGAAACATTAATTTCACAAAGGTTAACCAATTATAAGATCTCAATCCTTACCTTACTACCATTCTCAACACATTTCCCAGATACAAGATAGGTGGCATGAAGTGGAGTCCCTGAACCTTCATTGCGTTTCTGCTGCAGGTAATGATACAACATTCTGCAAAATTGTTACATGAACATTAGTGATTCCCACAGATCATCAAATACTTGAATATGTTAAAAGTGGTGTCAAATAAAAAGGACAGGACTTACTGTTTTGCTGTGTTGACGTGGACTCCAAGAGTTAAACTGAGCCATTTGTAGGTGACCTGCAAAAATCAGATTTACGTTACATGCTGAATAGTTGATAATGTAGCTAATAACTATTCTCACACTTCTGAATAATTGACTGATTACTATAAAATTACATTTTACATTTGATTACTATAAAACTCATAATGTGTATCTTTAAATACACGTTAACAGTCAGTCGGTAACTAACGTTAAACTGACTCCTCACTAGCATTAAGTATAGTACGATTTTTTTTGTTCGCTTAGAGTCGGATTTAATTCTTTAAGATGCAAAATGGGATCGCGCATGCGGTTCATTCTTTAAAAGAACCTTGTCGTAAGTGTCTTTCTTTTGGAAATCAGACTGCACACACACACACACACACACACACACACACACACACACACACACACACACACACAAAACTTTTAACGGAACCGAACGTCATGAAAATTATTCGGTACAAGCATCTGTATTGGTACCCAACCTGGGACAGTCAAGTAAACATCCATTTAACGTTAGTCACATGTAAACATTTTGGTATCTCAACTGACATTTCACATTTACAGATGACAAGAACGATATCTATAAAAAGAACGACTTACGATCTTATTTTGATCATTCACAAATTCGTCAATATTGTCTAAATACAGATAATCCATATCCGGAATGACTGGCTGCTACTCCAAGTCCACGCTTGTGATTGAAACAGTCGCCAAACGCGGGAACTGCTGCTGAACGGTGCGTACTTCCGGTCATGTGGGATAGAGCGTCGAATAGCAGACGGTAGGCAGTCATCTCACTGCACAACACAAGTGTTTTCGCTTTTTATTATCCTTATGCCACCTGTATTTTTATCGTAGAGTGTTAGTAGGTTTGCAACTATTTCCGTTTGTTTGCAGGTCTTTGTGCTTTTTATTCCACGAGGTCTCGTAACCCTTATGACCATGCAGCCATGAAACTTGTCATAATTCCTATAAATAACTTGTCTTGAAATATCTGTAACTTACTAACAGCTTAGTAGTTACAAATGTAAAACAATGCAAGTTTTTATTTTATCTTATTCTGTTCTAGACTAGACTAGACAATACTATACAGTGGTGCCCATAATTTTTTTTTTTTTAGCAACAATAACTTGTTACTATTGTCATTGTTTTATTAGTCTTATAATTTATTAAGTTATAATTTAATGAATATTATTATTATTACGTAGATTAGTTATTTGAAGTTATGTACAGGTATTTTGGCAGAATCTGTATGGTTATGGTAAAGTTTTGATGTTTTATTTAAAATGGCACTCGCTTTCTACTCAGTGATCAGCCTATGTTGTAAAAAAAATAGTTTCTTGTCACTTTTTGGGTGCCTTAAACTGAAACAAAGAAAACTTGTTTCATCAAAAGTCTGTTGGAAACTAAATATTTTTTCTCAAAATAGTTATTTGAAATAACTTATTACCTTAGCTGCTCAAATAAATGCTATAACCTGTGTGCTCTATGCAAGTCAGTTAAGTAGATTTTACACCTTTGGTTTAATTTCAAGCTGAAAGTTGACTAACACGGAACTGTTTTTATTATTATTATTATTATTTTATTATTTAAGCTCCTATGTCATATTACAAACACATTGTATTTGAGAACAGGTTTAAAAAGCCATTGAATCACAATTTCACAGAGAGGTAAACAATAGCCATTAGTTTTATTATTCCATCAGTGATATTATATATTCAGTCAAATTAACAGTTTATCATAAGACCTGAAGGTGACTATAAAATCTATGTACCCTTAACATGATGGTTTGAAATCATTGATCATCTGATGCTATTAGATGACAGAGAGTGTTATAAACATAACCATTTAAAATATGTTAATCCTTATGGCATCTCTGTGTACATTATCCCAAATCAAATAAGAAGGCATGCGATGAGTTAAGGCACAAAAATGGAATTATCATAGGTAAGCCTGGATTCACATGGTGGACTTTTGAGGAACATCATTTTCAGTTCTCAAAGAAAATGTGATACACAGCACCTGAAAAAAAGTAAAAATACAAGTACATTTTATTAAAGTTTATAACTGATCTGACAGATTATTGCTATGATATTAGGCATATACCAGAACTTACAAAAATCCCTTGCCACAGCCTAAGGGTCCAAAGTAAAGCTCTGAAGGCAGACACACTCCTTGTCTGCAAACTCCACTGAGACTTGCACAGCTCCAGGGAAATGACACAGCCTCATTCTCGTTGCCTTAGACAGAAATTAAATGTTTTAGCACTGAAAGATCCTGTGAAATGAGCCAAAGTTGATTTGGAGCCATGTATCCATGGGTTTTGCTGTTCTGCTGCAAGATTTCCCAGTTTTAGGTTTACACAAGTACAAATGCCATAAATAAAAATTAGTCAATTTAAACACTATTATCACTCAATGCAAGAAAAGCCCAAACTTACAGTGCAATGCTAATACGACAAGGACAAGCAAGACAAGTATACTCTGAGGTTTCATGTTGGTATCTTCGGATGATGATGGCACTCCTAGGACGTTTGTGCAGTACTCTGGTCAGGCTCGGTCTTATTTTCTAAGTGACCCTGGTAGGAGTAAATCTGAAGCCACTCAAATCCGATTTTAAGTTAAAAATGGAATCATGTAGCAGAATGAATGGACATACTGTGCTTAATCCTATTTGGTGTAATTAGAAAATACCAAGACACAAGAGTACCATCATGTGTTTGAAGATGCAGCAAATTATCACTGTAAAAAAAATCATCACCTGATCTGAAACACATGCTTATCCTGACCGTTATAATTTTAAGGTGTCTTAACAATCTTGAGATCCTCACATTGCTGAGATGCTGGTCTCTATAGTTGACTCTTGACTGAATATTTTCCGATGTGGCACAACACGAAAAAATGCAGTGATATTTAAATTTTAGTTTGGAGGATAAAATTCACAAAAATGATCCTAATGTAAAATATTTTTTAAAAATATGTTCAAAACATACTCAACACAGAGAAATGCTTGTTGAGAAAACACACATTTGTATAATTGTATAATAGATTGTTACTATTGTTATTGTTTTATTAGTCTTATAATTTATTAAGTTATAATTTAATGAATATTATTATTATTATGTAGATTAGTTATTTGAAGTTATGTACAGGTATTTTGGCAGAATCTGTATGGTTATGGTAAAGTTTTGATGTATTATTTAAAATGGCACTCGCTTTCTACTCAGTGATCAGCCTATGTTGTAAAAAAATAGTTTCTTGTCACTTTTTGGGTGCCTTAAACTGAAACAAACTTGTTTCATCAAAAGTCTGTTGGAAACTAAATATTTTTTCTCAAAATAGTTATTTGAAATAACTTATTACCTTAGCTGCTCAAATAAATGCTATAACCTGTGTGCTCTATGCAAGTCAGTTAAGTAGATTTTACACCTTTGGTTTAATTTCAAGCTGAAAGTTGACTAACACGGAACTGTTTTTATTATTATTATTATTATTTTATTATTTAAGCTCCTATGTCATATTACAAACACATTGTATTTGAGAACAGGTTTAAAAAGCCATTGAATCACAATTTCACAGAGAGGTAAACAATAGCCATTAGTTTTATTATTCCATCAGTGATATTATATATTCAGTCAAATTAACAGTTTATCATAAGACCTGAAGGTGACTATAAAATCTATGTACCCTTAACATGATGGTTTGAAATCATTGATCATCTGATGCTATTAGATGACAAAGAGTGTTATAAACATAACCATTTAAAATATGTTAATCCTTATGGCATCTCTGTGTACATTATCCCAAATCAAATAAGAAGGCATGCGATGAGTTAAGGCACAAAAATGGAATTATCATAGGTAAGCCTGGATTCACATGGTGGACTTTTGAGGAACATAATTTTCAGTTCTCAACGAAAATGTGATACACAGCACCTGAAAAAAAGTAAAAATACAAGTACATTTTAATATAGTTTATAACTGATCTTTCAGATTATTGCTATGATATTAGGCATATACCAGAACTTACAAAAATCCCTTGCCACAGCCTAAGGGTCCAAAGTATAGCTCTGAAGGCAGACACACTCCTTGTCTGCAAACTCCACTGAGACTTGCACAGCTCCAGGGAAATGACACAGCCTCATTCTCTTTGCCTTAGACAGAAATTAAATGTTTTAGCACTGAAAGATCCTGTAAAATGAGCCAAAGTTGATTTGGAGCCATGTATCCATGGGTTTTGCTGTTCTGCTGCAAGATTTCCCAGTTTTAGGTTTACACAAGTACAAATGCCATAAATAAAAATTAGTCAATTTAAACACTATTATCACTCAATGCAAGAAAAGCCCAAACTTACAGTGCAATGCTAATACGACAAGGACAAGCAAGACAAGTATACTCTGAGGTTTCATGTTGGTATCTTCGGATGATGATGGCACTCCTAGGACGTTTGTGCAGTACTCTGGTCAGGCTCGGTCTTATTTTCTAAGTGACCCTGGTAGGAGGAGTAAATCTGAAGCCACTCAAATCAGATTTTAAGTTAAAAATTGAATCATGTAGCAGAATGAATGGACATACTGTGCTTAATCCTATTTGGTGTAATTAGAAAATACCAAGACACAAGAGTACCATCATGTGTTTGAGGATGCAGCAAATTATCACTGTAAAAAAAATCATCACCTGATCTAAAACACATGCTTATCCTGACCGCTATAATTTTAAGGTGTCTTAACAATCTTGAGATCCTCACATTGCTGAGATGCTGGTCTCTATAGTTGACTCTTGACTGAATATTTGCCGATGTGGCACAACACGAAAAAATGCAGTGATATTTAAATTTTAGTTTGGAGGATAAAATTCACAAAAATTGTCCTAATGTAAAATATTTTTTAAAAATATGTTCAAAACATACTCAACACAGAGAAATGCTTTTTGAGAAAACACACATTTGTATAATTGGAATTTTGATTTAAAACCTCAAAGACTCAAAAAGTTATGGCCCTTGTGAAAACTTTCTTGCTGTATCAGCTGAATCTAAAACAAATATTACAATATTTCATTTACAATAATGTACTTAGTGTATTTAATCTTAAATGAAATAAAAGACAAAATAGTTATTTGGATTGAAGAAACTACATAGTTGTGTGGTATATAGAGTTAATACACTCTTTAAAATAAAGAAGAACCATTTTTGGTTCCACAAAGAAACATTCAGTCAAAGGTTCTTTAAAGAACCATCTCTTTCTTACTTTTTTATAATCCGAAGAACCTTCTTTCACCATAAAGAAAGGTGTGGTCTTATTGCACTAAATTTTTCAGATTCAGTTTAATCAGTGATAGGCATTAGCAGATAACATTAATGGATCATTATTCAATCTTTTAGATTTTGATTTGCCAGTAATCTTACAGAAATTGGGGGAGGCATATAGGTTTTTTAACCAGAAGATGGCACCAAAGTGTTACTTTAATATTTTTGATAGTTTCAGAATTATATTGTTCATAACATCCTGTACAGATCCACTACTATATTTATAAGCACCATTGTTTTAATGCATGTGACACACAGACCTGCTTTGTTGCCTTTAATAGCACAAAAGATACGCAGTGTCAAATGTCATATGATGAAGACACAAGCTCTTTAGAAAGACGGAGTCATGGAAAAACAAGGTGGATAATCTTATTAAGAGCATAAACCAGAAACACGGAATAGGAGCTTACACCAGGACAGGAACAAAGAGCATACGTTTTGAACAAAAAGTTTCCAGTAGGTGGAGATAACAGTGTAGGCTCCGATGTCACAAGCCAAAAACTCCCGTTTCGCTGTCTACACGATAACACTGCAAACTGAGTTTTTGAAAATCTTCACCCTGGCAGGCGTTTTCAGAAATGTTCGGTTTCAGTGACCTGAGGGGTATTGCACAAAAGTAGAATTAAGAAAGCCAGGATAACAGAAAAGGCGCGGCTTGACCTAGTTCAATCAGCACATCCTGGCTTAGTCTGTTGCACATTTGCTAAGCCAGGATGAGAGCGTGCAGCTATGTCAAGCCAAGTGTAGATAGTTGGGATAAGTGCACGTTCACGGCATTCTTAAACAGACCACGGGATCGATCACAGAAACAATGATGCAAAAATGGATAAAACCCATGCGGCATACTTCTCGCCAACTGAGCAACAGCTTCTAATGGAAACATATGAAGAGGTGAAACATATAATATGTAAAAAGGGAAATACAGCTTCTTTAATAAAACAAAGACAAAGTTTTATTTCAGATTATAGATTAGATAAAATCAATTAGATAGAAAAAAAGAACCTAAATAAAAATAGATAAAAGAGATAGATGCGATAGATTAAATAGACAGATAAAATTAGCAAAATAGATCAAATACTGTAGATGCACATAGTGTATAAGTGTTTGCAATTAATCATACATGTGCTTGCATGAGTAACATGCATGTCACATTTAAGGCAAAGTGTCCAACTGTTAATTTAGGGAAATGACAAATAACTCCTTGAATTGTAATTATGATGGCTTCAGTGGAGCACTGGTTATTTGGACTACTTATGCATTCAGTTGGTCCGCTATGGTCTGCCAGGCTTACCCACTTATCCACTATGCGTATCTACAGTATTTGAACTATTTTCCTCATTTTATCTGTCTATTTAATCTATCTGATGTCTCTTTTATCTATTTTTATTTAGGTTTTTAGTTTTCTATCTAATTTATTTAATCTAATCTGATAATTTGATCTGTTTTTATCTATCTAATCATTTATTTATCTCTCTTATCTATCTCTCCTTCTTAAAGAACAAGCATGTATGGCCAAAAAAGGACCTGGCAGCAAGTACAAGAACATTTTGCAGGCTGGTAAGTGACTTGATGTGTGAAAAAAAAAAAAAAAAGACAAATTAGGTGAATAGTGTCTGCTGCCATATTTTATTGTCTGTGTTGATTTTAGCATTGAAAAAAAAAAGGCTCATATATCTGGCACGGGGGGTGGTCCTCCAACCCAAGACTTGACCACATCAGAGGAGCTGGCCCTGGAGTTAAATAAAGGGAAGCCAGTGATGGAAGGGACACAGTGAGGGACAGCCACTGACTCTGGCCCAGCAAGAGAGACTGGCCTCTTCATACAAGGTACATTACTGCCGTACTACTGCACATGGAAAACAATCAAGTATTTAGATTTTGTTATGTGGACTGTCTGACTTTGCCTTACCTTGCATTGTCTGGTAACACACTTAGACTTCTGGAGCCACCAGACTATGATCCGCTGGTGACTTCTCTTTATTAAAATCATAGGCTTGGCATGTCCTGTCAAAACTATCAATACAAGTTCTGTTGAATATGGCAGAGGGAAGGCACATCTGCCGATGATGAGATCGTGTCACTGGACTCCAGAAGGCTTGAGGTGTCATACATATTGACCTTGTCATGGACTTAAATGAAACCACAATTGCAACTTCATCAGCCATTTCTTATAATCTCAACAACTGCAATAATATATGCATTCATCAAACCTCTAACAGCAATATGAACAGTCTTCATAATAACACTAAAATAGGGATACTTAGATGATTGACAGTATATGTCGTATTTTAATGCATGATAATTAAAATGATGCAACATTTGCAGAAGACCATGGAGTGACTGTAACTGCTGTATGCTTGCTGCTGCACAATGGTGCCCCATAGTTGTGTCCAGTGTTTCTACTTTTTTCATGTTATAATGGCTTGTTGCATGGCATGTTGTAGACCATGGAATAGCAATTGATTTACAGTTGAGAAACAGGTTTTCACAAAAACAAAATCATTTTTTTAAATGGATGAGTCAGAAGTATAAATTACTATAATAATTTAAAATGTGGTTATGTGGGTGGATCTTTGCATTGGTCTGAACAAAAACGGCAGACTGGATTATTGAAAATGAACATTCATTCTCTGCCAGCAGAAGGTGCTTTTGGAAAGTCAGGTTTCCCCGGTAACGGCTGTTAACAAAGTAGCGCTCCATAAACGTTACTTTATCAGATAAAACGAAAAAGTCATCAAAACTTTTCTGAAGACAGTCGGTTCCCTTCAGATATTCATTCATATAAAAAAAATTAAATTAGTAAGAATGAGAAAACTGTGAAAAAATATAGCCCATATTGACGAGGAAAGTCCACTGATGAATGTGACTTGTTTAACTCTAAACTTTAAAATACATTGATTTTTAGTTATTTTAACTACAAATTTAAATAAAACTGGAAAAAATAATAATAAATAAATAATGAAAAGGAAAATATACACTTACACACCTATAGGATTATATTAACCAAAAAAGAAACTGTGCATGTGTCCTCTACTTGGGTCCTAGTACAAGGAACTGGTTAGGGGTGACCTGGAATAGTCAATGATTCGATGCTTCAAGAGGAGGAACCTGATTCGACTACCAGTCTCACAGTTGAATATTTGCAGGGTGTTATGATCATGCCATTTTGGCTATATGGGGGTGCTCAAATGTCTGATTTCACATAAGACCCTTTTTTCTCCCAAAGTTAATATACAGCCTATTAAGGTAATGCTGTAAATAAGAATCTGAAAAGAAAGAAGCTTTAAATAAATATTTTATTGTGCATGAATAAATCCAACCACCCCATAGATTTAAGTTTCACTTTCTATAGTCCGTGACTGACAGAAAAGCATCTTGGCAGCAGGGATTTAAAACTTTAACAAGACTCACAATGACACAGGCAGTGTGTAAGTCTGGATTTTTTTCGATCAGGTAAGGTACAAGTGATTTCAAAACATTTCAGCTGGTTTATAAATTGTGTATATATTATTTATCTCGTATAAGATGCATTTGGTTGAGTTGCACTGCAGTAAAGTGCATCATTGTATGTAGTACTACGGTGACCGTGATTTCACCAAGTATAACATGTTCCTGGATCAACATCCTTGTTAATCCTGGAACAACATTCCAATTAACCAATCGCTGTGAATTTTTAGAGTTTAGTTGCCGTGTTTCTGCACGTTGTTTTGTAAAGAACACATCCACAAAAGGAGTTCATTTACACATTAAACTCGTGAGAAATGCTTGTTGTGCCCTCGACCTAGCATCTCGAAGCCACGATATAATACCATGTTCCCACGAGTTAACATTATGTTCCCTCAAATTAATATCTCAAGGCCACGACATAATATTACCTTCTTACGAGTTAATATGACTATCTCACAAATTAATATCTTGTGGCCACAACATATTATCACGTTCCCACAGGTTAATATGATGTTCCTTCAAATGAATATCTCGTGGCCATGAAATATTATAACGTTCCCACGAGTTATTATGTCGTGGCCAGGACAAAACTAAATGAACTGAACATTTCACCTTATGGGCACTGTACTAACCCTTTAAAGGGGTCTTATGATGCGATTTCAGTTTTTCCTTTATCTTTGAGGTGTTACAAGCTCTTGGTGCATAAAGAAGATCTGTAAAGTTGCAAAGACTAAAGTCTCAAATCCAAAGAGATATTCTTTATAAAAGTTAAGAGTCAACCACACCCCCCTAAAACGGCTCGTTCTAACACGCCCCCACATGTCTAGGTCACTATGTGGGAATATTTGCATAACGCCGCCCAAATGTTCACGCAAAGAAAGAAGGTGTAACTTTTATTCTCGCTGTTGCCGCTGCTGCCATGTTGTGAAGACGCTGTGTGTTTCGTTGTGAAAGTGAAACTACTTTGTTTGGCCTTCCAAAAGAGGACATGACTAGAAATCAGTGGTTAAGTTGTATTTCAACACTGTTCCAGAACAGTTCAACCCAAATATTCAGATGTGTGCATTTTATGGAGGATGAGGACTGTTTGCTGAACCAATGCGTCTGTGGCACAATGGCTGTTTCTATAAAGTTGGGCAGTTCAAACTTTGCAAGGACAGTCTGGCGCTTCTGACTCACAGCCTGTAAGTACTTTTTTTATATTTAAATAATTTGCCAATGATGATTCAGACGTGAGTTTTGAGCAGTAGAGTAGGCTTGTTGTTCCTCAGATCACAAATGCAGATAGTTTTATGTTTATGCAGCGCGATACGCAATGCAACGTGTAAAAAGACAGTATAAGTCATTATAATCAGTAATTATGTCCCCACTGGATGCAACAAATGCCTCGTTTGTAGTGAGTTTTATTGGTTTTGTCTCGTCTAGTGATGTCCAGATCGTGAACGAATCTTTCTATTTAACCGGATCTTCATAGTGAACCGGTCGAACCAGTTCACTAAATCGAACTGGATCATTTGAAAAGGTTCACGTCTCCATTACGCACTAATCAACAAATTACTTAAGTTATTCGGTTTATAAATGTGCCTTACACTCCCTCTGACATGAAATAAATCAATATCCCGAATTATTCAGTTACTCCTAACGGTACATTGACTGAACTGCTAAAAGAGAACCAATGATGGGATGTGCACTAGCAGACTGGAAGGCCTGGAAGACGGCATAGTACCGGCCAATCACAACGGACTGGATAGGTGGCCAATCAGAACACACCTTGCGTTTTCAGAATGATGAGATTTTAAAAAATCGATGCGTTTCAGAAAGGCAGGGCATAGAGGAGAAACAATAATGTACATTATATGGAAAATAATGTGTTTTTTTAACCTTAAACCGCATAAACACATTGCATTACACCAAATACACAAAATGATGTTCTTTTTAGCAGCATCATATGACCCCTTTAAGTTGAACTGTGGTGCAAGTGCGTGTCGAACCGTGGGTAGAGAACCGTACGGTTCCATTTTTTTTTTTTTTTTTTACAGAGAACCGTTCAAGCCAGAGGCGTCCTGCCTATTCAAAGTGAGGGGGCACGTGCACCCTCAGATTTTAGCTACACCAGGGGTCTTCAAAGTTTTTCAGGTGTAAGGACCCTTTAGGCGACAGAGACATGGAGCAAGGACACCCAATACAAAATGTATCAAGCAGAGCTACATATTAAGCATACAGCCTTCAATATTAACAGAAACTAATCATATTATGATTAAGAATAAATTATATTATGTTATACTGTATGCATATTATATCAGATCAGAACTATGCACATTAATATTGTTGCACATGCACCACTGCCTGTATATTACAACATTTTATTGTTAAAATAGAGATTTTTGCATCATAAAAACATGTTTATAAATATCTATATTATTTTAATGGATTTGCAGAGTCATAGGCCTACATTTTAATTTTACTAGTCAGATGTGCATTTACATTTACCAGAGCTTCAGCTACTTTATAAGTTTATTTAAAAAAAAAAAAAAAAACACACACATTTTAATTTTAGGCCTACTGTCAAATGGACAAATAAATATTTACTTAAACTTTAGCTTCCAGCTTACAAAGACTTAATATTTTATTTTTTACTGTGGGATGGAGCAGCAGCCCCATGACAAGAATAGCAATAAGCCTATACAGTGAGACATTCAAAATTATTTACAAGGCATTACTTTTACAAATCACTGGAATGGAATTAAAAAAACAAAAATTGAAATAGTAATCTTATTAGCCTGCATTTTGTGCGTATCTATTTTGACATGCCATATTTGTGTCCCGTGCTAGTATCACTATGTACAGTCGTGGCCAAAAGTTTTGAGAATTACATAAATATTAGTTTTCAAAAAGTTTGCTGCTAAACTGCTTTTAGATCTTTGTTTCAGTTGTTTCTGTGATGTACTGAAATATAATTACAAGCATTTCATACGTTTCAAAGGCTTTTATCGACAATTACATGACATTTATGCAAAGAGTCAGTATTTGCAGTGTTGGCCCTTCTTTTTCAGGACCTCTGCAATTCGACTGGGCATGCTCTCAATCAACTTCTGGGCCAAATCCTGACTGATAGCAACCCATTCTTTCATAATAACTTCTTGGAGTTTGTCAGAATTAGTGGGTTTTTGTTTGTCCACCCGCCTCTTGAGGATTGACCACAAGTTCTCAATGGGATTAAGATCTGGGGAGTTTCCAGGCCATGGACCCAAAATTTCAACATTCTGGTCCCCGAGCCACTTAGTTATCACTTTTGCCTTATGGCACGGTGCTCCATCGTGCTGGAAAATGCATTGTTCTTCACCAAACTGTTGTTGGATTGTTGGAAGAAGTTGCTGTTGGAGGGTGTTTTGGTACCATTCTTTATTCATGGCTGTGTTTTGGGGCAGAATTGTGAGTGAGCCCACTCCCTTGGATGAGAAGCAACCCCACACATGAATGGTGTCAGGATGCTTTACTGTTGGCATGACACAGGACTGATGGTAGCGCTCACCTTTTCTTCTCCTGACAAGCCTTTTTCCAGATGCCCCTAACAATCGGAAAGGGGCTTCATCGGAGAATATGACTTTGCCCCAGTCCTCAGCAGTCCATTCACTATACTTTCTGCAGAAGATCAATCTGTCCCTGATGTTTTTTTTGGAGAGAAGTGGCTTCTTTGCTGCCCTTCTTGACACCAGGCCATCTTCCAAAAGTCTTCGCCTCACTGTGCGTGCAGATGCGCTCACACCTGCCTGCTGCCATTCCTGAGCAAGCTCTGCACTGGTGGCACTGCGATCCCGCAGCTGAATCCTCTTTAGGAGATGATCCTGGCGCTTGCTGGACTTTCTTGGACGCCCTGAAGCCTTCTTTACAAGAATTGAACCTCTTTCCTTGAAGTTCTTGATGAACCTATAAATTGTTGATTTAGGTGCAATCTTAGTAGCCACAATATCCTTGCCTGTGAAGCCATTTTTATGCAACGCAATGATGGCTGCACGCGTTTCTTTGCAGGTCACCATGGTTAACAATGGAAGAACAATGATTTCAAGCATCACCCTCCTTTTAACATGTCAAGTCTGCCATTCTAACCCAATCAGCCTGACATAATGATCTCCAGCCTTGTGCTCATCAACATTCTCACCTGAGTTAACAAGATGATTACTGAAATGTCCTTTAATGACAGCAATGAAATGCAGTGGAAAGGTTTTTTTGGGATTAAGTTAATTTTCATGGCAAAGAAGGACTATGCAATTCATCTGATCACTCTTCATAACATTCTGGAGTATATGCAAATTGCTATTATAAAAACTTAAGCAGCAACTTTTCCAATTTCCAATATTTATGTAATTCTCAGAACTTTTGGCCACGACTGTATATTGCATCTTAAATCACACATTTAGGCCTAGCTGTCACTTCAAAAATTCTGCAGCATGTAATTTGTCGTCTGTCCTCTTAGCAGCATGAAAAACAATACTTTTATTCAACGGATTATAGCTAGCCTATATAGCCTCGAAAGTGTAAAAGGAGGATCACTTTACAATCACTAGCGAACTCGGGTACGGTTCGCGGGTGCGCACCCGAGTTCGGAAGACAGCGTTCACATCACCCAACCGAACTCTGACGTCAATCGAACCCGGGGCAACAGAAGTGCTAGTTTGAAAGAAGCTGTCACTCATCTCAGTTCGCCATCTCAGAACGTTCCATTAAAATCAATAAAATCGTCTATACTGCATAAAAAATCTCTTAAGCCTGGCTCACACTACAGGATTTTTAGCCCGATTTAGCCAAGATTTCCCCCTCCCGAGAATCGCAGCAAACATCTTGTCGAGCACCTCGATCTGTCCCGATGTTCAGCGCGGATTATCTGGTAATGTGAGGCTTTCACTGATCGAATCTTGCACCTCCCGATCTGCTCGCACGCAAATCGGGGCAGCTCCAATTAATATCAAACATGTTTGATATTTAGGATTTAAATCGGGATGATGAAGGCTATATGATTACATCAGTACTTTTGCAGCCAATGCGCAAAACCATAAAACAGCTGATGTACGGCTCCGTTAGATAGTGGAGACACAGGAAACTGTTTCTTGACATTTTGTAGTAATAAGACTGTCTGTATAATGTGTCGAAAACGCATCACAACCGTAAGGAGAATGAGACGCGCTGGAGTGAAATCGCCTCAGTTTTGAATGCACCGGGTGAGTGCAGAAAGCTGCTAGTATGCTAGCTAATATATGTAAACAAATATCAATGACGATCTGCTGAGTGAGATCACGTGAGGCGCTCCCTGGCTTGAAAATCTTAATGATATCTAGTAGTGTGTAATGTGCCACGATGTTTAAATCTTGTAGTGTGTGCATGTTTAAGATTTGAGGGAAGATAATCTGCGAAGATTCTCCTAATGTGTGTGCTGCAGCCAGATTTCATAATCGGTTAGGATTTTAAAAATCCTGTAGTGTGAGCCAGTCTTATACTTGCCTCGTGTCGTTCATTTTTAATGAGAGAGGAATCATGAGAGCGAGCATAACTCATCACCGAACAGAAACTCTGGCATTTTGAGCGGTTAAGGTGAGTGGAGTGTTTGCTAAATCGCCAACAGGCTAATATGTGATCCGTGCTGGCAAAATGAGTCGGAATGATTAATTTAAAAAATGACTGAACTACAGCCGTTTGAAGGCGATAGAGTCAGCAGAGTTTGTTTAACAATACAACTTGGTGAGAAGCAGCAGCAGTCGTCAAACATCACCCATTAGATCAGATAACAATATGGTGCAAACCGCATTTACTTACACATGCTTGAGAATCAAGATATTTCCTGATATAGTTAACATGTTTGGAAATATTTCGAATAAAAAGGGGAAAAAATAAAACATAAGCCTATATCAGTTATACAGTGCTATTGTGGCTGCTGTGTCAAGCATGACGAGCCCCCACCCCTACCAAAATATTAAAGGCATGGTTTGTAGTATAATCTTCTTGCACTGAAACATTCAGTGATGGCCAGCAAATAACAATAATGGACCAACTAGAATAATTTCTTTGTAATTATTTGTGAAATTTAGCCATTTCTGAATGAAAAAAAAAAAAATGCTTCAGAGAAAATAACCAACTAGAATTGTATTCAGTCCTTGATTTTGGCTTGCCAGTAGTCTTACAAAAATCTGGGGCGCATATAGGTTTTTAACCAGAAGATGGCATCAAAGTGCTACTTTGATATTTTTGATGTCATCATTAATACTGTAGCAACCTATACAGATCAACTGTAATTGTGAGAACCATTGTTTTAATGAATGTGACACAGGCCTGCTTTGTCAGCTTTAATATCGCAAGATATATCCAGTGTCAAATGCTAAGACACAAGCACTTATATAAATATAAATATACAATTACTTCTTTCTCCTGTTACATCATGTAATATAAATAGTACAGCTTAAAGAATAAATTATCCTGTTAAAATAACATTATATATGAACATCTCAAAACAAAAACAGTAAATGTCAGAGTAATGCAGAGTAAAGACAAAAAGAAGTCAGCACTAAATTATAATAGTGTGTGCTACAAGTTCTTAATCCGTAAACTTCGGAAAATACACAGTATTTTTGCCCTTACTGGGCTTAATTTAATTCCATATATTACAGGATTGACTACAGGGGGAACAATCAGGAATATAACAGTTAAAAAAGTATATAACATGCGAGGCAATGATTTTGCTCTAAATTCTGTCTGGGAGGAATCGAAAAAAACACAGGCTATGTAGTTCAGAAAGGAAATCAAGTGTGGTACACATGTGCTGAAGAACTTCTCTTGATTTACTTTAGATTTTCTACAAGCTAGAATTATTTTAAAATAGGAAATCAGAACAAAACTAATTAAGGCAATTGCAGTGACATACATCCATCCATTAAAAATCCCATTTAAATTATCTT
This sequence comes from allo-octoploid hybrid of Carassius auratus x Cyprinus carpio, assembly GCA_024542945.1. NCBI lineage: Eukaryota > Metazoa > Chordata > Actinopteri > Cypriniformes > allo-octoploid hybrid of Carassius auratus x Cyprinus carpio. Next base: position 9,115,583 of record CM045068.1, on the reverse strand, counting down.
GTTTGCATTGAAGATTAACCAAGGACAGGTTTTCACAGAAAAGTTTAACTATGTCATTTCTGCAAAAGGGGTATTTCATAGCAACTAAAATGGCCATTATACTCAGAAAACAAGGATATATCCAAATAAAAGTCACCAGGCTCCACACAGCGAAAGGTGACATAATGCTGTGATAACGTAAAGGTTGACAGATCGCTATGTACCTATCAACAGCCATGACACTTAAATTTGAGAATTCACCAGCACCATAAACAATGATGACAATACTTTGTACAATACATTCCTCAAGTGAAATCCTGTTTGTTTTTGTGAGTAAATATACCAAAGCCCTGGGATAAAACCCTGTAGTTCCACACAGATCATTAACACACAGATTACACAAGAAAATGTACATGGGCTCATGCAGGGCTTTCTCAAAAGCAATAATCATAATCAAGGCGGCATTAAGAACAATAGTCAGAAGGTAACCTGGAAGAGCAAATGAAAAAAATATGATCCTGCTGGTCCAGTCCCACTCATCCAGAGCTGTGACAGTGAAAAAGTGGTGAGAAGAGATGTTATCCATTTCTTCTCAAAATGTGACTCCAGATCAAACAAGGCCAATGTATAATTTTTTCCTGTGTACAATCTTGTGTATCTTGTTATACTGTTGGAAGACTTCAAATGATAAAAATAGACCTATAAGCAGTATGCTGTATTAAAATGGCTTGTGAGGTTTGGAGAAGGCCTCTGAACGCCTCTTTTAGAAATCCATCCTTCATTCTGCTCACAGCTGCATGAGGGAACTTTATATACAGTCAGATACGCAACATCATAATGATCTAACAGTCCTTTGATAATTCAGAAATAATTATAGAATGCAAATTTGACCTTTAAGTGTGTTAGATCACTTGATCCTTCTGTAATTCTGAAGTAAAGTGAAAAAGTGACATGACATACAGCCAAGTATGGTGACCCATACTCAGAATTCGTGCTCTGCATTTAACCCATCCAAAGTGCACACACACACACACACACACATACATACACCCAGAGCAGTGGCCAGCCATTTATGCTGCGGCGCCCGGGGAGCAGTTGGGGGTTCAGTGCCTTACTCAAGGGCACCTCAGTCGTGGTATTGCCGGCCCAAGACTCGAACCCACAACCTTAGGGTTAGGAGTCAAACTCTCTAACCATTAGGCCTCGACTTTCCCAAGTAACTGATGGTTTCAGGCAATAGTGGATCATCAGAAACTCTTTAACTAAAATAATTCTATTTATTCTAGATAAACTGCAGCTGAATTTTAGGACCCTTAAATGATCCTCATGGACTCTTCTAAAACGTCTCAGTTACATGTGTACAATGTTGGGCAAGTTACTCTGAAAATGTAATCAAATTACTGATTACTGATTACTCCTTTCAAAAATCACGTTACTGTTCTGATTACTTTATTTCAAAAGTAATTAGTAATTAGTTATTTTACTAGTTATGTTACTTTTTTCTCCATGAAATTTATGAAGTAAATTACTAAGTTATGCGTTACTGCCCAACACTGCATATGTAACCCTCATTCCCTGAAGGATGGATCGGAGACGTCACGTCAGTGACCGACGAATTGGAAATCTTGCCAGAGAGACCAATCTACTTCGAGTGTAAACTAAAAGAGCCAATGCACATTGACATGCGATGATTGCATCCAGCTGCCTCCGGATCATGACCACCTTCATGCAGGTCCTTCAGTACCTTAGCCTGGTGGACCTGCAGTAATGCCAAAGCGTGTAAGGGAGATGCTCCTTCTCCACAGGCCACATAGGCACTGCCGGTCAGACCAGACAAGTACCTACAGGCCAGGGAGGAAAGGGACAGTTTGCCCCACCAGGAGGAGGTGGTATTAATATAAACTGTATCGCTACTGACCACTCCAATGGGGGGACTCCCGTATAATCCTTAGTTGCACCACTGTCAAGGGTAGTGAGGGAGGAGGAGTTAGCAGGTCGGTTTTTGGCAATAAAAGGTGCTGTCCATGACCTGGTTAGTTCCTAATGCACCTCCAGGAAGAATGGTACCGGAGTGGGGCACTGAGAATCATCATCGATCAGCGGCAGCTGGATGCAATCATTGCATGCCAATGTGCATTCGCTTGTTTAGTTTACACTCTAAGTAGATTGGTCTCTCTCGCGAGATTCACAATTTGTCATCACCGACGTGACGTCGAAAGCGACCAACTTAAAGGGAACCAAAGATTTTCAATACAACCACAACCTTTGCCATAAAAACTCTGACAATGTGGATTGTGAAATATGAATGTTTAGAATTATGAATAGAGTTTAGAAATATGAATAGAGTGCATTTTACATGAAAATAATATTTCACTTTTTATTTTCAAAATTTACTCTTAATTCAATCCATTACTTGCTGTTTCTTTGTAATTATATGTGAAATTTAGCCATTTCTGAATAAAAATGGTTTCAAAGTAAATCCTACACCATTTTTTTCATTGTATCAGTTATTGTGAACTTGAATGCAGAACTCTTACGAGTATGTGTGCTGAAGGCTACTTTATTTACATTGTTCTTGACATTTTTACAATTCTGCCTTGCTGAAATGCTTCAGAAATATTCTTAAATTACCCTGTGTTTAAATTGCCCAAGCTACACACATTTATTTTAAGGTATATTTTTATATCTTCCTGCTATACAACATTTTTCAGATTTTATTTTCATAATTGATAAACTATAATAATATTTAAAACTTTGGATTTCCAGCTTTTATAGTTTTATAAGTTCAATTGATCATATTAATACCAATAATAAAGACTTAGCTGGTTGTGTTTTGGTTGGAGGCAGTGAAATAGAGCTACTTTAAAAAAAAAAATATGAACACATGAGAAGAGAATATGGCTTGCTAATAATCTTAAAAAATCCTGGGTGGCTTTTAGGTTTTTACCAGAAGATGGCATCAAAGTGTTGCTGTGTTTTCAATTTTCTTGGTTGAGTTTCAGTGTGATCAATGTTCATAACATCTTATTCAGCTCCACTGTATGTTTGAAAACTTATTGTTTTAATGCATGTGACACAGGCCTGCTTTGTTTTTGTTTTTTTTATTGTTTTTGATAGCATTCATATGCAGGGTCAAATACTAAGCACTTGTATTGTATATATATTGTATATATATTTCTTAGCTATTAAATCATGTGACATTAATGGTACAGCTCAAAGAAAACATTATCCTGTTCAAATAATATTATATAACCACATGCTGGCTTCTGCTTTTTTTTTTAATCATTGCCACTTTTAAGGAATCATCACTGTGATGCATCATGACACAAAATGCAGTCAACAATATTTATAACAGTGAATACTACAAGTTATTAATCCTTGGACTTTTGAAAATATACAATATTTTTGCCCTAATTGGACCTAATTTTATACCATATATTACAGGATTGACAACAGGGGGAAAAGTCAGGATTATAACAGACAAAAACGTAGACGCTATATTAGACAGTGTTTCTGCTTTAAATCTTGTGAGAAGAGAATCGGAAAGACCACATGTTGTAATCATAAAGGAAATTAGGTGTGGCACACATGTGCTGTAGAACTTCTCTCGATTTACTTTAGATTTTCTGCAAGCTAGAATTATTTTTAAATAGGACATCAGAACAAAAACAAAAAACACAGCCTTGCTAATATAGATAAATCCATTAATGATCCCTTGAAAAATATCTTGTTTGCATGCAAGATTCAACAGGGTAAGGTGTTCACAGAAAAGTCTATTCATGTCATATCTGCAAAGAGGGTGTTTCAGTGCCAATGAAATTGCCAATACACCTATGAAAAAAGGAAATATCCAAATAAAAGTCACTAGGCTCCTCACAGCGAAAGGTGACATAATGCTGTGATAACGTAAAGGTTGACAGATCGCTATGTACCTATCAACAGCCATGACACTTAAATTTGTGAATTCACCAGTTGCATACATCACAATGGCAAGACATTGTACAATACATTCCTCAAATGAAATCCTGTTTGTTTCTGTGAGTAAATATACCAAAGCCCTGGGATAAAATCCTGTAGTTCCACACAGATCATTAACACACAGATTACACAAGAAAATGTACATGGGCTCATGCAGGGCTTTCTCAAAAGCAATAATCATAATCAAGGCGGCATTAAGAACAATAGTCAGAAGGTAAGCTGAAAGAGCAAATGAAAAAAATATGATCCTGCTGGTCCAGTCCCAGTCATTCAGAACCGTGACAGTGAGAAAGTGGTAAGAGGAGATGTTATGCATTACTTTTCAAAATCTGACTCCTGATCAAACAAAGTCAACACAATCAATCTACTATTCCTCTTGTGTCCAATCTTGTGTTATGCTGTTGGAAAAAAATGTAAAATAATTTAAAATTAGCCCTAAAAGCAGTATGTTGTGTTAAAGCATTAAAATGAGAAACAACGACAACAATAACAACAAAGGGTCCATGGCTTGAAGGGCTATGAAGTTTGGAGAAGACCTCTGAACACCTCTTTTAGAGATCCATCCTTCATTCTGCTCACAGCTATATGAGGGAACTTTATATACAGTCAAATATGCAACGTCATAATGATCTAACACTCCTTAGATAATTCAGAAATTATTGTATAACGCAAATGTGATCTTGGGGTGACAGTTTTACTGTTAGATGACTTTATCCTTCTGCAATTCTGGAAATAAAGGTCCAAAAGAAACTCTTTAAGTAAATACATGATTTATTCTGGATGAACTGTAACTGGATCAAATGTTAATTAAATAGGACATTAAATGTTTCTCAGGGGCTCTTTCTCAGTTATTGTGAAACTTTATGCAGCAATCCCATCAGCCAAGTGTTTGTTGTTGCAAACTATCTTCATTGTTCTTGAGAATTTGCAATTCAGCTACTGAAATCCTTCAGAAATATTTTTAAATTGTCATTTATTCATTGCTTGTGAGGTAAACACATTTATTTTGAGGTATATTTTTAATCTTCTTACAATATAACCTTTTCAGATTTGGTTTCATAATTGATCGTGAGACATAACAGCCGAGGGCAAACTAGCACGTGTGTTCTGCGCATGCGTTAGAGGAACGAGCTGTTCATATCAGCAGCTATTAATATTATATATTTGTCATTTTAAAGGAGAAACCAAAACAAAGATATACGAGATAAACGCATACAAAGCAGCGCTTGCTTACCATTTTGAATATCAGTAACGTTGATAACTTTAAAGGGGTCATATGATGCTGCTAAAAAGAACATTATTTTGTGTATTTGGTGTAATGAAATGTGTTTATGCAGTTTAAGGTAAAAAAAAAACACACATTCTTTTCCACACACTGTACATTATTGTTTATCCTCTATGCCCCATCTTCTAAAAACATGTCGATTTTCACAAGGCTCATCTCTCTGAAAAGCGAGGTGTGCTGTGATTGGCCAGTTATCCAGCGCATTGTGATTGGCCAAATGCCTCAAGCGTGTGACAGAAATGTTACGCCTCTTAACATATTGTGATGCCTTGTCCGGCCGGAGTGATGAGACATAAACAAAAAACCCATTATACACGTGATATAAACATGATTTCTAGTTGTGTTTTCTTTTGGAAGGCAAAAACAAAGTAGTAGGCCTTGAGTGAGCAGAGGCCGGAGGCCTAGAGTGAGCCATGGCCAGTTTGAGTGAGCAGAGGTGGGTGGCTTGAGAACGGTGTGACAGGCTGATTCTACGAAGGAGCTTACCTTGGTCTTGCAGCAACAACATGTGACGACCCCTGGCTGGACCCCTGGCTGAAAGCCGATTCAGCAATCCACAGTGCAAAGTTGTGGTATTTCCTCAGCGACCAGCACGGATCAGCTCCAGGCATGACGAAGCGGATATCATCTCCTTCTTTTGGAAGGCCAAACAAAGTAGTTTGGCTTTCACAGTGAAACACACAGCGTCTATATACGACATGGCGGTGGCAGCAACAACAATACTACAACGAGAATAAAAAGTACGCCTTCTTTCTTTGCGTGAACATCTGGGCGGCGTTATGCAAATCTTCCCACATACTGACGTAGATATGTGGGGGCGTGTTAGAACGAGCCATTTCAGGGGGAGTGGACGAGTCTCAACTTTTATAAAGAATATCTCTTTGGATTTGAGACTTCAGTCTTTGCAACTTCCCAGATCTTCTTTATTCACCAAGAGCTTGTAACACTCCAAAGAGAAAGAAAAATTTGAAATCGTATCATATGACCCCTTTAAACATTTTAAGCAGCTCACGTTGTTATGAAAACATTCACGTAGCCTATTAGAATGATTGGGAAAGATCATCGCCTTCATTCACAGGCTTGTTTTCATCACTTTTGCTTTAATTCTTGACGCTGACTCGTTCGCTGAACTGAACATCTAATCAGAGCTCTCACTCTCGCCGACGGCAATGACGTCCCCGACGCCAAACTGCCACAGATGTGAGCCCGATGAGAGCAGACTTGTGGAACACACCAAACAATCCAGCCCGACTGTCGCTCGCAGAATAATGGATCAACTAACAATATTTAAAACTATGTATATGCCACATTCATGGGCGGCGCTAGGGAGGGGCTAGCAGGTGTTTCAGCACCCCCACCGATTTTTTTCCTGGAACCAATTATATACATACGGAGCCCCGCAAATGACATGCAAGAAAAAATTAATAAATTGTGCGCATGATTTACTAATTCATTCCCTCAATGTACTAAAACGTGCACATGATTGCTATTGCGTTCCCTCGATTTACTATTGCGTTCCCTCGATTTGCTAAATCGTGCTAAAATTTAGCAAATCGAGGGAACGAATAAGTAAATCGTGCGCACAATTTATAAATCGAGTGAACAAAATAGTAAATCGAGGGAACACAATAGTAATCATGTGCACGTTTTAGTACATTGAGGGAATGAATTAGTAAATTGTGCGCACGTCTTTTAGAGATCCGCAGGCGCAGGTTTTCCTGCATGCCATGTGCGGGGCTCCGTAAATACATTGCCTATTGTATTTAATAATTAAGATGATACTAAAAAAGAAAAGAAAAAAACAACAACATTTGACTCTTAATACGCATAACTCGTGCAATGCAATAACGACATGATTTGCAGCTGTCGCATTTTTGTAATGTCATTATTGCATTTTATTAAAAAAATGGAGCGCTTCCTTGTGCTAAGTAGGCCTGCCCCTGAATAAAGATTTTTCTAGTCAACTTGTTGCACGTTATATCAGTAGTGGCTTGTGGGTTTTAAAACAGAGGAGGCACACTAATTGTATTGGTCTGAGAAGAAAACGACACTATTAATAATAATTTCACTTACCATGGCCTGTCACTTGAAGCAAACATCCATCCCTTTTTAAAAGTTTGTGTTAAAAGAGAGCTGCCTGTTGTGCTATTTAATTAAGTTGACTGCTGTAGCCGATGTCCAGCTTAGGCTTGTTCTCCCTTTATTTTAATTTCTATGCTGTTTGAATGACAGCTTGGTAAATCTGTTGGGGATCAAATATTCAATATTGCTTCTCATAAGTAGGCCTACTTGGTACATTATCAGCGCAGTGCAGTGCAGCGCGAGACGTTCAAATATTACATAATTTATGTCTCTATGATGATTGGTTGATATACCAGAAGGGAGGCTAGCCTCCCCTATGAGGTTTCTTTTCTCAACACTCCTCAGCGCTGAAAGTAAACACTCGATGCTGATTGGTAATTTTTTTTTACCAACACAGGCAGAAGAGCTCAACTCTCCCCTGGCCTCCCCCTCCCTTCTCTATCACCTAGCGGTTGTAATTACATCAGCAGATTCGGCACATTCATAACAGAAAAGCTGCACTTTCCAACTCCATTAACATGTTTTGGTATTACAGCTGTGAAATTACAAACAAAAATACACATTTCTGAGACATGAACTGAAATGAATTGTGAATTTTATTAACATTAAATAGTCCTTCTCCCATTTTCACCTCAAAATTTTATATTCAATTGATTAATATAATAATATATTAACCATCCTTTAATATAGGCCTTTAGGCAGGCGTATTTTAGTCTATAGCCTACTCCGCGCTCCGGCTTGCGCATAAAGCAATCAAAGCATCGGCAAAGTGATTATGAATGTGTCGGGGAAAAGAAGACATTTTAATTATTTATTAATAAACTAGTGCTTTCTGAGTCAGTGTTGGGTGCAAAGATGAAGTTGCTGAATGCCGATGCTTTGACTTGCCATCTCCAAATAGACGTACCTTTAATAGAAATAAATGCACCTGTTCATATGGACTAAAAAATTAAGAAAAAATTACAAAACCGAGTGGACAAGTTTTATTTATATTTAGTTTTTTATTAATAAAAAAAAATAAGAATAGCCTGTTTTGGTTATATTTAATTGCAGGACTCCAGACTGCGACCATTTTTTCTGCCTATATGACTAAATTTTGTGAGCGGTCGCCACGACCACCGCACCGCATTGATCAACTCATAAGCGCTGGCATTTCTGTTGCATATGAGAAACATCAAACAGCAACTCGGTTGAAGTGTGCAGCTCTTGGAGTGTAGAGCCTGGTTTATGCTCACCGCGTCAGCACGAGCGCGAAGCTGCGCACAGCAAAAATTATGTGAATATTGAGGAAACGATTGATGGTTTTTATGCTAAAGTAAAGTAAAAGACTTCTTAACCCAGAGAAGGTAAACATGTTAGTATTCTTGTGAGGTGGGGGAGGGGGAACATGCAAGCACTGTCTAGTTGCAGCAAGTTTAGTTTTACTGTTCTTTTTGTTTTCATTTTGAAAACTTATCTTTGCTGTTTACCTCACATTATGCTATGGAGGCTCTCTTTTATTTATTTGCTTTATTTATTTGACTCCTCAGTGTTTGCTAAACGTTCTGTAATTTATTAGACATTATATAATACAGCATGTGGTGTATGCCATGTGTAGCAGAGTGAGGTATCAGTGTTCGTGCTTGATCATGATTGGTCAGTTGTGTAAGTTTCATGAGCCAATTAGTCCCATGTTGTGCATATAAAAGGGGGAAGTGTTTGGTTTCTTGGGATGCATTGTCCTTGGTGCTGCTCCTTTTTGACATGTAGTGCTTTGAGTGAGTGCTAGCAGTTGGGTTATCCTCCTGTCTGTCGTGTGCTGGCTGTTGGCCAGTTTTCAGGCGGTCCCTGTTTTAAAAGTCCCCTTTTCCCTGTTAAATAGAGGCTTATTAACTTGTTTGTTTTTAGATATGGGCCTGCAAGTAGCTGTAATCCTGCATGGTGAGCGACCATGTGTATTGCAGCATTGTACCATTTCTTTGGTAGGTATGGGGAGTTTTTAGTTTTTTTTTTTTTTTAACAAATTTATGTGTAACTTTTGTTCAATGTTCAGCAGGTTTGATTGCACGTCCAGGGGTTTCCAATGATCTTAATTGAAGCCTAACAAACAAAGTAACTGACTCCACTTCTGGTCTGCTCCGTTTTGTTATAGTTTTGTCTGGAATTCATCTAGGTCCGTCTGTTATATATTGTTTTGTATTTGTTGTGGGGATTTAGGTGGGAGGGGTTGGCCATGGTACCTTGTACTGCTTGTCCACATGGAGTGTTGTGTATAATACTTGGTTTTTCACAAGAGTGTCTGTGTCAAGGGTATTGAGTGTGGGGTAGAAATCTGAGGGTCTTTGCTGGTCACCTCCCTCTTTATTTTGTTATCTTATTGTATTGTACTTGTGTTGTAAGTTACTGGAATAGATGTATGATGTATTGAGACCTTGTGTGACGTGTTGTATCTGTTTTATAAACTGTTAATAAAGTGATTTTTGTTTTATATTTGTTTATCTTTTTGCTCACCCTGCCTTTGGCACGAACCTGTGTCCCTTTGCTTAGGACTGTTATGTCCCGGTGTATTCCGGGTGGCATAGTCGACTAGGATTTCTCTTATTATTGGTAACTCTCACAAACTCCCGACTGCTCCTTTGCCACATGCCTCATCTTATTCGTTTTTGTTAATAAACATTTTGTAAGCTAGTTTGTCATTGTATCTTGTTTTAATGTTGTTGTGCTTTTTAATAAAAAAATAACAATGAATTCATCTGTTTTAGTCTTAAAAAGTGAAAGGTGTATAGATGTAGCCTAAGCAAAACAGAAAATTATCTTTTATTGTAAAAAAAAAAAAAAAAAAGTTACAAGATCGCAAAAGCATCTGAAGCTGGGTTTATAACACAGCAAAAGTGGGACTCCCGTTCACAAAATTCAAATAACAAATAATACTACTGATGAAAAAAAACTGGTTGAATGTTAACCACTTGTTTCCATATAGGCCTAACTATAAACTAAGATAAAAATTCATCAGCATGCATTGATTAATCCCATGTTGTATAAAAAACAAGCAAAAAAAAAAAAGCGTGCGCTCCTGTGACCAACTGAGAAAGGAGGGAGCGACCAGTGGGAAGAATGAGTCCGGATCGCTGAATTGCCCAGTTCCCCCTGTCAATGATCTAGCACACCCTCAGCACCTGCGTTCAAAATTCTCTGGCGCTGCTCCTGGCCACATTTATAGTCCAAAAAATTTTGTTTACTTAATAGGTTGCATAACCATCTTAATACCAGTAATGCATTTGGCTGGTTTTCTTTTGTTTGGAGGCAGTGAAATTTAACTATTTAAAAATATGAACACATGAGGACCAGAATATGGCTTGCCAATTATCTGTCAAAAATCCTGAGTGGCATTTAGGAGTTTACCAGAAGGTAAACTATTGGTTTGATATCTGTTTTCTAAGTTGAGTCTCACTGTATCATTGTTCATAGCATTTTATACAGCTCCACTGTATTGATGAAAACTTACCATGGTTTTAATGCATGTGACACAGGCCTGCTTTGTTTTTAATTGACTTTAATAGCATTAAAGTGTCAAATGCTAAGATATAAGCACTTGTATAAATATCCATATATTTCTCTGTTATTAAATCATGTGACATTAATAGTACAGCACAAACAATACATTGTCCTGTTTAAATAAAATTATATGAGTACACACTTGTTTCTGCAGCTCAAAATAAAATATTTGTTTTTGCCACTCTTGCAAAATTGTGATGCATCATGACACAAAAAGCAGTCAGCATTTATAACAGTGCATTCTACAAGTTATTAATCCTTGGACTATGGAAAGTATACAATATTTTTGCCCTGATTGGACCTAATTTTATACCATATATTACAGGATTGACAACAGGGGGAACAGTCAGGAATATAACAGACAAAAATGTGTATGCTATATTTGACAATGTTTCTACTTTAAATCTTGTGAGAAGAGAATCTGAAAGACCACAGGTTGTGTTTAAAAAGGAAATCAAGTGTGGCACACATGTGCTATAGAACTTCTCTCGGTTTACTTTAGATTTTCTACAAGCTAGAATTATTTTTAAATAGGAAATCAGAACAAAAACAAAAAAGACAGCCATACTGATATAGATAAATCCATTAAAAATCCCTTGAAAAATATCTTGTTTGCATGCAAGATTCAACAAAGAAAGGTGTTCACAGAAAAGTTTATTTATATCATGTCTGCAAAGAGGGTGTTTCAGAGCCAATGAAACTGCCATTACACCTATGAAAAAAGGAAATATCCAAATAAAAGTCACCAGGCTCAGCGCAGTGAAAGGTGACATAATGCTGTGATAACGTAAAGGTTGACAGATCGCTATGTACCTATCAACAGCCATAACACTTAAATTTGTGAATTCACCAACTGAATAGACCACAATGACAATACTTTGTACAATACATTCCTCAAGTGAAATCCTGTTTGTTTCTGTGAGTAAATATACCAAAGCCCTGGGATAAAACCCTGTAGTTCCACACAGATCATTAACACACAGATTACACAAGAAAATGTACATGGGCTCATGGAGGGCTTTCTCAAAAGCAATAATCATAATCAAGGCAGCATTAAGGACAATAGTCAGAAGATAAGCTAAAAGAGCAAATGAAAAAAATATGATCCTGCTGGTCCAGTCCCACTCATTCAGAGCCGTGACAGTGAGAAAGTGGTAAGAGGAGATGTTATCCATTTCTTCTCAAAATCTGACTTCAGATCAAACAAGACACAAACAGTCATGTATTTCTCTTGTGTTCAGTTTTGTGTGTCTTCTAGTTCTGTTGGAAGGCTTCAAATAGACTTATAAGCAGTATGCTGTATTAAAATGGCTTGAAGGGCTGTGAGGTTTGGAGAAGGCCTCTGAATGGCTCTTTTAGAAATCCATCCTTCATCCTGCTCACAGCTGCATGAGGGAACTTTATATACAGTCAGATATGCAACGTCATAATGATCTAACAGTCCTTTGATAATTCAGAAATAATTAAAGAATGCAAATGTGACCTTGAAGGGTTTTAGAGGACTTTATCCTTCTGTAATTCTGAAAATAAAGGTTCAGCAGAAACTCTGTAACTAAATACACAATTTATTCTGGATGAACTGTAACTGGACAGAATGTTAATTAGGACCCTTTCCACAGGGGCTCTTCTAAATAAGATAATAATATAGATAATAGATGATAATCTCTAACAATAGAGATTTACAAAAAAATAAATAAAATACACAACCTTTACCATAACCTTTATTATATTTCACCCAAAAATGAAAATGTACTCACCCTCATGTCTTTTCAAACCTGTACTTCTTACTTTCTTCTGTTAAAAAATGTTAATGGTATAATGTCAACCACCACTACTATTATTTTAAATGCCAAGCTCTGTCATTAAACTCTAGGTGGCGCAGGTTGATGGGTCCTTAAAGGGTTAGTTCAGCCAAATATTAAAATTATGTCATTAATGACTCACCCTCATGTCGTTCCAAACCCGTAAGACCTCCGTTCATCTTCGGAACATAGTTTAAGATATTTTAGATTTAGTCCGAGAGCTTTCAGTCCCTCCATTGAGAATGTATGTACGGTATACTGTCCACGTCCAGAAAGGTAATAAAAACATCATCAAAGTAGTCCATGTGACATCAGAGGGTCCGTTAGAATATATTGAAGCATCGAAAATACATTTCGGTCCAAAAATAACAAAAATTATGACTTTATTCCGCTTTTTCTTCTCTTCCGGGTCTGTTGTGAACGCGACTGCTGTGACTGTTGACGTACGACGCTGCTGACGTGTTATCTTTGTTATTGGGCGCACCAGAAAACACGTCAGCAGCGTCGTACGTCAACAGTCACAGCAGTCGCGTTCACAACAGACCCGGAAGAGAAGAAAAAGCGGAATAAAGTCGTAATTTTTGTTATTTTTGGAACAAAATGTATTTTCGATGCTTCAATAAATTCCAACGGACCCTCTGATGTCACATGGACTACTTTGATGATGTTTTTATTACCTTTCTGGACGTGGACAGTATACCGTACATACATTTTCAATGGAGGGACAGAAAGCTCTAGGACTAAATCTAAAATATCTTAAACTGTGTTCTGAAGATGAATGGAGGTCTTACGGGTTTGGAACGACATGAGGGTGAGTCATTAATGACATAATTTTAATATTTGGTTGAACTAACCCTTTAATGCAAACTGATGATATTTTAAACAACTTGGCACAAGCTGATTGGTTCATGTTGCATACGCAGCCAATAAGCTTTCTGCTTTACATTTAAATGGCTGCTTCATGTTCACTAGAGCAGTTTGCTGCATGCTTTCAGAGGTCCTCTGAAACCCTCCACATTGCCCAGCTCCACAAGTATAGATCTGCTACGGGTTATTATATTTGTGTAGCAGCATATGTCTTAAAGGGGTCATGACATGAGAAACCAAATGTCCCTTGAGCTTTTTTATTTTTTGTGATCAACTTTTTATTTTATTTTAATTTTTTTACATAACAAATAACATCATAACATCCATTCAGGATAAAACGCAAAAACAACAACAGACATATAATCAGTTTACATATTCCAATGAGAGAAAAGGGGAGGAGGGAAAAGAAAAAGAGAGAGAGAGAAAAAACATTATTCTTTTATATAATCCAGTATTAAAAAAAAAAAAAAAGACACTGTCAAACATCATAAGTACTAGGTTTGGCCTTATTAATTAGTGCTTTTGTACATTCACAGGCCACTATTTTAAGAAGACTATGGATCCAATAAGTTTTCCCACATATGTGTGGTGTAAACCAGTTCTGTACAGAACTGGACAGAACATTTTTCCACCCTCGAGAATGTTTTTCAGCTTTTTGCCGATGCCTCATTGACCTTGAACCTTGCTAAATGTGAGTTTGCAAAAGCAATGATCAGCTATTTGGGTAAGCAAGTGGGACAGGGAATGGTGAAGCCTGTCGAGGCTAAAGTTGCCATTCCCTGTCCCACTTGCTTACCATAATAGCTGATCATTGCTTTTGCAAACTCGCATTTAGCAAGGTTCAAGGTCAATGAGGCATCAGCAAAACGCTGAAAAACATTCTCAAGGGTGGAAAGATGTTCTGTCCAGGTATGTAAATGGATAACCACGTCATCCAAATACACTTCACTACATTATTGACAATAGGACACTTCCAAAACATATGAAGAAACATACCTGATGACACAGTATTACAGATATGGCAGTTGTAATTTGGTTGTAGTTTCATTTTGAATCTTTTGTAAGGAGTAATATATGCTCCATGAATAACTTTGAAATGTATTAGACGAATTTCCCTTGAACCAAGAGGTCTTTGTATGCTTAATACATCCTGCAAGTTTCATAACTTAAAATGTCCTCATCATCAATAAAAAGCATTTATGTAATAACCCTCAGAAAATGGCTCATTTTGGATCAGAGGGACAAGGTGACATAACCTGGGCACAGTCGTTTGCATATGACTGCCTCCAGCGCAAGATAACTACGCCTACTTTTGCATAATTGCATCGCAAATTTGATTGTTTGAGCCCTCTATTAGTTATTGTGAACCTTTATGCAGAAATTCCATCAGCCGAGTGTTTGCTGAAGCAAACTAGCTTTACTGAAACACTTCAGAAATGTTCTTAAATTGTCTTGTATTCGTTGCATGCAAGCTACACGCATTAACTTTGAGATATATTTTATATCTTCTTGCAATATAACATTTTCAGATTTGGTTTCATAATTGATAGTGAGACATTAACAAATAAGAATAATGGATCAACTAGAAAAATATTTAAAACTTTAGATATGCCATATGTATAGTCTGATAAATTTTGTTTACTTATGGTTTGCATTAACACATTAATAACAATAATAAATAAACAATTGGCTGGTTGTGTTTTGTTTGGGGGCAGTGAAATAGAACTAAGGGACATCAGATGCCCCTTTTCCACAAGTTGATATGATTCTTTAGGGTCTTCATTAAATGTTTGCAACATATTTTGGTTAAAATTCCTCAATGGTCAGGTAAAACTACACCCTTTTACCTTGTCAAAAACAGCTCTGTTCACCCGTTTCGGTGCATGTTTCTTTAAATGATGATGAGCTATTTCTCACCCCACCCCTCTCTTCCATTTTTTGTTTATTCAGTGGCAAGTTACCATCAAAATCAAAACTAATCCACTACGTCTTCAGTGGCCCTGATGTCGGGAGAAAATGAAAATCTTATGATAACATTACAACCAACTACAAAACACCTGCATCAGGGGTGTCAACTTTTGAGTTCAACTTGAACTGAGAATTCCCACAGCGGGTTGGGTGGGGGTGGGGTGTTTAATTGTGGTTGTCTTGTATTATTTATATTGTTGTGGACAGCACATTCCAGGGACCGGTTTATGGCAGGGCCCCTCTCTGATCACAATAGCGGACAAAGGTTTGCTACATTTTGATTGGATCTTGGTGAACTAAAGGCGGACGTACACGGTGCGATTTTTGCTGTCGTACAAGTTCGCATGCGATTTTTTTCAATCGTGTGGAAATCGTGTATGCTCATATGGTCGCGGCTTGTATCATGTGTGAGGAATTAAGAGCCGAGCAGAGTGCCTTACGAGCACTTCCCGACCTCCCGATCATTTTTAAACATGTCTAAAAAGTTTGTGAGCTATTGGTTTGAATTTGTGACGTGTGCGGTTGAACGAGCCGAATGTGGACTATTGACCAAGAGGATAAACTCACTGAACTCTGGCAGGAACAGCGAGCACTGTATGATGTTTCTAGCAGTGTGTACCATGCTTTTTAATTCTCTCTCTCTCTCTCTGTCTCACACACACACACACATGAATATGTAGTTTAGACGTAACGGTTTTCTATACTGTACAAACTTTATATTCTATCCCCATACACTACCTCTATCCATCATGGAAAAATGCATGTTTAAAATTTCAATTAAACACCGTTTAGTATTTTTTTTTTAAGCCATTTGGTTTACGAGGGCACAGGAAGTGTCCTCATAAACCATGTTTACATTGTAATACCCATGTACATTTGTGTCCCCATAAACCATATACAAGAACACACACACACACACTAGGGTGACCAGACGTCCCGGTTTCCTGTTGCTGAAAAAGAACCTGTATGTGTAGGAAACAGTCACGGCTCGTATCAATATTTTATATGCAGTTATGAGAGAGGGAGAGCAGTTATATTAGGCGCGTTCCACTTGAAGCAGCGCTGCACAGAATGATTATTGTATGACATCAAAGTACCGTGAGAGCGATTCGAATGCATTGGATCCGTGTGCTCTCTTATCACTCTCGCAGTACTTTGATGTCATACAGTGATCATTCTGTGCAGCGCTGCTTCAAGTCGAACGCACCTATCATCTTCATGCGATTGCTTCGGAAATTGGCAGGTCGTAAAATCGTGTCGTATATCACCTCGTCCATACGATTTTCAGATAAACTCACTCGTGACGTGTGCGTGGACATACGATCTTCCGGCCATCCGAATTCGTACCGTGTACGCCCGCCTTAACATAAGCAAACTGTCCAACGCCATTAGATAAAGATGATAGGACAACAGCCAGACACCTCTTAGAGGGCAAGAAGAAGACCTCTGGTACCAACATAGACAGTAAAAGAAATGGACACAGCGAAGTGAAGTCAATTAGAAGCACTCACTTCCTGGGGGTCGAGCGTACTGCACAGACTCAAACTGAGCTTGATGACGTAAATGTCATGTGAGCAACCTGTCCTACAATTGTAAGTCTTCTAATCGCTGTGCCAAGAGAAATCTGAATCACCCATCAAATCTTGCAGACGTTGTTGAATAATTTTGTCCCGTTGCTTTTATGGACTCTCTATGGGCTTCTCCCTTGACGTCATGCCTCCACGTCCCCCCGATAGCCTCATAGACAGTAAAAGATTGCCTGCGAGCTTCTCCTCCTGTCCATACGGTAATTTCTCTACTGTGCGACAGAGAGTCGCAGGTTATGACGCAATCGTTAGCCTATTTTTACAAAAAATGCTTCTACGGGGCCATAACATAGATATTGGCCTTTTATACATTTTTGTGTTTCTTTAGAAATAATGAATGGACAAATTGAGTCTTTAAACACCTCAGATGTAAAGTTATTCGCTGTCAAAGTGACGCCAAAATGAATGGGAGTCAATGGAATGCTAACAGCAGGTGGGGGTCCGCTAGCCAATGGCGGCGCCCGGGGGTGCTTCAATAAAATATAAAACCCTGCCCCCCTGGGTACCAAGCCTGGGAAGGACAGGACTTCCTGCCCATTCTGATGGAAACAGCCAATCACAGCATGGAAACGAAGAAGTGCCAAAATTGCAATCTCCTCCTCATCGGAAAGAGATAAAGGAACCCTTGCAAAAGACACTCCTTGTTCTGAGTCTGAGTCCCGCAAGGGTGAGACAAGACAGACACACAGACATTTGCAACAGGTTTAAGCTCCGGTGAGCAAACCTTCACTTCAAGGTACTTTTGCTTGCATATTCCAGGCAAGGACCTTCTGCACCTACTCCAGGGCCACATCTGCGTGTTCCAGATTTTAATACCCTTTGGTGCTGCAGGAGATCAGCATCCTACAGTGCTTTGTGTTCAAGGCTGTTGAAATGGATTTCTGCTCCTTTCCCCACTGAATTGTTACCAGTACAACCAGTGGAAGAAGTCACCACTATCTTTCACATATTTGTTTGATGCATAATAAGGTTCTTCCACCTTATTTGTTTCAGAGTAGCAACAGTTTATCTTTCCAGATAACGATAGCTCTGACATAGCAACACCCAACTTAATTACTTGCATTTTATGCACTTTATTCCTTTTTCATTCATGGTATTCATTTAACAGTTGTTGATTACTCTTGTCTATCTTATGTTAATAAAATCTATTTTATTACACTTGTGTCTTCCTTGTGCTGATGATACAGAAAGAGAGTCTACAAGTTAGGTATCCCACCAATCTTTCTTATGTGATGTACTTTTAACCGCACCTTAAGTAACACGTGCTCCAAGAATCATAATGTCATCAGTGACGTGAGTACCCATACACTATTTCGCCTCCCTATGTTGGCAAAAGCAAATTCACTACAGTACACACACACACACACACACACACACTAGTTATTTCTGGTTCTCGAATCTGATTGGCTGAGAGGAGTTCGATGTTATGGGAACTCCAACCATTTTACTATTTGTATCACTCCACTTGCTGTATTTCTCACAGCGAGTGTCATGGCAGAAGAGATTTTTAGGCAAGAAAGTACTTGTTTAGACTTTAAATATGTGGTTTGTTAATAAATATAACATCTATTTGAAAATGTGTTTCAATGTTTTTTACACACACACACACACACACACACACACACACACACACACACACACACACACACACACACACACACACATATATATATAAAATTGCTGATATATATATGTAAAGGAGGCCAGCGGGAATTAATGTTGTTTCAATGGTTAATATGTGTTAATGTTAATTAAAAAAAACCTCTTTACTTCTACTCCTTCATCGTGCTCAGCTACTACAACCACATTCCATAACAGTATAAGTACAGTCCGTTAGCGGTCCTTGGGCGGGGGCCTGAGCAATATGATGTCATACTGCTCAGAAAATCAAAACGGCTTGATAAATGAGACTGTTTAGGTTTTTTGGGGGAAAAAAGGAGTGAATGAATTTTTATCATTGTTGGGTGGTCGTGTCCACACTGCTAAGACACATTTCTCTGCATATACCATGTAAAAGTTAATTTTGCATCTGAATTCCCCTTTAAAAATATGAACACATGAGGACACAATATGGCTTGCTAATAATCTTTCAAAAATCCTGGAAGGCATTTAGGTTTTTACCAGAAGATGACATCAAACTATTGTGTTTGATGTCACAAACACTGTTTTTTAAATTGACTTTAACAGCATTAAAGATCTGTCATATACAGTGTCAAATGCTAAGACTTTAAGTATACTATTAATTCATAATGGTACAAAAAAAAAAAAAACATTATCCTGTTCAAATAACATTATATAATTCTGCAATATAAATATTATTATATCTTCTGCAGCTCAAAAAAAATGATCATTGCCACTTTTAAAGAATCATCACTGTGATGCATCACACAAAAAGCAGTCAACACTATTTCTAACAGTGAATAAGTTATTAATCCTTGGACTTCGGGAACATATACAATATTTTTGCCCTAACTGGACATAATTTAATACAATATGACAATGTGAGAATGTGGTAAGAGGATATGTTACCATTCTTTCTCAAAATCTGACTCCAGATCAAACAAGGCCGACACAAAAAATCTTGTATTTCAATCTTGTATTATATTGTTGGAAGACTTTTAAAATAATTAAAAATTAGCCTTAAAAGCAGTATGTTGTATTAAGCCATTTAAAATGACAAAACAACAAAAAGCCTTTGGCTTCAGGGGCTGTGAGGTTTGGAAAAGGCCTTTGATCACCTCTTTTAGAGATCCACTCTTCACTCTGCTCACATGCAGCTACATGAGAGAGAACTTTATAAAGAGCTGATCATAATGATCTAGCACTTCTTTGGTAATTAAGAAATGATAAAATGCAAATATGATCTTGGATGACCATTTCTTCTATTTGATAGCTTTATCCTTCAGTAATTCAGAAGATAAATAATTTATCTATTTTTAATGAATTATTATTTTCTCACATGCAGTTTAGAGGTCAGCAGCTATGAACATAATTGGAGAGGCAATGCACTTTCATATCACCACTTACATAATTACTATAGTTTGGCTGTTTCCTAAAATATTAATACAGATAAAAAAAAAAAAAAAAAAAAAAACATTGATTAACTTATTTTATGCCAATGATATGTTTTTTGGTTATATTAGTCCTTATAGTCATTTAAAAAGTAATAGTAGATATTTGCCTTGTACACTGCCAGACATGGACAGTTACTTTCACAGAAATCTCATTTGTTTTGTCTTTATATAGAATGATGTTCCATAAATAAATGCAGATAATTAATTAGAATAAATCTTTTATAGGTAAGGTTCAGTGGTGTTGTAATGGTTAAACATGTTACATTGCAATATTTTTTTTTTATATTTATCGTATTCATAATTAATATCAATACAATTTGACCACAAACTCATGGTTTTTATTTTGATATTCATCATAACAGTTATAAATCATCAGGGAGCATACAGCCCACACTTGCTATTTCATTGGAGCCATGCTATTTTTCCAGATCTGTTGTGAATATGCAATGCTCAATCAGTATGATTTGATCTTAAGCTTTGGAATACATTTTTTGCTTTAGTCCTAATAGGAGTTAGTATAATTCCATATATTATAGGATTAACCAGAGGTGGAATGATCAAAAAAGAAACCGACAAGAAGTTTTTAAAACCCTGAGGTAGACTGCCAGTTCCAAACACCTCATATAGTGTATTAAAAAGAGACCAGACCACATAATTCAAAAAGGCTATCAAATGTGGCAAACATGTGGTTATAAACTTCTTGTGGCTTTGAACAGAGTGCTTACAAGCGATCAGTATTTTTACATAAGACAAAAACACAAACCATACCAGAGCATTAACAGCACATGTTAATATTCCATTAACCACAAACTGAGCAGTGTCCACCCTGCAGGCAAGTCTCTCCAAGACCCAGTTTTCACAGTACAGTTTGTTTATCTGATTCATGCAAATGGGAAACCTGAGCGTCAGCAGTATTATCAGTATTGCAGTGCAGCAGGGAAACATCCAAATGAAAGTCAGCAGCCTCCAAACAGTGATGGTTGTCATGACAGTATGGTAGTACAGTGGTCTGCAGATCGCTAAGTATCTATCGAATGCCATTATGCACAAATTAGTAAACTCACCTATTGCATACGTGAAAATGGCAAAGCTTTGGATGGCACATTCTGTCAGAGATATTACATTTGTTTCATTTAGTAAATAATACAGCAGGGGTGGATAAAATCCTGTGGCTCCGTATAATCCATTTATACATAAATTGCACACAAAAATATACATAGGCTGGTGGAGAACTTTCTCCAGAACAATTATGCAAATCAAGGCTGCGTTCACAAAAATGGTCACTAAATAGCCTGGGAGGGCAAAAGAGAATGCAGTTATCCTGCTGGACCTGCTGGTGTCATTCAGAGCTATGAGAGAGAAAGAGGAGAAGGAGGAGATGTTGTCCATTCCACTTGACAAACTAATGCAGATCAGACACAAATGCAAAAACAAAAGCATCTTAGGAAAAGTACAATCATAATAAATTCTTATATCACACTTTCTCAAATGCATTTTCTTTTTGTATACACACATTGTGGTCAGTGTATTTACACTCAAACACTTTGTGCAGCATAGAAAATCATTTGATAAGAAAACGAATGAAAATAATTGCGTTTGTAACTGAAATATTATTTATATTATTTATATTATATATTTAGTTAAAAGAGAGTGTTAAAAATGTTTAGGTGTTCCGGGAAGTCTTTCCGTTCTGTGCTCTGAGGGAGGTTTCCTAATGCTCATGGCTGAATCATCAGTTTATATAACACAGGGTCTGGATGGGGTAGGTTTATTAACCCCTTTGATAATTAATTAGGATTGATAACTAAGGTGATGTCACTTCATTATTATTATTTTGTATCTTTTTGTTGAATTGCTGATGTACTTTAGAGAAAAGCACCTGCTAAGTAAATAAATGCAGAATTAAATTTTTTAGATATCTGTCTTTAATGCAGTGTGATGATTTTCAAAAGACTTACCATATTTCATTGTTTTATTTTATTAGTAGTAGTTTTTTTTTTATTTATATCATGGTTTCTGTTGGTTTTCTTTATTATTGTTCCAAAATGGAAGTCTATGGCAGCTCTATGAGCCATACATAGGAAAATGATCAAATTTGGCACACTTCAGTTTTCAGTAGTAATGTGACCAGTTTTGGGATCTCTAGGACCAACTATATCCACAGTATTTTTAATGTAACAGTGGGCACAGCCATTTGTAACTTGAATGTGTGAGGTTTCTGTCATTCACTTCCAGTTATTTTTAGCTATATGAAACAGTTTGTTATGCTTCTTGATACTGAAAACTGGTATTTGTTATCATATTATTTTAATGTATTATAGTAATTTTAAATATTAATTTGTAGCACAAATCGTTTTACTGCTTATTGCACTTTGTAATTTTTAAAGCTTATTACCCGGCTAATGAATCGAAAATCTCACACATTTAGAGGAAATACCTTACATCTGTGTTGCAAAATAAAGTGAATAGTGACCCCACTAGCACTACTAAGCCTTTGATTTTTGATATTCATCATTGTTCAAAAGTTATGCTATGTTCAAAAGTCTCAACGAGGCAGTGGCTGCGCACTTTTCCTGCCAACTGCCATTGGATAAAAAGCGAAGGTCACTCACCCCTCCAAATCCTGCAGGAGGACTTCTGCCCTCACTGGACGGGCGTATTCTTACGCCGGGCAGGTCGCCTCCGCTCTACACTCCATGGCTGTGCTCCAGTTCTTTCAGGCCAAACTCCTCCAGGCCATGGATGAGTCAGGACCTGATGCCGCAGCTTTCAGGAAGCTGTGCAGCACTACAGACCTGGCTCTAAGGGCTACCAAGGCCACAGTGCAGGCCGTAGGGAGGTCAATGGCCAATCTAGTGGTGCTGGAGGGCCACTTATGGCTAAACCTCACCGAGATTAAGGAGGCAGACAAGGCTCCCTTCCTCGACTCCCCGGTCTCCCCTACGGGGCTGTTTGGACCTGCTGTCGAGGGATTTGCAGTGCTATTCACCTCTGCTAAGAAGTTATCCAGGCCATGCGACACTTCTTGCCGAAACGCTCCAGCTATGCAACGGCCACCAGCCTCACCAAGCCTGCTCAGGGGAAGCAGCCAGCTTAAGCTGTGCCATCACCCACTCAGTCTGCTCAAAAGCCTGAGCCCCGACAGCGCTCCCACTCGGCCACACGCTATCCCTTTCCAAAGCACCAAGGCCCAAGCTGAACTTGGACCCTGCGCCTCCGGCGTCATCCTGATCCGCTGGAAAGGAAGAGGAGAGGGCAAGTTCTTGCAAGCACCAGACCACCCCCGAAACGCCCTCTGTCATGCCCTCAAGCACTCCATTCAGTTCTGCATGCTAGTGGCAGTAAGTTTGTTCCAGAAATTGTTGTGAATCATGGGCCCCTTCTAAAAGCACCCTCACACAAAGCTGCTGTGATAGTGAGAAAAATAAAAAAACAAACATTTTCAAAAAGAGAGCAAATTTCCTCTTCCAGTTTCATGAGCATTGAGACCCTGCACGGAGACTCACCACCCAAACTTATCCAACTCCTTGTCACATGGGCCGAGGCCTGGCGGGCCATCCCCAGAGTGTCTCTTTGGGTTCTGGGGATTATAGAACGAGGTTATTCACTTCAATACGCTCGAAGACCCCTGCGGTTCAACGGCGTGGTCTCCACCTCAGTGCACAGCAGGAACACTCACTTTCTGCGAGCAAATGTAAAGAATTTGCTGGCAAAAGGAGCCATAGAAACAATTCCACCAGCTCAGAGTGTGTCAGGCTTCTACAGCTGTTACTTCCTCGTCCCCAAAAAGGATGCCGGCCTGTGGCCCATCCTCGATCTCAGACGCCTGAACCGTGCCCTCATGAAAAGGCCATTCAGAATGACTATACTGAAGAAGATCCCCTTCCAAATCCGCCCAGGGGACTGGTTCTTTTTGCTGGATCTGAAAGATGCTTAATTTCATATCCAGATAGCTCCCAATCACAGACGATTCTTGAGATTCACCTTTGAGGGAGTGGCTTATCAATACACGGTCCTGCCCTCCGGGCTGTCTCTGGCTCCCTGCACAGCATGGACGCTGCCCTCTTCCCTCTGAGACAGATGGGAATTCGTATACTCAATTACCTTGACGACTAGCTCATTTTAGCACAGTCAGAGGCTGAGCTAATAGCCCACAGGTCCCTCCTCCTCAGCCACTTAGAGCGCCTGGGACTCAGGATCAATTTTGCCAAGAGCTCTCTATCCCACAGCCAGTGAACTTTGTTTCTGGGGACAGTTTCTGACTCAGTCCACATGTCTGTTTACTGAGGGGATCCAGAAGGCTCCATCCGCCCTGGCCCCAGCCCCTTACATTTCCTACATGGGATCTGCCCACAGTCCTGAGAGCCCTCAAAGACTACCCCTTTGAGCCACTTCAGTCTGCAAGCTTAAAAACACTGTCACTGAAAACCACTTTGTTGCTGGCGCTAGCATCGGTTAAGTGAGTAGGTGACTTGCAGCCTCTTTCGATAAGCCCTGTCTGTCTTGAGTTTGGGCCTAACAACTCCAAAGTCGTCCTAAAGCCAAGACATGGGTATGTCCCTAAAGTGCTCTACACGCCGTTTAGAGCCCAGGTTATTACTCTCTCTGTGCTTCCTCCTTCTGAAGAGGACCAGAAGTTTAAACTTCTCTGCCCAGTCAGGGCATTGAGAATTTACAATGAGTGTTCCGCCCCCTTCAGGCAGTCGGAACAACTCTTTTTATGCTTTGGCGGCCACACCAAGGGGTCCCCAGTCACAATGCATAGGATCTCTCGATGGTTAGTTGATGCTATCACACTAGCTTACTCCTCCCTGGGCCTTCAGAGTCCCATAGGAGTGAGAGCCCATCCCACTCGAGGCGTGGCCTCTTCCTGGGCATGGTCTAGTGGTGTCTAAAGGAGACCTCTGTGCGGCTTAAACTGCTTAAACTGGCACATGCCTGTCTACCAACGACCATTGGAACAATTTTCTGAAGGCTGAGCTGACCACAATGAGTTCAGCCCTCTTGCCTCCTGCAGGGCTTACCTGTGTATAATTGGTCCCTCTGAGCCTTTCTGCTCAAGGCCAGTTCATATCAGTCATTCCTCTTTCATGGCACAGCGGGATTGTACTGGTTCCCCATAGCGTCTAGTGACACAGTACGAGTAAAGTATTAAAAGTGAACGTATTGGGTTACTTTCGTAACCTCGGTTCCCTGAGATATGGGAATGAGTACTGCGTTCCTTGCTATGCCATGATGCTGCACAACTTGATGTCATTGCTTAAGTCGAATTTACCTGAGATCCTATGGCGAAATGCCCACTTATATAGCCAGATGGCCCCACCCATTATGGCAGGCTTCAATGCCATAGACTCGTGTAGCACCGCTGCCGAGGCATTGGTTTGTTTTATAATCACTGCACA
Organism: allo-octoploid hybrid of Carassius auratus x Cyprinus carpio; assembly: GCA_024542945.1. NCBI lineage: Eukaryota > Metazoa > Chordata > Actinopteri > Cypriniformes > allo-octoploid hybrid of Carassius auratus x Cyprinus carpio. The sequence continues at coordinate 9,090,026 of CM045068.1, read as the reverse complement.
AACCAATGGCCTTGCAGTTACACTGCATAATTGAATAAGTCTTCAGTCCTAGGAGAAAAAGGAGTTTTTCCCCATAGCATCCAGCGACGCAGTACTCATTCCCATATCTCAGGGAACCGAAGTTACGAAAGTAACCAAGTACGTTTAGCTACAACCCTAATCAAACACACCTGAACCAGCCAATCAAGGTCTTCAGGATCACATGAAAAATCACAGACCAGGTTGCTGAAGCAGGTCCCCAGCAGCAGGGTGAGGACCTAGGTTTTAGTGCCTTTTATTTTTAAGCTTAATGCTGGTCACTATTCATTGCCAATATATGGACAAGCACGAATAGGACTCGTTCCCCTCCCCCCCACCTCCTTTTGTGGTATGAAAAAAGGGCATATGACATTATAACAACACCAGAGTTCAGAGTCCATTCAAAAATAAAAATAATCTGTGAAAATTTACTCCCCCTCAAGTCATTGCAAACCTGAGTTTTATTTTTTATTTATTTATTTATTTTTCAGTGGAACATAAAATAAGATATTTTGAAGAATGTTGGTATCCAAACAGTTTCCATTGACATCACTGCATATACAACAAATATAGTGGACCTCAGTGGGAACTGAAACTATTTGGTTACCAACATTCTTCAAAATATATTATTTTGTGTTCTGCAGGAAAAAAAAAAAAACCTCATGTTTGTAATGAAATGAGGTGATTAAATGATGACAGAATTTCCCCTTTAACAACCTTACACAACTTTAAGTCCCTAAACAATTTCAGGGTCTTTCAGGATCAGTATGAGTATGAGAACACAAAACCTATTATATCAAAAAAATAAATAAAATAAAAATAATAATAATAATAAAAATTTATTTGTTTCAAAAACATTGTTACAATCATGTCAGAATGCTAAATTTATTGGTATTCAAACATTTGAATTGACAGTCTTCGTTTCAATTTAGTTTGTCCAAGATGATGTTGATGATGATGGTGATGATGACAATAATAAATTTACTTGGTATATTGGTTAAAAAATTAATTAATTCATTCATTCATTCACTCATTCATTCATTCAGTCATTCATTCATATCTTCCTTCCTTCGTTCATAGTTACTACAGAATTCTGTGAAGAAATACTATCTGTAGAGAGACCTCATGTACAATAAAGATAACAATTACAGAAGCTGTTAGAATTTTTTAATAATTTCTAGTAAAAATATTTTTTTTTATAAGTTAGTAACTCTAAAATGCTCAGTAAAATGTTTCTTAGTCATTTAGATGTACAGTGTTCCAATATGGCAGTCATACAACTTGTAAAGTACTGGAGGATATACAACATGCTTAGGCTGGGTGTTCACTAGATTTACAACAGATATACTGTGTGTGTGTGTGTATATATATACCACACCAGAAATGCTTAAGAACACACTCTTCGTGACCTTTTTGTTTTTTTAGGTTTAGTACAGAATAAGTTGTGGACTTTTTGTGAAAAAAAATCTCTTGATGCACATGATACACATAAAGTAAAAACTCTTTTGCGCACTACTGTAATATTTAACCCATAGATTAGAGGGTTGAACACAGGTGGGACTATCACCAGTTCTAGAGCCAAAAAATTACGCAAAGTCTCTGGAATGTCATTTGCACCGTATCTGCTATACATGACATCAAAAAGAATAGCAAAAGTGAAATTTATCAGTGATAATATGTGTGGCAAACATGTTTGCCAGAATTTCCTTCTGTTTTCTAAAGATGCTTTACATGCAGAGATCAGTTTAAAGTAGGAAACTATGATAAGAACTATAAAGCTAAAAAACATAACAGTAATAACATATCCAAAGACATTATTAACAAAAGATGATACACAAGCCAGCTTTACAACTGACCAGTTGTCACAATATAATTTGTCAATGTGATATTTACAAATAGGTCTTAAGTTTGATAAAAGGACTGCTGTAATACAAATGCAGCTAGGGACAATCCATGAGAACAGAATTAATTTCACACAGGTGTTTTTAGTTAATTTGGAATGATAGTCTAAAGGTTTGCATATGGCTACATATCTATCATAAGACATCACTGTTAATATCGTGATCTCAGAAAGTAAAAAGCTGTAGATAACATAGGTTTGCAGAGCACACATATGAAAGGAGATCACGTATGAATCCAGTATTAAATCAGACAAAATTTTAGGGTAGAATCCTGTGGCTCCATAAATCCCATTTATACACACATGACACAAGAATATGTACATTGGTTCATGAAGAGCTTTCTCCATGAGAATAACCATAACAAGACAAATATTAATTGACAAGATAAGCACATATAATGCCAGAAAACAAATAAAATATACATGCCTATATGATTTAGTTTCTTTTGGCACCATAAGAGTCAGTATCACAGGATACGTCATGTTATACATCATGGTATTCATAGTACATGAAATGATTTTGCAGTACAACCTAATATAAGGCAATATTAGTCAAATGTCAGTAAAACATAAATAATGCAGGCATTTCATGAAGTTTCAATTGCTACTGTTGCAAGAAAAAAAAAGGAAAATAAACAAAGTCTCCACAGATGAGTATAGCGCAACTGGTGAAGTAGTGAGGTCTTGTTTGTTTTTTTATATTTAGTTATTTGTCATTAGGGAAATACATGAGACATTCAAAGATTTCTTGGGATTAATTATGCGCTCATGGACAACACTTTGTAAAAACTACTGATTTGTTCAAATAAAGGTCAAATTCACAACAAAAAAAAAAAAATATAAAAATACTTGTGCAAACAGCCCCACACAGGCTGTAAGCATTTTTTCACTTTAACAAATGAAACCATGCTACTTACAGCTCACATTTATTATCATTATATTTCATTTATTTATTTGATATGATGTAATGTGGACTATAGGGTTTATATGTGTATAATTCTGTTTGAGATTATTTTTAGGGTGAACTTGAACTTTGACTTAAAGGGTCATATGATGCGATTTAAATTTTTCCTTTCTCTTTGGAGTGTTACAAGCTCTTGGTGCATAAAGAAGATCTGTAAAGTTGCAAAGCCTAAAGTCTCAAATCCAAAGAGATATTCTTTATAAAAGTTAAGACTCTGCCACGCCCACCTGAAATGGCTCATTCTAGCAAGCCCCCACATCTCTACATCACTTTGTGGAAATATTTGCGTAATGCCACCCAAATGTTCACGCAAAGAAAGAAGGCGTGGTTTCAGTAACCACAGTTAGTGTTGAAACAGCCATGTCAGGGAGATGCTGTATCTAGGCGAAAGCAAAAGCATTTTATTTGGCCTCTTGAAAGTAGATGCATTTAGGAATCTTTAAGATTACTTACAACAGAAAAGAAATGCATTTTATGGACGACCGTTTCGTGAACCTAGGAGAGGAGGTAATTCTGGCTTTGCTACGACAATCTGGAGCTTCTGAATCAGCTACTGTAAGTATGTTTTGTTATTAGGTTAAGTATTTGCTGTTGACTGTTCAAATGCGGAGTTTTGCGCGTTGTGTGTGTGTGCGTGCGTGTGTGTGTGTGAGAGAGAAAGAGACAGGGTCACACAGTGAGGTCAGCTGTTTTAACCGTCCATGGCTTGTGTACTGCAAATACATACGAGCTTCATCACTGTGTCTGTCACCAACTTTGTCCCCCTTTCGGGCTTGAACTGATAGTAAAACTAAGGACATTATTAACTGTCTTTACATTTATTTTGAAAGTTGAAGCTCACGATTATGGAAAGGGGCATTACATTTCTGACAAGTGCTTGCGATGTTCAGCCAATCACAATGCACTGGATCAGTTGGCCAATCAGAGCAGTCTGCGTTTGTCAAGAAGGAGGGACTTTGTAGAAAACTACGCGTTTGAGAGAGGCGGGGCAAAGAGGACCTATAATGTACAGTATTTTAAAAATAATGTGTTTTATAAAGATCAAAGCATGTAAACATATTGTGTTACACCAAATACACAAAATAATAATCTTTGAAAAAGCATCATATGACCCCTTTAAACAATCTTTTTTTCCCCTTCATTCCATATCTTTTTTGCGTCCAAAATATCACACTATGGAAGCAAAATGTGAATGATGACTGATTAAAATAAACATCAGTAAATCTAACTTTCTTTACATTGTATCACCCCTTAACAGTGTTGAGTTGTAAAAAAATAGTGGAAGCATTTGATATAAATTGATTTTCAACATTAACAACCTACAAATAATACAATTATAAAATCTATGTGTAAAGGGACTTTGAGGAGACAATTGTTTTTAATATTTGGTAGCACACTGACCTCATGAACAATAAATGTTGCATTTAAAAAAAATATGTTATAAATTACACGGATTAAAAGTATATTTGTACAAACTTGTATTCTATATGACAAAAAGAGCAAGGATAAATTGTACAAACATACAATGATGACATTTAGATATAAAAAGGCATGGAAGAGAAAACTCCTGAGAGACCATTATCATGCAGGGGACAACTCTATATTTAGTCATATTTTAGGTTTTTAATCAAGATACATATATTTATACATATATCACACTTTATTAGTAACATGCTTATTAAAAACATACTTGTTCCCACTTTTTGTCATACTTCATATATATGGAAACCCAATTGTCATAACTATTGTTTTTAATTATGTTTTCGTCTCTTTGATGCACGTGAAACATTTACTCTTGATGCAACACATAAAGTAAAAACACTTTTGCGCACTGCCTTAATATTTAACCCATAGATAAGAGGATTGAACACAGGTGGGACTATCACCAGTTCTAGAGCCAAAAAATTACGCAAACTCTCTGAAATGTCATTTGAACCATATCTGCTATACATAAAATCAAAAAGAAAAGCAAAAGTTAAATTTATCACTGAAAATATATGTGGCAGACATGTTTTCCAGAATTTCCTTCTGTTTTCTAAAGATAATATACATGCAGCGATCAGTTTAATATAGGACAATATGATAACAACTGCAAAGCTAAAAAATATAAGAGCAACAATATATCCATAGACATTATTAACAAAAGATGAAGCACAAGACAGTTTTACAACTGACCAGTTGTCACAATATAATTTATCTATATGATTGGTACAAAATGTCCTTAAATTTGATAACAGAGTGCCAATTAAACTAGAAAAAGTGGGAACAATCCATGAAAACAGAATTAATTTCACACAGGCGTTTTTAGTTAATTTGGAATGATAGTCTAAAGGTTTACATATGGCTACATATCTATCATAGGACATCACTGTTAAGATTGTGAACTCCCACATTAAAGAGCTGTAAATCACAAATATCTGCAGAGCACACATATGAAAGGAGATCACATATGAATCCAATATTAAATCAGACAACATTTTAGGGTAGAATCCTGTGGCTCCATAAATCCCATTTATACACAAGTGACCCAAAAATATGTACATTGGTTCATGAAGAGATTTCTCCATGATGATGGCCATAACAAGACGGATATTAATTGACAATATAAGCACATATAAGGCAAGAAAGCAAATAAAATATGTATGCCTATATGATTTAGATTCTTTGGGCACCATAAGAGTCAGTATCACAGGGTAAGACATGTTATCCATCATGGTATATAGATGAACCCTCAAATCACATGAAACAAATGACAATGCAATGCAAATTGCAAACAATATAAATAAACATTTAAAATGGTTTATAACTCATTAGGCTTCAATATCCAGCCACTGCTTGTTGCAGCAATGACAGTGAGAGTCTCTTACAAATAAACAGATTCAGCCCTGTTTGTGAACTGAATTTATGAGGTCTGGTTGGTTTTTATATCTTTTTTTTTATCATTAGGGATGTCTGTAAGAGATGTTCTGAAATCTCTTAGGATTAATTATTCGCTCATGGAATTTTTTTTTTTTTTTTTGAAAACACCTTGAATATTCATACTCACACTTAATACTTTATACTTACAGTAATTTTTAAAAATGTTTGTGTATGATATTTTCTAGCATGATACTGCATCCTTGTGTTAATATGTTACTAAATAGATTAATAAACTACATATTCAAAGTATTTGTGTATCCTCTTAACCCTCTGGGCCTCTTCGTTTGGGAGTCACACTTGGCTCCTTCACAGTCAAAAGTGACTGAAGACTCAAAAAGTAAACCCCATCAGGAAAATCACTCTATTAAATTTTTTGTTCAATAATATTTTTATTTTATTCTTATTTAGAATTTTGAAGGATTTTATGATACTATGCAATATTTATAAAATTTGAATGAACAATTTTTTCCATTAGAATTAATATATATTTTTATTCCTTCCTTACTGTATTATCTTTAAATAAATACAATATTTCACATTAAAATAGAGTAAAGGCAATTAAAATAAATTTTTTAAAGTGAGAATTGTGCCATCTGGAGGGTGTTAAAAAATAAAAACTTGTGTAATGTTGTGTAACCTGTATCGATATCAATATATTAGGGCTGTCACGATATTAGATTTTTCATATCACGGTTATTGTGGCCATAAGAATTCACGATATCGATATATCGTGATATCTATAGAAACCTTGGGGGGAAAAAGATATGTCAAATTATTTTTTTACTTTGTTTATTGAGTTTTTCTTTTTTACCCAACAAACATAAGGATACTGATAAACGCAGGGCACAAGACTCTTTGAAGCTCCTATGAAATAATGAGAGAAAATACTGTCAAGTTCAACAGTATGATGAATAAATATTAATGGTAACACTTTACAATAAAATGTCATTTGTTAACATTAATGAATTAACTAACATCAATGAACATTGAACAATACATTTATTGCACAATTTATTCTTTGTTAATGTTAATAAAAATAGAGTCGTTCATTGTTCCTGTTAGTTCACAGTGCATTAATTGCACAAACACAACTTGTGATATTAATAATGCATAAGTAAATGCTGAAATTAACATGAACTAAGATTAATAAATGCTGTGGAAATATTGTTCGTTATTATTTGTGTTATTTATATACGTTAACTAATGTGCCTAATGAACCTTACTGAAGAATGACTGCAGATGCATGGCACTGCGACCAGCTTAATATTTTACAGAGTTTAATGTAGCAATGTGGTCGCTCAGTTTTTCAAGAACAGTTTTAATCGTGTAACTGTTAATAGATTTGAACAAAGAAATAAAGTTTTACTAGGCACAGGCCAAACTGATTGCAAATACAAAAATAAGACGAGTAAAGAAAATGCAGTACTTATTAAAATAATCACCCTTTATTTAAATATATGAAAACAGAAACCTGTTAACAGCTTAATATAACATTTCCCATTCTATGACTAGTAAAATAATGGCAACTTACTCTGCTGAACACGACTCTCCTTGGGCCCTGTCCCAAATGGCACACTCCAGACTTGTAGACCTATTCAGAGTTCACACTTTGGTGACGTCATGTAGTGCAGACCTATAGGGCCCTTGGTGCGAATCCACGAGGGAATTAATGTTCTGGTTGTTTTTTGAAAGGAGCTGCAGGTTCGGGGAATATGCTGCCTATGTTCCATTTGAACTAAGATTACAATTTTAACACATAAACATGTGCGTGATTTTCAGATGAATTTACAGGTTTAAATATAAATACAAAGTTTACATATGACTCAGTAAAGCCCTGACATACGGTTCTATTTATTTAATGAATCATAATGCGATCGTATTATTCAACGCGCTATTATTATGTTTGAGATATCAACCACTGGTCGATGACCATAATGTTTGTATAAACTGTAACAACTGATAAAATGTACACCTAGGTCATAGAAACCGTAATGATACCTACACTTAAATATTTTCTTCTCAGCCATGTCATCAATTGCTCTTGAGCGAAATCTCCTCCCATCCGTTGTCTGATTGCCATTTCGCAAGGATTCCTGGGTAGTTAAAGTGTGCGGAGCCTGCATCTATGCGGGCTTCGCAGAAGACTGCTTCAAGGGTACAAAGGGCGCGCTGCTGAGCACACTTCAGAGCATTAAAATGCTGAATGGGATGGCCTACGGACTCGTAGACTTCTTCTTCTTCTTCTTCTTTCTGTTTATTGGCGGTTGGCAGACTAGCTTATTAGTGCATTACCGCCACCATCTGAACTGGAGTGTGGAGCATCGATGCATGTATATGTATCATATATGTATGTATATCATACTAAATACTACCACTAATAGTCAAAAATAAATAAATAAATAAACAAATAACTAAATAAATAAACATCATTATATTCTTATATAATTTCCTGTATCTTTAAGATATTTCAACAAAGCAAATCTAATATTCTTATTCCTTTTTAGCTTACTTAATATATCTACTAGCATCATGCTTCCACCTTCTTCTATTACTTTAGCTTCTAGCATTTGTCATTCGTTGTTATATGCTCTACAATGCCGGACTCGTAGACTCGCCGAGCATGCGCAATTTAAGTCCACGAGACCGAAAGTCCACATGAAGTGCGCCATTTGGGACAGGGCCTTGGAGTAGCTGCAGCGCTGCGTCTTCTTCTTGTGTGACAGTATCAGCCTTAAGGCACAATACTGCCACCTGGGCGCTCAACCAGGTACTGGCACTGGAGTATTTACATGTGGTGTTATCATAAAAGAACTGTTCATTTTAAATATTGCGGTATATCGTCACACACTAAATTAACATGATATCGATAATTGTTGCTTTGAATATCATGGTTATCGTCAATACCAGTATATCGGGACACCCCTACAATATATACAGAAGCTTTTGGACTCCCGTTGTTTTTTTAGACAACATTTCTTCATTTAATCAGGTTTTGCATTTAGATATATATTTAGACATTATAAAAGACTACATTTTATCAAGGTTTAGATCAGGGGTCGTTAAGTAACTTTGGCATCGGGCCAAAAAAAACTTTCGCTACTAGATTGCCGGGCAGAATATATATATTAAATGTATAGTCAAAGGATAATTTAAGAAATGAATTGATGAAAAATGCAACTAGAATTGCCTGTGACAGACTGTTAAAGTGTCTTTTGTAACTGGTAGTGAGCTGTTGCTCTGTGTTAAATCCTGTAGTAGGACAGGCATTAACAAAAACCACATTTGTGTGGTGGTGTCCGGGTTTTACACTGGATAAATTAATAAAGCAGAGAACTGACACGTAACCTGGCAAGTATTTTCATTCACCAACTTGCAACACAGACCGCCTTGCTAAAACACACATATGTGGGAGATGCAGAATGGATGAAAATAAGTAAAAAAATAAAAGAGGACTTGAATAAGCCCATTAATGGCATGTTTGAGTCATGCTCTTAACGAACTATGTTTTATGTCCTCTTTCCAAATTGTGAATAATAAATGTGTACCATTTTAAAGCCTTAAGTTAACATTTAAGCTAGCTGGTGAGAGAAAATGGCACTATCAAAGTTGACAGCAAAAAAATAGGGCATACAAAGAAGAATGGAAGGACAACTATGCGTTCATCCTACTTAGTATTGTGAATGCAAAGCTGATGTGTCTTATCTGCAACTAAGCTGTCGCTGTTTGCAAAGAATATAATAGACGGTTTTGAACTTTTCAAATGAAAAGCTCTCAATTCATCTTATAATAAAACATTACTGCAAAAACGTTGTCGTACTTTTATTTTGAAGGCAAAATCACTAAAGACAAAGTGATTGTGAGTAACTGTCACTGTCATGACAGATCTGTTTCAGAACCAGACTGCGGGCAGGCCGGATATTATTGCTGGTGGGTGTGTGTGTGCGTGTGTGGGTGTCTGTATTGCACTCTTGATATTTTCGAGTGTCACCCCTTGATTGCTGCACACTTTTTTTCTGCAATATTGGCTGATTTGTAGTTTTTACCACCAAAAGATTCGGTGAGTTTTCTTATTTTTTTTGTATTTCTGTCAGGGACCAAGCAGTTAAGCAAGAGGAGTCGCAAGGGAAGTTCAAAAATAAGGATTTTTATTTCTCAATAATCATGACAACAAAATGAAAATAAAGGTTTGAGCCCAAAAACAAAGGTCAAATAAACAAACAGTAACTAAAGCTCTAAACAAAAAATTTAAAAATACAACTGACCTCCTACAAAAGACGGGGACTTATATATTGGCTGATCAGACCAATTTTAACACACAGGGGAAGACTAACAACAACACTACTACATGAGCTACAAATAACAGCAAAATCTGCCTAAAACTTATTCCAAAAGGAATATACTTTTACTTAACCTTAACTCAACAAAAGTACTCAATATAATATAAATCCAAACCCCAAAATATCTAAGGAGAGAATGAGCTCTCCCACCCGGACATAACAAACAATGGTAGTGTCCAATTAGGCCACCTCCCCTATAAAAGTGCTCCTGCTCCAAACGCCACCCCTTTAAGCCAGCCAACTTCCTGGATCTCTCTCGGGTGTGGAATCCAATAATGGTAAGCTCAGAAACAAATAATTATACAAACAGAATGACAATCCAAAAGTAACTAATGGTGCATGCTCCCAAAAATATACTTCTGTATGGTCAACTAAATAAAGTACAATGTATGTGAAATGAACTATGTGTCCTGTGAGTTATTTGTAACTAAATAAATGTTTGCAACAAATGTGTATGAAAAATGTATATAAACTAATCCAAAAGAAAAACAGCATAAACTATAAGTGCATGAGGTTACCGCTCTTAAACTGGTTGTGAGGCCATGGCTGTGGCCATCACAATTTCCCATTCATTTACTATGCCGGTCATTCTAGTCGAATATTTCAGAATCGATTCTGAGCTTAGTTAGGGTAAATATTGAAAATGTGACGCATCGTGATATTGATTTGATAATGTTAATCGTAATTTAACTGAATTGTGAAACGAGTGACGATTCACACCCCTATTTTTAAGATGGCAGTACTGACATATAGAGATTCCAACTATAAACAAAAAGCATAGAAACTGCAATTTTGGTTAAAATGTAAAGTTGTAAAGATGTATCTGCACAGAAGAAGAATTAATTCGAAAACATGTAGCTCAAGAATCGTTTTGGAATCGGATCATGACTCCCAGAATTTGAATCGGATCGGATCGTGAAGTGCCTAAAGATTACAACCCCTAGGAACTATGGTAGGCACCTTAGGCACACACCCTGGCTTAGGATATAAGGATGCCTTAGCCACACCAGGCACAAACTTCAGAAAGGAAGGGGCCACAGAGAGGGCCTGAAAGTCACCAACTCTCTTTAAGGAAAAGATGGCAAAAAGAAAGGATTTTACTGTAAATAATCTCTCTGGAACTTCTACCAATAGTTCAAAGGGAGGTCTACTGAAAGCTTCTAGAACTATGACCAAATCTCAGGATGGGACCTGAGGGCTTGTTGGAGGCCTCAGGGTGCCATGAAGGAAATGCGTAACAAGCAGGTCTCTTCCCAACGACTGACCACCCAGAAGGGTGTGGTAAGTAGCTAAGGCCACCACGCACACCTTCAGGGTGTTCCAGGGAAAAGCGTTCCTGCAGAAACTGAACCAAGCAGGCAGTTAATTGGGTCCAGCTGACGGTTGCTGCACCAAGAAGTGAAAAAAATCACACTTCGAGGTGTACAATTTCCATATGGAGGGAGCTCTGGATTGGAGTATGGTCTCAACAACCTCAGTTGAGAGCAGTGCTGGGAAAGCTACTCTGAAACTGTAGCTTGACCCGCTACAAACTACTCGTAAATTAATGTAATTAAGCTACACTTCTGAAAAAGTAGCTACATAAAAACTACTTTCAATTTTATTATTATTATTTTTACAATTAACATTACAAATAACTAAATAATTATTAAGAATTAAAAAGAAGTTATAAGTAAAATATTTGGGGTTTAAAACAACATACTGTAATGCAATCATGATTTCAAAGAATAGAGTGAATTAAGGTTGATTGGGACAATTTTTCAAGCCATTTCAATGACAAAGTGTCCCAGTCATGTGATTTTGTAAACTTTTCGATACACACAATAAGAAAATAAGCTACTGTATAGTTTTATTATCTTAAACTGACTGTCAAAAATTGCTACTAACATAACAGTGCAAGAACAAAATGTATGAAACTTAAACTGGATACGGAGGAGTCATAAAATAAGCAGGTTTAACTCACAGCACAAGCGGTATTTACTGAGTGTGAATGGAGACATCAATCATCAACTGCGCGCGTGAACACTGCGCTTTGCATGAATCCAGCCACAACCATCCTTTGCCAAATGATAAACACACTCCTATATATATATATCGCAATTTTATTTTCTGTTCGATTAGTGTTCATTACAAAACTGTGGGGGGACAGATTATATTATGACTGCGTTCATCATTGTAAAACAGACATTTGATCGAGAGTGCAATAAAAAAGAAAAATTAATCAGTTTTAAAAGGCTATTATTCACCTCCTGCATGTGCTTTAAATCTTTGACATAGACTGCATTTGAATCTTTGTGTTGCATGAATTACAGTTGATTCATGTGAAATATCCACTCCTGTACATCTTTTGCAATATCATCAGATGATCTCTTGTCGGTGGAAAGACTGTAAAGCCGTGCGATGTGTTACAGTATATCACAACAGATGGCGGTAATGATGAAATTTAGTGTGTGATGTAGTCAGAAGACGAAGCTGCGTGTGCAGCTTCAATGCATTACAGGCTCGTGACTCATCAAAGGCCCCATTTACACTGCATGGTTCAAGTGACCCAATTCCCCAATTTACCCAATTTTTTCCTCTCATGTGGCACAGATTGGATATGACCGGTGAACGTGTAAGCAGGAAAAAAAACGCATGGATTCCAATTTTCTCAGATCGGATTCAGGCCTCATTCATATGTGGTAATAAATCGGATATGAATCGGACACGTGCATTTGCGTGTGCCATGTAAGCAGACAAATCAGATATTCCCCAGTAAATGCGAGTCGTACGTCATTAAAAAAGTGACGTCAACTCAGGTGGACACCACCAACTGAGATCACATGACTTATTATAGGTGCGATGGAGGACGAAGGATACACACAGTGGAGCAATGCGGAGGTTTCATGTCTTTTAAGTCCTCTTTTTTTCTCCGGCGTACGAGACCAATGTTTTGCTGATTTTTTTGTTGATTTTTCAAAATATTGTGGAAAGCAAAACACTGTATAATTTTATCTGCATCTGCATCCATTGTATTTCATGCTGTTTTACTTCCTTTTCCGGCTCAGAACGTCTACGTTTGGTAGTTTCAGCAGTGTATAGTGTAAATGCAAAAATCGGATACGGGTCACTTTTAAAAGATGATGTAAGCAGGTCGTCAAAAAAATCGGATATAGTCAGAAAATCGGATTTGTGCATCAAGACCTGCAGTGTAAATGCAGCCAAAATGTAGCATTTGGTCACGCTACATCGCTACTTGCTGGAAAAAGTAGTTAGCTACAGGAAAGTTACACTGTTTTTAAAGTAGCGTCGCTACTGACAAATTTAGTTATGATAGTAGTGTCGCTACTTATAGCTAGCTATTCCCCAAATCTGGTTGAGAGACACTATGAGCTTTTTTAAGATTTGGTAGCACACTGACCTCATGAACAATAAATGTTGCATTTAAAAAAAAAAAAAAACTGTTATAAATTACACTGATTAAAAGGCATGGCATGGAGGGCAATACTTCCGAGAGATCATTATGATCCAGGGGAATTGATATTGTTAAACAAATCTCTATTTAGTCATATTTTGGGTTTTTAATGAAGATACATATATTTATACATATATCACACTTTGTTAGTAATACGCTCATTAAAAACACACTTGTTCCCACTTTTTGTCATGCTTCATATATATGAAAACCCAATTGTCATGACTATTGTTTTTAATTATGTTTTTGTCTATTTGGTGCATGTAAAACATTTACTCTTGATGCAAAACAAAGAAAAAATACTTTTGCGCACTGCCTTAATATTTAACCCATAGATAAGAGGATTGAACACAGGTGGGACTATCACCAGTTCTAGAGCCAAAAAATTACGCAAACTCTCTGAAATGTCATTAGAACCATATCTGCTATATGTGATATCAAAAAGCAAAGCAAAAGTGAAATTTATCAGTGAAAATATATGTGGCAGACATGTTTTCCAGAATTTCCTTCTGTTTTCTAAAGATATTTTACATGCAGTAATCAGTTTAATATAGGACAATATTATAATTACTACAAAGCTACAAAATATAACAGCAACAATATATCCATAGACATTATTAACAAACGATGAAGCACAAGACAGTTTTACAATTGACCAATTGTCACAATATAATTTATCTATATGATAGGCACAAAATGGCCTTAAACTTGATAACAGAATGGCAGTTAACATAGAAAAAGTGGGAACAATCCATGAAAACAGAATTAATTTCACACAGGTGTTTTTAGTTAATTTGGAATGATAGTCTAAAGGTTTACATATGGCTACATATCTATCATAGGACATCACTGTTAAGATTGTGAACTCACACAGTAAAGAGCTGTAAATCACAAATATCTGCAGAGCACACATATGAAAGGAGATCACATATGAATCCAATATTAAATCAGACAACATCTTAGGGTAGAATCCTGTGGCTCCATAAATCCCATTTATACACAAATTACCCAAAAATATGTACATTGGTTCATGAAGAGATTTCTCCGTGATGATGGCCATAACAAGACGAATATTTATTGACAATATAAGCACATATAAGGCAAGAAAGCAGATAAAATATGCATGCCTATATGATTTCGATTCTTTGGGCACCATAAGAGTCAATATCACAGGGTAAGACATGTTATCCATCATGGTATATAGATGATCCCTCAAATCACATGAAACAAATGACAGTGCATTGCAAACTGCAAACAATATTAATAAATATTTTAAACGGTTTACAACTCATTAGGCTTCAATATCCATCCAGTGCTTGCTCCAGGAATGACAGTGAGAGTCTCTTACAAATAAACAGAATCAGAGCTGTTTGTGATCTCAACTGAATTTATGAGGTCTGGTTGGCTTTTATACTTTTTTTTTATCATTAGGGATGTCTGTAAGAGATGTTCTGAAATCTCTTAGGTTTAATTATTCGCTCATGGAATTTTTTTTTTTTAAACATTATTCATACTCACACTTAACACTCATACTTTATACTTACAGTAATTTTTAAAAATGTTTGTATATGATATTTTCTAGCATTATAATTGCATCTTTATGTTAATATGTTACTAAATAGATAAATAAACTACATATTCCAAGTTTTTGTGCATCCTCTTAACCCTCTGGGTCTTTTCGTTTGGGAGTCACGCTTGGCTCCTTCGCAGTCAAAAGTGACCGAAGACTCAAAAAGTATTTTTTTTTTTTCTCAGGAAAATCAATCCTGAGCAAACATTTTTGTCCAATAATTTTTTTATTTTTTTTATTCTTGTTTAGAATTTTGAGGGATTTATGATACTATGCAATATTTATAAAATTTGAATGAACTATTTTTTCCATTAGAATTAATATATATTTTTATTTCTTCCTTACTGTATTATCTTTTAATAAATAAAATATTTCACATTAAAAGAGTAAAGGCAATTAAAATCAATTTTTTGAAGTGAGAATTGTGCCATCTGGAGGGTGTTAAAAAATAAAAACTTGTGTATTGTTGTGTAACCTGTGTCAAGACCTACTCTTGTTAAATTTCCAAAGGACACATGGACGACTCAAATTTCCAACTCAATCACTTTTATTTTTATTTTGGCTTTGTCAGTTGATTGGCCGGTTCATTGAATTAGGTTGTAAACCTTTAAAGACAGAGAACAAATGTTACCATTTTAATTAAACATTTTTAATAAAATTTAATTGAGTTTAAACGTTTAATTAAACATTTTATATGAATTTTATGATGAATTACCCACTTAAGCCTTTATATGGAATAAAGAACATTTAACAAAACATCAATGAAGTCAATGCTGCAATGACCAATGATGATTAAAATGACCAGGCATCTTACATCTCTATGAAGAATTGTGACTGGAATTTTGGTTTGGAGCCTCTTGGTACTTTCACTGTTAGCTCTTGTGAGCCCTTCTTTGCCGTTTGCCTTTTTGATGTGAACAGGATAGCTGGGAAAAGTCTTAACAAGCACATCTCTTATGATGCCCTTGCTGTCAGCATTGACACTGACCACTCTAGCCAGCTTGTACTGTCCTCTCAGGGCATTTTGGTAAGCCAACCAGACCACATCTCCAACAGCAACAATTCGCTCTTTGGTGTGCCATTTGTTCCTTATGAACAGATAAGGTCCAGCCAATTGGCTCCATTTCTTCCAGAAATTGTTTACCTCTCCTTGAATATGCTTAAGTCTTTTGTAAGGGTAGCCATCAAACTGGAAATCTCCAGGGTCTCCTTTTGGATTGCCACGTCCTAAAAGCAGAGAATTCGGAGTGATGTACTCTATACAGTCTTCTCTGCTTTGAGTTCTTGCATCGATGGGTCTCTCATTTGCAAGGTTAGCTACCATGAAGAGAAAAGTTTGGAATACTCCCCCTGTAAAAACACCATCTCCACCAAGGTTGCTCAACGCCCGCTTCACTACTTTGACAGCTGCCTCTGCTGCACCATTCCTATGGGGAGAGTCTGCAGGGTGGATATTCCAGAACCATTCTGTACCATGCTTGGCAGCTGTGTCTTCAAGTTCAGACTTGTTTAGTCAATTAAGGACCAGTGCAGGTCTGGCTCCCACAAAATTTGTGCCAGGATCTGACCAGAGTTTCCTGGGGTGAGTTTCACTCTTTGGACTTTCCTAAGTGCCTCGTAGGTCTTTTTTCTGCTTACTCCTTGCTTGAGCTCTTGTTAATGCACCTGAGAATGCCCTCCTCTGGAGTTTGTTTACACTCTCCCTGGCATGAGCTGCAACCTCTCCAGCCGATTTTATAGGCCACTTCTCCTCTGGCCACTTCAGGAACTCTGGTCCATTTTGCCATGTGGAATTCTCCTTCAAATCTTCAGAAGCACCCCCTCTCGTTATAATGTCAGCTATGTTTAGATCTCCACGGATCCACCACCAGTCTTGCCCTAGTCCAGCTTTCTGGATTTCACCCACTCTATTTGCAAAGAAGGTTTTGTACCCATAACTGACTCTTTGAATGGCTCCTAAGACCGTTTGACTGTCGAGTAGATGGAACCATCTCTCAATCTTCATTCGAGCATGCTTTTCCACATACTTCCTGATCCTGGCTGCGTGCCACAGATCTCCACTTTTACAGCTTCACCCTTCTGATCCAGGGGTGTCAGCTTAACTTTTGATTCAACGAATCGAACTTCAGTGCCCTGACTTGTCTCCCATCTTAAGTCAAGTCAAGTCAAGTCAAGTCACCTTTATTTATATAGCTCTTTAAACAACAAAGATTGCGTCAAAGCAACTGAACAGCATTAATTAGGAAAACAGTGTGTCAATAATGCAAAATGACAGTTAAAGGCAGTTTATCATTGAATTCAGTGATGTCATCATGCAGTTCAGTTTAAATCGTATCTGTGCAATAATTTGCAATCAATTCAACCATATCGCTGTAACTGAAGTGTCCCCAACTAAGCAACCCAGAGGCGACAGCGGCAAGGAACCAAAACTCCATCGGTGACAGAATGGAGAAAAAACCTTGGGAGAAACCAGGCTCAGTCAGGGGGCCAGTTCTCCTCTGACCAGACGAAACCAGGAGTTCAATTTCAGATTGCAGCAAAGTCAGATTGTGCAGAAGAATCATCTGTTTCCTGTGGTCTTGTCCCAGTGGTCATCCGAGACAAGGTCTTTACAGGGGATCTGTCTCTGGGGCTCTAGTTGTCCTGGTCTCCGCTGTCTTTCAGGGCTGTAGAGGTCCTTTCTAGGTGCTGATCCACCATCTGGGCTGGATACGTACTGGATCCGGGTGACTGCAGTGACCCTCTGACTTGGATACAGACTGGATCTGGTGGCTATGGTGACCTCGGAATAAGAGAGAAACAGACTAATATTAGCGTAGATGCCATTCTTCTAATGATGTAGCAAGTACATTGGGTGTTATGGGAAGTGTTCCCGGTTCACCTAATTAATGCAGCCTAAAAATCCTTTAACGGATTTGTAAATTTGAAGCGTATTAGTGTGCTATGTGTAAGCCAGGTTAAAGAGATGGGTCTTTAATCTAGATTTAAACTGCAAGAGTGTGTCTGCCTCCCGAACAATGTTAGGTAGGTTATTCCAGAGTTTGGGCGCTAAATAGGAATAGGATCTGCCACCCGCAGTTGACTTTGATATTCTAGGTATTATCAAATTGCCAGAGTTTTGAGAACGGAGCGGACGTGGAGGACTGTAATGTAACAAGAGCTCGTTCAAATACTGAGGTGCTAGACCATTCAGGGCTTTATAAGTAATAAGCAAGATTTTAAAATCTATACAATGTTTGATAGGGAGCCAGTGCACTGTTGACAGAACCGGGCTTATATGATCATACTTCCTGGTTCTAGTAAGAACTCTAGCTGCTGCTGATGATGAAGAATTGACAGAGCAGCCATCAAGGCTTAGACAGCGTTCTAGGTTATTACATGCATAGCTTTTAGGTCCTATAATTAACACCTCTGTTTTTTCAGGATTTATCAGTAAGAAATTACTCGTCATCTAGTTTTTTATATCGACTATGCATTCCGTTAGTTTTTCAAATTGGTACGTTTCGCCGGGCCGCGAAGAAATATAGAGCTGAGTATCATCAGCATAACAGTGAAAGCTAACACTGTGTTTCCTTATGATATTTCCCAAGGGTAACATGTAAAGCGTGAAGAGTAACGGTCCAAGTACTGAGCCTTGAGCCTTAAGTACATCACAGCTCCATAGGTTTGGTCACTTCCATCAGAGAAAGTGATGCCCCAAGGTTTCCCTTCCCAGCCAGCTATTGTGAGGCTCCTGTGGAATTTCACCTGTCCAAGTTGCACATATTCTTCAAAAAGCTGTATGGCTTCTTCTCTCAGAAAGGCTCAGAGAGGTTGGTCCCAGGTTTCTTGGGTTAGTTTCCCACCCCTCACTCTTGGAATGCCTTTCTTACAAAAATTGCTCCCTTCTGTTTGGCGGGTGTAACTAAACCAATAGGGTCATAAAGTCCAGCCACTTGGCTTAAGAGAGCCCTTCTAGTTAGTGGCTTAGGTATTTCAGTTCTCACCTGCTCTTCAGAAGATCTTTTCCAACTCTCATCTTCTTCGTTTTGGAAAAGTTACCTGAGATTAACATGTAGAGCTTGTCTTCATCCACTTGGTAGCCAATACCCAAGGTTTGTTGTCTTCATCCCTGATTTGATTTGGAAGAATTAAGGTTTTACCTTGTGTCTCTGTTAAACCCTCCTTCTCCATTCCTTGCCTCCCACTTTGCCCTGACCAGACCCATGGTTTGAGGAAGAAACCTCCAGCTTTCAAGATCTCTTCAACATTTGCTGTGATTTTGTCAAGTTTATTGAGGTCATTTTGGGAGGTTAAGAGGTCATCTACATAACTCTCCTCTTCTATGACTCTGCGTTCATCCTCCAAGTGAAGTTGGGCAGGCGTGCTGTTTCTCTCATAGCCAACTGAGCAATGCAACCAGCAGGTCGGTCCCCAATGTTGACTCTGGTTATTGCATATTCACTTATTGCTTCATCTGGGCTGTCCCTCCAGGGAAACCTGGGAAGATGCATATCATGCAGGACAGCTCTGATAGGGTTGAGAATGTCTGGTCCTTTCAGAAGAAGATCATTCATACCCACGCCTTTGTATTTCTGGCTACTATTCCATACAATACGAATTGGTGTTGTTACCGAATGAGGGTTTGGCACCACCAGGTGGCTTACGTACCACACTGATCCGTTCCACTCGTCCATGATTTTTTTGGTGAGTTTTATGGCTGCGCCTCGTTCGACCATTTCATGGATCTGGGTAGCATATGCGATTTTCCAGTCTGGCTATCTGCTTAGTTGCTTTTCCATCCTTAAGAAACAAGCCTGGACTGCACCTTTGTTGTTTGGGAGAGAGACTGGATTTACCGTCCAAGGATACTTTACAACCAAATGTGGAGCTGGTGTGTGAGCATACCCCTTCTTTTAGGTGAGGCCTCCTTTAATGATCTCCAGTTCCCTCTCATTAGCCTCAATTCTCTCAACTTCTCAGGTTCAATTACTTGATGCACTCTGGCGATTTCATCCAAGCCGTAGCAGACCATTTCATGAGCTCTCTCTGTTCCTTTAGGTGTCTTGACTCTGACTTTGAGGAGATAACTTTGTGTGTTCACTTCCATGGCCATACCACCAACCCCATGCACAACTAAAGTTATCTTCTCTTGTCTTAACCTCAGTCTTTCAGCAGCCTTATGGGTTATGTAGTTTGTATCTGAAGCAAGGTCAATTAAAGTCCCAATCTTCTGCTCTGCGTTTGCAGTAACTTGCATCAACATCATGATGACAGGAAGTTCAGAGATCCCATTCCTCTGCAGTAACTCAGACTGACCTGAAGCATCGAGTGTCACAGCGGTTTTGTTGGTGTTGGTGAAAGCCTTTCTGCATCGGTCTGCCATTTCTGCGGAAAGTTCAGACAAGATCTCCTCTTGTTCTTCCGTTAGTTTGCTTTCACCTTTTCCATCTTTTCCACTCTCTTTCCTCCCCTCTTTTGACTTCTTTTGGGCAGAGGAAAAATGGTGGTCTGGGGCACCACCTTTCCTTTTACAGTCTTGGGCATAGGAAAGTGTCTCTGCAGTATCCATCTTCATCATGGCATCCGAGACATTTTCTGCATGCTCCCAGCTTTCTCAGTACAGCTTTCTTTTCATGTAGTTTAAGTCTTTTGAACTTTCTACAGAATAAGATTTTGTTTTTGTGCCCACTATCATCACAGACACAACATACCTCATCAAGCTCTTCTTTCTTTGTGGTTTTTGTTGAGGTAATCTTTCGATCATACTTCTTGTCTTAACGATCTGATTTCTCCACAGTTCTGAGTCTCTCTAGTATTTCTTCTTGACTTTTCAGCAACTTCAAGAGCATGACAAAGTGGTTGTCTGATGTGACATTGTTTCTGGGTTCAACCATGAACATCACCTAGTTTCTTTTTTAATAAAGTCAGGCAACTTGCTTTCAATGGTTTTAATTACCAGTGGGTTCTTTATGGCTCCAGAGTTTCCTAACTCTGTGAGATCTGCTATGGCCTTCTCCACTGATTGTATGAGGTCAATTACCTTTTTTGGCTGGTTCCCTTTCACATGTGGCATCTCCAGCTCTTTAAGGATTTCCACTGTGATGGTTGACTTGTTGACATATCCGTTCTCCAGGACTCTGAACATATCATCGGCAGTGGTGTAGGTTGAAAGTCTGAGGTCTTTTGAAATTTTGTCATCCACACTCCCCAAGAGTTGAATTTTCTTAACTTCAGTTGATCCGGATTGCGCTCTCTGCTTTTGCAGGCTTTCCCAGTCTTTCCTCCATCAGTGATATTCTCTCTTGCTTCCTTTGAAGATAGGTAGAGAAGTTGGCTTGATTCTCACTATTGGAGTGGATATTGCCGGTAGGGGTTGTAGTTTCACTCCTGTGCCTTGCTCGTTGATCATCCGTGCTGTAACAAATTAAGCTTTCCTTAACTCAAGCCTATAGTAGGTTGACTCTTCCATCTAATTCGTCCTTCACTTCTACAGGAATCCATTTCTCCCATGTTGACATTGCTGAGCTGGCCTCTTTTATCCTCTTGTCCAAGAGCGTGAGGTGCACTTCATAGCCCTCTAAATTGGCACTTTCCACAGCTACATCAGCCACTTTATCATTGGCTTTTTCTGCTTCCAGGATTGCCACAAGTTCACTCCTTCCATACCTCGACCACAGGTTTGTTTGAACAATTTTTCTCATCTCTGCCAACTTTGCTTCACCTTCATTTACAGATCTATCAATGCCGGCCTCCTGCTGTTCATCAAGAGCTGCTCCCATATCATCAGTCTTAATGTCAGCCTCCAGTCCAATCCTGTAGTTATCGTTGGCATCGAGCATCTTTCTGAAACAATCTGAAAGCTTAGAGAACTCCTCCCTTAACTCCACTTGAAGCATGCTGCTTGCTCCTCTTGACATGAAGTTGGCTTGCCTTTTGAAGCTGCTTTTTGCAGAGGTCCTCTCATCTTGAGCTGCTGGACCGACTTCCCCAGGACATCTTCCGCCATCTTGACTTCCTCTGTGTCAACAGCTTATTTCTGGATCTGAAGCAGTTTATTTTCAGGGCCAGACCGCTCCGTGTGGTTTACAACCGTCAAGTCCTACTCTTGTTCAATTTCCAAAGGACACATGGAAGACTCCGATTGCCAACTCAAATCACTTTTATTTTGGCTTTGTCAGTTGATTGGTCTGTTCATTGAATCAGGTTGTAAACCTTTAAAGACAGAACAAATGTTACCATTTCAATTAAACATTTAATTAAACATTTTTAATGAATTTTAATTGAGTTTAAACGTTTAATTAAACGTTTTCAGTGGTGGACGAAGTACACAAATCAAGTACTTGAGTAAAAGTACAGATACGTATAATCAAATATTACTCCAGTAAAAGTACTCCTTTTTCAATTTTACTCGAGTGAAAGTACAAAAGTACTCCAGTTATGTACTTAAGTAAAAAAGTACTGATAGATTTATTTTGCAATTTTATACAGGCTACTTAATTTAATTTAAGTTTAAGTAATTTAAGTAAAAAGAATCAGTTCGTTCTTGAATCAGACACCGCTTTTGCGTGTCGAAGCACGTGATATATTATAAGGAGTAATGATAGGTTTTATGAAATGTAGTGTAGTAAAAAGTACGATCTTATGCTTTGGAATGTAGAAGTAAAAATAAAAAAGTTACTCAAAATAAAACTACTCCAGTAAAGTACAGATACTTGAAAAATTTACTTAAGTACAGTAACGAAGTAAAGTTACTCCGTTACTGACCACCTCTGAACGTTTTATATGATTTTTATGATGAATTACCCACTTAAGCCTTTACATGGAATAAAGAACCCATTTAACAAAACATCAATGAAGTCAAGGCTGCAATGTGTTCCTTTACCAATCTACACAGCAATTAAACATAGCTTGAACATATTACACAGCATTCCAAACACCATGAAAGTAAATAAAATATTTCACTGACCATTGGCGTATTTGGACTGAACCTACAAGTGAACTTGGAGTGTCTTCTCAGTGAAGTTTGGACCTCCATGTTTTTAACAGGTGCTCCAAATCAGTGAAAATGTCAGAACAGGTGACAAGCAGCCAGATTGCTGCTGCTGGTGCACTCTGGGAAGTGTAGTTCTTTGACTCATTTCTGAGATTCAGCTCAACAACCTGTATCAATATCAATATATACAGAGGCTTTTGGACTCCCGTTGTTTTTTTGACAACATTTCTTCATTTAATCAGCTTTTGCATTTAGATATATATTTAGACATTATAAAAGACTACGTTTCATCAAGGTTTAGATCAGGGGTCAGCAAGTAACTTTGGGATCGGGCCAAAAATTAATTGATGAAAAATGCAACTAGAATTGCCTGTGTCAGACTGTAACAGTGTCTTTTGTAACTGGTAGTGAGCTGTTGCTCTGTGTTAAATCCTGTAGTAGGACAGGCATTAACAAAAAGCCACATTTGTGTGGCGGTGTCCGGGTTTGACACTGGATAAATTCATAAAGAAGAGTACTGACACATGAGCTGACAAGTATCTTCATTCACCAACTTGCAACACAGACCGCCTTGCTAATACACACATATGTGGGAGATGCGGAATGGATGAAAATATGTTAAAAAATAAAAGAGGACTTGAATAGGCTAAGCCCATTAAAGGCATGTTTGAGTCATACTCTTAACGAACTATGTTTTATTTCCTCTTTCCAAATTGTGAATAATAAATGTGTACCATTTTAAAGCCTTACTTATTGTAATAATTATTTGACATATTCTACTTTTACACAGAATTATTCCTTGGCATCCTCATGTACTAAACTGCATTGTTTTTTTTAAATTGTTTTGTGTGCTGGAGGTACGCTATTACGTCATGTGCAGAGTGACGTTAACATTTATGCTAGCTGGTGAGAAAATGGCACTATCAAAGAGTCTAAAGAGGAAAGTTGACAGCGAAAATAGGGCATACAAAGAATTGCATTCAAAAAATGCATTCTTCCTATTTCGTTTTTTTGAATGCAAAGCTGATGTGTCTTATCTGCAACTAAATTGTCGCTGTTTGCAAAGGGTCCGTGTATCTTTTGGTCATTTGATATTCTACTTAAAAGGAAATAAAGTTTTTTCATTTTAAGAAACTGAAAACGAACATTTAGCTGGATTTTTTTACTTTTGTTCATGGGTAAATGTGGGGAAGCTGTGGCCTAATGGTTAGAGAGTTGGACTTTTAACCAGAAGGTTGCAGGTTCGATTCTCTCTGCTGGCAGGAATTGTAGGTGGGTGGGGAGTTAATGAACAGCGCTCTCTTCCACCCTCAATACCCATACTCAATACCTCATTTTTGTTCAACTGAACCCCCAGTTGCTCCCCGGGTGCTGGATATATAGCTGCCCACTGCTCCGGGTATGTGTTCATGGTGTGTTCGCT
Organism: allo-octoploid hybrid of Carassius auratus x Cyprinus carpio; assembly: GCA_024542945.1. Taxonomy (NCBI): domain Eukaryota; kingdom Metazoa; phylum Chordata; class Actinopteri; order Cypriniformes; species allo-octoploid hybrid of Carassius auratus x Cyprinus carpio. The sequence continues at coordinate 9,065,466 of CM045068.1, read as the reverse complement.
TCTCACTGCTGTGTGTGTGTGCAATTGGATGGGTTAAACGCAGAGCACCAATTCCGAGTATGGGTTACCATAATTGGCAAATGTCATGACTTTCACATCACATTTTGACTAAAAATGAGATTATGCTTTAATACTTGTTTTGAATGTGTGGGCGGAGCTGAAACGCCCCTTTCATCCCTTTTGTACTGCACCAATACACGGCAACCATGAGCACAGTTCATTTTCAACAGAAGAGAAGTGGCAGGCGAGCTGAGTTTATTAATCCTGCGATTCTTCTTTTCTTCAAGAAAAAAAAAAAAAAAAAAAAAAAATATATATATATATATATATATATATATATATATATATATACACATACATACATATATATATATATATATACACATACATACATATATATATATATACACATACATATATATATATACACATACATACATATATATATATACACATACATACATATATATATATACACATACATACATATATATATATACACATACATACATACATATATATATACATACATACATACATACATATATATATATACACATACATACATATATATATATATACACATACATACATATATATATATACACATACATA